>BTHU01000011.1:55585554-56185554 GCA_036184795.1 Tokudaia tokunoshimensis | reverse complement strand
TGTACACACAACCACATACACACATGTACCCACATGAACACTGACTCACAAGCACACATATACAAAACACCTGCCAATAACAAACAAAAAAAACAATTCACAAATATCCATGGGCATTTTTAGGAAAGAAACTAAACACTCAGTGTGGCTATAGGTCCTGGATCCATCTTGCTTATATTCCTAATGGTCTCTGGTTCGTTTCTATACACAGAGATCGACAGAGAGGTGGGAAGAACAGGAGAGCCAGGGGACGGGGAGGAACATTAATCAAGAGAGGGCATTATTCAGGAAGGAGGTGTATGTTGGAGGTGTCTTAGGAGAGAAGGGGAAAGAGTTAGGGTGGACATGATCAAGATGCATTGATTACATGTGAGAACTTGTCAAACACGGAAAAAAAGATATTCTATTTTCTTAAAGAGAAATGATTATTTGGGATCACTGTTGGTATATAAGGAATTATTGGCTCTTTTTTATAAACAATGAATCCTGAAACTTTGTTATCACCCATTATTGCTACCAGTTTTGTACTGACAATGATGAGCCTTGGGGTTCTCTTTGTATGTATGTGTGTACATGTCTGTATGTACACATGTAAAGGCATGCATACATGTATGTATGCATATGTATAAGGCCAGAGGTTGACCCTGAATGACTTCTTGAACAGCTCTCCACCTCATTTTTTTCTACTTTTCCAGTGAATTTTTATTTATAGTTTCATCATGATTATCAGGGTCCCTGGGTAGGAACCATCATATACCCGGTGTATTATTCAGGGTTCTCTAGGGTCATAGAAATTATAGAATGAATACATATATTGTATTATTAGAATGACTTACAGGCTGTGGTCTAGCTAATCCAACAATGGCTGTCTATGAACAGAGAGTCTAAGAATCTAATAGTTTTTCAGTCCATGAGGCTGGATGTCTCAGATGGTCTGCAGTGTGTGCTGGAATCCTGAGGAAATAGGCCCCAATGCCAGTGAAGGAATGGACTTGCTGGCAAGACTAGACTAGCAAGCAGAGAACATAAGCCTCTGTTTTCCATGTCCTTACACAGGCTTTCAGGGAAAAGCATGGCCCAGCTTAGATCTGGATTAAAGATCTGAACTAAAGGTATATCTTGTTTCCTTAAAGATCTGAATTAGAGGTAGATCTTCCCCCTTCAAATTAAGCAGAAATCCCTTACAGGTATGCCCTCCATTTTCATTAATTCCAGATGTAGTCAAATTGGCAACCCAAAATAACCACCACACTTCCACTCCTTGTCAGCTTAACATACAATCTTATGAAAACAATAACCAGGCCATAATAATGACTAAACATTATAACTATCCCATGTACAATTGCAAATGCATTATATCTTTAACCAGGCCATAACTGCACCTACATGATGTAACAGCCCTTGTACGACCACAGACACATTAGAAATTTACAATAGGCCGGGCGGTGGTGGCGCACGCCTTTAATCCCAGCACTTGGGAGGCAGAGGCAGGCGGATTTCTGAGTTCGAGGCCAGCCTGGTCTACAGAGTGAGTTCCAGGACAGCCAGGGCTACACAGAAAAACCCTGCCTCGAAAAACCAAAAAAAAAAAAAAAAGAAATTTACAATAGGTGGCAACGTCCCTTAAGGAACATTCTTTTAGTTTCTCAAACTTAAAATATGACAACCGTTGATATTCTCTTAATTGACATCACATCACATGATAAAGAAATTGAGGAAAGAAGATACAAATTATTTGTATAAATACATTTTTTTTTTTTTTTTTTTTTTTTTGGTTTTTCGAGACAGGGTTTGTGTAGCCCTGGCTGTCCTGGAACTCACTTTGCAGACCAGGCTGGCCTCGAACTCAGAAATCCTCCTGCCTCTGCCTCCCAAGTGCTGGGATTAAAGGCGTGCGCCACCACCGCCCGGCTGTATAAATACATTCTTAACACTTATTGCAGAAGCATTTGTAGAGAAAATATCTTATGTCTGTATGGATGTGGCACCTGTCAATAATAAATATGATGGTCTATGGCTTAGGCAGGAAATAGGAGGAGGAACATCCAGGAGGAGAATGAATTCTGGGATAGAGCCAGGCAGGAGATTCACCCAGGAAGATGTGATGAGACGGACACATGGTACGTGAGCACAGGAAACCAACTGTGTGGCAGAATTGGGTTACCTAACTAGTCAGAGAAAAGCCTAGCTATATGACCAAGATATTTGTAAATATATTTTGAGTCTGAGTCTTATTTCTGGGAGCATGGGGCTTGGAGGAAGAACCAGACCAAACTTCTACAAACATTTATGCCAATTATAATCCTCTTTTTTGCACCTGGTCACATGGCCTTAGCTTAGTGTATTTATAGACACCTTCTACTACACATTCCGTATATCCTCCACCACAAACAAGCACCTCGGCAGGTCTTGGCTCTCTGCCTGGAGAAGTGACTCATACCTTCATTCCTGATGGATCTGTGGCCTTTGTCACCCTGCCTGGATTAGGCTGCAGTAGTTTCTCGTTGACTTTAATCACAGAACCCAGTAGCACCAAAAGACCTCCTTAAAGTCTGTACTCTAGACATAAACTATCTTATGTCCACTGTGGAGCAGCAATCCAATTTCCCCTTAGTAATCTGGATCTTTCACTCCTCCTAGCACTGTTATTCCTTTCTTAGCCTGTTGGCTTAGGGTCATCATAAGCCTGAAGTGGCGGGGGGGGGAGCGGGGGGGGTCTGAGCTTCTAGATCAATGGAATGTTTGTTGTGGCTCCTGGCAGGAGCACACCCCACCTCTGGAACTAAGCTATCTAAGCCAGCAGAACTTTGGTCACTAGGGATGATAGTGAGAGGAACTATTTCCTTTTGCACCCTTGATTCCTGGACCCAGGGATCCTGGCTATAGGAGAAACTGTACCATATATTGGACACTGATTCAAAGCATATACTGCCTTCTGGAGAACCCTGTTCCAGCACTACAGGCTGTGCACCTAATTGGAGCAGTAACTGTTTCTTCAAAAGGCCATTCCATCTTTCTGTAAGGCCAGCTGCTTCGGGATGGTGAGAGACATGGGAAGATCAGTAGATTCCATGATTGTGGGCCCATTGTTGCACTTCTCTGTCTGTGGGCCACAAGCAATACTGTATGGAACACCATAACAGTGGATAAGGCATTCTGTGAGTCCGTGGATAATAGTCTTGGCAGAAGTATTACATGTAGGAAAGGCAAATCCATAACCAGAAAGAATATCACTCCAGTACAAAGTATTATCCTTTCTGTTGAGGAAGTGACCAAACCTGCCACCAGGCTGCTGGCTGGTCACCCCAGGGAATGGTGCCATATCTGGGGCTCAGTGTTGTTCTCTGCAGTTGGCAGATCTGGCACTCAGCAGCAGCTGTAGTCAGGTGAGCTTTGGTGAGTGGATGTCTGTGTTGTAGAACCCAGGCATAACTCCCATCTCTGCCACCATGGTCAGTTTATGGGCCCATTGGGCAATGACAGGAATGGCTGGGAAGAGAGACCGACTGTTCACAGAATGCACCATCCCATCTGCTTGATTATTGAACTCTTCCTCCACTGAAATTGCCTTTTGATGAACATTTACATGGGACATAAGTATCTTCATATCCTTTGCCCATTTAGAGAGAGCTATCTTTTCCCTCAGATGTCTTTTGCACCTGTTTTCCAATCATGTTTTTTTCAAGTCCTTGGCCATCCAGCCAGTCCATTGAATCAGTGAACATCTGGCCATTTTTCCTTTGGAACAAAATACATGGCCATATGTACTTCCCAAAGTTCTGCCCACTGTGAAATTTCCCCTTCCCCAGTGTCTTTCAGGGTTGTCCCAGAAAGGAGTTGTAATGCTGCAGCTGTTCACTTCTGGGTAGAACCTGCATAGGGTATAGAACCATCAGTAAGCCAGCTCTAGTCTTCTCTTGCTCAGTCAGTCAATCACAGGGCACATCCATAAAGCTATAGGTGCATGCTTGGCAGCAGACAGCATTATAACAGGAGTAGAAACCATAGACATTTGGGGAACCTTTTTGTATAACTTGCTTGTGCCTTCAAGACATGCTCAGGCCTAATCACATATATACCAGTTCCGTTTGATAATGGATTGCTTCTGTAAATGTCCTAATCTATGATTTGGTGAGTCATATAATGCCCAGCTCATGATGGGAAACTCAGATTGCATGATAACTTAGTAGCCTATTTTCAAACATTCAGTGTCCACTAAGGCCCAATAGCAGGCCAAGAGCTATATTTTTCAAAGGGAAAATAATTGTCTGCAGATGATGGTAGAGCTTTGCTCCAAAATCCCAAAAGTCTCTTTTGTGATTCACCTATAAGGCCTGCCAAAGGCTCCAAATAGCATCTCTATCTGCCATTGAAACCTCAAGTACCATGGGGTCTGCTGGATCATATGGTCCAAGTGGTAAGCAACCTGTACAACATTCTGGATCTGTTGAAGAGCCTTCTCCTGTTCTAGGTCCCACTCAAAGTCAGCATCTCTCCGGGTCACTTGGTATTTAGGCTGTAGTAACACACCCAAGTAAGGAATGTGATGTCTCCAGAATTCAAATAGACCTACTAAATGTTGTACTTCTTTCTTGGTGGTGGGAGAGACCAGATGCAATAACTTCTCCTTCACCTTGGAAGGAATATCTCTGTATGCCCATACTACTGGACACTTAAGAATTTTAATGAGGTAGACGGCTCTTGAATTTTGGTTGGATTTATTTCCTCTGATGTACATATATGTTACCAAAAAGTTCAAAGTGGTTTCTACCTGCTGCTCTCTTGGTCCAATCAGTGCAAAATCATCAATATAATGCACCAGTGTGATATTTTGTGGAAGAGACAGATGATCAAAATCCCTTCTAACTAAGTTGTGACTCAGGACTGGAAACTTAATATATTCTTCAGGCAAAACTGTAAGGTATACTGCTGGCCTTGCCAACTGAAAGCAGATTGCTCATGGTGATCTTATATGTAGATGTAGAGAAAAGGGCATTAGTTGAATAGATAGCTGCATATCATGTACCAGGAGATGTGTTAATTTGCTCAAGGAAGGACACCACATCAGGTACAGCAGCTGCAATCAGAATCCCTATTTGATTGACTCTTTCATAGTCAACTGTCATTCTCCATGATCTATCTGTCTTCTGCACTGGCCAGATAGAAGGGCTAAAAGGATATGTGGTGGGAACCCCCACCCCTGCATCTTTCTAGTCCTTGATGGGGGCACTAATATCTGGAATTTCTCCAGGAATGCAATACTGTTTTAGGGTTACTATTTTCCCTGGCAGAGGCAACTCTGAAGGCTCCCATTTATTCTTCTAACAATAACAGTCTCCACCCACATGTGAGGGGACCAATGAGAGAATTCTGCCAACTTTTAATTCTATCTATCCCAGTTATCCATTCTGGAACTAAGTTGTGGAAATAACCACAGGATGAGTTCAAGAACCCACTGGACCTACTGTGAGTCAGATTTCAGCCAAAACTCTATTAATCTCCTGATCTCCATAAGCCCCTACCTCAGTTGGAGGGCCACAATATTTCTTGGGATCTTCCAGAATCAGTGTTAATTAAGAACTGGTATCCAATAGACCCCAGAAATTCTGTTTACTTTCCCACAGTGTCTAGTTACTCTTTAGCCAGTGCCAGAAGCCCCTATAAGTCATGCCACCATAAAATTGTGTTGCCTATTGGAATAACTGTGATCACCTTGCCTTTGGTAATTCAGTGCTGCCACCGGACCCTGATACTTCAGGGCCCAACTAAACATATTGCATTTGATTCATCCAACTGAGCAGCAGCATCTCCAGACCAAAGGGGCAACAACAAAGCTCTTCAAGTGTGCTGGTGCCCCTCTCACCACTTTGTGTCTTATAGAGTTAGTGAGGGACATGTCTCCTTGGCCTTCCCACTGTGGAAGGATTGGGTTTTACACAGCATACCCACTCTAGCATTGCACTTTCCCTGAGCTTTAAAAATCCCCTCATCAACGATCAGCCAAAAGGTATCAGGCATCTCCAACTCCTTTTTCAGTGGACCATCTTTTGAGAAGTGCTTCAGCCAACCATTCAAACAAACTTTTGATACATTTTTTTAATTGGGGAGAGATTCCATTGAACCTAGAGTCTCCAATCAGAAGGCCCATATCAATAAATTCAGCCTGATCCAGTTTTATGTTTCCTCCACAATTATTATACACTCTTAAAATCCATTCCCACACGTATTCTCCAGACTTCTGCTTGAATGAGACCACACTTTCTACCTCCCGTCTAGGAGCCTGCTTTGCCTTGAGTCTGGTTATAGGTCTAGATGCAGCTACTGATGGACCCTGAGGAACATCATTATTGTCTTGCCCAGCATTTCCTTCAGAGAAAATCACTTCTGGTTTAGCAGACAATGAAGGATTAATTTCCTCAAAGGTGAAAAAGGCGAGATTTCAAGGGATAGAGCTGATAGTAGAGAGATTACTCCCTCAGGTCATATAAACCCTTGAGAATTTGAGGGCTCAAAGTTCTCAGCTTCAATAGAGTCCTCCCATACATGCCTATTTGTACTGGCTGGTTTTGTGTGTCAACTTGACACAAGCTGGAGTTATCACAGAGAAAGGAGCCTCTCTTGAGGAAATGCCTCCATGAGATCCAGCTGTAAGGCATTTTCTCAATTAGTGATCAAGTGGGGAGAGCCCATTGTGGGTGGTGCCATCTCTGGGCTGGTAGTCCTGGGTTCTATAAAAAAGCAGGCTGAGCAAGCCAGGGGAAGCAAGCCAGTAAGAATCATCCCTCCATGGTCTCTGCATCAGCTCTTGCTTCCTGACCTGCTTGAGTCCCAGTCCCGACTTCCTTTGGCGATGAACAGCAATGTGGAAAGTGTAAGTTGAATAAACCCTTTCCTCCCCAACTTGCTTCATGGTCATGATGTTTTGTGCAGGAATTGAAACCCTGATTAACACAAATTGGTACCCACATAGTAGGGTATACCTGTGACAACCTGACCATGTTTTGGGGAGGACTGTGGAAGGACTTTGGAACTTTGGGCTAGAAGAGCCATTGGGTGTTAAGAGCTCTGTGGGATGTTCTGTAGAAGCTTGGAAGATAATGTTGTGAACAGTGCAGAAGATGGAGGCCTGGCTTGTGAAATATCAGAGGGAAGATTAAAGACTCTTATCGGGGCTGTTGCTATTTTGATTGTGAAGATTCTGTGGTTTTGGTTAGCTGGGGCTGAAGAATCGCTGTGATTAACAAGATACTAGTACTACTAAAGTGAAAACTTTGCATTCCTGGGACAATTGATGCTGGTTAGCTGGAGCTAAGAAATTAACAATGATTAAGAAGAGACCAGTATTACTAAGGTAAAATCTTCTGGGAAGTGTTTCTTGAGAGCACAGGAAAGCTGTGTTCCAGAGGCAGTCATGGTTGTACCTTGTATTGGCAGACAGACTTGATAATGTATAAGATTCACCCAGGTGGTACTGGTTTTGAAACATGGAGGGGTAGCAGCTATTGCTTGGCACTGTGAGAGGCCGGGAGAGGCCATTGGTGAAGGTGCAGCCTCAGTGACATTGAAGGCCCAGGGCTGAAGTGGTCATGCAGAGAAGTTGAGGCTTAGCACCATGAAAAGAGCCTATGAGAGGCTATTTGTGAAAGTGCAGTCCAGTTGCAGCAGAAGGCAGCAGTGTTTTGGAGATACCAGTATTATGAATGACCACCAAGAACAGCAGCAGCAGTGGAGTACAGGCAGCATCCAGGCAGGCATGGTGCAGGAGGATCTGGGAGTTCTACATGTTCATCTGAAGGCTGCTAGCAGAATATGGCTTCCAGACAGCTAGGACTAGGATATTAAGCCCCACACCCACAGTGACACACCTACTCCAACAGGGACACACCTAATAGTACCACTCCCTGGCCCAAGCATATACAAACCATCACACCATCGCTAGTTACAAGATCCCATTTTTTACCCATTAATATCCCTACTTTAACCACTGACACCCTCCAAGGCTGTGACTCAAATTTTCCCTGTAATTCAGCCAACATCATAATGACGGCTTTGGTTTGAGTTTCTGCAACTTGGGCTCTGTGGATGCTGGAGGGAAGATTCTCTTCCCAGCACACTGAGAAACCTCTGGACTGTTTATGTGTATCTGGATCTGGTCAATTTTATCACTGAGCTTATTGTTGTTCATCACATTCTGAGATGCTAGAAGTTGGTTAATTTTATCATTCCTATCCTTCATCAGTTTATCCAGAGACACTAAAGGCAACTGACCAGCATCAGTATTTTCCTTATTTTTCCACAAACTGTCAAAAGTTTTATAAACAGAGTCAACAAATCTGCTGCCACACACAATTGGTGAATCAGGATAATCAAATGCACTTATCACATTAAGTGTGTAAAATAGTTCACGCCATGGGCTTTCAGCATTCTCAAAGCTTCAGAAGAGGCTTCAGTAACACAGGCACTGTCAAATTGGAAAGCCTATTTCAGATATTTAAAAGGTCCATTCTTCCTTACACTTGGCTTACTATAGAACTACTTCTGGTTCCAAAATCTGTATAAGTTTAGCATAACAGAATGTCTAGAATGAATATCTATCTATCTATCTATCTATCATATATTAGAATGACTTATAGGCTGTGGTCCAGCTAATCCAACAATGGCTGTCTATGAACAGAAAATCCAAGAATCCAGTAGTTTCTCAGTCCATGAGGCTGGATGTCTCAGATGGTCTGTAGTGTGTGCTGGAATCCTGAAGAAATAGGCTCTAATGCCAGTGGAAGAATGGACTTGCTAGCAAGACTAGGGCAAGCAGACAAAGAACACAAGCCTCCCTTTTCCATGTCTTTATATAGGCTTTCAGCAGAAGCCATGGCCCAACTTAGATCTGGATTAATGATCTGTATTTAAGGTGTGCCCTGCTACCTCAAATATTGGATTAGAGGTAGAGCTTCCCACTTAGAAATAAGCAGAAATTCGTTACATGTGCACCCTCCATTTTGGGGTTTTAGTTAATTCTAGATGTAGTCAAGTCAACAACCAAGACTGGCCATCACACTGCTGTCCCTCTTGACTATCTTGGGAGAAGGACAGAAGGCAGAGGAGAGGTGGAACAGAGGCAGGTCAGATCTTTCGTTCACATACAGACTACATTACCTTTTGTGCTTTGAGATCGTTGCCTTCTCACAGTGGTGGAAGTCCAGGTAGTTCTGCCAACAGTTCCTGGGCTCATTCTTGTTTAGGAAGCAGCTGTCAAAGGGAGCAGTCTCGTAGTTCTTGATTGTAGTTGTCAGCCATGGCGCTGACTCCTAAAGACCCTTAGCAAAGGCTCTGACCTCTCCATCTTACTTTTGGGACAGTCTCTCTCACTGAACCCGGAGCTTACCAAGTCCGTTGAACTGGCCGGGCAGCAAGCCTCCCAGCACTGAGACTGCAGATATGAGTCACCCCTGGTGTGGTTTTTTTTTTAAGTTTGATTTGAGACAGGGTTTACCTCTGTAGCTCATGGTGGCCTCAGACTCAGAGAGATCCATCTGCCTCTGTCTCCTAAATGCTGAGATTAAAGTTGTATTCTCCTATACTCAGCTCATCGCTGGCTTCTGATAGAATAGAACAAACACTCTACCAACTGAGCCATGTCCTCAACATTCTTTTCCTGCCATCTGCTGACCAATAGTTTTGTTTCTTCTTTCCTCATCTGTATCTTATATAATTTCCATTTCCTTTCCTTTGAGCCTTTCCAGTATCATTGATAGGGCTGGTCTATGTGGGCATTATTGCATGGTTCCTGATTTTAGTGGGAAAGAATCTAGTTTCTCACCATATTCTTATGTTTTTCCCTTTTTCATTGTTGCACCTTCCCCAGTGACCCAGGTGCTATTTAGAAATGTGCCATTTAATCTCCAAGTATGCATGAGGTTTCCTTATACTTTCCTTTTGTACAGTTATACTTTAAATACATTTTAATCTTAGAGTATACATTTTATGATGTTTATTCTTTAAATTTTGTTAGTGTGCATGTTATGACCCAAAAAGTCATCTTTCTTGGTGAGTGTTTATTGTGTGCTTGACAAAAATCCGTATCCTGTTTTGAAGTCTTCTAGATACGTCAGTTGGGCCCAGTCGGCTCTCTCGGTCTTACTTTCTTCCAGCTGGCCTTGTTCATTCTGAAGAGATTGGTGTTGGAGTCTCCAATTGTCCTCCAGCACTGTCTTTGTCTGTTCTTCGCAGTCCTAGCGGGTTCTGCTCCACACAGTTCACTGCTCTTTTGTTCGGTGTACATACGATAGAAATTGTAACATCTTAGAAGACTGGCATTTCTATTAAGCCTCTTTATCCTCAATGCTCCTCTTTTTTTTTTTTTAAAGTTTTCTTTTTTTTTAAAGATTTATTTATTATATGTAAGTACACTGTAGCTGTCTTCAGACGCACCAGGAGAGGGCACCAGATCTCATTACAGATGGTTGTGAGCCACCATGTGGTTACTGGGATTTGAACTCAGGACCTTTGGAAGAACAGTCAGCGCTCTTAACCGCTGAGTCATCTCTCCAGCCCCTCAATGCTCCTCTTTATCCTCAAAAGTTTTGTCTAATTGAAAATCTTCTTTGTGTAAAATTAATGCTGCTATTTCAGTTTTCTGGAATAGCTTCGGTAGAAATGTCATATCAGGACGTTAAGTATTGGTGCTGATGTGGTGTCTAGCCATTCTCTCTAAGAGATTTGTTTGAGACATCATATAGTAGAAAATTTTGGTTTTTAATTCACTCTGATACTGTCTAGTAAACGGTATATTTGGATAGTTTATGGGTAAAATGGTTGTTGATATCATCGGATTCGTCTTTGTTGTTATTATATTCTGCTTATTTCATTTGGCTTTTATTGCTTTTGACTTCTCTCCTTTTCTGACCTGTATGGTTTTAAAAAACATTTTATGTCAAACTGTTTGTTTATTTGTTTGTTTGTTTTTCAAGACAGGGTTTCTCTGTGTAGCCCTGGCTATCCTGGAACTCACTCTGTAGACCAGGCTGCCCTTGAATTCAGAGATGTGCTTGCCTCTGCCTCCCAAGTGCTGCCCAGCTTGTGAAACTATTTTTAGAGATGCATTTATTTCTGGAACTGGAGTTACAGACATTTGTTATCCACCATGTAGGTGCTGGGAATTGAACCCAAGTCCTCTGGAACAGCAGCAAGTGCTTTTAGCATCTGAGCCATCTCTTCAGCCCCTCCTCCTCTTTTTTACTTTTTTAGTAGCTGGCCTTGAGTTTATGATATTCATTTCTACTAATCCTAGTTGTCTTTTAAATAATACTGTCTCTTCATGATAACAGAAGTAATTTAATTCAGTATGTGGATTTCTTGATGTGAAAGTAGATTGGAGATGAGATCTAAGCAAAGATAAAGAATTTAAAATAACAAAACTATCAGTCTGTAAGAGTAACCGGACCCCCAAAAGTACTTACGTATCTAATAACAAGCTTCATCGTCTAGAATCAGAAACGGACAGAAGTGGAGAGGAATAGACACAGCCATGGCTAGAGACTGCCATGGCTTACAAGTGACTGAGAGAGTAACTAGTCAAGGAAAGAGGATGATAAAGCCATATCAGATATAAAGCAAAGCAAAAAAAACCCAACCTCCCCACATTGCAGACATTTCTAGTCCATATAGAGTATTTATTTGTTCATGAAGGTAGACCAAATTCTGTGCTCTGAAAACTCAATAGATTGAAAAGAATTGAAATTGTGTTCTCTAATTGCAATAGAATTGAGTTAGGAATAAAAAATAATAAATGTATGGAAAAGACTTACACATTCCTGTCAGGGAAGTAGGTAGGCTGACGCCAGATCCTCACCCCTTCTTCAGCTTCCCCGATCCAATCCCCCAGACTCATCGCCAGCCCTGTAGCAAACCACTTACTGCAGCCTCCCTTCCCCCACTGCACCCATCTCCAGAGGATCACAAAATCTTCCCCTCCAAACTTTGCCCTCAGCCCTACCCCCACCCCACTGCTTTATTCCAGCCTCCAAAGGCAAGTAGGCACTCCCTAGTAACATACAGGGCATTATGTCCAGACAAGCAAGTAGGCTAACTAAATCTTCACCTCTCTCTCCTCCTACAAGTCCAAGCCCAGTTCTCCTGCCCAGCTCCACAGCACACCTTTTGCTGTGGTCTCTTTTCGCTCTTTTCCAGTGGACTAACAAAGCAGTTCCTGGGGGAACACCCTGCTTTCCTCCCTCTTAGGGACCCCTTCAGCACCATCCACAGGCCATCCCCATTCCTAAGTGTCAACTCCCAATGCCGAGAAACACATTTTACCTGGAACCCCCAGTGGACACACCTATCAGGACCCCAGAAGAATTTCCTACCAAGTAATACAGCCACCACACCTCTCCTAAGAACCAGGGAAGAAACAGAAACCAAAGAGCAAAGTACCCACTCAACAAAGACAAGGACAGATATCAGCACCTAGAATTATACTCTTCCCAATTCCAGATGCCTAGACACAAGCATAAAAACACAGCCAATAACAGCCAGAACGTGTGTCTCCACTAGAGCCCAGCAGCCCTCCCACAGGCCCTGAGTATTCCAACATAGCTGAAGCACAAGAAAAAGACCCTGAAACAGCCTTTGTGAATATGACAGAGGTCCTTAAACAGGAAATGGAGAAATCCTTTAAAGAAATCTGTGAAAACACAAACAGTAGAAGAAGGAAATGAAGAAAGCAGTTCAATACCTGCAAGTGGAAATAGGAAAAAAAAAAAAAACCCAAACTGTGAGAACTCTGGAAATGAAAAACCTTAGGAAATTGAGTAGGAACCACAGAGGGAAGCTTCACCACCAGAATACCAGAGATGGAAGAGAGTCTCAGGCACTGAAGAACAGACAGAAGAAATGGATACATCAGTCAAAGAAAATGTGAAATATAAAAAAAATCCTGATGCAAAATATCCAGGTAATCTGGGACACTATGAAAATACCAAATCTAAGAATAATATAGGAAAGAGAAGAATCTCAGATCAAAGGTGCAAAAAATATTTCCAACAAAATCATAGAAGAAAATTTCCCTAACCTAAAGAAGGAGATGTCTCTAAAGGTATAAGAAGCATGCAGAACACCAAACAGACTCAACAGGAAAGGAAAGTCCCCTCAGCATATAGTAAACGAAACACAAAACATACAAAACAAAGAAAGAATATTAAGAGCTGCAAGGGGAAAGACAGAGTAGCATATAAAGGAAGACCTATTAAAATCACACCTGATTTCTCAATGGAGACTCTAAAAGCCAGGGCCTGGACAAATATGCCACACACTCTATGAGACCACTGATGCCGATCCAGCATAACTTTACTGTACTCTACCCAGCAAAACTTTAAATCACTATATATGGAGAAAATAAGATATCTCATGATAAAACCAAATTTAAGCAATATCTGTCTATATAAATCTAGCTCTACAGAAGATGCTAGAAGGAAAACTTCAAACTAAAGTGGTTAAATATACCCAAGAAAACACACGGAATTAAATAATCCCAACCAGCAAAATCAAAACAGGGAAACCCACAACAACAACAAAATAACAAGAATCATCAATTGCTGCTAATTGATATCTTTCAACATAATCGTAACAATCCCCCAATAGATACAGAACAGAATGGAATCGAAAAGGGGATTCATCCTGAAGTGACTTCCAGAAAACACATCTCATGTCAAGGATAGACATCACCTCAGGGTAACAAGTTGGAAAAAGATTTTCCAAGCAAATGGACTTAAGAAGCAAGCTGGTGTAACCATTTTAATATCTGACAAAATAGACTTCAAACCAAAACTAGTCAGAAGAGATAGAGAAGGACCCTACATACTCATCAAATAAGGATCTGCCAAGAGGACACTGCCATTTTTAACATTTATGCATCAAACACAAGGACACTCAAATTTGTAAAAGAAACAGCACTACAGCTTAAATCACGTGATGATCCTCAGGCAGTGATAGGAGATTTCAACACCCAACTCTGGCAAACAGACAGGCCATTCAGACAAAGCCTAAATAGAGAAAGGCTGGACCCAACTACATCACAGACCAAATGGACCTAATAGATATTCCCAGTACATTTCACCAAAACACAAAGGAATATACTTTTTTCTTAGCACCTCAAAGAACGTTCCCTAAAACTAACCACTTACTCAGATACAAATCAAGTCTCGACAAACACAAGAAAGTTGAAAAAACACCCTGCATCCTATCTAAACACCACAGATTAAAACAGGTTATCAGCAACAAGAGAAAACTTACAAACTCATGGAAATTCTCTACTGAATGAAAAATGGGTCAAAGACAGAAATGAAAAACTTTCTAGAATTGAATGAAAATGGATATACAACATACCCAAACTTATGGGACACAATGAAGGCTGTTCTAAGAGGCAAATCTCAGCACTAAGATCTCATACTGGCAACTTAACAGCACACCTGAAAGCTCTAAAACAAAAACAAGAAATTATACCCAAAAGGAGTAAATAGCAAGACATTAACAAATTTGGGGTTGGCAAGATGGCTCAGCAGTTAAGAGCACTGGTTGCTCTTTCAGAGATCCTGAGTTCAATTCCCAGCAACCACGTGATGATGGCTCACAACCATCTATGAGGGGATCTGATGCCCTCTTCTAGCATGTGGGTGAACATGCAGCAGAGCACTCACACATTAAATAAAGAAATAAAGTTTAAAAAAGAAATTAACGAATTCAGATCTGAAATCAATAAGATAGAAACAACAACAAAGCAATACAAAGAATCAATGAAACAGAGTTGTTTCTTTGAGAGAAGAAGAGAGACAAACCCGTATCCAAGTTAACTAAAAGACTAGAGAATATTCAAATTAACAAAATCGGAAATAAAAGGGGGACATAACAGGAGACACCAAAGATATTCAGAGAATCACAATGACGTACTTTAAAAACCTGCACTTCAAAAAATTGGAAAATCTAAAAGAAATGGATAGTTTTCTCAACACATGCAACTTTTTTTTTTAGGCAGGTATTACTTTTTAATTAATTACAGTCATCCTAGCACTTGCACAGCTGTGTTACAGTTCTCTCTGAAACACATACCTTACAATGATGCATAATGTGTAGTTAGCAGTGGGATGGCTCAAGTCATGTTGGCTGGGAGTTGGGGGTGGGGGAAATGGAACAATGGGAGAGAGATCTGATTTGTTTGGACAAAAGGGCACTTTGACTCAAGCATACATGCATCTCCCAAATTACATGTAAATAAAGAACAGATATCAAAAGCTGTCCCTTTCATAGCCACACATTACTGAAAAATAGGACAGACACGGGCCTCGTCTCCCAGTCCATCTTAAAGGATCCATTAGGATATTCCTCTGTAAGTGCTTTAGCTATCCCCACTCATTCCACTTCTAACAGTGGGTTAAGGACCAGAAAGTATTTCATATAAAAACTACAACCGTGGGTTGGTTTTATGTCTTCCCAAATGTGTCTTCCATCTGAAGCAGTTACTTTTTCCTCTTATGTTCAGAGAGAGACTCATCTGTTGAGTAAATAGCACTACTCATCCTGAAGTCCTCTGCCCTCATGGTCTGAGAGGTCTTCTTCCTCTGAGTCATGGTCCTCTTCTTCTTCTTGTGCTGAGGAACTGGAGGTGGGCTCTTTGCAGGTCTTCAGGTGTCGAGTGAGATGGTACTTGGTCAGATAAGCCTTTGTACATTTTTCACAGACATCATCTCGTTTTCTTTTGTGAGAATGGAGACACTTCTTCAAATGGTTTGTTCTCAAGGACAGTTTATCACACTTCGGACACTTGATCTGGCCTTCTTGGGTGTGGACGAGCACAGGCCGCTTGAGGTCCTGTCTCCGCACGAATAGCTTGTCACAGTAATCACACTTTAGATTCTTCTCACCCTGGTGGATGACCATGTGAGACTACAGGTGAGCCTTCTGCATGAAAGACTTGTCACACAAAGTACACCTATAATTCTTCTGACCTGTATGTATTTTGAGATGTGTCCATAGGTTGCTTGGATCACTAAAAGCCTTGCTGCAAAAATCACCCTTGTGGGACTTCATACCCATAGGACTCATAAAGTGAATGTGGAGTTTGGAAGGAGAGATAAAAGCCTGGGGGCACATCGGACACTTCCACTTCCCCTCCTCAATGTGGCTTGACCCATGGAGATAATTATGGCTATGTCTGGTCAGATGAGCTTTGAACTCTGACATCTGGGACAGATGTGCACATCCAGGTGTTCAGGAACACCTATCTGTTGAGCATAATTCCATCTACAATAGAAAAGCAGCTCATTTTCAGGAGGGATGGCTTGTGAGGTACAGAAATAGATTTTTCCATCATGGGGTAGGCCACCAAATTCTGTTCTTCACAGTTCCTGGCTTTGCGCACAAACATCATCCAATTACACTCATTTTCATCAGTCGTAATGATGCAGAATTCTAGGGCACCATGGCGGTATATCTTCCAGACATGGTTAACTGCCTTGTCTGTCCACTCTGCTACTTCCAAGGAGTGACTCTGCTGGCCAATTAGAGGCCCAGAGCACACAGGGATGGTGTCTGCAGTCCATACACCAACATCTGTGCCCACAATGGACCGGCGGAGAACAAGCTGCTTCAGGAGGAATAGTCTTGCTCTGCTCTCTATTAGTGTATCAGGAACAAATGTCACTGGTCCATGGTCAGGGCAATCTGAGGGGTAGGCTTGGTCACAAAAGAGTGCACCAAATTGTAAACAAGGTTGCCATGTTTTCCTTGTTTGACTTGGAGTCCTCCATTTGCAGAGAAGATGGTTCAAAAGACAAGCTGACCAAGGAAGGATGCATCTACACGACCTGTCCCCATGGCAACGTCCTGCGTGATAGAAGGAGGCTAAGGCCAACTTCATGGAGGGAAATAGATTCTAGGGAGGTCAGGTTGTATGAGGTAGAGAGTGCCACGCTTACAGAGTTTGGTGCTCATGACCATGGTGTGGATGGAGTCACTGAGGGACCGTCAGACATCCTACTGACCCGGTTTGCAATGTGGACTGTCTCCATGACCACAGAAAGCTCCAGACCATTCCCATGAATGGGCATCACACCACCATGTCCCACAGCGTCTGCTGTAAGGTTGCTGCTCACAGAATCCACAGAGAGGGGCTCATGACTTCTGGAGCCATTCGGGATTTGGCAATGTTCTCCTGTAACACCGTCCACTGTAAGCTCCTCTGCCATTCCATCTGTGGAGATTGGGCTGGTAGCCCTAGAAACAGTCTCCATAGTGATCGTTGTGTCCAACGCTACTTCATGGCCATCATTAGGATGGTGGTGGCGCACGCCTTTAATCCCAGCACTTAGGAGGCAGAGGCAGGAGGATTTCTGAGTTCGAGGCCAGCCTGGACTACACAGTGAGTTCCAGGACAGCCAGGGCTACACAGAGAAACGCTGTCTCAAAAAACCAAAAAATAAAAAAATTTTAAAAATTTTAAAAAAGCGGATGAAGACTTGGGGCACCATGTGTGTTTACAGAGCGAGACTCTATTGAAACAATGCCAAGTTCTAATCCAACGTTTCCATTGGCCTGACAGGGATCTAGTGCTGAAAGGTGGCTGGTGATAATGTTGTATTTCCATCAACATTTATAGAGTTGGGGTGGATACACTGAGGAGGTGGTCTGTCAGCTAAATAAGATAAAATGCCAGGTAGAATGGTTCTGAAGTAACTGTTCTAGGTGAGCGTAAGGTGGTGGAGGTAGGGTATAGTTTCTTTCAGGTAACCCATATATTATTCCTCAATCTCCAATGCCTATAGGGAACATCAGAGTCAAGTCAGAAGACAGAGAGCTCACGGAAGGATCCAGGTTTGGAATTGCCACTGGAAGTCCTGGCACTGTGAGTAGGAGAGGTAGCCAAACTCAGGTGACTTCCTGAGACTGGCAGGGCATTGCTCACAGAAGTTGAAGACAGCTGCTCTATCCCAACTAGGCTCAAATTCCTGTCATTCCAGTGCAGGAAGCCGGCATCCGAGAGGTGCACGCTGGGGCTGGTGTCACATGCTACCACATCCTGCCGGTGGCCACGCCTCTCCTCCGCACCGCCTGATTTCTCCTAAGGCCGGAGGCTGTTGGGCGGCGCCCGGGGCTGTTTTCTCAGAAGCGCTGGCAGTCGATCTGGCCGACCTGAGGCCAGTGATGGGAAGCACTAGTCCAACACCCCCCCCCCCGGCATCCCCTCCCCCCCGGCTCTTCATCTAGCCAGAGGTCGACCCAGACGCCCTTGCCTCCCGGACACCGCGTCCAGTTTACAGCCCCCCAACATTTCCCACCCCCGGGCCCTGCCCGGGCAAGTCTGCTGCCTTCAAAAGGCTGCACCCGCGGGGAGGGGGGGGACGGAGGGGGAGCGTTTCCGGCTTCACAGCCAAAAAGGGGGGGGGGCTTTCCAACACATGCAACATAATAAGGTTACATTAATATCAGACAAGCAATTTAAACAGACCTGCAAACTCTGGTGAAATAGAAGCATCCATTTAAAAAACAAACAAACACACTAGGACCTGATGAATTTAGCACAGAATTCTACCAAATATTCAAAGAAGAATTAATTCCAATACTCCTCAAATTAGTTCACAAAATAGAAACAGAAGGAACATTGCCCAACTCATTTTTCACTCTGATGCATAAACCACATAAAGACCCAATGAAGAAAGAGAATTACTGAACAATTTCCTTTAGGAACATAGACACAACAATACTCAAATACTTTCAAAAAAAAGTCCAAGAATACATAAAAAAAATCATCCACCATGATCAAGTAGGTTTCATCCCAGAGATGCAAGGATTGTTCAACATACATTAAATCAATATATGTAATTTACCATATAAAAAGCCAAAAGACAAAAACCATATGATTGTTTCATTACATGAAGAAAAGGCCTTTGACAAAATCTAACACCTCTTTATTATAAATGTCCTGGAGAGGATAGTGCTACAAGGGACGTACCTCAACAGAATAAAGACCATTCAGCAGCCCATAGCCAACATCAACAAAAATGGAGAGAAACTCAAAACAATTCCACTAAAATTAGGAAAGACAAGATTGTCTACTCTTCTCATACCTAGTTAATATAGACCTTGAAGTCTAAGCTAGAGCAATAAGGCAACTGAAGGAGATCAAGGGGATACAAATTGGAAAGGCTCTTTATTTGCAGATGATATGATAGTATACATAAGTCACCCTAAAAATTCTGCCAGAAAACTTCCATAGCTGGTAAACACTTTCAGAAAAATAGCAGGATAAAAAATTACGCCATGAAAATTTGTAGCCCTTCTATCTACAAATGACAAATGGACTGAGAAAGAAATCAGAGAAACAACACTTTTACAATAACTTCAAATAATATAAAACATCTTGGGGTAACTCTAGCCAAGCAAGTGAAAGTCTTGTACAGTAAAAAGTTCAAGTCGTGGTAAAAGAAATTGAAGAAGGTATCAGAAGATGGAAAGATCTCCCATGCTCATGGATCAGCAGGATTAGCATAGTAAAAATGGCCATCCCACCAAAGCGATATACTGATTCAATGCAATGCCCATTAAAATTCTAACACAAATCTTGAAATGACTACTTTCAGTTCCATATGGAAACACACACACACACACACACACACACACACACACACACACACACACCAGGAAAGCTAAAACAATCCTGAATAATAAAAGAACTGTGGAAGGTATCACCATCCCTGATTTCAAACTCTACTACAGAGCTATAGTAATAAAAACAGCATGGCATTAGCATAAAAGCAGACACACTGATCAATGGATTCAAATTGAAGAGGCAGACATAAACCCACAGTCCTACGGACACCTGTTTTTTGTTGTTGTTGTTGTTTTTGTTTTTGTTTTGTTTTGTTTTGTTAGTTTGTTTAATAAAGGAGCCAGAATCACACACTGGGGAAAAAGGCAGCATCTTCAATAGCATGATCAAACAGGATGGCTGCATGTAGAAGAACTGGAATAGATCCACACTTACCACCCTGCACAAAACTCAAAATGGATCCAAGATGGCAACATAAATCCAGATACATTGACTCTGATAGAAGAGAAAGTAGGCAATAGCCTTGAACTCACTGGCACAGAAGAAGACTTTCTGAACAGAACACTGATGGCACAGGCATTAAGTTCAACAATTAATAAATGGGTCCTCATGAAACTGAGAAGCTTCTGCATGGCAAAGGACACCATCATTTGGACAAAGCAGCAGCCTACAAAATGGAAAAAGATTTTTGCCAACTACATAGCCAATATAGGGCTAATATACAAAATATATAAATAACTTAAGAAACTAGATATCAAGAAAACAAATAATCCAATTTAAAACTGGGGCACAGACCTAAACAGAGACTCCTCAATGAAGGAAACTGGAATATCTGTGAAACACTTACAGAAATATTCACCATCCTAGCCATCAGGGAAACGCAGATCAAAACTACTTTGAAATTTCATCTTACACCCGTCAGAGTGGCTACGGTCTATAAAACAAGTGACAGCTCATGCTGGTGAGGAAGTGGATTAAGGGGAGCACTCATTCATTGCTGGTGGGAGCAAACTTGTTCAGCCTCTTAGGAAATCAGTGTGGTGGTTCCTCAGGAATGTGAGAATTGATCTACCTCAAGATCCAGCTGTACCACTCTTGGGCATATTCCCAAAAGCCACTTCATCCTACCACAGAGGCACTTGCTCAGCCATGTTTGTTGCTGCTCTATTCGTAATTAGAAATTGGAAACAACCTAGATGTCTCTCAAGAGAAGAATGGATAAAGAACATGTGGGACGTTTACACAGGGGAGAATACTCAGCTGTTAGAGACAAGGACATCATGAAATTTGAAATTGGATGATGGAACTAGAATCATCCTGAGTGAGGTAACCCAGACAGAAACACAAACATGGGGTGCATTCCTTTATATGTAAATATTAGCTATTAGGTCAATAATAAGCTACAATCTATAGAAATACAGATGTTAGGTATGGGGTAAAGGACTGGAGACTACAGGTAGTTTGTTTTTTTTTTTTTTTTGGAAAAGGAAATATAGATAGTTAAGGATGGATGGAGAGGTATGGAATGGGAGGATCAAGAGGGGAGGGGAAAGGGAGAGGGAAATGAAGTACAGAATATAGGGAAGGACAGCTAAAATTAAGGACCATTTGAGGTAGGGGGTATGAAAACTCTATACATTAGAAGCTTCCTAAAATACATACATATATGAAGGCAATTCAAGTAAATCACCTACTAATGGGGGAGATGGAGTCCCAACTAGCCATCTCTTGTCAACATGTGAAACTGCCAGTACTGGAATTAAGTTACAACTAACTGTGATGTTGGCCAGGGTTCCATGGGACTCTTCAAACAACCCAGGCTGTTGCCAACACTATAGGTCATGTTCCTCAAACTGACAGCAAGTTCTCATTGCTGAAAACAACACCTGCATAGCTCACTGAACATTGAGACATCCAGCTAGTACCTACATAGAGTTTTCACCTATGTGCTAGCATCTTTTGTAGAGGAATTTTAATCAAAAAACATGGCTGCTCTGGCAAGGGTTCACATCCAAAGATCTTCTAGGTCTACGTGATCCAAGTGGACTACAAACACACCATTGGTATCCACCTTTAATCTTAAACAATGATGTACAATTAAGGGACAGACAAAGTGACAAATCAGATTTTTGACAGAATGAGTCAGAGGTAGAATATGGCCAACTCTCAGGAGAACATCACAGGAAAGAAAGGTAGAAGAAGAACAGCACACACACACACACACACACACACACCAGAAAGAGAGAGAGAGAGGTGCAGGCAGGCAGACAGGCAGGACAGTTTTACAGAGACAGGTTGTAAGTGAAGACAGAACTGACCAGAAAATGAGAAGGAGCCAGAGGTTAAAACAGATTGCCAGAGTTAGTTTGAGGCCAAGGAGAGCAATTGAGTTTGAAGCTGAGAGAAGCCAGTTCGAATCCATCAGCTTTGAATAGGAGTTTGAGCCAGAACCGATGAGTTGAAGAAGCCAGTCAAGAGTTCAGAAAGAACTAGAAAAGGTGAGTTTATTCAGCATTAAGCCTCTTTGACAATTACCTCTGGTGAATGAGTCACTTTTACAGTCTTTTGTACAAGAAGGTACTCTGAATGCTATCAAAGAAGAAGCAAACACCAACCCAACCACAAAGCCTTTGCTCTACAATGGTGTCCTGCCTGCAAGATATGCTAGGGCAATGAGGGGGGCGGGGAAAGCTGTAGAGTAACCAACCAATATCTGGTTTGATTTAAGGCCCCACACCATAAGATGGAACCCATACCCAACACTACTTGAATGACCAAAAGCCAGAGACTAGATAGCACAGAGACCTGGGGTAAATACTGCTGTTTTTACAAAATACTACTGTTAAAAAAAAAATAACAAGATGACTCCTAATGACATTCTGTTACACTCATAGATCAGTGTCTTGCTCAGTCATATTTTATCATCATAAAAGCTTCCTCCTGGAACAAATACCCACAGCCAGACATGATACAGAGAGTGAAAAACCTCAGAACACCAACTTCTAAGCTGGATGTCTCTATCAAATCCTCCCATCAGGGCTCAGGTGATCCCTCAGAAGATGAGGTGGAAACAGGCAGAGGGGATGGAGGGCCGAGAAATCAAGGCCCTCTGAATCAACATGATCAAAGTTCATGTGAACTCACAGAGACTGAGGAAACATGCCAGGGCCTGCTCCAAGAGGTGACTCAGTGGCTAAAGATACCACCTCCAGGCCTGGTAATGTCAGTTTGAACCTTGGAACTTAAATGATGGAAGGTGAAAACCAACTCCTGTAAACTGTCTCCTATAACCACACATACCCTAGGGCATGTATATATGTGCATTCAACACACACACAAATAAAATAAATAATAAACATGCTAAAGCTACCACAAATGTCCTAAATGACCCAGAAGTCTCATCAGCAGGTGTGTACTCAGATAATAATATTTAATATTGATTTTTTTTGATACTTTCCTTCCAAAGTTGAGAATAAGACAAGCATGTTGTACTGGTTGGTTTTGTGTGTCAACTTGACACAGGCTGGAGTTATCAGAGAAAGGAGCTTCAGTTAGGGAAGTGCCTCCATGAGATCCAACTGTGGGCATTTTCTCAATTAGTGAGCAAGGTGGGAGGGCCCCTTGTGGGTGGTACCATCTCTGGGCTGGTATTCTTGGGTTCTATAAGAGAGCAGGCTGAGCAAGCCAGGGGAAGCAACATCCCTCCATGGCCTCTGCATCAACTCCTGCTTCCTGACCTGCTTGAGTTCCAGTCCTGACTTCCTTTAGTGGTGAACAGCAGCGTGTAAGCTGAATATACCCTTTCCTCCCCAACCTACTTCTCAGTCATGATGTTTGTGCAGAATAGAAACCCTGACTAAGACACATGTCAACTTCAACCATTTCCTTTTAATGTTGTACTAAGGAGTCCCAGCCAGGGCAATTGAACAAGAAATATAATTAAAAGACATTAAAGATTGGAAAAGGAGAACCAAGATGTTAGTTACAGACAAAAGGATTGTCTGTATACAGAACTCTAATCTATAACTAGGTCATAATCTATACACACATACACATATATAAAATACACACACACATATATATGTATATGTGTATATATGTGTATATGTGTATATATATAACAAATGTAACAAGATCATACACTACCTGAACAGTGTGTGAAACGCAGTCATATTTCTATACAGATGTAGCAAGCAATTTCAAAGTAACAGACTAACAATAGCATCCAGATGTTTAAGAAACATTTTAAAAGCATGTGTGGCACTTGTGTGGTGGTGATTATGGGAGAGGAGGATGGGAAAGTGCTAGTGTGGGGGAAAGAGTGATTATACACCAGTGTTGGGAATGTAAATTAGGAAAACTGTGGAGGTTCTACACAAAGTGGAAAGTAGAATTCCTAAATAACCAGAAATCTTACTCTCAGGTACAGACTCAGATCATCAAAAGTGGTGTTTAAAGGTGATTTGACTCGTGTCCACCCTGTAAAAAGAAGGAATTCTACCATTCATCAGCACATGGCTGGAAGTGGGGGACAGCATGCTAATGAAATAAGCCAAGTACACCAAAGGGAAGGAGTGTAGCATGGTCTGTGGCAGTGGTTCTCCACCTTCCTAATGCTGCCACCCTTTAATATGGTTCCTCATGCTGTGAAGACCCACAACCATAACATTATTTTACTTGCTACTTCACAACTGAAATTCTGCTACCATTATGAATTGCTACGGAAATA
Source organism: Tokudaia tokunoshimensis (assembly GCA_036184795.1). NCBI lineage: Eukaryota > Metazoa > Chordata > Mammalia > Rodentia > Muridae > Tokudaia > Tokudaia tokunoshimensis. The sequence goes on along the minus strand of BTHU01000011.1, from coordinate 56,161,231 downwards.
TCTGGTATTTCCGATGGTCTCAGGTGACCCCTGTGAAAGGGTTGTTCAACCCTCAAAGGGAATGCGACCCACAGGTTGAGAACGGCTGATATACGGTGTTGGATACAAAATCTTCTTACTGCGACCTTGACAGTAGATTTGACTTCCAGAGGTAATCAAGGCAGTGGGCAACCTCACTGTCTTGTTAATTTGGGCATGTGTTTCTGGCCAGCTCTAGACAGCCCCAGTTACAAACACATCCCTATACACTGTCCATCTTCTTCCTCCTGGTTTCTCTACAGTGACTGTCTCATATGACTCAGAAGTGAGTAATGACTTACAGTTCTACCACCTAACCCTGGGGTGATCAATCACACCTAGAAGAGGGTGTCATGATCTCACGAGCCTCACATGGGCCACTTATAGTCCCATCCAGTTTCCAAATACCTCCCATGATACATCAGCCTTTGCTCATGGACTCTCTCCCCTCTGTGGTCTCGTGGGATCTGTGCTAAGAACACTCACCTGGAGAGCCAGCAGGTCACAGTGTCTCCCAACAGCTTCGAGATGCTTCTTATAATGCTAGCATCATCTAAGCCAATCGGGGAGTGCTCTGGTGATTAGACAGTAGTTAGTTTTGTTTTTTTGTTTTTTTTTTTTGTTTTTGTTTTTTTCATTTTGAAACAGGATCTCTATTATGTAGCTCTAGCTGTCCTGGGATGATCTATGTAGACCAGACTGGCCTTGAACTCAGAGAGATTCACCTGCCTCTGCCTCCCAAGTGCTGGAATTAAAGGGTGCACCACCATACCTGGCATCAGAAGACACAGATTCTTAATAAATTGAATACTTTATTTGGGTACCAGAAAGCTTACAGAATTATGCCAGGCTTTAAGCAACATTCTTCCTTGAAAATATGCACCCCCCCCCACGAAATTTTGTTTGGGGTTGTGGTTTAAGAAGTGAACTGAGGGGGCTGGAGAGATGGTTCAGTGGTTAAGAGCACTGACTGCTCTTCCAGAGGTCCTGAGTTCAATTCCCAGCAACCACATGGTGGCTCACAACCATCTGTAATGAGATCTGATGCCCTCTTCTGGTGTGTCTGAAAACAGCTACAGTGTATTCATATACATAAATAAATAAATCTTTAAAAAAATTAAATGGCAAATGTGAAGATGCTTGTTCAATGATATACTGTACTGGAAATCTGAAGGCCTGAAGCAGGTGGAAATTCAAACTCTTGTTATAATTGGTTTGCTTTTTCAAGACAGGGTCTCACTATGCAGCTCTAGCTGTCCTGGAACTCACTATGTAGACCAGGATGGCCTTGAAATCACAGAGATCCACCTGACTCTACTTTCTGAGTGCTGGAATTAAAGGCACCAGTACATGGGGGGTGGGGGAGGGTGTGAAATTACCAAAATGTACAACTTAAGTTTTAGTGTACAATCAAGTTTTAATACACTGATGTGAGCAGATGAGACCATCTATTCTTTTTGTTTGTTTGTTTGGTGTGTGTGTGTGTGTGTGTGTGTGTGTGTGTGTCTTTTAAGACAAAGTTTCTCTGTGTAGCCCTGGCTGGCTGTCCTACTACTCATTCTGTAGACCAGGCTGGCTTCCAATTCAGAGATCCACCTGCCTCTGCTTGTGCTCGGATTAAAGTGCTTTACCGCCACAGCTAAATGTGTTCAGTGTTCTAAACGTTATAGATACATAGTTGTATTTATCTTCTGTTACTAGGGTGAGGCCATTTATTCTATCATTTCTTTTTCTGGGTTCTCAGATAAGGCCTGGTAGCATAAAACGGTAACAAGAACAAATTCAAGAAGAGAAAGAGAAGAAGAGGAGAGATGATGAAGGAAATAGAAGAAGGAGGAGGAGGAGGGGGAGGAGGAGGAAGGCAGAGAAGAAGGAAGAAGAGGGAGGAAGAGGAGGAAGAGTACTCGCCCCCGCAGCCACCTTCAAGTCAGGAAGACCTCCAGGGACAGAAGCTGAAATTCAAAGGTTGCACAGTATCTTCTGTTACTAGGGTGAATATCATATTAGTCAAAGTATGAAGAGGCAGGCAGACTTTTGAGTATAATGAGTTTTTTAAATAAGCATGGGCCTATCCATCCACGACTTGAAAAATATAATAAAAGTACTGTGATTCTTAAAAAAAAGTTGTTGAAAGTCCCGTGACTGCTCCCAAAGGAGAGGGGTTCTACGCGCGTGATAAGCTCCTCCCGGGAGTGGGCAGTGCCAAAAGGAATAACCTCCTGCCCAGGGCGCGAAGGTATAGCGCAGTCGCGGCGCCCGGAATCCGGAAAACTTTTCTGGGAGTAAGGAAACAGCCATCTTTCGTGGATTTTGAGAGCTGGAGCCGCGGGTTTTCGGATGAGCTAACTCCATGAAGCCTCCAGGACCCAGCACACGCACAGCCTCTGCCGCCTGGGCAGATCGCACCCCAGGCCCCGGGCCCCTCCCGGAGCGCAGACCTCGGACTAGGGTCTTCAAGACCTTCTTCATGTTACTAGTCATTCTGTCACTGGTGAGTACGGCGCGACGTGAGCGCGGTGCGCGGAGTGGGAAGCCGGCGGAGAAGAGAAATGGTGCGGAAGGGCCCCGCGAGCCGGCCGCGCACGTGCTCGTGGGGTGGATGGGTGTGGTCCGACGGTGTGGGAAAACTACTCGGACTCCGCCGGGAAGCCTAGAAGGTTCGATGGTGGGGTGGGGTGGGGTGGGGGTGGGACGGGGGGGTGAGTCAGGATGAGATGGGAGGTGGGCGGAATACTCTAAACTGGGAGGATGTGACAAGGAGCCGCTCAGGTCGCTAAAAGACGGGACATTAGATGAGAAGACCCAAAGATGGAGGGAGGAAAGGAAGTTCTGAGGTTGGGTGGGGGTGGGGCGGGGTGGGAGTCGGGGGAGCAGCTGGCCCACAGCCCCAAACCTGGGGCAAAGTGGAGCAGAGGAAGAGTGAGGGGACAGTGGGCTGGGGCAGGATCCGGTTACCCCGAAGGACCCTCAATGCAACAATAAATTAGAAGCAGGGCGTGCGGAGAGGGCGCTGGGCCGGGAAGGGGACCCTGTCTAGCTGCTGGACATTCCCTTCCAGGCAAGAAAGTAAATCTTGCTTTAGCTACCAGAAAGTTCTGGCTCATTTCCAGTTTCTTGGACTCTGCAACTTACTGGGCTTAAAAAGAGTTAAAGGGCCCTAAAGAGGCATGTCACTCTTTGGCTAGCATGAGATTATTGAAGGGAATTCTAGTTTCTTGGAGTCCATTGTTTCTAATGTCTAATAGAGAGGCACACAAAGGTCTCTTTAAAGATACTTACTATATGTATTCTTATATTATATGCATATTATTATAGACTCATTTACACCAAGCTGGATACAGTTCCCCACCTGTCTTTTTTGTGTGTTTGTTTTCATTTTTTATTGGTTATTTTATTTATTGACATTTCAAATGTTACCCCTTTCCCAGTTTCCCCCTCCTCAAAACCCCAATCCTCACCCTCCACCGTCTGTTTTAATACTTGACTGTTGAGGTAGAACATGCCTATGTCTGAAAACAAAATTGAGTAGAATGAAAGAAGGACCCAAAGTTAGGATGTGCTCAGTTAGTGCCAGACAGCCCTGCCTGTGAGCTGTCACTTCCATCCTCTCCTGGTTTTTAGCTGCTTTTGGTATCACTTCTTTAGCTATTTGAAAAACAAACAAAAAAGAAAGAAAGAAAAGGAAAAAAGAAAAGAAATGAGCGGAATAGTAGTTGCTAACATGGAGACTCCGGTGGAGGAGTGAACCGTGTGTTACTTTAATGGGTACGGACTTAGAGTTTAAAGATGAAAAGAATTCTGGATTTTGATTACAGAACGGTGTGAACACAGCAGTGCTGGCCTTTTCATTTAAAACGATTACCTAATATATACCCGAATGTATGTTAAAAAAAAAACTTTGTGCGCACTTATCTTAGTTAGGGTTGCATTGCTGTGAAGAAACACCATGACCACTGGCAACTTGTAAAGAAAACATTTAATTGGAGCTAGCTTACAGTTTCACAGGTTTAGTCCATTATCGTTATGGTGGGGAGCATGGCAGCATGCAGGCAGACATGGTGCTGGAGGAGCAGAGAGTTATACATCTTGATCTGCAGGCAGCAAAAAGACTGTGTACCACACTGGGTGTAGCTTGAGCATACGAGGCCTCAAATTCTGCCCCCATAGTGACACACTTTCCAACAAGGTCACACCTCCTCCAATAAGGCCACATCTCCTACTAGTGCCAAGCATGGGCCAAGCATTCAAACACATGAGTCTATGGGGGCCATACCTACTCAAACCACCACATTCCACTCTCTGGCCCTCATAGACTTGTAGCCATAGCATACTGCAAAATGCACTTAGTCCAACTTCAAAAGTCCCCATAGTCTACCACAGTCTCAACAATGTTTAAAAGTCCAAAGTTCAAAATCTCTTCTGAGATTCATGCAATCTCTTAACTGTAATCCCCTATAAGATAAAAAAAAAAAAGATCACATACTTGCAACATACCACGGCACAGGATATACATCCAAAGCATGTGTCATCCCACCTCGAGATCCAGATCAAAGGAAAGTCTCCCTGTCTCAAGATCCTGGTCACAGGTGTGCCCTCCATTTCTGGATTGCGGTCCATTCCAGATGTAGTCTAGTTGACAGCCGAGAACAGCTATCACAGCATTAACTGACTTCGTGTGAGTGCAGTATCATAGAACGTGTCTGGAGATCAGAGGCCAACTTCAGGTGTCAGTTCTCACTATCTAACTCATTGGTGACAGGATCTCTCTTGCTCATCACTGAGTGTGCTGCTGGCTGTCCCACAAGCTTCTAGGAATTCTTCATCTCTACCTCTCATTCGGCCACAGGAGTCCTGGGATTTCAGATGTGCTGTTGTGCCTGGCTTTATATTGAGTTTTGGGAGTCAGAACTCAGGTCCTTGCGATTGTGTGGCAAGCCATCTTCTTAAGTCTTGACTGCATTTTAAAAACTAGGGGTGGGGGGTGCAGAAATAGTCACATACATGATTAACTAGTCACACAGGAAACAAGATAGTATATTAGAGGATACATGCTGTTTCTAGTTGAGAAAATATAATTTTAAAGATGTTCCTCTAATTTTATACTGTGTGTACTGTGTATGTATATACAAACTTATTTTTTAAACAGTAAAGAATAAAAGACAGGAGTAGTTCAAGCTTCTATGACGGGCAGCTGTAAGAAGCAAAGAGAGGAGTGTGAACAGAAACTAGTACTGCACAGTTAGAAGTGGGGAAGGGTCTAAGGGTCATGTCCTCTTAGAAGCTAGAGGGAAGGGAATGTGAGGTGGCCTTGAATGGTAAGACCCGAAAGCCACTTAAGGCAGTTCCTGCTTTGTTTCCACAGCATTTCTTTGCTGTAGGGAGAGCTGAGCCAGCCCATTATCGCCCAGCTGACCTACAGAGATTAGAACAGAGTCCATTAGGAGGATCCTGTCCAGCAGGTACGTTCTAGAGTGATGGCCAGTCTTTGTCTCTGATTCCCACCCCCTGGCTCCACAGTCTTGCAGTTCCCGTTTCTTTTCTGATATAGATACTTATTCATCATTTTCTAAATCCATGGTTGTGAAGATTTATCTTCACAGTGTTTTACCTGCATGTTTTCTATTTCGATATGTTTCCATTAAGGTATTTTGAACTAATTTTTGTGCACAGAATCAGGTAAGGGTCCAGCTTCTGATTTTATACATAGCTGTCCAGTTCCTTTCTTTTTCATTTTTCTTTTATTTATTTTTCTTTTTTTTTCTTTCTTTTCTTTCCTTTTTCTATTATTTATTTATTTACTTATTTATTTATAGCTGGATCCAAGCTAGGGATCATGCTAGACAAGCACATTACCATTGAGCTGTCGGCCCCAGCTCTGCTAGCCAGCTACTGTTCACTATTTGCATTGTGTGAATTCTGGGTGCCCTACAATCATAAAACCATGGAAACCAGCTGTGTTCTCATTCTTCTCAGTCCTCTTAACTCTCTGAGGAACCTTTGGTAGTTCTCAGCTTGGTCCTGTTACCAGAATTATCAAGGTCAGTGTCTGTGCTTGGGCAGTCCTAACAAGCCAGGCTCTACCATCATCAATAATTAAGCCAGTCAAAAAAAGTCATTGATGAGAGAGCTGGCCCCGCCCCTCACCCAGTCAGTGCCGGAGCTGGCCCAGGATGTGGGCTGACCAGCTCAGCTTACCACACAGTCCCAGATCCAAGGCTCTGAGGACCCACCTCAACAGCTACCCGACCCGTGAGCTGCTGGAGCCCATGAAGGGACTGGACCTGCAGAACCAAAGCTTCAGAGCCTTCATGACTCAGGGAAACAAGAGGACATCTGAGAGGAGTCTCGATAAGGATTAGTATGGATAGTGGAAGGGAACCAGACCAGTGACTCATCGCATGAACATTTGCAAGTAAAGATGTATGAACAGAGCGGTACACTGTGTGACACACCTCAGCTTCCCCGGCGAGATCTTTTTTTTTTTTTTTAAACAATTTTCTATTTTCTCTGGGAGAGAAGTTACAAGAGTGGACAGTGGATATTGAATGACTGGGAATGGGTGGGATTGGGGTGCATGATGTGAAATTCACAAATAATAAAAAATTATGGGAAAAAACTCATTGATACTGAAATTCACGAGGAGATTTGCCCATCATGGCCATATTGGAAACAGACAGGGGATCTAGTGACCCCCAAATCCATCTTTGACATGATGTTTAGGGTTAAGTAGGGGCCAGAGTTATGTATTGTTTTGCTGTTGTTTTCATACTTTTTAACGATTTATTTTTATCTTCTGCACATTGGTGTTTTGCCTGCATGTGTGTCTGTGTGAGGGTGTTGGAAATGGTCCCCTGAAACTGGAGCTAGAGACAGTTGTGAGATGCCATGTGGGTTCTGGGAATTGAACCCAGGTCTTCTGGAAGAGTGGCCTGTGCTCTTACCCTCTGAGCCATCTCTCCAGCCCCCAGAATTACTGATCCATCATTATTTTGTCCCCATTCTGTCCTGCAGGGTGGTCTGACAACTAAAATCTTGTTCCTTATACGTTTCTGCATCCCACTTAGCCATAGGCTTCATCTTCTTCTCTTTCCCCAGTAAAAGATTTCCAATTTGTTGGCATTCAGTGTCTCAATAGTCTTACACTCAAAGGGAGAGGCCACAAGTGTCTCTTTGGCATATCACCCGCTCTTCTAGAAGGCCCATTGCAGTGGGCACCACAGAAGGCTTCTTCAGAAGGCCAAGGAGCCTCCCTTCCTGATGGCCGTGGCTTCAGCCTCCTTCCAGGAATGAATGGGACAGGAGGCAGATGCTGAAAAGACAATCGTTCCCATGTCTTTGACCTGCTAGAGCCACCTATCTTGAGGTCAGTCCAGTTCTGCTAAGTGGTGCAGGCATACACAGAGGACAGACAGGGAGACCATCTATTCCTTCAATGTACAGACTCTGTGTCACACCGAACACTATCTCCTGCTCCAATCAGTGGAGGCCTGATAGGGATATAGGCCTGAGGTCCCAGGAGTGCTTGTCCGTGATGCCTCAGGAGATAGAATGGGTACCAGAACGCTTCATCATGAGGTGGCTTCTATAGTCTGCGCATATAGATACTTGTCTCCTTTACAAGTTACCTACTTTGTTGATGTACCAAAGTTCATAATATTCATTCACAATCCTCTTTCTTTTTATTGGGTGATGGGAGTTTCACATTTAGCCCTGGCTGGCCTGCAATGTACTTGTGTAGACCAGTCTTGCCTTGAGTTGTTTCTACCTACTGACCTAAATGATAAGTTCTGGGCTAGCTAGGGCTATATAGTGAGACCTTGTTCAGAAAACAACAAAACAAACAGAGAGGAAGAAAAGACAATGCTCCCTAGACATGCATGCCACAGCCAATCTGATGAAGGCGATCTCTCAATTATGACCCCCGTTCCCCAAGTATGTCTGACTAGGACACGAGTCTTCACCACAGCTCTGGGAACCCTGAAGTTTGCTTAACCAGTGTCCTTTGCATCCTCAGGCTACTACCTGCCAGAAGAGACCGGCCCGTGCAAGCCTTGCAGAGATGGTGTAGACTACACCAGATCTCCCAACAGGTTGCCTTCGTGCCTCCCCTGCAGGGTCTGTAAGGAAGGTACAGAACAAAGGGGCCCTTCCCCGCAGGCGGGGTCTGGGGAGGTGGCATTCATAACTGCAGTGGACTCAGAAACCTCAATTCTAGTCATCTTGATCTTCGTGCTTCCCTGTCCTCTGCCTGTCTTTAATCAATGGGATAAAACCAAAAGTTGTGAAGAATTCATTTGTGCTGTGTTTAGGAATCATTAGGACCATCTGTTTAGAATGGGGTAGTCTTAGGCTAGAGAGATGGCTCAGCAGTTAAGAGCACTGACTGCTCTTCCAAAGGTCCTGAGTTCAAATCCCAGCAACCACATGGTGGCTCACAACCATCTGTAATGGGATCTGATGCCCTCTTCTGGTATGTCTGAAGACAGTTACAGTGTACCTACATAATAAATAAATAAATAAATAAATAAATAAATCTTTAAAAAGAAAGAATGGGGTAGTGTGCCCTGTGGAGGGCCCCTTCTGATGCCCTCAGATGCATTGTGAGACAGTTGGCATTGTGGGACAGTTGCCACTGCCCTTACTATGAATTGATTTATAAACTTGGCACACGTGGTGAACAGGAAGTACCCTAGTGTCAACTGTGCAAGGACTTGTCCTAAGGAGTGGTGGGGTTCCACAGAGCACATGACATTGGAGCTGGGCCTTGAAGGATAGATACAGGGTTCTAAGTAGAACATGGAGGTCTCCAGCCAGAGTTGCAGAATTGAGAAGTTAAGAGACCTGAACGTTTGGAATAGGGAATAATTCCATTCTGGGTCAGCATGCATCTACTCTGCAATGGATTTGATGCCATCAGCAAACCTCAAGTCACCATGGGTAGTGGCCTTCTTTGCATTCTTCAGGCTTGGAAGTCAGACGTGTGGGTCATGGGGTGTAATACCAGCCTAGGAAGGAAAAGAACCACCTCGAGTCTCTCCTCGTGAACATATTCACATTTCCTGTCATGGGCCTGCTGAAGTGTTTGGGTTGTGGGTTATTGTGTTAGTTTCTTGTCAGGAAAAGCTCTAACAAAAGCACTTACAGAAGAAAGAGTTGAACCGGCTCCCAGCTCAAGGGTACCATTCACTGTTGCAGGGGGTCGGGTGGCAGGGGCCAGAAGCAGCTGCTCAACTCACCTTCTCAGTGAGAGGCGGCCTGTGAGCTCAGCTCGGTTTCCCCCTTCATGCAGTTCAGGAACCTAGTCCAAGGAATGGTGCCACCCAGACAGTATGAGTCTTCCCACCCAATTAGCTTAATCAAAATAACCCCCACAGACATTCCCAGAGGCCTGTCTCCCAGATGATTCTAGATCTTATCTAGTTAACAATTGAGATTGATCACCACAGTCAGTAACAAAAAAGGTAGTGGTTGGGTGGGTTAGGGCTGCGTTCCCAGCTGGCTCTGGGATAGACTCTTGTTGCAGTCTCTAGGGTCGTGGTGGGTGTGAACACTCAGTCTCTGCTTCTTAAGGCTCCTCCTGTTTCCAGGAGCTTGAAGATCATCCTCTGTACATCCCTTGCACCTGCTCTCAGGGTCGCAGAAAGACTTTTCCTTCCAAACCTGATGTATGAGGCCATAAATTGTGTTCCTTTTGTATGGCCCTGAGTACTCATAGTTGCTCATGGGAGCCATCATCTACATGTCTGGGGAGTGGTGTTATAGAAACTGGTTCTCAGTATTACTTCCTAAGTTCAGTTGAGCTGAAGCGGAAATGTGTCATGAGGAAGTGTTACCATGGTAACCAGGAAACCTCTTCCTTCAAACCCTTACAGATAAAGTAATAAAACGCAGATGCACCATAACCAATAACACGGAATGTCAGTGCAAACCAGGCACCTTTGAAGATAAAGACTCCACCGAGATCTGCCAGACATGCTCTAAGTATGATACAGGGACCTGGAACTCCTACAAACTCAGAGGAACCCCAGAAGACTCTACCTTCTTTGTATTTCCCTCTGACCCCATGGAGTTCCCACACCGTATGGTATCCCCTAAACCCTTGGGCTCTTCTGAGCCTGCTGTCATCTCTCCATATCCAATTGCAAGTCTCTCTATATCCCTGTCCCCCATCAGTCAGCAGCCCCTTCCTGTTCTTTCCCACCCGGTTCTTATCCCTTGACCAGATAGTTTGTCTTCTACCCGTAGACAAGGAGCATGAGAATGAGTAGGCTGTAGCCTGGCTTATGTTTATTTACACTCTCAGGATTCTTGTGCAGCCAGAGGCCTATAAAGACAAAAATACTGCAGCCCACAAAAGACAGTGTGTGTGTGTGTGGGGGGGGGCGGTTCTCAGAGGCACTTGAGCCCAGTCAGCCAGCCTTGCTTCAGGAGCCTGTCCTGTCAGTGCCACACTTGAGCCCAGTCAGCCAGCCTTGCTTCAGGAGCCTGTCCTGTCAGTGCCACACTTGAGCCCAGTCAGCCAGCCTTGCTTCAGGAGCCTGTCCTTCAGTGCCACCTGTCTCTACTTCAGGAGTTTGAGGCAGGAAAGGCTGACAAAGGGACATGACTCAGCAGTGACCACACGGGCTTCTTACCTTCCCTTTCCTAACTTAGGGTCTTCCTGTGGCCAGGACAGCTCAACACACACCCCGTACAGAAGGCAGAAGGGCTACCGCCATGCCTACAGGGGTTCTGCATTGTGTGTGCTCAGATGTAGAGACAAATATGGAATGTAGACACATGGAGCCTGTCTTTCCTTTAATACCATTTCAGGGATGCTGGGGGCAGAGTGGGTGACTATAGCACATCTGGCCAGCAGCCTTCTCACAAAATCTTATCATTATTTGTTTCTTGTGTGTGCCCAGTTGTACTGACAGGGATGATGAAGTGACTCCCTGTACCCCGGAGACAAACCGGAAGTGTGTCTCCAAAAATGCTTGGGCGCCTCAGCGTAACCTAGGTCTCATGATAGGGATCCCAGTCACAGGAGTGTTGATCCTGCTGATTGGAGGTCTGCTTGTCTGGAAGAAGAAAACATGGTGGCGAAGGTTGCTCTTCATGATAAGAGCCTCAGGTGAGCGTCGGCTGAGGGTGGGTCCCCCGACACTGAATCTCACTCTCCCTAACCTGCTCTTCTTCAGGATTGTCCTCCCTGTCTCCCAAACCCCTGTGTCCTTGAAGCCTAGCTCTGTCTTGTGCCTGTGATTCATATACCATCTCCTACTTCTCCCAAACAGCAAAACTCCAGACTCCGAGCACTCCCAAACAGCAAAACTCTAGACTCCGAGCAGTGCCTCTCACTGACCGGTCCCTAATTCTCTTAATTGTAAAGCGTCTTTTATTCACCTCTGATCATTTCATCCTGGAGGCTTAGTGCCTCAGTCTGCTAACCTAGGCCTAGAATGTTCTCAGCCTCTGAGACTTTCTGCTGAATACACTCACTCTTTCTAGTTCTTTCTGAACTCCGACTGGTGGTTCAACTCGGCTGTTCTGGCTCAAACTCCTCTCCAGACTGACTGATTCAATCTGGCTTCTCTTTCTACCTCTCCTGAATTTTTCTGCTTGACCTCACACTAACTCTAGCAATCTGTTCAATTCTTCTGACTTCTCATTCTCTGGCTCATTCTGCCTTTACCTGTGTCTGGCTTGTTCTCTTCAATCTGTCTCTGTACAACTGTCCTGGTGAAGTTGCCTCCTTCCTCCCTTTAATCCTTTCTCTTAAGTAGCTTCCCTTTCCTCTCTCTTTTTTTGGGAGAGTTGGGCATATCCTGTTCTGTCAAATCAGACATCACTTTCAAACATGGGTGCTTCCTTCTATGAAGTAACTTTACCTTCATTGTTTGGGATTAAAGGTGTGTACTAAGGACATGTCTATTCCAGCCAGAGGGATTAAAGGTGTGTGCTAAGGGCTGAGCCACACCACAACTAGAAACAGGTGTTTCCAGTAAATACACAATCTTGAGATTCACAGTGTGATCAAGTATCCTACAACACTTAATCAAGTCTGAGAGAGTGGGGCGTAGTCAGGACAAAGAGGCATCAACTCTTCAACTGAGGTTAAAGGTCAGGACCGGAGAGAGCCAGGGACAGCTCTGATGACAGCAGAACCAGACAAAAATTCTGTGTTTCTGTTTATTCGGTTTCTCCCCAGCTGCCTTCTCAGCCTGAGGGTAGACCAAAGTAGGAATGGTCCCTCCTTACCGAGTTAGTGCTGGAACCTCTAGCCCCCTCTGCTCAGATAAAGACTGATGAGTCTCCTGCCCACTTGCTGTGGGAACCTCCTTCTCTTCTAGGCTGTGAAGAGGACCCTGAAAGTACGAACACTCTCTTGAGCGTAAAGACACCAAGCAACAACACGGTCAGTTCTGCAGCGAAGGCCTCAGCTGTTGCTCTGCTGAGAAGCAGGGCTTTTTTAGAATTTTACTCTTTAATTTTATGTCTGTAAGTGTTTTGCCTACATGTATGTCTGTGCATCACATGCATGTCTGGTGATCATGAAGGCTAGAAGAGGCTGTTGGATCCCCTGGCACTGGAGTTACAGGCAGTTGTGAGCTGCCATGTGGGTGCTGGGAATCAAACCCAGATTCTCTGGGTGAGTAGCCAGTACTCCCATCCACTGAGCCATCTCTTCAGCCCTGAGAAGCAGGGTGTTTGAGGGGCTGCACAGCCCAGGAAGGAAGGTACATTACCTCCACCTGGGTCTGGATCCACTCTTAAGCAAATGACCATTTTGAGCTTCCACAAGGCCTTAGACCATGTTGCAGCTGTGCCTTTTCTGCCCTGCTCCTGTGGTTGGCGTCAGGTGTGAGTAGAGACCCCTCCTTAGCACAGTGTCAGGAGCACATGGTGCCAGGAAAAAATCATGGGTATGTGATCCTGGGGCTTCATCTCCTTAGTTGTCTCTTTGCCTTCCCAAAGTCATTTCCACACACTTGTGTCCCTCAGGAGGATCTGAAGTTCAGGGTAGTGATCACACTGAGCCCCCAAACAGCAGAGAATGGCCAGCCACTCTTTTTTGAGCACAAAATGAAGAGACAAGAGCCGGTGACAGGTGTCACTGGAGAAATGCTGGTTTATAAAGTGCCAGTTGTTATCAGATCTCCTAGGGGATGAAGGACAGGCTGGGTAGGGGCCTCGTGTGGCGACCAAGCCACTCTGTGGAACATACTGAGCCTCTTCCCCATTCATGCTGTGACCTCAGAACCCGGGCAGCACAGGTGTGGAGCAGATAGCATGGCGGAAGGCTGAGTTCCTGGGTCTAATTTTTGTTTGCTATATTAGGGTTTCATACATGCCAGGCAAACACTCTACTACTGGGCTACATCCTCAGTAACTTTTTTATATTCTTTTTTTTAAAGATTTATTTATTTATTTTATGTATATGAGTACACTATTGCTCTCTTCAGACACACCAGAAAAGGGCATCAGATCCCATTACAGATGGTTGTGAGCCACCGTGTGGTTGCTGGGAATTGAACTCAGGACCTCTGGAAGAGCAGTCGGTGCTCTTAACCGCTGAGCCATCTCTCCAGCCCCTCAGTAACTTTTTAAAGATGTTTTATTATGACAGTGTCTCACTATGTTACCCAGGCCGGCCTCGAGCTTTGCCCTAGAGCAGCTGGCATTACAGGCCTGTGCTGTCTGCCCAACTGGTTTAACTTTTTCACCATTTGCCTAGTTTTCTGATCACATTTGTAAGGAGGGTTCCATGAAGTACAATCTCCATTACGGAAGTACAGCTACAGTGTACAGTCAAGATTATGGAAGTGCTGTTTGGTGCACACACGAGTACACACACAGTCAGAGACACACATAGTCATGAGTGCACACACACACACAATCATATACACACAATTACATATATAGGGTCTCACACACACATACACACTGATGTTTTTTATTTGTATCGGCTCACAAGTTTTGGTCAGACAGTGTAGCACTTTCTGTTGGTTTTGCTATAGGAAAGCATCAAGTGTCTCATGTACATGGCTTAGTAGTAAATGTCTTTCCATATCATTATCTAATGTCTTGTCATTAAGAGCTTTGTAAGAAAAAAATGCTCTTCTATATGAGTATTTTCTCTCACATGGGTAATAGACGTTCATGTGTATATACATGTATGTGTGCATGTATGCACATATATGTTCATGTGTGTATACATGTGTGTATGTGCATGTGGAGGCCAGGGGTCTTTGTCAAATGTTTTCCTCTCTTCTTCAGTTTTTTTTTTTCCAAGACAGGGTTTCTCTGTGTAGCCCTGGCTGTCCTGGAACTCACTCCATAGACCAGGCTGACCTCGAACTCATAAATCCGCCTGCCTCTGCCTCCCAAGTGCTGGGATTAAAGGCGTGCGCCACCACTGCCCGGCTCTTCTTCAGTTTGTTATTTTCTGAGGCAGGATCTCTCCCTGCACCTCCCTGGAGTCCACTGGCTAAAGTGGCTGGCCAGGAGGTCTCAGGGATCCACCTGTCCCCAGCTCCTTGATGCTTGACTTACAAGTGCAGGCAGTCACGCCCATCCCCACTCCCCCAGCTTTTTAATTTTATGTGTATGAGTGTTTTACCTACATGTATGTATGTGCACCATGGGTGTTTCTGGTGTGCCTGAGTTCATAAGAGGGTGTCGAATCTTCTAGAACTGGAGCTATGTCAGCCTCTGTGCCTGGTTAGGCATCTGGTCTCTGTACTTTAATTTGACCTAGTATTTTCACATGGTGAAGTTCTTTTTTTTTTTTTTTTAATTTATTTTATGTATGGGTACACTGTAACTGTAGCTGTAGCTGTCTTCATACACACCAGAAGAGGGCATCAGATCCCATTACAGATGTTTGTGAGTCACCATGTGGTCGCTGGGAATTGAACTCAGGACCTCTGCAAGAGCAGTCAGTGCTCTTAACCACCGAGCCATCTCTCCAGCCCCCTGGTGAAGTTAATTTTTAACGGTTAAAGTCAGCAGATACTTCTACTTCCCATCACTCACAGACTCCCGAAAGCCTTTCCCCAATAGAAGATGTACCTCTGATTTCTTGGGGAGATATTTTTCCCTACTGAATTCATTTTCGCATATTTCTGTATCATCTAGATGGATTTTAGATGGAGAACGATGTGATATCATTCCTGGTCACTGTGTGATCTTTCGTTCCATTTAAATAGTGAGCCCTCCCATACTCCTGGTCCCTCACTCATAAATCAAATGTTCGTCTTGACAGTGACTTCCTTCCACCTGGACAAGTGCTGTTGCATTTTTGCAATGATACTCAGTATTTATTTTATAAAGAGAAAGAGAAATAAATTTAAAAACAGTTAGTAGCCTCTCAGCTCTTAAGTGAGAGAATGCAGACAGTGTGGAAAGGGACTCAGGAAGTAGTCACCCTGCAGTTCACCTCTCTCCTGAGAGATGACTGGTAATTTCAGGTTCTTTCTTCAAGCGTTTATACTGTATCAACATCATTTATATGAAAGACTCAAGAACATATATGCACTACTCTGCTGCACATGAAAATTTCTAGTATATTAAAATAAGTAGATATTTATTTTTCAAAACTTGTCAATTTACCCTGATATAATTTAGAATTCATTCATAAGGGTTTTTTTCCTCCTTGCCCAAGATAATAATTGGAATTTTTGTTGAATTTGCCTTAAATAGTAAAAGGGGACCATTGGGATTGCTCAGTGGTTAAAAGAGCCTACCATGAAAACCTGATGACCTAGGCTTGACCATTGGAACCCACAAAAAGCCAGAGGGGGTTCAGATTTCAGCACTCAGACAGTGAGATTGGAAGTGGAGACAGGAGATGCCCAGAAACCTGGGGACTATCTATTCTGGACTATTCAATATGGCAGAAGCAAGAGAATCTTTCCCTCCATATGGTGGAAGGAGAGAACTGGCTTCCAAAAGTTGTTCTCTGACCTCCACGTGCCCACTGTGGCACACATGGTAATATTATTTTAAGTTAAATATAAAAAGTAATCTAGGAGGCATTGATATCTCATCAATACTCATCGGAGTTAGAGGCATTTGTGAGGAGCCTGTTGTAGGCGCTGGGTCTGAACTCTTGATTCTCTGATAGGGTAGTAAGAGCTCTTAACTGCTGAGCCATCTCTCCAGCCCAATATTCAGTATTTTTTTCTCATCTCAGGAGACAGCATTTTAAGGCAAGTTTTTTTTGTGTGTGTGACATATGAGTACTTTTTAAATTATTTTGTTTATTTACATTCCAAATGTTGCCCTCCTTCCCAAGCCCCCTCCAAGAGTTCTTTACCCACTACCCCTTCACCTCTGAGAGGGTGCTCACCTACCTACCCACACCCACTCCCCCTCATCCATCTACCTACTCCCAACTTACCCCTCCAGCATCCCCCTTCCCAGGGACATCAGGTCTCTACAGGATTAAGTGCATCCTTCCCACTGAGACCAGACAAGGCTACATAGGGGCCACAGACCAGCCCGTGTGTGCTCTTTGGTTGGTGGTGGCTTAGTCTCTGGGAGCTCCCAGGGGCCTGGGTTAGTTGATTCTGTTGGTCTTCCTATGTGATTGCCATCCCCTTCAGTTCCTTCAGTCTTTCTCCTGACTCTTTCATAGGTGTCCCAGACCTCAGTCTAGTGGTTGGCTCTAATTGTCTCAGTCAGCTGCTGGTAGAGATTTGATGCCCCAGGGAAGAGGGATGAGAGGAGGGGTAAGTTGGGAGTAGGTAGGTGGGTGAGGGGTGGGTGTGGGTGGGTAAGTGAGCACCCTCTCAGAGGCGAAGGGGTGGGGGTGAATGACGTTGGCTGTTTTATATAGACATTTCCTTCATTATTGATATCTCTGAAGAACTACCCTGCCTCTATCTTATGTTTAAAAGCCATCTTATAGTAAAGACAAACTAGGTTCTTTCCTGTTTATGATCAAACCTCTGTTTCTCAAGGATTGGGCTGTGCCCCACCTGTAACCTTAACTACAAATGATCCTGTACCACCAGTCCCAGGAACGGCAATCCTGTCTTTGTTTCAAAAAGTTAGTAACCCTCTTGCAGTCCTACCTTTGTTTTTAAAGTGATATGGCCACCTGCGTCTACCTCGTTATGACCACCTGTTGTTATAACTACCTTGTTATGCCCACCTTGCAGCCATGTCTTTCATTCAGGAGTTTGTTAGGACTAACTTACTATGCTTCTTAGGCTCTGGTAACCCCACCTATTTTCTGTTTTGCTGGCCAAACCCCCCATGTGGAAGGCCCCTACACCTCAGCTCTATAAATCTTTGTCTTCCTCACATGTAATGTTGACCTCTTGAACCTCATGGGGGAGGGATACAATCCTTGGATCTGAATTAAAAAAAAATTGCTTTAATTAATTTGACCATGATGATTTAGGTCAGTGGTCTTTCTCCTCTCATCTTTGGGATTAACAATATCCTTTGGCTCCAAGTTATTTTTTAGAAGTCAAATTCAGGGGCTGGAGAGGTGGCTCAGCGGTTAAAAATATTTGCTGCTCTTCCAGAGGACCCAGGTTCGGTTCTCAGCACTTGGACTGGGTAGCTCGCACCTGCCTGCAACTCCACCGCCAGGGCACCTAGCACTCTTGTCTAGCCTCCGCAGCGCCTTCTCACGTGCACATGACACACATAGACAGAAATTTAAAACCTTTCAAACAGTCAAATTTCGTATTCAGTTGTACCAAAAACCTTCCCAGGTTTGATGCTATTGGTGTTTTCATTTCCATATTTAGACAGTTGATGTGTGAGTTGCTGTTACCGATCAAAAAAAGCCTTGACGCAAATCTTGACCTTGGATGGAGGTGCACCTGTGAAGGCACACCCTGGAGTAAAGGGGTACATTGGTCTTGATGGAGGATTATACAAGTGTACACTTGTCGCAGAACACTTGAGTGTTCTGACAATTTATGCCACACTGGGCCACCAGCATTCAAGAGCCTTCAAGCAGCTGAGGCAGGAAATTGATCTGTGTCTCCACAGAGACCTGAGAGGGGCAGTGCTGTAAACTAAGTCTCCTGATCAGAATCAGGCCTGGGCCCAGGTCTCCTGACTGACCAGCATCTTTGTTCTTTGCTTACAGGAACCTGAGAAAACTCAGAGTTTACTAGCAGGAAGGAAGTTGCTGGTTCCGGCAAATGGAAACGACCCCACTTCCGGTAAGTGCTTTGTCTGAGGCAATAGCAGAGAAGCCCAGGGAATAGGAGAAGCATTCCAATTATCATGGCAGATCAGGCTCTGCCAAGACTAGAAACAATGGGTGCAGAGCCTACAGTGTTGTCTCTGGGACCCTCCCCAGCACCGCATAGTTATCGATAGAATCTTTCTGTCCTTTCACCTTCCATTTCCTTCCTTTCTCCCCTGTAGTCCCCACCCCCACCTCCACCCCTGCCAGGGCCTCCAGAATGATGCATTGGCCTGTGTTAATACCCACCGACCTTAGACTAGAAGCTCCTGACATGGCCAGACCTAGTTCTCTGAGCTGTACTGTAAGCCACAACCCCAATTTCAGAGACTCCATGCAAAATGAATGGAGACCATCTCATGAATAACATTTCACATACTGACTGCATGAGTGTTGAACTGAATCAGATGGCACTTGTTTTCTTTCATATTTAGTTTGTTCGTAAGTTAGTTTCACACAGGTTCTGGGGACAGAACTTAGATCTGTATGTGCTTTAACCACTGAGCTGTCTTCCACCCCCATACTCAGTGCGGCAGTGCTTGGGACTGAACTCAGGATTCTGAGTTTGCTGGGTACCAGTTGAGCTACACCTCTAACCCTCCTTTTACTGGCTAAATAAAGCTGTTAGAAAATTCCCGTGTGACTCCCAGGGCTCATGGGACTCGTATCCTGGCTACTTCAGTTTCTCAGGATGGGGTTGACCCATTTCCTACATGTCTCATCTATGTCATCATAACCCCAGAAATGAGCTTTCATGACTTCACTACAGGTTCAGGTTTTCAGTCATTTCTTTTCCTACATCCAGTGGCAGGGATGCAGCCGTGAGGGAGGCCAGCTGGTATGGAAAGGTCCTCCGCCTTTCTGCTGCAGATGCAGATAGCCTTGCCTTATACCACACGCAATATGAGTACAGCCTAAACAGTTTACTTCTCTTGAGATACTGTACACTCACCCCCTGTGCCCCTCTGTGGTTCATGCCCCTTGCAACACACACACACACACACACACACACACCCCACACACACAGTGCAACATCTCCCCACTGGGCCCTCTTGCATTACAGGAATTTTTTTTAAGGTATATATTTAAAAACTTTTATTAAAATTTAACTTTGATATATGGGTGTTTTGCCTGCATGTATGTCTGTGTGCCACTTGCATGCTTGGTGCCTTTCAGAGGCCAGAAGATGGTATCAGGTTTCCTGGTACTATAGTTACAGATGGTTGTGAACCACGAGTGCTGGGAATTGAACCTGAGTCCCCTGGAAGAATATTCAACTGAGCCATTTCTCCAGCACCCAGATTCTTTCTTGGCTTCGGGTGTGGAGGTTCCAACAGCCAGCATTCATGGAACGGCTAGGGAGTGTATCAGGTCCTACCCTGGGCTTCATGATCTGACTTAGGATTCTTTACCCTGTGTGAAATGCTTGCAGCTTACCTGTTCCCATGTTTTCTGACACCCAGCCCTGAAGTTTATCTTCGAGTATTGTTCGAATGAAGTGCCCTTTAACTCCTGGGACTGTCTCATGCGGCAGATGGGCCTCACAGACAATCAAATTCATGTGACCAGGGCTGAAACACTGACCTCACGTGATGTCTTGTACCAAATGCTGCTAAAGTGGCTCCACCAAACTGGGCGAAGTGCCTCTATCAACCATCTGTTGGATGCCTTGGAAGCCGTGGGAGAGAGATGTGCCCTGGAGAAAATTGAAGAATATGCAGTGAAATCCGGGAAGTTCATTTATCAGAACACTACAGCCCAGGCAGGTGTGGGAACTTAGGAGTCAGAGCCAGGAGGATCTCTGTGAGTTTGAAGCCAGCTTGGTCTACATAGTGAACTGACAGCCAAGGCTATGTAGAGAGGCCCTATCTCAAAAGTGAAAGCAGAAGAGAAGAAGCTGCTGCAGGCATTATTATTATTACTATTATTATTATTAGAATGTATTTTATTTTTTCTTGCTATATTTATTGTATCATATTACTGTATTATTATCCACAGAGCCTCTGTGAACACAAATCCTAGGCAAGTGTTCTAACACACCTCCAGCATCCTGGTTTACCTTTGTTCCTGGACAAGGCACAGTTGGTAGGGTATGAATGATAGCACCTGCCTATCATTCTAACACTCAGGAGGTGGAGCCAGAAAGATCAAAGGTTCGGGGCCAGTTGGTTTACATAAGCTCCTGTATAATGTGCATGCTGTCCAAACTTGTTGAGAGCTGACTCTGGGGACAAAGAAGGTACTACTGTCCCAGATTCTAGCAATATTCATTTCACGGGTCTACTAAGAGCCCTTGTCCAGAGACAAAATACCCCCTCTGTTAACAGAGGGAAGAATAAAACAGCCCAAGGGTGGAAACCCGAGTCCATGAGAGCAGATAAAAGGTCACCGGTTTCCAAGCACAGCCACTACTCTTTGCTGTTAGGCTCCTGCCTAGCGCACACAGCTGTGCAGTGCTCCCTTGCTCCAGGTGTTAGCACCCTACTGAGGGTGTGTCTACCTTGACTCTAATTCCCGGGTGTCCGCATTTCACACTCGAAGTGAGTTTGCTGGTTTGGACACAGAGGGAGCATTAAAAGTGCTACCTGGGTTAACCCTTGAGGACCACGCCCCCTGTAAGGATGTTGACCATTGTGAAAATAAACACTGAAATTTCTAGAGCTGGGATCACAGGTGTGCCCCACCAGATCCAGATCTAGAAATAACTACCGTTAGATACTGTGATAGGGATTTCTGGAGTTGCTGGAACATACAGATTTTTGTCCTGTGTGGATTCCTTTTTTTTTTTAAACTAGCATGCTGGAAAGGTAGCTCAGCGGTTAAGAGCAGTGGCTGCTCTTCCAGAGGTCCTTAGTTCAATTCCCAGCAGCCATATGGTGATCTCTAATGGGATCCGATGCCCTTTTCTGGTGTGTCTGAAGACAGTGACAGTGTACTTAACGATATGACAGCATACCTGGTCCTTATCTATTTTATTTTTATTTTTGCTGTGTATGAATGTTTTGCCTGCGTATATGTGTATGACATGCATGCCTGGTGCCTTTGGCATCTGATCCCCTTGAACTGGAGTCAGATGGTTGTGATCCAGCACGTGGGTACTTGAAGCCGAACCCAGGTGCTCTAAACCACTGAGCAATCGTAAGGCCTCATTATTTCATCTCTCCTTCTAGCAGAGCCTTCTCTAGTAGATTCTCAGCACACAGCAGGACCGTTGCCTAGAGATGGCTGATCTTAGGCATTCTGTAGTCTTGTTGCTGTGGCGTTCATGTGGCTTCAGGAGGGAGACCCCACTTCTGAGTATTATCCTCGCCAGTGTTAGTTATGGTATTCTGAGTGTAAGCATCATGCCTCCATGCAGACGTCAGGATTGCACATCCGGGTTTGCTGGGCTCTGTACCCAGCCCCCAGAGAGAGTGTTTCACCCTAGCACTTGATGCCCTTCCTTACCCCTCTTAGAAGTGTGTTGGTAACATAAAACAGTACAAGACTTGTCATTAGATACAAAATACTCATGTATTATGAATTCATGACCAAATTAAATATGAAACCTTATATAAAAAGGTGCATGGGGGGTTGTCGGTTTGTGTTTTTACCCCCGTCCTCTAAGACAACACTGAGTGACATGTGACAGAATCCAGGGAAGCATGTTCTTGGGACACTGCCCCATCCCTGGGGGCGTTGTGCCACAAGCTTGTCCCACACTGGAGTTTCTCCTCTTCTGTCTCCCTGGAGTCCAGAGCACCCATGTACTAAGGGACTGCAAGCTGCCCCTCCCTCTCCTGGCTCACTCAGCTCCCACCCCCACCCCCCACCCATTGTTATACAAGGCCTCGGGGCTCCACCTGATCCACACTGGCTCTGACAGCTGAGGGTGGGGGTGGGTCCCTGAGGGGTGAACTGGCCTGGGTGGGGCATAGTGTTCCTTGGTCTTCCTCCAACTCCACAGATCTTTCTCCCACTGGCCTGTCCATCCTCATCACCACTGATGCCCAGGCTGCTCAGCCTGTAAATCACTTGGGAGACCCAATTCCCTTTGCTCATTACGACAGACCTCTACCTATCACTTACAGTTCCCTAGAGATATGCCCCTCTGTCCTCCAAGAGAGGTGTGAAAAGCTGCCTGCCTTTTCCATGGGTATAGGCTTCTCCACACTAGAAGCCATTTAGAACTCAGCAGCAGGATACCCCAGCCAGCCGAGGGCAGCACACAACACACTTCCCCAGCCAGCAATTCTGGAGAGTAACCAATAGGCAGCGGCAGGCTTGGCGGCTCCTGGCTCAGACTACAGAAAATCAGCACTGCTAAAATGAGACCTGCTACTGCCTGTTCCTTCTCACAAGGCAAGATCAGAACTCTAGGTCCTGGTACCACACAATTGTAGGGTTGCATTTGTTTCTGGGGTTGCTTTAATCCCAGCCTAAGCAACCTATCCAGGTCCTGGGGACTCAGCCAGTATTTCCTACCTAAAACATTTTCTCAGGGGAGGGGACCCCAGGACTTTCATGACCTATTCCTCATGGGACTTCACCTTGTAAGTCTAGAGAGAGGGTAAAGGTGGTGATGTGTGGATCATAATTAGGAAACAGGAAGGGTCAACTGGAGACCCAGTGTTAATCCCATGGGGGCTTCCAGCCATTATGTCAATCCTCCAGTCACCCCAATTCCTCTTTAGAATATCATCATTTCCTTCCTGCTTAGCTTCCCCGTTTTCTCCTTCCCTTTATCCCCAGTCAGTACCAGGTTGACTATGTGTGCCCTGTTCTCCAGTGCGCCCTTTTCTGACATTTAATCCCTGCTGAAAGCCTCCCACCCCCCAAGGAAGCACACGCTCTATGTACATCCTGTGGAGTCACCTTGGAAGAGAAAGGCATCCTGCATCAAGATGGAAAAGGTTCAGAGCCAGTTGAGCCCCGAAGCCCAAGCCTTCCCTGCAGCCTTGTGGGCTGGAACCAACAAGCCTCAGGGAATGGCATCCTCAGATACGGAGGGTGCAGGTCCTCTCCTGAAAGGCATTGGAGTGGTTGGTACTACCCTTTATAGCCACATAATAGCAGAGGCCTCCACTTAGCTTTACAAAAATGTATACCCTACAGGGTCTCTCTTTTTAGAACTTCATTCTTTTGGGGAGACAAAGGATAGAGTAGTCTTGGTGGTGCTTTTGAGTTTGGGTTTCTCCTGTTGGGCTGTTTTTGCTCCCACCTCATAAAAGGCAGTGCTACCCAGAGGCAGGGGAAGAGACCCCAGAGGAGCTTGAAATGGCTGAGCACAGAACCCACCCTTCCCCCTCCTCTTCCACCCGTGTCAAATGTAACAAGTGCAGGAAGGCTGAAGTAGAAACCCCCCGTTGTACTGAGGTACTGCCTACAAACCCGATCATTGAATCAACGCTGCTAACCCACCACTAAGTCTCACTGCCTGTGGTCGGTCCTGAAAGGATGCTGGCAGGCTACAGTTTATCCCATTCTCCCCCTAGCAGCCACACCTCACAGCGTAGAAGGCTTGATGTGGACTCTGAAGACTTCTATTCTACCCTCACTTCTCAAGTAAGGATTTGAGTAAGCCCACAGGACGATGCTCGCAAAATACTTGCAACCCTCAAAAGTCCGTTGATGGAAAAACATGACCAGCTCCTGGGGAGAAAGCTGCCTCTCTGGCCAAAGCAGACACCAATACAAGCCCACGTACAGGAAAGCTTTCCTCCGTCGACTCTATTGTCAAGTCCAGAGAGAAAAATATCAGAGCTCTGAGCTCTTTTCCTGCTCCCCGCGTTGGAGCAGATGTCTTCCTGCCCTTCCTGGAATTGGAGGTGGACCCTGTTCTGATCTGCAGGGCCTGGCTCCTCTTAGCCTGAGCCACACTGGCTGGTGAGAACGGCTCTGCCCTTAGGGTTCTGGGTAGGTGAATTCCCTCGGGTGGAGGGGATGATACAGAAGAGCAGAAGGACAAGGGCTAATGAAGACAACAGCAGCGGGATCAGAAGAAGGTGGCAGCATCTCAGACCACAGCCGAGGAGGAGGAGGATGGCGACGCCGAGCCCGCTGCTGAGGAGGACGGTGATGAGGGACTGTTCCAAAATAGCCACCGCCGCTTGGGCTGCCTCCGCAGGTGTAAATAGTCCTCTTTCTCCCGCTCCTTCCGCGCACGCTGATAGTGGTCCTCTTCTTTTAGGTACCAGACTGGCGGCCACCGGTGCTTCTCAAAGTACTCCTGGTTTTCTAGGGCACAATGCAAGGGATGCGAAGTTAGGAGGTACCCTCAAGAGCAGCGCTAAGCCTACCCTGCCCATGGTTCGGGTTAGCTCCTGCTGAAGCTTGTAGGGCTGACACAGAGACTCACCTGGAGACATAGCCTTCATGTCTCGGGGAAACTTGCGGCACACGTTGTTGTAGTTGGTGCAGATATGGTGAAGACACCAGTCGGCCAACTGGTATGCGCAGTGGAACTGTGAGTGGCACAGAAACACATCCCTACTGGAGCAGGGTCTCCACACAGAGGCCCCAGAGACCCTAAATACTCTGCAATCATAAAGGGCCCACCCTCACAAGCATTCCTTCCCTTGCCAGAACAGAGCAAGACAATGCTTGACGTGGGCTCCTGGGCCCTATTACCAACCCCACAATGAACTCCAGCATGTGTACTCCTGATGTTCATGTCCCACACGCCCTTCCTCTGGTATCTGCTCTTCTCAGCTCTTACCCAACCAGGATTCCCCTCTCCTCCCATCTGCAAATGAAACAGTCGGCACCAAAAAGTGGGCAACCAAGCTTAGGAAACCTGGCACCAGCCACACTCAAAGGCCCAATTCTTGCCACTGTGACTCCTTTGCCTGGCAATAAGGAAGCAGGCAGTTAACTTCAGAGGTACTACAGAGGCAGTTAACCTCAGTACCCCCTATATGATCCAAGCCCTATCCTGGGTCTCCTCTAATGACCTACAGTCTCAGTCCCCTCTATCTCATGGCCAGCTCTATTTGCAGATATCCAGATGGTCTCTAGTTGCTTCCTGATATATAAGGTGACATAAACTCCACCCAGCTGGGAAGCCTGGGCTGTATACTATCTCAACCCATCACCTCCCAGAGTCCTACACTCTGCTTAAGGGCAGAACCTAGAGTCAAGACTTGTCACTTCCTTCCCTTGCCATGATACCTGTGCCAATTCCAGGAACACAAGGACATCCCCATCGATGTCCACCATCATCTGGGTTGCCTCCATCAGTCCAGTCACTGTGTACTGCTCTGTAACACACACACAGCAACAATCAGCTGAAGAAACATGACAAAGAACCTACAGTGCTTATGTACCACAGCAGGGGATTGCTGCAGGAAGGAGTTCAAACTGATCAGGCCAGGGGTAAATCCCAACAGACGAGAAAGACCAAAGGAGACCTTAAGTTTGTTCCTAGTAGAGGGGAAGCAGGGATGAGGGTCAGACCTCGGTGGGGCAGGAATGGGAAGTGGAAAAGGGCTGCCGAACTAGCTAAGAGGTTAGTTTTTTGGTTTTGTTTTTTCTTTTTCAAATGATGCATATCCTACCATATCATCTGCTACACAGAACGTCACAGTCCTCGGTACAATTAGCCACCGACAGAAGGCAGCCTGAAACCTCATGTTTGTTGAAAATGAAGACAGCCTGAGAACTCTGACATGGAACTGTGGGTTAAACGTACTTATTCAATTAATTTAAACTTTATTAACGAATGGTGTGTTAATCTTCCGGTTTACATTCAAAGGTTTATATGAAAAATAAACTCCCTTGGCCCTGAATTTAATTAAAAGTATCAGCCTAAACCCATGAGGTATTTCATCCTTAAAAAGATGGGTCTGTTTTTCCAGCTCCTCTGACAGGAAGGACCAGGAAACGGAAGAATCACAGATAGTGAGCACTTCCATCGTCATTTCCACTATAAGAAACCAGGACGTCCAGCATGTATAAGGCCCCGGGCTCATTACCACAAAGAAAGCAGGGTGTTTGGAGAAATGGCTAATTCCAAATCTAAAACACGGTAAAGCTAGGTTATTTTTCTTCTCGACAGCAAGGACACCAAGGACTCCAGACCAAATGCGAAGGGACAGCAATTGGCTAAAGTTAGAGTATTTGAACTTCAAGAAGAATAAATGTTGGTTGTGGTGGTGTATGCCTACAATCCTAGGACTCTGGAGGATTCAGCAGAAGAATCAGGAGTTCAAAGTCAGCTTAAGTTATAAAGCAAGTTCAAGGCCAGCCTGGGCTTTTATAAGACCCTGTCTTAAAAACAACAACCAAACAAAAGAATAATACAATGAAAGGAAAGCAATCACATTTGTTCATAACACTTTTTAAAATACACACAAATAAAAACTGGTCATCCTCAAGGGTGGGAGGAAAGAGATCTCAGAAACTCAAAGAAAAGGATCAAGTATTACTGTTTTAACTGCAGAAGCTCTATTACTGGGTAACCAAACAGTAAGTGATGGGCCTTTCTCACTTTACAGAAGGAAATGGCTGAGTTGGGATAGTATCTTTTTAGAACATCTAATTAGTTGATAGGTCTAGGCAGTGATACTCAATGACTGTTAAAACTGAAAAAAAAAAGAAAGAAAGAAAAAAAGAAAATCAGACAATCTTTTTCTTTTGATGAAGAGAAAGTACTGAAGGCAGGTTTTTTTTGTTTTGTTTTTGTTTTTGTTTTGTTTTTTAATGCATCAGGATCTAGATCCTAAATTGAATAGCCTGTTTACAAGAAATATGGTCGGGAGAGAATTACATTAACTACACCATGCACATGGAATTGTGGGGCTGGGGTTATAGCTCAGTAGATAGAGTGCTTGCCTGCTGTGCCTGAAGCCCTGGGTTCCATTCCAGCATCACATAAGCGAGGTGTGTCATGAGGTGGAGGCAGAGAATGAAGCAAGTCTAGCCTATAAAAGGACCCCCGTCCCCCCCCCCAAAAAAAAATCTAGCTCATAAAAAACGCAAGACCAAAAGACCAGTATAGGGTTTGTGAGATGGCTCAGAAGGTAAAAACACTGGCTGTCAAACATGAATACTTGAGTTTGATCCCCAAAGTCCATAGGGTGAAAGAAGAGACCCAACTCCCAAAAGTTGTCCTTAGACTATCACACAATAAACAAACAAACAAACAAACATTTAAAAACCAGGGTAGGAGTACGTTGGTTACTTTCTGTCAACTTGACACAAACTAGAGTCAACCTGAGAAGAGGGAACCTCTATATCCAGGAACTGCCTCCATCTGATGGGCCTGTGAGCATGTCTGGGGGGCATTTTCTCCATTGCTGATTGATATGAGAGGACCCAGCCCACTGTGGGCATAACCAACCCAAGGCAGGTAGTCCTGGTTGATAAGCAAGCAAGCTGAGTGAGTCATTGAGAGCAAGCCAGAAAACAATGTTCCTAGGGCTGGAGAGATGGCTCAGCGGTTAAGAGCACTAACTGCTCTTCCAGAGGTCCTGAGTTCAAATCCCAGCAACCACATGGTGACTCATGACCATGTAATGGATCAGATGCTTCTTCTGGTATGTCTGAAGACAGCAACAGTGTACTCCTATACATAAAATAAATAGCTCCTACCTTGGCTTCCCTTGTGATGGACTGTAAAAAAGTTTAACACCTTCCTCCCCTAACTTGACTTTGCTCATTTTTTTTTTTTAAATCACAGTAGCAGACAGCAAACTATGATAGTTTGTTTTTCAACAAATAACTTTAGGAAGATTTTTTTTTTAATGGACAGGTACTCATTGATTAAATGAAATTCAAAAGATAACACAAAGAAAGTGAAACCAAGCTCTAAAGTTTAAAGGAAGCATGCTCGGATGGTGAAACTACAGCCTGTAAGGAAGAGAGTCCGTAGGAATTACTGTAAGAGAAAACAGCAGTGTGGGGTCCTCTGGGGAGAAAGGATGAATCTGTAATGGGAAGAGAGAGGTGATAACTAATGGTGTGGCCAGGGAGGTTCAAGTTCCTGGCCACTCATCAAACCCAGAAAAGGCTTTTGCTGTACAATTCATTAAATATATATTTCATTGATTTGTGTTGTACTTAACAACAAACAAAATTAGGTATGAACTGATAACCTCAGAAAATATAACACATCAACCGCCTGGAACTCAACAGTTCTCACAGATCCTTCACAGGGCGGATGGACGGTCATGGCTTAGTGCACATTTTCTAACTTGCACAGATTGTCTCCAGGGGAAAAGTAATTAGACATTACTTTTTGCAAGGCCTTCTGCAGGACAGTGCAGTTTGCCATTTTAAACAGTAGCTGTGTGAAAATTACCTGTGTGGGCTTAACCAAGGGTTAAGCTTCTCCAACTTGCTTCCAATTCCTGCCTGAATGAAAAGAACCCCAAGAAAGACCTTTAGGGGTTTAGTGTTTCCCTGAGGTCATCACTTTAGAGATAGTCTTCTGAAAATGGAATTAGTCCGTGTCAGATTTTGAAATGTCATGGTCTCTGGAAAGGTTACACCATTTTCCATGGGCACCAAAGAGTGCTAAAACTGTAATCTAAGTCACAGGTCTTACTCCCTACCCTAAAGACTCTCTTGCCCCTCACATGGGTCACTGGACTCCCTTTGTAGGCCTGGTTTTTAATGTTCAGTCTTGATCAATGATTTCTGCCTGCTTCCTGTGACTGGTAAGTCCTTTAAATTCCTCTCTCATCACAATGCTGACTCCCTGGGGTCTGTCCTTAATCTTAATTAACTTCCCAGCGATCCAAGTAGCTTTGACCCTGGCCCTTGCCTAAGTCCTGACTCAAGTCCTAAGGCAATTCTCTGCTCTCTCCTGACCTGCCCAGGAAAATCAATCTTGACCTCAACACTAACACGAGTACTTAAATTAACAGCAACACAAACACCAACAGCAACAGAAGCCATCTGCCTAGGTCTCCATCTTTAGACCCCCTTCCCACTGAGGGCACCTGGCTGCCTCCTGCTGTAGCTCCTAATTGACCATGTCATCCTTGCCTTGAAGGCTTCTGGGATTGGCTCATTTTAAAAGCTGAGCTATAGCTCCCATAATATTCCCTCTCTCCCTCTCCCCCCACATGTGTTGTGATACTAGAAACTAAACCCAGGGCCTTATACAAGTAGGCAAGTCCCACTACTGAGCTACAGCCCCGCCCCACCCCCTTTCTTTGAGACAAAGTTCACTTAGTCTCCCAGAATAATTAAACGGATTCCATAGCTCAGGCAAAACTTGAACTTAGGCTCTTTCTGCCTCTGCCTCCTGTTAGCTCTGATGACAGCCCATTGCACCAGGCCCAGCTTTCACAATCCTTAGGATGAACTGTGTGTGAGTGGCGGATCAATGTTTGCCTTATGTTTCTGGAAGAAGGAGGGAAGAATGAAGTCAAAGAGGAGAAAGGAGAGGAAGAGGAAGAAAAGAAAGAACAGGAAGTTGACCAGGAGAAGAACCATCCAGTAGAAACAGAGAGATGTTCTATTCCTTGTGACCTCTTGACCTTACCTGAGTAAAGGTCAAAGTGTCATCATCTGACAGAGATGCCAGGAGACCCCCCCCCAACACACACAATACTCTGGAGACCATTTTGGTTGGTGATGCCAAGAGACCTCTGAGGTAACCCTATCACCATGCAAAACACACACGTGCGCAAGCACGCACGCACGCACATACACACACTGCACATCTATGTCTTCAGGCAAAACATTACACACATCAGCAGCAGACTGAACTCTTTTTTTTTGTTGTTGTTTTTAATTCGCATTGGTGGTTTGCCTCCATGTATATCTATCTGTGTGAGGGTGTCAGATCGCCTGGATCTGGAGTTACAGACATGCAAGCTGCCATGTGGGTGCTTGGAATTGAACCCAGGTCCTCTGGAAGAGCCACCCAGTGCCCTTAACCACTATGCCTTCTCTCCAGCACCCAGCAGAGTGCCTTCTAAGATCACTTTTCCCCTTGGTGTCCTATCCCAGCTTGTCCCCAGGAGGAGGGAGGTAACAAAGGATGCATAATCATTCCCTGGGGACCCCGTGACCTTGCCCCAGGGAGGTTCTTGTACACTCCAGTTAGTTACCTGTGAGGGCAACCAGGTGCGGCAGACAGAGGCGGTTAGCCAAGACGATGAGCTTCATATCGTCCAGGTCCGGGCTGGAGGTGAACATGCCAGTGTAGAGGTACTCCAACACAGCCCTCATGCAGCTCTTGCTTGTGTATGGAAACACCACCTGGGGGGGGGAGTGGGGGGGAGAGAAGCAGGCAAGTGGCCCAGAGTTCATCCTGACAGACAAAGACCTGACTTGGTGGGTTGGTCGGTCTCGCCCCAGTAACCAGTCTTCTGGGCTGTTCCTGAATCTGCTTAGGGAACCCCAAGAATCTTGGCTCAGCGACTTGACAGCATGAGTTGAGTGGGGGGCTCTGGTGCCTTCTAAAGGGACCGAGATTCTTGGCAGCTCCCTGAAGCCACTCTGGCAGGGAGGATGCTCGAAGGGGCCATTTGGGTCAGCCACTCCCCAGAGTCCCCTGTGCCTGCAGGGAACGGCTTAAGTGGGTTACAGAACGAGCAAAGGGAACCAGTGGGCTGCTCCGTGCTGCTGCCCTGGGCCTCTGGGATCACTCCACAGCAAGCAGCACAGAAGTCTCTCCGGGCTGGCTGAGAACAGGGTGGAGCTTTAAAATGTGTGCCTATGGTATTGAGAAATGCCCAGGGCACAAAGGCCCCCTCCAGGGGGGCTTCAGAGAATCCTGGCCATTATTCCATAACGTCCAACTCCTGCTCCCACTTCAGAGGGCAGTTCAGCCCTTAACTTTTCGGCTTAGCTTCCCGAGCCACTTCCTTCCCAGGAGCCTTAGGGAGCTCAAATTTCGAATACACCCAGCGTGACTGCTGATTGCTCTTGGTTTGGTTTTTCTCAGTCAAGGACCTGGCAAGGATGGTCTAAGGGGTGGGAATTTGGGGGCAGGGGTCAAAGAGCATGACCCCCACTCCAAAGAAATGACAGACAAGCTGGAAAAACTACATGGGGATACATTGAATTTCAAACATCTGTGCAAAGTAGAACCTTGTTGATTATAAGATAGAATGATGGGTAACTGATGGTCCAGGAGACAGAGATGATGGAAAACATCGAAGGCTGTCACTCGGCTACTCTGCCTATCTAGGAGGACAGAAGAGGGACCAGATGCAGGAGAATGTTCCTAAGGGCTCATCAGCAAACCCCTTCCAACTCTAGGCTGAGCTGGTACCCAGGAGGGAGGCAAATGAGGAGGAAGATGGTCAGCTGATGGGGTTACAGAGAAAGGGGACTGTATTCATAATGTGCGTCTATATTCTGTATTTGACGCCCTGACATCTAGAGCCTGGGAGGTCCTTCCCAGCCTACTCAGCCAGTTGTAGAGCTAGCCAAGGAGCTGCCTGCAAGTGGGCCTCCTTTACCACACTACCATTGGTAGACCAGTCCACCATTTCCTGTTCCAATCACCCTAGAGTCAGGAATCAAACGACCAGGATACCTCCGCCTCTATTTCCTGGCTGACTCCCGCTCTTCTTGGTGTAGCCCCTCTTGGGGTGCATTTCCCCTCCTGGGGATCTCTATCAACCCACCTTGCTGGTGGCATTTTCTCCTAATCTGTTGATCTCTCCATAGCTCAATAATAATAAAACCTATCTTTGCAGACACTGCTGACTTCAGCTCGGAACACGGGCTTTTCCATGTGTCTCAGGGAAGCCACAGAGTATAATTAAGGAACCAATGAACTGTCAATCCTGAGATCCAGACCTACCCTCTTTTTTTTTAATAGTTGCATAACTTTGTGCAAGTTGCATAACTTCTCAGGGCATTCCTTTCTTGCATATAACAGGTTCAGCTTGCTATATGTACATCTGGGTAAAATTAAATGAGATATATGTGAAGGAGCTTTCCAAACTACTAAGATACTGTGTAATTTCTTCTCCTGGAATATTGAAAAATCCTTGGCTATTTGAAGCATCTCATAAACTTGTTTTTGGTCCATCACTGCTTAGAATGTGACCGGGGCTGAGGAAAGTACCATTAACCGAATTCAAAGAGGTAAATGCCTTTCCCATCCTCTCCCTTCCCATCTCCAGCCTCACCTCCCTGGTAGAACTCTCCACAAATGGCCCCCCAAACATGGCAGCCATCCAGTCACAGCTGGAAATCAGCAGAGGTTTATGGGCGCTGATGGTCCCATCATCCAGGATGAAGGTCACATCTGTCCAGGAGAAGAGGCATCATGTAAGGACACAGTGGATATCATGGAGAATCCTCCCCAAGCAGTCACTGGGCCCTGACTACCCACCTGCCTTCTGGAGCCATGTGATATGAGTAATAGGCTATAGACCATCAAGCTATTGGCTTGAGCCCCAGGGCAGCCATGTTTCCATGGCATTGAGAGCTGAAGCCAATTCTGAATACTAAGGGGATAACCTAGGCCCCTCAAAAAATTTCCTGGAGAGAACCCCTTCTTCTTCTAAGTTGCCCCATACCTGAAAAGGTGCCCTTTGCCAAACACTCCTTAACCCGGTTGGTCCGGCGTACATGGAAGGCCTTGGTGATCTCCTGATTCATGAAGGCCTCGTTGTTGAGGATGTTGGCCACCATCATACGTAGATCAAAGACCTCTAGCAGCTCGGCAATGTGAGCGATGTGCATGAGGTCCCGCTCATTCTCACCCAGCTCCCCTGTGTACAGGTACTTGAGAACAGCCCGGAAGGGCCCCGGCTGAATAGAATTATCCATTTTCACCACCACCATCAGCCGGGATTTGAAAGTCAGAGGATCCTCTGCCATCTCTTCCTGGATACTCACAAAAGCTCGGCTCCAGGAAGACAGCACACGTCCTCTGCCTGGCAGGTACCCTGTTCCATTACCCCGTAAGATCCCGTCACTGGTTGAAGCCCTGAGGCCAGGTGGACCAGAGCCCCCAGCCTCGTCCACGCTCTCACATACGTCAAAGCTGGCTGCCCGAAGCAGGAAGTCCCGCCCATGGTGGTGATGGTGATGATGGTGGTGTTGCTCAGGGTGGCTCCGGTGGTCCTCTGGGCGGGGGCCCCCTGATCCCGAGGGGCCCCCCAGCTCCCCCTCACTCAGGTCCATGAGGAATAAGTCATAGAATTTGGAGGAGGAGGTGGAGAGGTAGATTTTGTGGGCAAAGATGCGCACGCGCTCCTGCAGCACCAGGATGACATCCGCACAGAGCGGGTCTTCCAGGAGGTGGGCGGGGCACTCCTCGCTGCTGGAGGGGGGATCGGGCACCACGATGATGGGGGGCGGTGGCTTGGGGGGAAGGAAGGGTGCTTGCAGTAGAGGCCGCTGCACATTGCGCAGATGAGATTTCCAGAACTGCAGGTGGCGGCGGGAGATGAGCGCAGCCCGAATGGCGTTGTCAAAGACGTCCTTGATACCAAACTGGGCCACCACGCTGGTCTCATAGTAAGGGATCCCCAGTTCTTTGGCCACTTCCCGACCCTTCTCTGGGGGGAGGATTTCATTGGGCTTGATGGGCCTGGTGAATGAAGAAGGGAAAACAAATTTGTGTTGGTGGCGGGAGGAGCCTGGCCGTTTTCTTCCAGGCTGGAGGATCTGCTCAGCATTCGCCCTTGACCCCTCTCTTCTGCCTGGCCCTCCGGTCCTTTAGGAAAGCTTCATTTTTCTATGCTAGACCCTACTGACTGCCCCAGACCAAAGCAGGGACCACACCTCTCCCTCTGGTAACTTGCATGCAAAGCTTCACACCAGCATTTAATCACAGACAGACAGATATCCCTTAGTATCTGAAGAGGATCAGTTCCAGGATACACCTCAGATTCCAAATCTGTGGAAACTGAAGTCCCTTGTATAAAACGTCGCTGTGGTTACATAATCTGTACATATCCTGGCTCTTCTTTAAGTCACTTCTAGATTATTTATAAGTGCTATGCTATAATTGTTACCATGCCATAGTTAGGGAATAATGACAGGAGTCGGGGGAGTCTGGGCATTTTCGTTTACATTGGCTGAGCCCACAGCTGTGGAACCCATGATATGAAGAGCCAACTATATTAGCCCTGCAGAATTTTAAGACCCTTTCATATATTCTCACACATGTCTTCTCCTGTCTTTCCTCATGGAATACAACACAAGATTGTTCCCACAGGGGTATACAACGACACAGAAGGATGAATGAATGAGTGAGTGAGTGAGCGAGCGAGCTTGTTTGGTTGTTGACTCTGATGTGAATTTGTTCCAAGTGTAAGGAGAGACATAAGGGTCAGTGGGTCTCCTTCCGGATTGAGCAGGGAGCCACAGTGATGCTCTGCCCCCATGCCCCTTCCCTCTCCCTGGGCAGCAGAACCCCTACCTAGCCAAAGGTCTCCTGGCCCTGTTAACAGCCTCCAGGTCAGCATAGCGCAGGTCCAGCTGGCAGCCCACCAGAATGACAGGAGCTCTGGGGCAGAAATGCTTGATTTCTGGGTACCACATGGTCTTGACATGGTGGAGGGAATTGGGGTTGGCAATGGAGAAACACAGAACCACCACATCGGATCTGTGGGGTGGGAGAGAAAAGTTAGC
The DNA here is from genome assembly GCA_036184795.1 of Tokudaia tokunoshimensis. Taxonomy (NCBI): domain Eukaryota; kingdom Metazoa; phylum Chordata; class Mammalia; order Rodentia; family Muridae; genus Tokudaia; species Tokudaia tokunoshimensis. Next base: position 56,126,481 of record BTHU01000011.1, on the reverse strand, counting down.
GGCACGGAAAGCTGATGGTGGTTTCCTGAAAAGAAGAAAACACATTTGCTTGCCCCATTACCCCCACTACAGCCTACCCCTGCCTTAGGAACCTGTTTCCACACAAACATAATAGTCATGACTGTAATTTACATAGACATTTTAAAGCACAAAGATTCGTCTGGCCACACGGCTATCTCATGAGTTAAAAACTATCACTTGGGGCTGGGGATATGGCTGAGGGGAGGGAGGGAGTCCTATGCAAGCATGAGGACTTGAGTTCAGATCCCCAGCACTCAAACATTCACAGAAAAAGCCAAGCATGGCTGTGGGCATTTGTGTCCCAGGCACAGTGACAGGGTATCAGGGGTGAAGGTGGGGAGGAGTGGAATCCCTGGGGCTTGCCATGCTATCCAGCAAGACCTGCCAAAACTGTAAGGTCCTGGTTCTGTATAAAGCCCGGTCTCAAAATCACAAAATAAACAAACAAACAAACAAACAAAGACAAAAAAAAAACCCTAAGTTGGAGAGTAAAGAAGACAGCCTGATGTTTACCTCTAACCCCATCAGTCATATACACGGGTACAAGACGCCCTCTCTGCAAATTTGCACACACATGAACATGTAAATGCCAATACACATATCTAGATACACACAGACACACACACACACTCCTATTTTGCTAGTCCTGGTGGTACAGGCAAGCTATTTGGGAGACCTGAGGCAGAGAACTTCCTGTTCAAGGCTGCTTGGCTGACAAGGGCACTGGAAGATCTTATCTCAAAATACAGTTCTTCCCTTATTTGTTTTGCTTTGTGAAGGACTAGAGATACAGCTCAGTGTTAGGGCACTTGCCTATAGTGCCATGAGGCGCTAGGTTCAAAGTCCAGCATTGAAAGAAAAAAGAAACAAAGGAAGAAGGAACTAATCACCATCCCACAGTGAGAAAAAAACTGATCCCAGAGCTGCTCAGAGCTAGTAGGTTGCAGAGCTGGGACTCCCACCATGCCTCCAAACTCAGGATGATTTCAGCTCTAGGGAATGTCCACCATCTTATCCCCTCCTCTCCTGCAAGCCTCCAAGGCCTTCCCTACCTTCCATAAGCAAAACGTCGGTCTTTGTGGTGGTCTCCAAAGGTGTCCCAGAGGCGCAGGGAGACGCTGACATCATCTACCACATCTCGGGAGCGTTCTAGCACCTGGGCATGGGGGAGATGGGACAATGGATCTTGGGGACAGATGCCAGCTCAACCCTGATGGGGAGAACAGGGCTGGTACATGTGTCTTGTACAACCTGCTGTCCACATGAAATCACTGGTGAATAAATAACAAGGGTAATCTCCATGCTGAGCAGAAGCAGGGGAGACCTTAAAAGAGCACACTTCTTGCTGCAGAAGAACATATTATTACTTTGGACTGTGATTGCACGGACATGGTTCTCAGCCAAAGTTAGAATCCTAGCCACCGGCTTACCTATTTGTGCTGGCTACTTTCATCTCAACTTGACACAAGCTAGGGTTATCTGAAAGGAGGGAAGCTAAATTGAGAAAATGTCTCCATAAGATCCAGCTGTAAGCTATTTTCTTAATTAGTGATTGACTGGGGAGGGCCCAGCCTATGGTGTGCGGTGCCATCCCTGGGCTGGTGGTCCTGGGTTCTATAAGAAAGCAGGCTGAGCAAGCCATGAGGAGCAAGCCAGTAAGCAGCATTCCTCCATGGCCTCTGCGTCAGCTTCTGCCTCCAAATTCCTGCCCTGTGTGAGTTCCTGTCCTGACTTCCTCCAGTGATGGACTATGGCGTGGAAGTGTAAGCCAAATAAACCCTTACCTCTCCAACTTGCTTTTGGTCATGGTGTTTCATCACAGCAATAGAAACAGTAACTGAATATCACTGCAAACACAAATGGTCAAAGATACCTCCCTGGGAGTGACCTTCCTTCAGACCTCTCTCCAGAGGCCCCTCCTGCTTCATCCACCTCTGTCCCACCCCTAGGGGCTCTCATGAGCTCCAGAGACACCAAGCTACGGTTCAACATAAGTAGCGTGGGCCCCCAACCAAGGGTTCTTTTAGTCTTACCTCCTGGCATACACGATACTGGTCAATAGCCCACACTGTGGGCACGTGGGTGGCAAGCAGCTGGTACTGGGTGAGGGTGGCATTGCAGGCCCGGGCACAGATGAGCCTAGTCTTGCCCACGGCGTTGTCCCCCACCACCACGCACTTGATGGTCTCTACGTTTGGCCTTTCATAATCCATGTCAGAATCCATTAATTGGGACCTGAAATTAATGGCAAGAAAGGCGCTATCAGGACAGTTTGGCATGTTCTACCCCTGAGGACCAGGGCCAGTGTAAGCAGCCCTCCTTGGTTGGCTCTATCTCTCTGTCAAGCATTGGTACTGACATAGAGAGAAAGGAGTGGGTAACTTACAGGAGCCTTAAGAAAGAGGAGCTCATTCAGGCTGAGTGACACAATACGACCAGATGGATCACTCCTCTCTCTCTGGTCTCCCCCCATCTTGCAGCTGGGCTCCACGGAATGAAGGCAGTCTGTGAGAGATTCCAGGGCAGGACCTGCTTGGGCCTGGCCCCACTCCCCCAGAGAGAGGGAATTGGCTTAGTAGCTCACTCCATCCTCTGTTAGCCTCCTCTTCCCTGGGGCTGTAGTAGCAGCGGAACAAAACAGCTGAGAGAAGCAGACTTAGGGCCAGGTTCCACCCCTTCCCAGCATGCTCCAGGGCAGAGACACTTTAAAATTTAATGGACGTGTCAGGGCTGGGCAGCAGCTCTCCCTAGCTTCCCCTGTTTTCCCCTGGCCCTCTCAGATGGTAAATTTCCAAGACCCAGCCTGTTTGCTTCCATCCTCCTACCCTACCCTCTTATTGGCTAGGAGAGGTTTTTCTGAGAGCCTCTTTGAGTAGGAAGCCTTCTATGTACCTGCTGAATCTACAAGCCTCCCCTTTTCTACTCTGGTCTGGTCACGTTGCCCAAGTGTCTGCTCAGCTGAAGGCCTACTTTGAGACAGAGATGGAGGGAGTCATAGCCCAGAACAATACACTCTATGGTACATGGGCCTTCCCGTACCCCAATCTGGGCTACCCACTGCATCCCACATCCGGCTAGATAGATAAGATCTACCTCCTTCAAACCTCCTACAGAGGAAGAAGCTTAGACTGGAAGACCCTCATTCCTCCAGCGCTCTGAGGAGAAGCCACACAAATTGTCTATGTGGGGGAGTGGCTGCTAGAGAAAGTTGAGGGCCAAGCTTAGCTTAAATTTCTGCCTCAGTTTCCTTTGGTGATAGGCAGAGAAGCTTGTCCATGCCAGAGGGTAGTTGATCAGACAAAGAGACAGAAGGCCCTTCTGTAGCTAACATGTCATGTCAGTGGTTAAAAAAGCTGGGCTCGGGTTTGAGGAGACTTTGAGGATACTCTCTCCACTGGTGTCTACTCTCCTCGAAGCAGGATGGGGAGGAGGGAGCAGGGGCAGGGCAGGTGCACGTAGGGTTATCAGTGCGCCCCTGCTCACTCCCTACGTGCAGCGAGTCGTCTCTGAAGTAAGCCTTCCCAGGTCTGGGAAGGCTGAGCGCAGTCCTGGAGGCTGCCCAGGCGCTTTACTGCTGAGCCATCAAGACCAGAGCAGAGCCACCAGCAGCAGCAGAGGAGCTCTGTCCCTGGCACGCTGTCACCAGATGCTAACGTGCAGGAAGGCAGAACTGAAGTGCTCAAATAACATGGCAACTGGGATTTGCGCAAGGGGATGCAGCTCAGCAGCTTAAGCAGAAGGTGCAGCAAGGACTTCTCAATGAGACGGGTTTATCCTTCTCCTGGGAGTCTTACAGCATCCGGATCCCTCCACTAAAAAGGGTGGGATTTAAGCTCTGGCCCAGTCTACGTGGCAACTACTGCATTATTAGAATCCCCTCCTGGTCCTGCCCGCCAGGCCACTGTTACAGCCATCGGTTTTCTCCTTCCTCTTCTCTGTCTTGAACAGCAATTAGTCTCAACATCTGAGGGATGTGTGGGTACCAGAAAGAGCCACGTGGGTGTGGCTTCTGCTTTAAGGGGCCACATAACAAAAAAGAGGAGATAAGACAGAATCTCGTCTATGAAGATGGAAACCCACAGGCCAACAGTACTTCCTTCTATAGTTTGGATTCACTAGCATGTAGGGGTCGAAGCAAATGGGAGGGGCTTGGGTTCTTAAATACAGGGGTATGTCCAAGTACAGCTTCTTTATGAGTTAATACACACACACCTTGTGATTTCATTTCCAGAGTTTTCAGTAGGGGACAGCGAGCCAACAAGTAGGAGGGTGGTAAACGTTGGCCATGACTTTAGGACACAGAATGCTTAAATTTCTATCTAATCTGCACACTGAAGCTCATGCCCTGCCTTCCCCTTCGGACTTCGCTAACACATCTACCAACTGGTCCTTCCTTTTGCTCATCGTCATCCCTACATTAGCAACTTCAAGCTTCATTGTCCTATCTAGAAAGAGGCAAACCACTGATTGCACTTATTGTGGACTCAGTCTCTGCCTCCAGAAAATGGGTATAAGGGTGTTGGAAGAAAGTTCTTGAATTTTGGTAAATTCACGCCAGGGAGCCTGGGTGGAAGGAGGCATTTGTCTTCTTATGTAATATAGTATTATATAATGCTAGATTGCATATCCATATGTGTAATTATATCTCTCTTTAAGATACAGGCTGGCCCAATTAAGCCAGGAGAACTTTTTGTCTCATCAGGCCTATCTTAAATGAGGATCCTGTCCAGGAGACATCATGGCAATATTAATATAATTTCTGCTTAGAATATTACTACTTTTCTGGATCACTGCTGATGCATGACAATACAAACCACGCGGTTAACTTCCCCACTGTCCCTTTCCCTCTGGCACTCTCTTCTTCAGTCACTGGAGACTTTTCCTCACAGTTGTCCCAGCCCCATTCCTTCAGAGCTTCCTGACCATCCTCCACCCTGCCCTGGGTATCACAACCTCCAATTCACTCCACCTACCCCCTTGACCACTGATATTCTAAAGCCACTGATATTTCCTCCCCCAACTCTTGTCCCCAAATCACCGCCCCCTCTTCACAGTGTCCTGCACATCAGCTTTCCCAGTTCTTTGTGCTCTGTCCAGGACAGATCTGAAGGTGTGCTCAGACTACCCACAAACCTCAAGGGCTCCCATTCCCACCTCCGCACCCCTACACACACTCTTTGCAGAGCTCAAAAGCCCCCCTTTCCCTCCCACAGCTGATAGGAGGCTTGTTCGTCTGTGGCTGCCCTAGTCTGGTTGTCAAGGAAACGACAATCTCCCTGGGAGCCTGGCTTGTCTCCTAGCAACCAATATCCCACATCCTGCATCTTACAAAAAAAAAAAAAACGTGAAAGGGAGGAAAATCGAGAAAATGAAAGTAAAAATCAAGGAAGATGAATAGAAAGGAAGAATCAGGAGGAGAGGAGCAAAGGAAAGGCAGGTTTGGAATTAAAGGAGCTCCCACTGTGGACGCTGACATTGTAATATGGGCGAAGGTGGAGGGGTGGATCCTCCCCACGCAGAAAACGTAAAGCAAGGCCCAAAGGGATCTTAAATGATCACGTTAACAGAAACAGAAGCCTAAATACAGGATAAACCTTTTCAACCCTAGGATACCCGAACATTAACAAATGTTAATTTCCACCAGTAGTTTGCCAAAACTCAGCTGGACAGACCACAGTGGAGTTGACTTCAAAGAAACAGCTAGCTCCACAGCCATCAGCAAACACCCCAATTGTATTGTTTTTTAAAAAAAGAAAAAGAAAAGAAAAGAAAAAGAAAACAGGTACACCTCTACCACTCTGAACCTCTTATTTCCCTCCTGACATACCGCTCTGCACACACATTTTTTTTTAATGAAATAAATAGGAAAGGGGGAGGGGCACGACACACGAATGCAAAACATGTAGTTTTCCCTAAAACCATCCAAGAAAGGTTAGTTTCTCTTCCCTCTGAACCGAGCAGCCTCAGCAAGTGCCCAAGGGGAGAGTGGGGGGCTCAGGGGAAGGCAGGAGGGACGCAGGCAGGAGAGGGGAGGCAACCCGGCCATAATAGAAATCAATCGTGTACTTACACCACTACATGTGACGGGGTAATTTCTAGTGTAGGGAACACATCTCTTCCTGCTAAGTACGCTCATTTTAGTGAGATGTCTGGGGTCACTCTGCGCGTGCAAGTTGGGGCGCCGCCGACGCTGCTGCTCTGTGCTGGAGATCCAGCCTTCTGGGGTCCCGGTTCAGGTACGATCAGAAGAAACTCTGGCACAGGAGCCCAGGTCGGACCGCGGCGCGTGAGCAGCCTGGGGCGCTGCACTGCAGCCACTGCCTCTTCCGGATCAGCATCTCTGCGCGCCCTGGGCGCCCAATGTCATGGAGGCTCACGGAGCCGGGCTGCGCGCCGCCGCTCCGACCTCCGGCCGCTGGGCCGCGCCGCCGCCCGGCTGCGCTGCGGAGGTTGCGGGCGGCGCGCTAGAGAGCGAGGCGCCGGGTGAGGCCGCCGCACGCGCGCAGCCTTAAGACGCCGAGCGCCGCAGTCCCCGGGACCGCTCACGACCTCCTTTTTTCATTCACAAAAAAAAAGGAAAGTAGGGGGGGTTGGGGGGAGGGGGAAGAGAAGAAAAAAAAAAGGAAAAAAATTGCACCCAGGAACGGTTGCTGTGACAGGGACCGCCCACAGCGGCGCGCGGTTGGTGGAAAGGGGAGCGATGAGGATTGGACACCTAGAGGCCACGCCCGAGACACGCCCCCGATCCCGGGCACGCCCCTCCGCTCCTCTCCTGTGCCTCCTCCCTTTTCCCCTAGGAGCCACGAATGGCCGGGAGCTGACCTCGCCGGTCTCAAAACCTTACAGGACTCTCAGGATGGTTTTTCCCCAGGAGGCTAGGAAGAAACTCATCTGGTGGTGCGCCTTGGGAATGCAAGTCAGAGGGCCACGGGAAGATTTTCCTGTTTCTCTCTAATTCAGCCAAACCTCTACCCGCACACAACTCCAGGGGGACCTTTCTTCCTGCATTATCCCTGCAGTTCCGACTTCTGGAGCTCTTAGTGAGTTTTCTGTATGGATACCTGTACTTTCTTACCTGTCTGCCACCTAGATCTTCCTCAGAGGTTCCTATCCCAACCTGCTGTCACAGAGAGTTCACTAGAATCTTCATAACTTTGCAAAGAATGCCATGGAAATATTAGCCAGAGAAACCCTACCTAAGTCCTCTCTGGTCGCTCTTCTGTATAGTAATTCAAGCTAAATATGGTGTTTATCATCCCCAGCTCTTGGTTGGGTGAGACAGAAGAATTGTCATGAGTGCAAGACTAGCCTGGGCTACAAAGCAAAATCTTATCTCTAAACCCTAAAATAAAAATGAGTTAAGTCCAATGCCATCAATTCTTTTCATCGGAAGGAAGCGTCCATGGTCAAGGCTGGGTTTGGTAGAATGGTCTGGACTGCTAGGAATTACACATCTTGTCAATTCTCTCTGGACAGTTTTTAAAGCAGACAGGCAAACTTCACACGTCAACCTCCCCTATCACACCTCCAACTTGCTTTTTGAGAATGCAGATCCATTTTAATGTTGGTTTATGCAAAATATGATAAAAAAAAGAGAGATTTACTAAGTTTGAGGTTAATATGGGTGATGCAAGAAGATTCTGCCATAAGCAAATAAATACTCAATTTGTATTGTGTGAAATATGCCCCGTCTGTAAGTGCATATGACTGTAAGTTGCTCACTGGGGCGCCTGCATGCAGTAAAGTGTGCATTCCAGTTCTTTGCATCATTGTGCAGTAGGTAGCTACCTTACTGTCCCCCACCGCCAGCACCTACCCAGAGCTGGAGAGGAGGTTGACAGTGACCGGAAGTGCTGGTTCAGGCTCAACCTTCTTAAAACAAGTACTAGTTCACATACATGTTTAAGGAAGAAGGTAGACTTTGTTCTTCCTCTGCATCTGGCAACAGAAGAGTCTCACTTCATTTCCTACACTCCTAGGAGTGATTGTACAAAAGGAAAACACAGTATAAAACCTCTCTGGGATTCTACAGCAGGCAAGGGCTCTCCCCTTCCCCCTATACCCTAGTCTCTCTACCCAGCCCTGCCCCCTGGGTGCTTGGGTATCACCTTTCATATGCCCTGCAGTATGTCACTTGTACAGTGCTGAGCAGACAAACAGACCTCTTCTTTGCTAGAGGGTAGCTAGAGGTGTGTGCCACTGAGTCTGTAACTTTCTAGCCAATGCCTCTTCTCCTTGGGGGAGAAAGCCAGCCGGGCTGGGTCATGGGAGGGTCCAAGATGCAGGTTTGGGGTCCAGTCTTGGACAAAGTTGTAAACCTGCTCATAGTCAGTAGAATGGCCAGGGCTGGGCCAGTGGCAAGCTGGAGAGGTGGCCTGAATCACCACCCCTGCCTGGGCACACAGTCCCCAATCGCCTCTTGCAACTTTTCTTCAAACAGAAGTTGTGCTGGATAGTTTTGTATCAACTTTACACAAGCTAAAGTCATCTGAGAGGTGGGACCCACAATTGAGAAAATGGCTTCATCAAATGGAGCTGCAGGCAAGCCTGTATTTTCTTAATTAGTGATTGTTGGGGAGGGCCCAGTCCATCCTGTGTTCTGTAAGAAAGCAAGCTGAGCAAGACAGGGGAAGCAAACCAGTAAGCAGCTCCCCTCCACGTCCTCTGCATCAGTTCCTGCCTCCAGGTTCCTGCCCTGCTTGAGTTTGTGTCTTGACTTCCTTCAATGACGAACAGTGATGTGGTAGTGTAAGTCAAATAAACCCTTTCCTCTCCAATTTGATTTGCTCATGGTGTTTCATCGCAGACAGCAATAGTAACCCTGATTAAGTCAGAAGACTTCCCATCACCTCTCCAGCATTCCCAGTCAGAGCCTACTCAGTCCTGTTTGAACATGGCACTTTTCCTCCAAGCTGTGCCTCCCTCTTCTTCCCAGTCTCCATATCCAGCTCGGAGACAATGCTTGCCCTATCTCTCCGCCCAGCCTTTCTTTTTCCTTTTTCTTCTTCTTTTTTTTTTTTTTTGTGGATTGTAGAGGCAGAGTTTCTCTATGTAGCCCTGGCTATCCTGGAAGTCACTCTGTAGACCAGGCTGGCCTCAAACTCGGAGACCCTCATGCCCCTGCCTCCAGAGTGCTAGGATTAAAGAAGTGAGCCACCACTGCCTGACTTTATCTGCCCAACCTTTCAGTGGTGGATCTCTGAGGCTGGGATTTCTCCAACAACAACTGACAGCCAGCAACTGTCATTGTAGGTCAGCTGTCCTGAGCTACCTGTCACCTGAGCTGACCAGCCCACCTGGGAAGCCTGCTTCTCCTTGTATCAGGTTTCCTCTAAAGCCAGAAGTTCCTGCCCAACCCACCCCCTTTTTTCCCCTTCTCGTTAGCTGGCCATTGGCACCGCCCTTCCAGGCCGCCTTGCACTGCAGTCTCTGGGATTTCTGCAACACAAAACTAGGTTTCATTCCAGCAGTTTCTACCCCAGAGCCCCAGTATCCCTTCCCTCACCACAGCTGTCTGTGACCTAAAGTCCCCTTGAACCTGTCTTCTGATGTCAATTCCTCCCTTCCTTCCCGATAGCCAAGCCAGGCCATCACAAGGCTGCTGTCTTCCTGTGGGCAGATGCCTACTTACAAGATAGAGGTTTAGCTGGAGAGATAAGCCTCTACCGTGGTTCTCAGGAAGGTAGGTGTACACCTCAAGATCCAGGGTAGTTCCAGTACTGCCCTCTTTCCGTGGTTCCCTCTGCCTCTTCCAAGGCTAGCCCGGCCTGTACAGACCCATCCCTCCCTCCTCCAGCCTGTGTGTTCTATGTGCTTACCCAGCAGCTCAGCCTTCCAGATTGCTAAGCACATGTTCACAGTGCCCATCTCCTCTTGGAGTCACCCCCCCCAACCCCCTACTAGACCTTGTGATATGAGCAGTGTGCTTGCTGCAGCAGGTGGCAACCCTGCTCAGAGACTGAAACGAAGATCAGAAGTAAATCTTGAGCAAAGGCTGAGGTCTTTTGAGATACAGAGCCTAAGTAAGGAGAGGGAGCCAGGAGCCTAGGTTCTTCTTGGCTCCCTGACCAGGTCCCCATGAGGAGGTGTGGCCTTTGCAGGAACAGTTCTCTGGACACAAAGATGCTCCCCACCCCCACACCCCCATACTGGGAAATACTTAATCCTTCTTTAAAGCAGCCTGGGTGTCACATCCTCGAAGTCTTCTGCCAACCCCTGCTGTCAACCCCGAGTTCCCTGACCTTCTCCTGTGTGCCACTACTGACTCAGGACACAGTGCTAGTAACAGTGCTCTGTCCCTCTCTCTACCTGTACCAAGATCTCCTTTGGAAGGGACATGCATATCCATAGGGGCATTTATCTATTTGTCATGCTAGTCTAGTGCTTCGACAAGCACACAGTAGATGTTCAATAAATATTTGATGGACAAATGACAGTTTGGAGAGAGGCAGCCGAGTGGGGCAGAGGACAGTACCACAAAGCAGCCACTCACGTGTTGTTCTGAGAGGTCTCCCGTGGGCTATACCAGCCTTTTCTTTGTCTTCCCATGATGCTGAGTTCTCTTCCGGATCCTGATGGAAGTGGTGAAAGGGAAGGAAGTTAGATGGGAGAAAACAAACTGGCGAAAGGGAACAGCAGACTGTGAGTCACGCAACAGTCGGTTGGCTCAAATGGAAGGCTCTACCCAGGGCAAGGACATGGCCTCTGCTACCCAAGCTCAGATACTCTAGCCTGGGAGCCACGGGGCCCAGCTATGAGGGGTCTGGCCAGGCCACTCTGAGTTGGCTGAGTGATTTGACAAAGAGCTGTCAGCTGTCAGTCAAAGAACTGTGTGATGCTGGACATAACTATCTTTTCTGGGTTTGCTTTCTCACAGACGAGGGTCAGTCCACATAACCCCCACGGTTCACGGACATCCAGTACAGGTGCTAAGCCTAGAAGGCTAGATTTGATCAGTCATCCTCTGCATGGGAGCAACTCCAGAGCAAATTAGGACTCAGCAAACATGAGTTGAGGACCACCAGGGCTGGGAATAGACATGGGAGTCTTTGGAAGGGATGAAACCGGGATTAGCACACAGTGGGGAAAAAAAGAGAGAGAATCTAAGTCTGCAATTTTACCTACAGCCATTCTGCCAGTATATTAAGTAACCTTTCCTGTCTTCCACTGGGCACAACAGTACAAGACACACTGTGTGAAGACAGAAAATGGCTGTCTGACCTCACTGTTCCTACCTGACCTCTCTGTCCCTTCCAGCACTGAAATCCCACGTCTCTGAATAACAGGATCCAAGCTTCTGTCTGTATCCCAGCCCTCTGATTTCCCCTGTGCAAAGCAGACCACACAGGGCCACTGAGTCAAGCTAGCATAAAATTCTAACTCTCTAGATTAATAGAATCTCATGTCCACCTTGGCCCTAGGGATCACCTGGTGAAATGAACAGGGAGGTCATGGGAGATAGATTGGGGAACACAAGTGAGAATTCTTGATGCAAGGCTGGCCCAGGCCCTTGCAACCACACCATGACAAGCAGATTCCATTAGCAATCTGCTGCGGCCTCATTGGCAGAGGCTATGCAGAGTCTTCACCTATTCCTTCCATGTCTCCTACCCACAGCTGATCCAGGACCTCATTAAATACCTATGGCTCCAATGGCTCTGAAAGGACTCCTCGTTCAGCAGAGAAATCTGAGCTCTTGATGGTTTATGCCTTTCAAGGGCTGTAAGAACCACCACTAATGCCAGGCCCTTTAGCAATGCCAAAGCAAGATACCCAGCAGTAGCATGGCTCCAACCCAAGCCTCTTGGGAGGCGGCTTTCTCAAGACAGAGTTCTGAAGCCACAACGAGGCAGGCAGGGCTACACCAGAATGAAGCTAGGTGGCTCTGCTTCTGTCCAAGAAGGTTGAAGAGAGGACAAAAATGTACCCCATAGCCAGTGCTGCTAGCCCCCCAAATCCCTTGGCTTCCCACAAGCTTTAGACCTTCCCAGCAAGGGCAGGTGCCATTCTCAGAGCTCCATAGAGCTGGGGGTGTGAGGCTTTAAGGAGGCTGATCACCCCAAAATAGATTTGTGTTTTTCACAACTTTTTTTTAATGAGCCACTGGCATCTCTCGCAGCATGGGGAAAAAAATAGCCTCAACTGTTAACAAATAAAAGATTACAAAAAGATTATTAAAAGCCCCAACTGTTCCCCATGGGTGTCTGGTGGGGGGGGGGAGGGGTGAGATGAGGGAGATGTGCAAACGGAGTCTGGGTCTGTTCCCTCTGACCTGCCCCGTCCCCCTGAGCTGCCAGAAAGCAGAAGGAGGAACTGGGAGGAATAGGCCTCAGTGCCAGAGACAGGAACATTTGCGTGGACTTCAGCCATGTCCACCGTGACCACACATTCTTGCTTTCTGCTTCTAAAGGCTCAGGGCAGCTTAATACAGACCGCACTGCAGTCAGGCTGGTTTCAGTGAAGCTGGACAGAGTTTGGGAAGTCAATAGTTGGAGGTTCCTCCTTCTTGCTAAGGTCAACTTTGGCTGAAATTGAAACCCCTGGGTTCGGCTGACTGACTTCAAGCATCTTGAGTTTGAAGCTGCAGCTGTTTTCAACTCTGGCGGTAGCATTGCTTGGGGGCTACCCAGGAGGGTGTGCTGTCCTCACCTGAGTCTCCCTGGAGAGCTCTAGGCCAAAGCCCACAGAGCCTTTTTGTGCCTTTGCCCCATACTGGGAGCCTTCTTGGTACCTGGACTTCTAAGGATGCAGGAAGGGGAGTAGTGTAATTATCCCAGACGCTGAGTTAGTGACTGAGCTCCTGTCCCTGCAGAGGCCTCAGGGGAAAAAAAAAGATGGGGTAGTTGACTTGGGGGACTCTTGTGGGGTCTCTGACCCTGATCTTTGACAGGAGAATAAAAGCAGCTTAAGGTGAAGGGCCCTTTTCCTCCCAAAGCCTGGGATTCATTCAGACCCATTCCACCTGCCTTTCCAGGCTCCGCTCTCTCTTCTCTCCTTGTTTGTCTTCCTTTTTCTTTCCCCCTCCCTTTCCTAACTTCTATAAAATTCGGTAATAAATATAGCTTCCATAGTTTGCAAGGTGAGTAGGCAGGTGACTAACTAGCCAGGACACCAGGGACCCTAAGGGACATTGCTCAACCCTGAGCGATGCTCAAGGGGTAGGGACTACCGACCCCAAGTTTCTAGAGAGCTCCAATGATGAGAGGCCATCGGGCAGCTGCAGCCTCTCTGACCTCCTCAGGACCTCGCTCTTTCCAGGGCTGGTTTTCGAATGGCTAAGAACTAGGCAAAGAGCTGTGTGGAGATTGCTGACAGGACACTTTGATTGTCACAGATCAAGGATACCCTGCAGGGTGTGGTCATGACTGGCTTAAGCCCCCTCCTACCAGGGAGCTTGGTGTGAGTGAAAGGAGACATAGGCACGGAGCCAAGCCACAAGAGGTCTGATTCAGGAATCCAGGGACCCAACGTGGGCATGAGAAAGGAGAAGGAGTTGAAGGCTTTTCATGGGACAGACAGACAGGTCCCTAGGCAGAGGACTGTGGGCAGATGCCAGGCTGTCCACTGGGAACATGTGCCCCAACTTTGATTGTTTGGGGATTGCTACATGTTCTAAAAAATTCGCTGCTGGTCAGAGGCTTACCCTCTTCTTCCTGCTACCAGACGTGCCAGCCGGGAGCTCTCTGGGAACCTGAGCTATGGGTAGAGAGTTCAGAAGTAGAGGCAACCCCAGGAGGAGCTTGGAGCAGATCTTGCTCTACCATACTTTCCCCGCAGGGAGACTCGAAGTCCTAACTTGGGTCACTCAGATGCAGGCATGAGGAGCAGGCAAGCTGAGATATGAAGTCATGGGTTCTGGGACCCAGGCTGCCTCCAAGGAAAAGCAGTGATGTTTCAGGCAGAGGTGGCGTAGGGGCACAAACAATCCTGCTACATCAAGATGGTGAACAGCCTATGTGACCCATGGCACACTGCCTGAGATTTCACATTCTCTGCAAATAATAAGGCTTGTTTGACTACTTATCCCTCTCATTAGTCTCGTTCTCTCATTCACCAAGTACGCGCTAAGCTCCTTCCGGTGCCCGGTGCTGGGCTAGAGGTCATGGAGATTATGAAGTGGCAAGGATGCCAGCAATCCAGGTCATCAAGGGACTTAGGTTTAGGAGAACAATGACTACTTATTCTGTTTTTATAATATACATGCCCAGTACTGTATGCTATGAACTATCTTGTTTAAAATTTTAAAATCTGGTAAGAGTTACCTCCACATCACTATCATCCTTATCACCACCACCATCATCATCTTTCTTCTCCTCCTACCCCTTGGTCAAAGAGGAAATTGAAATTGAAGCTTCCAGATGAGATACGTTCTTTCAGGGTCACAGAGCAGCTGGTCAGCATAAAGATCCCTACCAGGCTGAGGGGCTAGGGGAGATGCAAATGTCCTGGGGCAGGTGCCCATATAAAGGAATAGACGCGTGGGCCACTGCTGACTGCTCCATGGAAGCACATCCCAGTTTTGATTGTCTGGGGCTTGCCGCATGTGAGGCAGTGTCCATGACCTGAACCTCCAGATGGGGACTACACAACCTTGGCTCCCTTCCAGTCTTGGCTCTAACTTCTTACAGGCTTTTCTGGCTTTCAGTTTCCTGTATGGAACTAGATAGGTGGCTGATGTCCCCACCACCAAACACGCCTCCACCCCCTCACCTTGCCTCCCAGCTTTTTTTTTTTGGGGGGGGGGGTTTTTGAAATTTTGGAGTGTGATCTTATCCTGTAGCTTTGTCTGTCATCAGGGAGGGTCAGTATGGTTTCGATAGCTGGAGTAGGGGGGAAGAAAGCAGAAAAGCAGGCTCTGTAGCCTAGGGACCTCTTTTGGACCACTCTGGGTGGGACTGGAGCCATTCTCCCCTCACAGAGTCCATAGTATGAGGAAGTGTTTGACTATCCAGGCCACAGTCTTTAACTCCGTGTACACTTGGTCAATGAGGACCTGTTGATGTTAACATTCCAGAAGAGAAAGTGTGGCCTGAGGGTAGGGCGAGGAGGACAAGATAGAAAAATTCCTGAATTTAGTACCTGGGACCGAAGTGAACGTCAACATGATCAGTGAGATCCTTATATGGGTACTTTAGAAAGCCCTTCCTAGTCATCTAGCTTGAACTAGGCCTGTGGCTCTATCTGCCTTAGCCCATGTTCAGGGTAGCCCACATCTGCATTATGGCCAGCTGGGATACTTCCAAGTCCCAAGAAGCCTCAGGCTCAGGCCTGATCTCTGTGTTATCCTTGCAACCAAAGAGCCTCTCACTCAGCTACTACTGCAAGGGACCAAGTCTTGGGGCAGGAATGGGGTTCTTTGCTGAAAGCCCGCAAGCTTCTGGTCAGCTGGGAATGGGAAGAGGAACAGATTGTAAGGGTTCAGGGCAGGAAAGGGAGAGAATTAGAATTTGGGCTATTGATCTGTTCCTTTTGGGGCCCACAGATTCTATTTCCCAAAGGATGGAGAGTTCTGAAAGCATGGAAGGTCATCCAGAGCTTGGGAGAGTCAGAAGATGCAAATCTATCCCAAAGGCTGGAATCACTGGAGCATGGGAGACTCAGGCAGGGCCCCTAAGGATTAGGAGAGGCAGGAGGAGATCAGATAGACCAAGGTGGCCCCAACATCACAAGCTGTTTATGTGGCTCATCCCAACCTGTGGTCCCTTTGATGAATAAGAGTTCAGTGGTCTGGGGAAGTTGGCGAGGATATGGTGTCTGCTTGTTCCACCTCTTACATACCTCCCCTTCTATCCTGGCCAGAGACACAAGGAAAGAATGGAACCCAGGTTCGCGCTGGCCGTTGGATACTAGCTATACTTCCGCTGGCTACATTCACAGCAGGCAAATGTCCTTTGTCTCCTATTCTAATCCGGCAGCCACAGGTAGCTGCTGGACCATGGTCCAAAGGATGCTACAGGCTGACAGATCTAGCACCAGGCTCCTCAGCCACCCACTCTTTGTCCTCATATGTCACCTTTCATAAGAGACCCAACACTAAGAACAGAGGAGCCGGGGTGCAGGAACCTTTTCCCTTTCTCCAGTACAGCGCCAAGGGGCATAAACTTACCTGCTGTGTCTCCTTAGGGGCCCTGTCACTATTCCTTGTTTGTAGACAGTGGTGGACTGGGCCAGATTGTTAGGGGACGTGTAAAGAAACAGCAAGCCCATTGGATTTTAAGGCTGGGATCCAAATCCTAGCCTATGAGAAAGCAGGTAAGTGCTTTGGTAACCAGGAGCATGGTCTGGAGGCTGACCTGCTCTTACAACGACCCCACCCCACCCCACCCCATCCCCACCTCTAGGTCTGTACAGAGCCCCGGGATAAACCACCTGTTCCTGCTTTTGTCCAGCTGAGTGTTCCTAGTGCCTGGCCCAGCTTCTGCCTCCCTAGGAGTCCCATTTAACTGCCCTCAGACTCCTGTAGGACTTGGCCTGTCCTCCTGGGTCCATGGTGACTCACAGTGCTTTGGAATTTCACTCTGCCGGCATTTTCTGATGCACTTCCCAAGAGCCTGGCATGGTGCCAGGGAGCGGGCATTACAACAGCAACCCCACCAGTGATTATTACTTTGTCTACTTGAACTCCAGGCCATAGAGGTGGGGAATGGGAAGTGGGCCAGAGAAACCAGGTGGGGACAGGGAGGCTTTGTTCAGCCTGGTTTTACCTGCACACAGGTGGAGAACAGCAGGAAAGCTAAGGATTAGCATGGTTGCCCAGGAAACGGAAGACAGCAAACCCAAACTGGCCACCAGGTTTCTTTCTTAGTATGTGTTTCTGAGGGCTCAAGCTGTCCTCAAACTCCAGCAATCCTCTTGCCTCACCCTCCCAAGGGCTGGGGTTGCAGGTCTGAAGGCTTCTGGGAATGGATCTCCAGGCCTCAGTTTATCATTTGGTGGATCTTAAAGGTTCAAGGGCTCCAGAGTGCAGAGTGTGTGATGGTCTCTGCAAGGTTGAACCCTTCCAAATAGAGCTGTCCGCACAGACTCATGTGCTGTGCCTTCGTCCTCCAGCCGGTGATGCTTATGCTGTCGAGGGAGAGGGAGGCTGTGGGCCTTCAGGAATGGGGTCTAGATGGCAGAAGTAGGTCACAAGGGGTAGGACTCTGAAGATCATAGCCCAGCCCCGGGTTCCACGTGTCTCTGATTCCTGGTACACCGTGGTGTGAAGGGCCTCATGCACACTGTGAATACAGCCAGCGGGAGTATAGCCAGTAGCCAATGGCCAGCGTAGCCGGTAGCCAATGGCCAGCGCAAACCTGGGTTCCATTCTTTCCTGTAATTGTGGCCAGGATGGAAGGGGAGGTATGTAAGGGATGGACTGAAAACTAAAATGTGCTTCCTCCCTTAAGGTGTCCTGACAGGCATTCTGTCAGCGACATAAAAATAATAGTACATATTTGTATTTATAATAATATAAAGTATATATCTTTCATTTCAAATAACATGTACTCACATACATAAAATAAATAAATAAATCTTTAAAAAAAAAAAAACAAAAAGAAGAAGAAGAGACATCTGCCTGCTTCCTACTGTCAAGGTGTCTCTCTAGGGGACCCTCTCTGGTCCAGCATCATTCCAAAGAAGCTGACTCAAACTTCAGGAAAAAAAATATACCGTCGAATATTTAATGGGAGTATCCAGAGTACGTGACTTCAGTCATTTATTTAGGTGGTGGCAGGGATAGAACCTAGGGCCTTGCTTGTACTGGGCAAGTTTCTACCACTGAGATACATTCCCATCGTTGGCACTGCCTGTTAGAGGTAAAATAGGGTCCCTGTCCTTTCCCCCTTTAAGGCAGGAAAAAAAATATAGCCTACAGCTACTATCAAATGTTTTCTTCATGTTTAACTAGAGCTAAACCAACAGACTCAAAAATTGTTGCCACTTTCAAAAATTCATCTCACTTTAAAAAATTGTGTGTATACTTGTGTATGTGTGTGTACTGGGTGAGTGCAGTGTGCCAGGAGGGGCCAGGAGGGGCCAGGAGAGACCAGGAGAGACCAGGAGGGACCAGGAGAGACCAGGAGAGACCAGGAGAGACCAGGAGGGACCAGGAGAGACCAGGAGGGACCAGGAGAGACCAGGAGGGACCAGGAGAGACCAGGAGGGACCAGGAGAGACCAGGAGAGACCAGGAGAGACCAGGAGAGACCAGGAGGGACCAGGAGAGACCAGGAGGGACCAGGAGGGGCCAGGAGAGACCGGGAGGGACCGGGAGAGACCAGGAGGGACCGGGAGAGACCGGGAGAGACCGGGAGAGACCGGGAGAGACCGGGAGAGACCGGGAGAGACCAGGAGAGACCAGGAGGGACCAGGAGAGACCAGGAGAGACCAGGAGAGACCAGGAGAGACCGGGAGAGACCGGGAGAGACCAGGAGAGACCAGGAAAGACCAGGAGGGACCAGGAGAGGCCTGAGATCTTTGAGCTGGAGTTACAGGTAAGCTTATAGGAGTAAGCTATGGGTTCTAGGAACCGACCTTGGGACCTCTGCAAAAGCAGATGCTGTTAACCACTGGACCATCTCTCTAAGACACACTTTAAGCTGTGGTACGGGCACTGTTTCATTGGATTGGTACCAGGTGGGATGCCCACCAACACAAACTCCATTCTTCCCCATCCTGGCTCATGAGTAGCAGGCAGAGCCCCATCTGCCAGGTCCCCGTGGTTTCTAAAGTGATGCCAGAGATGACCGACAATCCATCGTCTTAGCCACAGAGCTGGAGTTGACACTCTGCCCTGATACAGCTAGGGTCTAGCGGTGTCCTCCAAACGCTTATGTAGAAATATGATCTGTATGGGCCTGGTGAGATGGTTTATCAGTTAAGAGCACTATCTGCTCTTCCAGGGATCAGGGTTTGATACCCAGCACCCACATGGCATCTCACCTTAAATCCATTTTCAGGAGATCTGAAGCTCTCTTCTGGCCTCTGGGGGTGGGGGTGGGGGTGGGGTGGGGCTGGAGTTGAGTACAAGGCATATAATGTGGTGTGCAGACGCCCATTTATAAAAAATGAAATCATGAGGGGGTGGGGGAATAATCTGAACTGTTGCAGAGCTTGAGAAACATGGTTAGGTCACAAGATCCCATCCTTACAAGTAGGATTCATGTCCTAAAAATGAGGGAGGGAGCTTATTTTCGAGCTACTTGAGGACACAGCCGGAATGTGACCTCTACGCCAGGACTGGCAGCACAGGTGTGTAATCGCTGAAGCAAAAGTTCAAGGCCAGACTGGGCAATTTAGTTCAAAAGAAAATTTTAAGAGATGTAGCTAAGTGAAAGGGAGCTGGATTGAAGTTTCTAGTGAAAGAAAAACAAAACTCTGACAAAATCTGCTGGTGCACTAGGAGCTCTCGTCCTTTCTAGCTTGCGACCTATGGGCAAATGATATGTTTACACATATATCACTCATGGACTATCTCCCTCTCTCCCTCCCGCCTCCCTTCCTCCCTTCCCCCTCCCTGCAATACCGCCCAGGACCCAGTGCTCTCCGTCTCTGGAGACAGCCACCACCTTGTTCATACTTGGGGGGTGGGGAGGGGGCGGACTTTGAGAACCCAATAAAGAGGCATGGGGCTGAGGTGGGATGCTGAGGTTCAGGCCGAGGACTGCCGCACTTGGGCGGGAAGTGGAGCAGACACTGAGGTCCGTGGCGACAGCAGTCAGCAAGGCCGCTGCGGCTAGCACTCAGCTAACCCGGCTCGGGGCCAAGCTGAGGCCAGGAGCTGGCACTGGCCGTGTGAGCTGGCCGCTGTGCAGCGTTAAGCTCTGCAGGGCAAACTCGGGGTGGGCTTCGCAGACTGGCCCCTGCCTGCCTATCCATTCTAGCCTTGTCCAAACGAGGTCAAGGGGCCTGAGTGGGCCACTGCTTGAAGATTCCTGGTAGGGACCCGGTGGGTGGCTTTCTCAAATGACAGTGGTTGGTGAAAGAATCAACTCTAAAAATCAGACTACTTGAACAGTCTCGAGGGACTTGCCCTACCTAGTCAGCTCCAGATAAGCAAAGACAGGATTGGTTGGGGGATGGGAGGGTGGGCGGGGCTTCCTGCTGCACCGGAGGGTTCTACACTGGGACCAACTGGGTGCAGCTCCGAACTCCCACACCCCAACTTTTAAAATAATCGTCACCACAACCCGACTTAAAGAGTCAATTCCCTGAAACCTTGTTTGCAGAAACTCCTGTCCCTAAGAATTACAGAACTCCTTATGCCCAGGCATTAGTGATTTGCTTACAAAAGGAAATGAGACCGCTGTAAGAAAAAAAAATGCTTTGGCTTTAAGCTTTACGAACAGATAGAAGATGATACCAGGAAAAAGGCTGGTCCAGAGCAATCTAGAGTTTTCTTTTGATTGGCTGTAACTAAAAGAGAAAGTTAAATATAGGAGATGTGAGCAAACTTTAAAAATATTGGTTTGGGGTGACAGGGTATGGGGTCTGGGTGCATTTAACAGTGATCAAGTTGAAACACCCAGGTTGTAACTTGGGATTCAGGTGTTTGTAGGTAGGTGTCACACAAAGCTGTAAGGAGATTAGATTCCTTGGAATGTAGAGCCACATTTTTAAATATCTCCAGAGTTTGTTTGGTGAAAAAACTTGGCACTGGTCATCGGTGGAGCATTGTACTTTGAAGACAGCTAGGATAACAATCTAAATTGTGCTGGTTAAATGAACCGACTCTTCTGTTTTTTCAAAATTATGAAGGAATTTGGTGATTAAATGAATATTTTTTTCTCTTCACACTGGTAAGAAAATAGCCAGGCTTTTCACTGTCTCTCCTTATAAATATTCTAATGTGACAACTGAGCATTTAAACCTCCGGGGATTTAATGTACTAGTAAATTATTTAGGCAAATTAAAAATAGGCAAAGGACATGCAAATATGATTCATTAGAAAGGAATTAAATATAGAAACATTTTAAAATGTTTTACATTGGGCCTTATGGGACAAGCTTATCTCCTTGGGAGAAGCTCTCCAGTCCAAGGGTTGCCTAGGTTAAAGGATGAGTTTTAGGCGAGCTTGGGCAACTTAACAAGTTCCTGTTTCAAACTGAAAAGTAAAAAGAAGTCTGAGAGATATAGTGCAATGATAGGGTGCTTGCCCAGTGTGCCTGAGGCCCGGGGTGCCTGGCATCTCCAGAACTGAAAACAGAGTAAAAACTAGATTAACCCTTCCCTCCCCAGTGTGGGCCGACTGCTACCCTGCACCTTGTTCCTTGTCCGTGGAAAGAAAGTGTTCGGCCCCAGATAAACTATCAGTAAGAACCTCGCTCCATTCCACCGTTTGGTGGTAGAGCTTGAACCCAGGACCTCAGCTTGCTAAATAACAATGCTTTTGTGATAGCAGGGAGGTGGGGGTACGCTTGGGAGGCAGAGGCAGGCAGATCTCTGTAAGTTCGCAACCAGTTGGGTCTACAGAGCAGTTCCAAGACAGCCCAAAGTACACAGAGAAACCCTGTCTCAAAAGAAAAGAAAAGGAAAGAAAAAGAAAGAAAAGGAAAGAAAAAGAGTACTAGAAAGAAAGAAAGAAAGAAAGAAAGAAAGAATACAGAATGCTTTTGTGGGAACTGGAGAGATGCCTGAGGGTTGAGAGTACCTGCTGGTCTTGCAGAGGACCTGGGCTTAGTTTCCAGAACCCTCCTAGGGTAGGGAATCAAGGGCATGGGTACTCACATTAGCATATACACACATAAATATGCACATACACATAATTAAATACATCTTTTTAAAAAGAATGTGTTTGTGTTTGTTTCTAAAGTATGGTTTTGCTATGTAGACTAAGCTGGACTTGAACTCTTGATTTTCCTGTCTCTGTTTCCCAAGTACTTGGCTATGGTGTAGACATGTAAAAGTTAAACGTTCTTAAATGATAATATTCTACTCCCTCCGCTTGGGGGGAATATTGGCAAACTTTATCTGGAAAATACTTAGATGATATATGTAGGGCCCCAGAGTTACTCTAAAGGTTATTTAAGACTCTAACCATTTTATGAACCAGTTACTTCTCTTTTTCATTTCATTTCATTTTATTAGTGTATGGGTGTTTTACCTGCATGGATTTCTGTGCACTTTGTGAATGCAGATCCTTCAAAACCCAGAAGAAGGCGTCAAACCCCTGTTACCAGAGTTACAGACAGTTGTAAGCTGCCATGTGGGTGCCTGGTCCTTAGAGCTTAGACTGAACCATCTCTCTAGTCCCAGCCACTTCTTCCATTGACTCCCACGTATGCACATAGAAACCCTTCCGTCTCTTTTTAACCTCTCCTTTACCACTTAATTCACAGGCCTAGGGACTGAATATGACAGGATAGAACAGTTGCTTAGGTTTTCTCCTTTTCATGTATATTCAGAGGCTTAAACATTCTCATCTACTTTGATCCAAGGAAACCTAATAAAATCTAAGGAGATAACCTCAGTCCGGAAATATTTAGTGGCACCAGTGATGGTGGAGAAAAAACATCATGGGAAACAACCGCTGGTGCAAAGGGAAAGATTTAAATGAATGGTGGATGTCTGTCCATAAGATGGAGTGTGGATAGCAATGGGTGTCCTAATGTGCGTACACACACACCAGCTACAAAATGGTTGATTATTTAGCAGTGGACTCTCAAGCATTAAGGAAAAATTCTCCCTTAAAGGAAAGTACAGGGGGCTAGAAAGATGGCTCAGCGGTTAAGAACACTGACTGCTCTTCCAGAGGTCCTGAGTTCAATTCCCAGGAACCACATGGTGGCTCACAACCATCTGCAATGGGATCTAATGCCCTCTTCTGGTGTGTCTGAAAAGAGACAGTGTATTCACATAAAATAAACAAAATAAATCTTTTTTTTAAAAAAAGTACAGAAACATGTACTAAAGTTATTTCGACATGTCACAATTATACATCTTAACATTTTAATTTTTTTCCATGTATTTTAAAAAATATTTTCCAGATTGATATGATACATCTAACTTTAGCTTGGGGTGTGTCTCTGTTAGGGTTTCTATTTCTGTGAAGAGACGCCATGACCATGGCAACTTTTATAAAGGACAACATTTAATTGGGGATGGCTTACAGTTCAGAGGTTTAGTTTATCATCATCATGGTGGGAAGTGTGGCAGCATCCAGGCAGACATGGTACTCGAGAAGGAGCTGAGAGTTCTATATCTTGATCCACAGGCAGCAGAGGAGAGTGTGTGCCACACTGAGTATTGCTTGGACTTAGGAAACCTCAAAACCTACTCCCACAATAGAACACCCACTCCAACAAGGCCACACCCACCCCAACAAGGCTGTACACTTCCTAATAGTGCCACTCTCTATGTGCCAAGCATTCAAACACAGGGGTGTATGGGGGCCATACCCATTGAAACCACCACAGGTAGGAAAGTATCCCAGTCATAGACTGCACTTACACAAACCCAGGTGGTCTGGCCGACTTGACACCCAGCCCATAGTATATATCATGGTTAGGGGCCTATTCCTGCAGTGTGCACTAAGGAAAACAGTGCATGCCTGAATCAAGCACAGGAGAAAATAGCAATCTGGAGCCTGGGCAAACCCTGAGAAGACGTGTGAAGCTGCTTCTGGCAGAAGATGGCACCCCTTCTTCACAGTGTGAGTGGAAGGAGTGCGTTCTGAAATAGTGATAAAGTATAGTGCAGTAAACACACCAATGATGTCTTTATCATTAGCAAGAATGCTGGACTTAGCCTGGCACGCCACTCACACCTGTCATCCCAGCATTTGGGAGATGGGAGATGAGGATCACAAGGCTACATGGCAAAACCCAACCCAAACAAAACAGTCTTTGTTTAATCAGGCAATAGCTCGAATTTGTAATCCACTTGGAAGGCTAAGGCAGGGGAATCACAAGTTCAAGGCTAGCCTGAGTTACATAATGAGTTGGAAACCAGGCAGGGTTATATAAGGGGACCTTGTCTCAGCACGCACGCACACACGCACGCACGCACACACACACACGCACACACACACACACACACACACACACACACACACACACACACACACAGAGAGAGAGAGAGAGAGAGAGAGAGAGAGAGAGAGAGATCTGGGGAGGAGATGACTCAGTCAGTAAATTGCCTGCTATATAAGCGTGAGCCAAAGTTTGGTTCCCTAGTATTCACCTAAGAGCACTTGCTGCTCTTCCAAAAGACCTAGGTTCAATTCCCAGCACATGCGTGCTAGCTTATAACTTTCTATATCTCCAGTCCTCCAGTCCCATGGGATCTGACACCGCCTGCTGAACTTCAAGGGCGCCAGACTTGTATGTGCTACACATACATCCATGCAGACAAAAGAAAAAAAAAATCACTCGAACACATAAAACAAACATAAAAATAAATATGAGGTAGCTTGAGCAGTGACAGATGGACCATGGGGTAGTCTGTCGGATAACCAAGGAGACTGCTGAGTGACGAGGGAGCAGTAACAGAGGACACAGTGGGCAAAAGGGTGGGGGAAGTCCTGGACGGAGCAGGATTTCAACATGGTGCTCTGAACTAACTACAACTTAAAACAGAAGAAGTATTTCTTTGGGGGCTGGCGAGATGGCTCAGTGGCTAAGAACACAGTGAGCTGTGTTCGTTCTAGAAGGTTCTAGCCATCCTCTGCTCTCAGCTCGGAGAGTCCACTCTCAAAGCCAAACTCAAGCTCTGCAGTTTTTCGGCTTTTCTCATCTCCATGGTCAGCTCTCATCTTCTTGACTCCTCTCCTGGCACTTCTGCTCATCAAGGAAAACACACTCCATGTAACAACTCCCAGAGAGTCACCTCCTCACTTCTTGGGGTCGATTCCAGGCAGCTCTGCTGGGACCCACGTGACCCACGTTACATGCATGAGGAACTCAGTATCTCAGTGCCAGTCATGGATTAAAGCTTAATCCATAGCCTGTGGTCCTCCCTTGAATGTGACCTCAGCATCCTCCCCAGGAGGGAAGTCTTCATTTGGCCCCTTAGTGATACAAATTGGGTAGGAGGCTGACGGTAGACAGTTGCACTCTGGAAAGGTGGATGTGGAGGTTGCTTGTTGCCTCAGTGAGTGGGACAACAGGACTTGACTCTTGGGAGGGAGAAGGCACATGAGATGTGGGTTTTGGGGTCAGCAGTCTGGGGTCGCACACTGGGTCCCTGGACATGGGATAGGTACATTTAGAGACAACACAGGAAATGGCTCAGGTGACATAACTAAGAAAAAGGACACCACACTATTTAGTAGGTGTGGTGATTTGGTAGGAATGAACCCCATAGATTCATATGTGTGAATGCTTGGCCATAGAAAGTGGCACTATTAGGAGGTGTGACCTTGTTGGAGGAAGTATGGAGTCACTATGGAGGTGGGTTTTAAGGTATTCTATGCTCAAGCTGTGCCCCGTGCAGCACACAAGTCTCCTTCCGCTGCTTTCGGATCAAGATGTAGAATTCTCAGTTCCCTCTCTAACACCATGTCTGCCTGCACGCTATCACGTTTTCTGCCATGACGATAATGGACTAAACCTCAGAAACTGGAAGGCAGCCCTGATGAAATGTTTTTCTTTATAAGAGTTGCCATGGTCATGGTGTCTCTTCACAGCAATAAATCCTAAGACAGTAGATAACTTCTTGACCTTGCTTCTTTTATTCAAAGTAGGAGGAACTCTTGAGTCCTAGCTCTGTTTCTAGAACCCGAGCCAGCCACCTCCCAACGGTCCTTGCTCTACTCCCACTGGTCATGTGTTTTAATTATGAGGTCAGGAAGGGATTTCTAGTAGAGGGTTGCATAGCCCGTGACTACTCTGCTGACTTTATTTCACAAGCCCCTACCAATCCAGCCTGGCTTCTGAGCCTTGTAGGCCTCAGGGACCCAAAACTTCTTTCTGACCTGTGCAGCAGTGACTATGGAATTCTCTTTTAGCAAGGCATGGGGAGAAAAATTAAAATGTGAAATTGGGCAGAGGCCTAGACCTGTGGGAGTTAAAGGGAGGCCACCCAAACCTCAGCTTTCTGTTGTCGTTTGGGCCCTTGCAGGAGACCTATATACCACTTGAGTCTCCCCTTTAGAGCAGCAGGCTCCATCTTGAGTCTATTTGTCTCACCCTTAACACTAAAAGAGACACAAAGAACCCGCAGGCCACCCTGCACCCGCACCTTGCCTCTGCCTTGTGACTGTGCTTAATATAGGCCAAACGAAAACAGCTCCCAAAATAGAGCTGCTCTGAGAGGCAGCTGCGGCTAGGAAGCACTCCACAGAAAGAGAAAATGTGCAGGTGACAGGGGAGCCTAGTTCTCCTCAGGTGTTACATAACCCAGGCTAGGAAACTGGGGCCCTAAAGCAGCAGAGGGAAGAAAGCTTGCCCTGTCCCTTTAGAGGCCTTCTCCTCCCCCTCCCCAAGACCACAGGGCAGCCCCACTTTACAGGCAAGGAAGGAGTTGGGCACAAGGTCACCCCTCAAAGCATCCCCCAGGGAGCCTGTCATGCATGCCTAAGTGGTCACATGACTTCCTGAGCTGGCTAGGAGCCTCAGAGGAGTCAGGTGACTCCCAGAAGGGTTGGTGCCTGGGGTGGGTTTCATCTGACCAAAGAGGTGGGGGCAGGAGGGGAACAAGATGGCAAAGGAGCAGCAGCAGAGGCTGCCCCCGGCCAGCAGTCTCTGGAATCTGGAACAGCCTCTGGCTTAGGATTTTTCATCTTTCTTCACCCAGGAGGAGACCTTTATCACGCAGGAGAGCTGCTTCCTCCCCTCACTCATTTCTCCATTCCTTCAGCGGTCCCTTCATTGCCGGAAGAAGCTCTACTTCCTGTTTGACATTACTTACGGTCCGACTGTGCTCTCCTTGGCTTGCTTTATACTTTGCCGGATTTTCTTCTTCCCCAGCTTGTTCTATGCTGCTAAAATCCACTGTGGAGTCTAGAACAGTGAAGGCCTCAGGAGAGGGTGCAAGGCCTATTTTGGGGGCAGGCACAGGAGCTTCAAAGGTGCTAGTCAGTTCGAGGGAAGGAATTGATAGTTATTGTTTGTCTAGACAGAGGACAGGGGGACAATGTGCAAAGGCCCGGAGGCCAGATGGAAGGTATGTCATCTCTTTCATGAAAACCTGAGGCCATTGCAGATAGATTCTGAAAGGCAGGATGCGGGTGACTGAATGCCACACAGCCACAAAGGACTCAGCGTGGCAGTATGCTTTCCAACCTGACAGCTGAGGCAGAGGGTTCTCAAAGCCTGGGTAGCAAAGCAAATCTCTGGCCTTACCTCAGATCTATTGCATCAGAAACTCTGGGTGTGTGGAATAGTGAGCAAATACTGGTCTCTGTCTGGGTGTGGGCCCAGTGGTGGAGGTTCTAGGTTTGAGGTTCAGGGCATGAACAGCTTGGAGTGATACCTGATTACAGGACAAAATGGTATGTGTCTTAGTTAGGGTTCCTATTGCTGTGAAGAGACACCTGACCTCAGCAACTCTTAAAAAGGACAACATTTAACTGGGGCTGGCTTAGAGTTCAGAGGTTCAGGCTATTATTGTCATGGCAGGGAGCATGGCATCAGACAGGCAGACATGGTGCTGGAGAGGTAGCTGAGAATTCTCCATCTGGATCTGCAGGCACCAGGAAGAGAAAATGAGCTATTAGGCTCTGCTTGAACTTTTGAAACCTCAAAGCCCACCCCTAATGACAAACCTCCCCCAACAAAGGCACACCCCCAATAATACTCCCTATATGTCTATAGGGGGGCATTTTCATTCAGACCACCACAGTGTGAAACAGGGCAAGGCTGGGGAGGAGTGCCTAGGGGTTAGTGAGCTAACACGATGATGTTAGTGGATGCCTTCTTCCATTAGCAAAAATTAAAGCTGGCTAGAAGTGGTGGTACACAGTGGTTAATAACCACTTGGGAGTCAAAGGCAAGTAGACTTCTGTGCACTCGATGGTACCCTGATCTACATGGACGAGTTGAGGGGCTTGGAGGGTAGCTTAGTTGATACAATGCTTGCCTTGAGAGTCCGAAGACCCCAATCTGTAAAAATCCCTGGTGTTCACTAGCATTGGGAAGGTGGAGTCAGGTGGATTCCTGGGGCTTGATCTCCAGTTAGACTGCCCAATTGGAGATCCCAGGACCGGAAAGGGACCCTGTCTGAAAGATAAGATTGATGGTGATGGATGAGTCCTGAGGAAGGACACTGAGGTTGTCCTTTGACCTCTGTATGTACTTCACACACACACACACTTAAAACTTACATTTGGCACAGAGATAAATATACTCTAGGATAAATCATGTTACTTTTTTCATATATATACGTATATTTAAATAAAAACAGTTGTACGGATCCCTGTATGAACCGTGAGCCCTCCTCACTGTGCCCAGTGGGTAAGTCAGCCATGACGTTCAGATGAGAGTCTCAAAAGAATCAGTCTTTGACTGATCTGAGCAGAGAAGCCATCGGAGCTGATACTCCAAATACGGAATCAGGGTGCTGGGTGGATGGACACTAAAATCAAGGTGAATGGAAGAGAAAACTTACAAGAGACCATCCAAGTTCAAGCATGAGATACCTATGGAGTATTCAAGTGGGACTGTCCAAGCCACAGTTAACTGAGCAGGGCAAGAGTTCCAACACAGAAGTGTAAGTCACAGGACTGGAGAGATGGCTCAGCAGTCAAGAGCACTGACTGCTCTTCCAAAGGTCCTGAGTTCAATTACCAGCAACCACAGGGTGGCTCACAACCATCTGCAATGGGATCTGATGCCCTCTTTTGGTGTGTGAAGACAGCTACAGTGTATTCATATACATAAGTGTTAAAAAGAAAGATATGAAAGTTGTGGCTGTAAGGACTTGCTGAAGCAACTGGGCCAAGCTGTCTGCACAAGAGAGAAGAAGGACCAACTAGGAGGTGAAAGGTATAGTAACAACCTGAGACTCAAAGTGCCCAGTGGCCAAGTGTCAGCCCGTACAGAGTCCAGCACGTGGGCAGAGAAGCATATCTTCTGTGCTGAGATGTCAACATACAAAGTGTTGTTAGCCTTGACCCATGGAGGTGTGGAAGGCAGCTGGAACACAGGGAGATAAGGAGTAGGGGGAGAGGGGAGGCGGTGGTTAGTGGTGTTGTGGGGGTGTAGAGAGTGTCTATATTGGTTCCCTGGGAAACGGATGCCAAGATGAGTGTTTGCGGGCAGGGCAATTCTTAGGGGGAGCAGTGTGGATGGAGCCGCTGGGGGAGCGGGCCTGCGATGCAGAGATAAAGTCCTTTGCTGGAGCTGCAGGTCTGCCACGGTCCTTCAGTCATCCTTCAGGAGTATGAGAAGGGAGGGCCCTGCTCTGCTTACACATCACATCTTTCTAATTTCTGTTTGTCTCCGATGCTGACCCTTGAGAGACTGGCTCATTCTCCAGGCTGGCGAATCTTAGAGCTGAAAAATGACACTCCTACCCCCACCCCCACCCCCGCCCCATAACACAGCTTTAAAAAAAAAAGATTTATTTATTTAGTGTGTAAGTGCTCTATCTGCATGTACACCTGCATGCCAGAAGAGGGCACCAGATTGCATTATAGATGGCTCTGAGCCACTGTGCTGGGAATTGAACTTAGGACCTCTGGGAGAGCAGCCAGTGCTCTTAATCGCTGAGCCATCTTTTCAGCCCATAAAGTACAGCTTTGACATCTATAACGACTCAAACCTTAGACCTTCCACTCATTTCCTTTGGGCTTACCCACTATTACCTAATCACACCTTAATTGGGGCAGGACAGGTTCTGACACCTGGAGAGAGGAACTAAAGCCATCAAACTAGTCAAATGGAGCCAAAAGACATTGTTTCGCTTTATTAATATTTTTAGTAGAAGTCACAATAAAGGTTCTTGGTCACACTTCCCTCTACCCATTTGGTTTCCCGGGTGACCGTGTTTCATTAAGTTACCCTGGAGTGTACCTTCTGCCCTTGGAATACTGTTCTTTTTGAGTGTGCTGGGGTTTGATCCCAGGGCTCCATGTATGTGAAGCCAATGTTCAGTTTCAGAGGCGCTTTCACTAATGTATGTAGGGACAGGTGAACCCAAAACTCTCCTGCCGGGACAATCGTGTCTGTGTCTGTGTGGCTTACTAATCTTAATGAAGTAAACTCGAGGCTTCCTTATCAGTCATTGGATGAGGCCTGCACTGAAAATGACAGTTAGTGTGGCCCAGTCGGCTAACTATCCTTGGTAGTTCCCACAGGGGACTAAGCTCTAAACTGTCAGCAACAAGGTGGGAACAGGGAGCACATATACTTCTGTCCAGAAGGGGGCGCCTGTTAGTAGATCTCAACATCCACTAAGGACTACTTTTGAAAACATTCTCAGAAAGTGCTCCTAAGATAGAATGAATGAAAGGAGAAGGGATCAAAAATGCAGTGAAGGGAAAGAAATAAATGATTGGCACTGAAGCCAGGAGTAGAGAAAAGCCTTTAGAGTCCTGGATGACTTTTTTAAAAAAAAATTATTTTTTTAATATTTGTTTATTATATGTAAGTACACTGCAGCTGTCTTCAGACACACCAGAAGAGGGCATCAGATCTCTGTACGGATGGTTGTGAGCCATCATGTGGCTGCCGGGATTTGAACTCAGTGCTCTTAACCACTGAGCCATCTCACCAGCCCAGGGATGGCTTTTTTTATGTTGGAAGGTGGGGCAATTCCAGAAACTCTTGTCAATAACTCTTATTCTTTTCTACAAAATAGGAAGGAAAGTAAGGAGGAGGTTTACTGAAGGGGGGGGGTCTGTGAAGGTTTGTAAATAGGAAAAGACATGATTGAGACGTAGTCGTAGCGTAAAGAAGTGACTGAATGGGAGAGCCAGAAGGAAGCCACTAGAAAGCTTGCATGGCCAGTTGCTGAGGGGAACACTTCTGGGAGCTGCTAAAGTGTTGGACTGAGCCCTGAGGAGTGGACAGCAAGGCAGGATTGTGGAAAACCACCCAGAAGGGCAAGCAGTGAGACACCAGAAACCAGAGCGTGCTGTATCTCAGACCCATGGTGCTGGGTTTTATCTCTAAATGCCAAGGTCTGAGTAGACAGGACATCACCAAGGGTGAAGAGGAGGGATAAAGAGGTCGACGGGTATTATGATGAGGAGATATTGGGGGTAACTTGTTCTGGAGCCTGGATGAGGGACCTCAGTTGTCACGCGTGGTCATTTTTGTTTCTAGGCACAGGACAAAATTCTCTTTGGTAGAGGTTTATTTGAAGACGCCTCTCCTACTGTCCTATTAGGGTTACTATTGCTGTGATGAAACACCATGATCAAAACAACTTAGGGAGGAAAGGGCTTAATTTGCCTTACACTTGATATCGCTGTTCGTTATCAAAGGAACTCAGGACAGGAACACAAGCAGGGCAGGAACCCGGAAGCAGCAGCTGATGCAGAGGCCATGGAGGGATGCTGCCTCCTGGCTGACTCCATGGCTTACTCAGTCTGCTTTCTTATAGAACCCAGGACCACCAGCTCAGGGATGGCACCGACCACAATGATCTGGGCCCTCCGCCATCAATCACTCATTAAGAAAATGCCTTACAGCTGGATCTTAAGGACGGCTTTCTTTCAGATGACTCTAGCTTGTGTCAGGTCGACATACAACCAGGCATGGCATGCACCATGGAAGAAGCCATGGATGTTACCTTTTGCACACTGATGTCAATATTGATCTTCTATCAGTTTTCTCATTCCTTGGTCCACCCTGTGAACTGGTCATAAGACCTTACCAGTTCCCTCATTATTAACGAAGCTGTTATGATTTGGATCTGAAATGTCCTTTATAGACTCATGTTTTGAATGTGTATTCCTCAACTTACCAAGCTGTTTTAGGAAGCTGTGGGGTCTTTAGGAGATAGGGCCTCTCTGGCAGAAGTGGGTCACTAGGGGTGTGCCTCTGAAGCTTGTCGGGGCCCTGGTTCTAGCTCTCTGTGCTCTCTCTAAGCCTTTGGCCAACAGACTTGAGTAACTCTGCCAGGTCTTCCTCACTATGATGAACTACTACCTTCTGAAACCCTGAACCAAAATAAATCGTATTTCCCATAATTTATTTCTGTCAGGCTATCAATCATGGTGACATGCAAACCAACTAATATAGATTCCTAATGCAGGAAACAGAACCATGTTCTGACCACTTGGCTTTCCCTCCCCACAGGCTGTATCCACAAAGATTCCTGAAGTTCCTCCGCAGAGCATAGGCTAAAAATCCAGCACCTCAAATCCATCCTTTACTTGAGAGTGGGATCCTTTCTTTAGTGTCCCTGGCTGGGCATGGTAGGACCTGTCTGGATATTTTGCTAAAGGGTGCCTTGTGAGTCCACACAGAGGCCAGCAGAGGACTTCCCATCCCACCAATGATTGCTACTCTTATACTAGAGATCTGCCTCCAGGTCACTTCCTCCCTCCCTCCTCTGGAGCTGCAAAGGATGGCAAGTCTCCTCTAATTCTTTCCCTGCATGCCTTGGGACTGTTTAGGAAATTATCACACAGGTGAGGTTGCCTCTAAAGGAAGACAGAATAAGCTGCACAAAGGTCTGACTCATTCCTAGCAGCATCTTCTGACAAGCCCACTCTCCAAGTAGGCATACCAGGAGGAGGATTGTGAGAAGGCGTGCTCAGCTTTCCCTTGAGATCTCAAAGTGAAGAGCAAGGCCCCAGCCTCACCCCTGGACTGATCTTTGCTTTTTGGCTCATATCTGTGGGTAACCTGACACATGGGCCAGGCAGGGCCTCTCCCACTCAACAGGTCATACTTGCTGTAGGTGACCATTTTGGCTTTAATGACTCGACTGTGTTCCATTCTCTCTTTTTTTTTAATGGTTCTTTTTTTAAAAGATTTATTTTATTTATATGAGTACACTGTTGCTCTCTTTAGACACACCAGAAGAAGTCATCAGATCCCATTACAGATGGTTGTGAACCAGCATGTGGGTGCTGGGAATTGAACTCGGGACCTCTGGAAGAGCAGTCAGAGCTCTTAACTGCTGAGTCATCTCACCGGCCCTCCATCCTCTACCTTGCTACGCACAGCAATCACATGATCAGATGTGAGGGCTTGGGGCTAAGTCATGCACTAAGGACTCCGTACATGAGTTCTAGTCCTCATCAAAGAACGGAGGATGAGCTTACAGAACACA
This sequence comes from Tokudaia tokunoshimensis, assembly GCA_036184795.1. Lineage (NCBI taxonomy): Eukaryota > Metazoa > Chordata > Mammalia > Rodentia > Muridae > Tokudaia > Tokudaia tokunoshimensis. Next base: position 56,093,314 of record BTHU01000011.1, on the reverse strand, counting down.
GCCTCTAAGACTCACTGACGTGCTATGCAATGAGCAATTTCTAGTCCCATGAGACCACAGCCCTAAGCCTAGCCCTGACCCGTGACAGCACTTTCACTCGGGACTTGTTCTCTGCTATTTAGTTTTTGTTCTTTCTCATCACAGCATCTGATATTCTACAGTAGGTTAAGTAAACACTCGTCTTTCCCATTAAACCTCCTGCTGTTTTGTGCAGCCTGGCAATAATATGCAAAGCCGAGATCACTACTTTGCACGTTGGGTGGGCTTGACTATGTTCAGCATTTGACAAGTTCTCCACTCACCTTTCCTCAGAGGAAAACAGCTAAGCCCCTCTTCCAGACCTGGCTGAGACCACTTTGTCCCCCTTTCTAATTCTGAACTGATTTAACGACAAGATAGCCAAGCATCAGAGGCTGGCAGCATCCAGCCTGGAGAGGACCCAGAAACTGTGTGAGTGAATAAGTAGGGTGAGACACAGGGGAAACAGGACCCCAAGCCATCTGCGGCCATTGCAGTTTGGGGGAGCTGTGAACCAAAGCGACAGCTTGTTGCAAGGCAGGGACATTTGTGTTCACGGGTCTTTTGGGAGAAGATAGAGAGTGCAGGAAGCCAAGGATATCTTAGCCAGGGGGAAGAGTAAGTGAACGCACAGGCTTTGGATACAGAAGAATCTGGCTTGGGATCCAGCTCTTCCATTCACTAATTGTGTACCCTTTGAGAAGTATGCCAAGCTTCAGTTGAAAACCAGGGACCCAGGTCACAGGGCTGGATTAAATAGAACAGTGCAAATCAGACATGCTCTCAGGGTGCTTGGAGCATGGTGAACAGCAACACTATCACTGTCTTTGGAACAGGATCGGTGGCACAGCCATTCAGTGGAGCAGGATACCTGGAGGCAGACAGCAGAGAAAGGTAGAAAGTCTGTTTATCTGTCCTTTCCTCCCTTCAAGACAGGCTCAGGAAAGTTCAGGGCAGTTAGATATGTCTGTCCTGAAGCTTCCCTCAGAGGTACTTCCAAAAAGTGATGGAGGCCACCACTAACCGTGAAGACCTCATGACTCCTTTGCAGATCGACAGCTCTGAGGACTCCTGGGTGGCAGCAGGGACTGTCTAGAAGGGATGCCCTTACTGAACCGGCACTCACTGACACCTCGTGAGCAGCCATCTTGCAGTTTTGCTTTGTTTTGTTTGCAGTAGTGGGGATCAAGCCCAGGGTCTTGCTTATCCTAGGCCAACACTCTACCACTCCAGTCCTCTTCTTTCGGTTTGGGTGGACGATGCTAAGCTTTGAGCTTGGCGGCAGCAGCATCTTCCATCCTCCTGCCTTCAGCACCTTTCAAGTAAATGCCTGCCACTCACCTATGCTTAACAGGGGAACTCAGAGAAAGCACCTCATCAGACTCTCCTAAGAAACATCTATCCATGTCTGGGTCTTGCCCTCAGAGAGTGTGGCAGAATTCTCCTGGAGTATGATAGCCATTGCTATTTCCAGGTCTCCAATGGGCAGCTAGGGTTGAAAATGAGCTACTAGTGTATAAATTTCCTTTGACTTCTCCCTCCCTCCCTCCCTCCTTCCTTCTACCTCCTCCTCCTTTCTCTTCTTCCTCTTCCTTTCCTTTCCAGTACAGGTTAAAAAGTAGGCCTTGGGTATATTAAACAAGTGCTTTACAATTGATCTAAACCTTCCATCCCCAACCCCTTATAATATTGTTTGAAATAGGATTTCACATATTTCAGACTGGTCTTGAATTTACCATGGAGTGGAAGATGACCTTGAACTTCTCGATCTTCTTGTCTCTGCCTCCTGAATGATGTGATTTATAGGTCCATGCCTCCATGCTATGATCAAACCCAGGGTTTTATGTGTACCAAGTAAGTACTTTACTAATGAGATGTATTACTTAGCTTGTTGTTTTTTTCTGTGACAGAGTTCTCTGTATAACAGCTTTGACTGTCCTGTAACTCCCTCTGTAGACCAGGCTGGCCTTGCACTTATAGACATCCTCCTGCCTCTGCCTCTCAAGTGCTGGGATTAAAGGCATGTGTCACCACATCTCTTAAACGCCTATCTTTTTATGCTTGATTTTGATACAAGATCTCACTAAGTTGCTGGGACTAAATTTGAACTCCCTCTGTAGCTCAGTCTGGCCTTGATCTTGCAAGTCTCTCTTGCCACAGTTTACCTAGTAATTGAGATTGCCGCATTAGGTTCCTTTATTTTCTTGGAAGGAATTCTCTAGAAGGAATTAAATTTGTAAATCCAGGTGTGGTTATTCAAACACAGCAGGAAATCCTGGTTCAGGAAGGACCTTAGTTTCGTCTTGAGCTTGCTGATTTTAGGACGACTGCACCCATGGAGACAGGAAGTGAGTCCTTTGTTGAAATTTCTGTAGGTCACACAGGTTGCGGAAGTTTTCTGTCTGAACCTTCCTGCTGTTTGCACTCACTCGATGCTGTTCATCTGTCTCTAAATGCTGGATCCAGCTCTTTGACTGTCTGCATCCATCTGCAGCTTCCTCCTCCTGCATTTATAGTGTCCCTTGAAAAATAAGAGGAATAGGCAAAGAATTGTTCCTGAAGTTCCCACTCTCCGCCTTAGAATCCTTTGGAGGACGGCACCCTCTCCCACCCTTCTTTTCCTGTCCTCTTCCATCGAAACTAAAAGCACATCCTTGGAACTTCTCTGGAACTTTCTCCAACTGCCTCCCCAACAGCCAACTGCTTCTCCTGTCCTGTGCTCCCTCTGCAAACATTCTCTAAGAATTAGGTCCTCAATACTAGTTAATCTTCACCCCATTAGACAAATACTGTGAGGGTATCCCAAAGGGACCTTTACCAGCTTCAAAACGGATCAAGATTCCCCAGAAGACAGGAGCGACAATCCAGCATCTAATGACTTAAACCAGGTAAGTAAAAAAGCACTTTTGGCTCCTGGTGGGATATAGGGTCTTTCCACAAGCCGGAGTGTAAAAAACGGAGAGACTGAGATGCAGAAACCTGACAGAAATGAGTGTCTAGGATAACATTTTCTTTCTTTTTTTTTCTTTCAAAGATTTATTTATTATATGTAAATACACTGTCGCTGTCTTCCGACACGGGCATCAGATCTCGTTACGGATGGTTGTGAGCCACCATGTGGTTGCTGGGATTTGAACTCAGGACCTTCAAAAGAGCAGTCAGTGCTCTTAACCGCTGAGCCACCTCACCAGCCTCCAGCAGTTTTTAACCCTCCAATTTCATGGATTTGAACACATCGTTTGTAGCATTTCTAAGTGCTTGTCTCTGAGCATAAACACTTCTCTCAAGGTCTCTATAAAGGGCACTGGAATGTTTCCAATTGCTGAGTCTCTGGGCTGGGAAAAGAGCACGTGACCCTTAGCAAGGCTCAATCTGACAGCCTCTTAGCATGTTTCCGTCCTTAAAATATTTTTATCTTAATTATGTGTATGTGTGTACATCACATGTATGCAGGCATCCACAGAGGCCAGAAGAGGGCGTTGGATCCCTTATCTGGTGTCAGGTGGCTGTGGGTGCTGGGAACCAAATATCCATTCTTTGCAAGAGCAACGAGTACTCATAACTGCTGAGCCATTTCTCCAGGCCCACATTTCCTTCTTTTGTGGCCTCCTAACTCCTTCTGTGAAACAGGAAAACCAAACCAAACCAAACCAAACAACAACAACAGCAACAACAAAAATAACCCTGTCTCCTCCCGCACTTGGAAATATGGGGACCCACAGATTTAGTCTGTTCTTGGAAGGAGAAAGTGAGTTTCAATTTTGTTGAAATCCGGCTTGTCTCTTTTGCTTCCGGTCCTTGTGCTTTTTGGCATAAAAAAAATGATATGTCATTGCCAAATTCATGACAATCCTATGACAGTTTCCTCCTGTGTTTTCTTCTGAGTTATATATTTCTTCTTAGATTTGAAACTGTGACTCACTGTGACTCAGTTTTTATGTATGGTATGTTCTTTGGCATGGGGCTATCTGGTATTATAGCTAGTCATCCCCAGGTGTTGAGATGGTGGTCTCTGTTTTGTGTTCTTAGTGTCTTTATTGGAAATCATTAGACCAGAATATATGCAAAGGCTTGAACTCTTTATGTAGACCAGGCTAACCTTGAACTCACAGACTACACTTGTCTCTGCCTTCTATATACTGGGATTAAAGGCATGCACACCACAAGCAGTTCTCTGTTTCTTTTCTGATGTAAGCATTTCCTGCTTTAAAAAAAAAAACCCAAAAAATATTTATTCATGTGAACGTGTGTTTATGTGTGTGTGTGTGTGTGTGTGTGTGTGTGTACATGCAGCAGATATCCTGGAGCTAGAATTACAGATGGCTGTGAGCTGCCCAACATTTTGGAAGACCAATATGTGTTTTTAACTATGGTGTCCTTTCCAGTTCCTTTCCTTTCCTTTCCTCTTCTCTCCTCTCCTCTCCTCTCCTCTCCTCTCCTCTCCTCTCCTCTCCTCTCCTCTCCTCTCCTCTCCTCTCCTCTCCTCTCCTCCCCTCCCCTCCCCTCCCCTCCCCTTCTCTTCTCTTCTTTTCTTTTCTCTCCCCTTCCTCCCTCTTTCTTTCTTTCAGGACAGAGTTTCTTTGTAGACCAGGCTTTGTAGAGTTTCTTTGTAAACTCAGAGATTCACCTGCTTCTGCTTGCTCTGCCTATCCTGGGATTAAAAGTGTTCCCCACAACACCACATTCACTGTCTTAATGTTTGTGTTTACAGTGATCTGAGATCACTTCCAGCTTTCTCTGTATCCCATCTATCATGGTATATTGTGTTTAAATTTCATTTCTCTCTCGTTATTCTCTGAGTTCTCTAAAAATCTCTTCTTTTTCAGTTGACTGATGTACTGTTGATGGACTAGGGATGTCCTTTGGTGATAGATGACTTCCCTAGCGTGCATGAGACCCTGGGTTTGATTCCCAGCATTGCCAAAAATATATGCTATTTAATTTCAACCTGTTTGTGATGTTTCCAGTATTTCTTCTTCAGGCTTGCAGCCGGCACCTTTACCCACTAAACCCTTTCAGGAGAGTACTGACATAAGTCTCCAACTATGATCTTGTTTTCTAATATCACTCCACAGAATCCAAAACACATGATGCATGATTCCCACAATTTATATCCATTAAGACTTGCTGTTGTAGCCTAACACAGTACGTAGGAGAATGTTGCCTGTATTTAGTTTTGGAATATGCTCATTATCCTTTTGCTGAGTGGGCTGTTAGGTTTATCTTGATACATTCCATTGCTTTATAGTATTGTTCAGATCCTCTATATCTTTATTGGAATGGCCCAATAGGTAAAGACACTCGCTGCAGAGCCAAGCCTGGTGATCAGGGTTCAATTCCCGGGACCTGTGAGGTGAAAGGAAATAACTCCCATAAGTTGTCCTTTAACCTCCACATGTATGTCATGGTCTGTGCGCCCCCCACAATAAATACATAAAATTAAAAAAATTTAAAGTATACTATTGAGTTCTCCAAGTGTTATTTTCATCAAGTTATCCATTCCTCTGTTTAAATCTGTCAATGTTTGTAAACTTCACATAGTTTGGATCGCTGATGCTTGGTGGATGTATATCTATAATTGTTATATCTTTGTATTAATGTGTTGTCTGTTGCTAACATAAAATACCCAAGGATAGTTACTTTATAAAGAAATGGGGTTCATTTAGCTTATAGTTTTGTGGGCACAAGAGCATGGTACTAACAACCCCCTGACTGCATCACATGGCGCCAGAAAGGGTAGTTCCAATGCAAGACTTAGAGCTCATTTAAAGCCAGAAGCCAGAGGGCGGCCTCTCAATGGGGACCGCTAGCTCCCTCCCGCAATGGGGCCTTAATCACTAAAACACTCATTAGTCTCTTCCATGTTTGCTTTCCTTGGTGTTTTTTGTTTGTTTCTTTTGTTTTTCTTGTTGTTTCAGTGTTTCTTAAGAAAGGGTCCCTACATGTAACCTAGGCAGGTCGAGAACTCATTATTGTAGTCCCAGAGATCTTCCTGCCTCAATTCCCACCATGTACTGAGATTATAGACAATTACCGCCATACTAGACAATGGTTCTGCCTCTCGTTTTCATTTTCTTCTTCTTCTTCTTCTTCTTCTTCTTCTTCTTCTTCTTCTTCTTCTTCTTCTTCTTCTTCTTCTCTCTCTCTCTCTCTCTCTCTCTCTCTCTCATTCATTTTTTTTAGGTTTAGACTTGTCTGTCTCTGTGCACCATATATATTCTTGGCATCTGAGGAGCTGGTGAGTCTCCATGTGGGTGCTAGAGATCCAAACTGGGTCGTGGAAACAACAAGTGTCCTTAACCACTGAGCCAGCTCTTCAGCCCAGGTCCTGGGTTTCTTAGTTTCCAACAAAGTCACAACAGAAACCGAGCTTCTAACACCCACACGTAGCCTGATGATAGCAGTCTTCTTGGTGAACTGAGTCTTTATGCGTATGGCTATTTTATCTGTGTGTAGATCTGTATGTCATGTGCATGCAGGGCTTGTGGAGATCTAGACAGCATACTGGATCATCTGTAACTGGAGGTTCAGTCAGTTGCTAGCTGCCATGTGTGGGTACTAAGAACCAAACCCCTGGCTTCTGCAAAAGCAGCATACGCTCTTGACCACTGAGCCATCTCTCCAGGCCCGTGGGTGGTGGCAGCAGTTGCTTGTTTTGAGACATGGTCTCACTGTGTATCTCCGGCTGGCCTGGACATGCTCTGTAGAACAGGATGGCTTTGAACTCACAAAGATGGGTCTGCCTCTTTCAAGGTGCAGATCATCACACTAGAGTCAAATGATGTTCTCATTGACCTGCCAATCTGTAACAATTTTTCCTGCAAGTTTTCACTGGGAAACTTGGGCCATTTAAATTTAAAGCAGTTACTGATAGTTGGTGACTTGCTTTCTTATTTTTTCCTTTTCTTTTTTCGTTTAGATTTATTTATTTATTTATTTATTTATTTATTTATTTATTTATTTAATGTATGTGAGTACACTGTACACTGTCGCTGTCTTCAGACACACCAGAAGAGGGCATCGGATCCCATTATAGATGGTTGTGAGCCACCATGTGGTTGTTGGGAATTGAACTCAGGACCTCTGCAAGAGCAGTCAGTGCTCTTAACTGCTGAGCCATCCCTCCAGCCCTTGTTTTGCCATTTTCAAAAATTTGTTTTTAGTGTCTCCTACCCCATTTCTACTCTTCCATGTGGCCAATTGATTTTTTTTTTTTTTGAGATGAAGCATTTGATTAACTTCTAACCTCCTTTTGTGTATGTTGTATAGATTTACTTTGTGGTTATCATGTGAATTACATAAGACATTTAAAAACTATCACAATTCAACTTGAATAGATGGGTATAACTTCAAATATTTATAAAAACAAGTTTCTGTAGAGATCTGTGTTATCCTCCATTTTTTTCTAAAGATTTATTTATTTTATTATATGTAAGTACACTGTAGCTGTCTTCAGACACTCCAGAAGAGGGAGTCAGATCTTGTTACGGATGGTTATGAGCCACCATGTGGTTGTTGGGATTTGAACTCAGGACCTTTGAAAGAGCAGTCGGTGCTCTTAACTGCTGAGTCATCTCACCAGTCCCTGTCCTCCATTTTTTATGTTGCTGATGTGGTGATTTACCTTTAGGTACTGCCTATCCGTTGATGAAGATTTATGTATGTATGTATGTATGTATGTATGTATGTATGTAAGTATGTTTGGTTTTTCGAGACAGGGCTTCTCTGTGTAGCCCTGGCTGTCCTGGACCTCACTCTGTAGACCAGACTGGCCTCGAACTCAGAAATCCACCTGCCTCTCCCTCCCAAGTGCTGGGATTAAAGGTGTGCGCCACCACTACCTGGCACTGATGAAGATTTATGATTCCTCATATTTATTGTCTTTAAAGCTTGTCTTTAAAAGGGAAGTTTCACATTAATATGGAAACAACAAGCTTTTATTTTTGTTTATTTTTGCCTCTGATGGGTAGCTTCAGACCTATTTTTCATCTAATTTACCTTGGGTTTTTTTTAATTATTATTACTATTATTTCTACCTGAACATTTGGTTTACATCTCTTGCAATATAGTTCTGCTGATAAAGAATTCCCTCCTCCTCCTCTGTTTACCTAGCTACATGGCTAGTTTCTCCCTCCCATTTGGAGGATAGTCTTACTGGATTATAGAGTTCTTGGTTGACTATTGGTGTGTTTGTTCGTTGCTTGTTTTAGCACTGGAAATACAAGATCCCATTTCCGACCAGCCTCTCAGATTCCTCATGAGGAGTCGGTCAGCTGGCAATGGTTACCGAGGATTCTGTACAGAACAAGTTACATCTTTTCCTGCTTCTTTCAAGGGTCTCTCTTGCCTTTAGTTTTTCAGTTGTTCAAAAACATGTCTCAGGCTAGGTCTCTTTCGGTTTATCTTAGGAGCACGTGATGATGCCCAGTTTCTATTTCAAAAGCTTGACGTGAGGGCTGAATGATCAAAGCGCCTGACTAACCCAAACTGTGAGCTTTCTCTCATCTCCCGGCTGTCTTTCTTACCTGGGCTTGGGACTTGATCTGAGCTTAGGGATAAGCTCAGGGAAAGCAGATGTCACATATGAACCTGAATGTGGATTTCTTGACTCTTCTATACACAGATGCTATTGAATATCTTCATTTCCAAAGCAGCTCATCCCCAGATACTCCTTCTGAGCTATATTTCAATCGCTCATCTTTGTCCCAGGTATCTGTGCTTCCAAATTCCCTGTTGTGTCTTTCCTCAGTTGAGACTTGAGTTAGATGACAGCCTTGTGGGCTATCTCCAGATGGATAAAGAAAGTAAAGTTTATTCTGCCCTCTCCGGTTTGAGAAAGGGTACCAGGGATTCAGCTGCCATCTTCACCAGGCAATGCCACCCCCTGGCTCTGGATGGCCTATAAGCTTTGTGAGAACAGGCGCAACAATTGGTCCATATGCCATAACCTGGCATGTAACTAGGTAGAAGGATGGATGGATGGGTAAATGGGTGGGTGAATGCATGTGTAAGTGAATAGATATAGATAGTTGAATGAGTGGATAGATGGATGAATGGATGATAGATAGATAGTTGAATGGGTGGATGGATAATAGATAGGTAGGTAGACAGACAGATAGATAGATAGATAGATAGATAGATAGATAGATAGATAGTTGAGGGGAGGTGGATTGATGCATCTAAGGAGTGGTTAGTTTACCACAAGACCCCCTCCCTTTTCAATGCTTGACACTCCCTTTCCTTATTCAGGTGGTGTTGACAGTAAGTTCTTAGGGTGGAGAGTCACACATACTTGTCATGCTTCAGAGTATGAGACTTAAACACTCATTTAATTTGTAGAACCAAAAGGAAGACTTCCCTGCTAGAGTTTGGGGTCCTGGAAGCCAAAGCAAAAACAAGAGTTCCACTCAGAATCAGGCACCATACCCTGCCGTCTTATTTTCCCAAGTGAGGGCTGAGGGCGTCAGGGGCTTTTGACTTGCTCTATCTAGTGAGGGGGGAGGTGAGGAAAAGTCCTCCCTATCAGCTTGTCAGTTACTAGAGCAGAAGGTGGTAGCACAAAGTCCCCAGTCCCTGGGATCAACAGAGTGGATCCCACCTACCCAGCCTCTGTCGCAGACTCCCTACCTCAAGCCCCACTGAAGGGCTACTTTGAGGAGGAACAGTGTCGCAGCCCAGGCACCTTTATTCCCTGCGCAGATTTGGACAGACTCTCCCTGTTCACCTGTAAGCTCTACCGCGCCCACTTCTCCAGAAACTGAGCTCAGCACAGTCAAGGCACAGCCAGGTGTGTCCCCGGGTGGCATTTTAGAGCCGGCTGCTCCATCCTGTATAGTAGCCCCTCTTACATAGGGTTGCTCTGTCCAAGAATCTCAACCATTCTGGTGGCTCAGAGGTTATGGACACAAGTAGCAGAGAAGCTAAAGATAGAACAGTTGAAGGATGTATATAACTCAGTTAAACCCAGAGCCCTCTCCAGCCTGGAGTCGGCCCTGAAGCCCAAGGCTAAACTTATTTGTCAAGCTTTTTTTTTTTTTTTAAATACACTCTTCTTCAGAACTAGCAGCCTGAAGAGTGACAAGCGAAGTTATATCCTGCTAGGGACAGACCTCAGTCAGAACAGTAAGTAAACAGAGCCCAGCTTGGAGCAGGTCCAAGTCCTCCCAAAGTACATACAGCTGGGTAGTGGACCAATGCTTGGATGGAGCCCAGATCGCTGGCACGCTTCTGCTGTGCTTCTCAGACCGAGCTCTGGCTACCAGGAGGATGCCTGGAGCCGGGTCTAAGAGGGGGAAGAGAGTAACTGCACAGGGTCACAGAATCACTCTAGGTTTTTAATTATATATAAGTACACTGTAGCTTGTCTTTAGACACACCAGAAGAGGGCATCAGATCTCATTACAGATGGTTGTGAGCCACTGTGTGGTTGCTGGGATTTGAACTCAGGACCTTCGGAAGAGCAGTTGGTGCTCTTAACCGCTGAGCCATCTCTCCAGCCCCACTCCAGGTTTTTTGTTTATTTGTTTGTTTTGTTTTTCCTTTTAGTGGCCAAGATCTGTAACAATGAAGCTGGTCGCAGCAGCATTTTGCTTGAGCCTCCTTGCAGCCGGCCTGTGGGTGGGCCTCTCATTGACATCTGAGTCCGCTGAAGGAGGAGAGAATCCTGGAGGAGGTGGCGGCATCGGCGGTGGCGGAGGAGGAGGAGGAAAAGGAAGAGAAGGGGGAGAAGGGGGAGAAGGAGGAGGAGGAGGAGGAAGAGAATGTTTTCTCCCACCATTGCCAAATGAAGATACTTCACTATGCAGGTAGGGTGGGGAGGGGTGGCCTTCTGGAGTGTGAATCTAGAATTCAGTGGCCCCCATAGCTTGGCCAGCTTTTGTGAGAGCAGGCATAAAGTCTGGAGACCAACTCAACAGAGCAAGTTCTGAGTGGAAGACCCTATAGATTTACAGCTAGTCATCCAAACCCACCAGAAAGTCCCCTCCCTGGGTCTTCTGAGACAAAGCTACATTTGAATGGAAGAAAAAAAGGCAGAAAAAAGAATTACTCAGAGTCAGAGGTTATTTGTCAATAGTAGGCCTGGGTATGTTTTGCAGGAAGCCCTCAAGGGATTGTAGTCCCAGCTGGAGCTAAGCAACCTGCATTCCTTTGGAAGGCACAAGCTCCCTTCACTCTGAGTGGTCACCATCTGCAGGCCCTGGAATTCTGCACTCTTCTCACAGTATATAAGTTAGAAACCTGAGTCTTCACTTTGCCAGTCTCCTGAGCCACCCTGAGCTTCCCTTTTTCCTTGTCACTTTTCTGCCACACCCCTGCCAAGTTGGTGACTGAGGAAAACTTGAGGCAAACTAGAATCACCACGGAAGAAGAAACGCTAATTGAGGAATTCCCTCCATCGTACTGGCCTGTGGGCGTTTATCTGAGTAACCAACAATATGGGAGAGCCACGCTCACTGTGGATAGCGCCACCCCTAGGCAGGTGGTCCTGCGCATCTTACAAGAAAGCAAGCTGAGAGAAAGCCTTGGAAAACAAGCCAGTAAGCAGAGTTCCTCCTTGGATTCTGCTCCAGTCTCTGCCTCTAGGTTCCTGTCTTGGATTCCTCCATGATGGACCACAAAGTGTTAAGATGAAATAAATCCCTTCCTCTCCCAAGTTGGTCTGGTTGGTGCTTTACCACAGTAACTGAAAGAAAACTAGGATAGTCGGGCAGTGGTGGCACATGTCTGTAATCCCAGCACTTGGGAGGCAGAGGCAGGTGGATTTCTGAGTTTGAGGCCAGCCTGGTCTACAGAGTGAGTTCCAGGACAGCCAGGGCTACACAGAGAAACCCTGTCTCGGGAAACAACAGCAACAACAACAACAAACAAACAAACAAACAAAAAACAAAACCAAGAAAACTAGGGCATTTCCTAGACAGTAACGCCAGCTAGGGACCAAGTCTCAAACACAAGAGCCCATATCTAGGGGGCATTTCTCATTCAGTCCACAAGACCTTTGTGACAGGTGGCCTTGGAGATGGAGAAAAAGCATGGACCTGACATCCCTGAGGACAGAGCAGTACCTCGGTGCTGGATCTCTCCTGAGGAGTCCCGCTTAACTCAGCTTCTCGCCTTGACTAGGGGGAGCCTGTTCCTCTTGTGGAGTCCGGCCAGGAAATTCTGGAATGTTGGACTTAAGTACTTAAGAGGCAGGAATCCATAAAGGAGAAATGTTACTTCTTTTTCGAGTGGAGATAAATTATCATTAAGAAAGATTTTGGGGACAAGGTCTTACCTACGTCTGGCAGGACCTAGGCTCCGTCTCAGAAGTGGAAGAGCTGTGGTTATCTGTCTGACTTTCTTTGGTACCCTCCATGGCTGCAGCAAAGGTGCACAGATAGTCCTGGGAACCGTCCGCATGACGGGAGCATCTCCCAAAGCCCAGACGAGGATGTCAGCCCTTCAGAGCATCCCCCTTTACCCCAGGCCCAGGACCGGCTCTTCTTAACTTCGGCCCGTTTCCCCTCACTTTGCTTAAGGAATTGCACAAGACAACTGCAAGCTCTCTCCTATTAAAGAGAAACATTTTTATGGGCACGTAGGTTTATAAATACCTTGTCACCCACCCATGCTTCTTGACACGACACATCTTCTTATATGAAGCAGCATGTTGCCTTCACACGCTGGACTGGCAGTGCCCTTTGGAGGAGAATAGTAGGCAACTCCCCAGAGTCCCTAGCAGGTCCTGTCAAGCAGTTTCTCTGGGCTCCGAGCCCATTCACCAAACAAGGTCTCTGACATCGATTGTTCAACCCTTTCAGTTCCACTAGGATAAGCAGGGGGGAGACCTGCTAGGGGATGGGGAGGCCCCTCTGTCTTCAGTTGACCTCCTCCTGACCTTTCAGTTTTCCCCAAGTCCCTGCCATGCGCAGGGCGTCTTTTGTCTGAGAGAGTCCTCTCTGTCGATCTTGCTAGCTGCAATGAACAGCAGCAGAGGCGGAAGTAAGTCTAATAATCTTTAGAATGCTGCTGTGCACAGAAACGAAAAAGAAAACCCATCCCTGTCTGGTGTTAGTGGTGCCTGCCTTTAATCCCAGCACTCAGCAGGCAGAGGCAGGCAGATCTCCATGAGTTTGAGGACAGCCTGGTCTACACAGTGAGTTCCAAGACAGCCAGGACTACATGGAAAAACCTGGTTTCAAACAAACAAACAAATACAACTAAATAAAAAAGAAAGAAAAACCCATTCCCAAAGATGTCTTCGAAATTGCCCAAACTGTGTCACCCCAAAAGAGTATTGCACACATGCAAAAAGTTAAGAGAGACAAACAATACTCCTACAATGTTGGTTTGGCCAACTCATATTGCTTCTTCCATTCTCTGGGACCACAGAGACCAAGTCTAGGTGGTGGGATGCCCTCCCACCAAAGCACACTGTGTGTGGTTTACCAGCTGCCATGAACCCAACTACCTTTCTCCAACTTTGAACCTCTGGAGCTACTGAAAGTACTGGGGGACAGGGGGTGGAAAAGGCCATGCGGGTCTCGCCAGGAGGCTACCCTTGGCCTCCTCTCAGCTCCGACAGGGACTCTCCTGAAGATATGATCCTCAAATTACATCCTCCCTGGGTGTCCTTCAGGTGTCACCCCAGTAGGGCATGGTGATCTAAAGAGCCATTGTCTATTTATGGAGTAGCTCAGCAGTACTGGGCTACTGGGAAAGGCTGGGGAGCACAACCTCTGGTCTTTGTGTAATAAGAATGTTCTGACAAGCTCAGGCATGACATCCTAATAGGCCCAATCCAATCAGTTTTCTACTCCACAGGCAGGTTCCGCATCTGTGGGTTCAACCGATCATGAGTTGGAAATGTTTGGGTCAAGGGACTACCTCTGATTCAGGCCTGCTCACACATTTCGTAAGCCAAACACTAAGAAGGTACACTGTCACAATCGCGCTCAGTTCATCCAGCACAGATTCATATATCAGCAGGTATATGAGCACAAGAGACCAAGCGCAGCCTGGGCTGTATAGAAAGCCCCTATCTCAAAAGGAAAAAGGGGAAAAAGGGCAGAGATTATGGGAGTGTAGCTTAGCGATAGAGTGCTTTCCTGGTATGTACAAGTCCCTGGGTACCACACATGCATATATGCATACACGCCTGCATACATACAAACATGTATGCACATACGCATGCATACACATGTCTAGACACATACGCAGATACACATACACAAGTACACACATGCACACATATATGCATACACTTGCAGATACATATTGCTTAGGTATTGAGCACATACAGCCCTTTGTCTTCATTTCCTAAAGGATGCTACCACACAGCAGTTTTGCTGTATGCATCATAAACATTACAGAAGTGATCTGATGACACAGAAAGATGTGTGTGTGTATGAGAGAGAGAGAGAGAGAGAGAGAGAGAGAGAGAGAGAGAGAGAGAAAGAGAGAGAGAGAGAGAGAGAATGCAGACATCATACCACTTTCTTGAGGGATTCATACATCTGAGAGTGAGCCCATCTCTGTCATACTAAGGATGACTATACTCTTCCCGGGCCACTCATAGCATGCCAGGTTTCGCTCTACCCACTGACCAGTGCTGTGTCTTCACACCAACCCCAGGAGGTAGGCGCTATCCCTGTCTCAGGCAAGGGGACCTAGGACAAAAACATCAGGTCTCAAGTCACACAGCTCTGGGGTCAGACAGCTGGTCGGCTGTCAGGTTTAGAATTTAACGCCTCTCAACTCTGCATGCCCAGTGGTGCTGGACTGCAGTAGCCTTTCGAGCCCCAGGATTTGCTGAAACCCTGGCACGAATTGACTGCCCCTCTCTCCATAGGAACCTTGAAGTTTTCTACATGGAGATGGGGAACATCAGCTGTAAAATTGTTCCTAAATGTAATCTATACAGACAGAAGATCATGACCTGGCAGTCGCCGATAGTCAAGTTCCACGCGGCTTTGGATGTGAGTGAACTGGGTTAGCTGAAGGAGACTGTGGGGCCCTGACTTGCCTTTAGCTCACTTTTCTTGGGAACTTGGAGCGTCAAGTAGAGAGGCCCCCAGGGCCAGGTTTGCAGGAGTTAGGCAGCTATTGCCTGGAGTGGTGATGTTCATCCTTCCTTTATACAGTTCTTCACGGAGTGGTGACTCCCAAGCATAGAATTATTTTTGTTGCTACTTCATAACTGAAATTTTTACTATTGTTATGAATCGTAATGTAAATATCTGATATGCAGATGGTCTTAGGAGACCCCTGTGAAGAGGTCATTTGACACTCCCCCAAAGTGGTCGTGACCCACAAGTTGAGAACTACACTGGCTTAGTGGTTGTGTCTTTCCTACAGTGGACCCATGACTGAAGCTCTGGATCCTTGCAGTGTGAAATGTGTCCTTCTGGTGTTTGAAATCATCTAAAACAGAACACCAGAGTGTGTTAGGAACTGGGGGCAACTACGTCTTTTCCTGGGAAATAACTGTTGATAACCTGTTCTGGAAACATCTTTGGGTTTGGGCCGCGTCACCAGGACTGCTCATGTGGGTGGGCCTGGTTTGTCTGTCTCCCTCTGAGTGTTTTAACTATTGGAGATCAAATGTGATGTTTCACAGTCCATGTGGCTGATATACGAAGCTGCGCTGGCCGAGCTTCCCCGTGTACAACTGTGACAATACACAACCTCTCCAGTGTGCAGTATTCCCTCCAGGAGACCCAGCAGCAATACCCCCTCCCCCACTGACCCTCCTCGCTGAAGACCTCAGCCAATGTCATGCCTATGGGGAGTCAAGAGGGACAGAGAAAGGACAACTGCTGCCGCCAAATTGGGCAAGATTCCAGCCCCGCCCCCACACTGGCCCAACGTATGGCTTCACCGAAATTTGTTCATCAATCCCTAGGGACTCTCCAGCTCTGTGTTGCTATTGCGGCAGGGGTCCACTAGGTGGAGGTGTAGACTGCCAAGTTCCTGGGAACTGGAGACCAGTTAGGAGTTCTCATTTCACTGGGTTTACTCCACATCTTGGGGGGTGGTGAATGCGTACCAGAGAAGTGGGCGTCTCTGCTGAAATCTACTGTCTCAGCCTGGGGATGAAGGGTAGAAGTGAGAGAAAAGAGAATTAGTGTTACCAAGGAGAATCGAGACTCACCCAGGAAGGTTTGGTGGAACCAGAGGGCAGGAAGAAAAAAAGGAGTTTTGTGCTAGTGCAGACCTAATGCTTTCTGAGAAATGTGATAGAGTCAGGGGAGGGTAAAGCCAGGGGTACTGTAAAGCCGGCCCTGTGTTGCACTTCATGCTGGGTCCTAGTCGTGCTGCAGATCCGTTCAATTCTCTCATCAGGCCCGTGCACTGAGTACTTGCTTTTGTAAAGGGGTTGGTGGTAAGAACCAGGATCCTTACCACGATCCCGACATGCTGCCAGTCCCCAGACCAAACAATGGCTCCCATTCCCTATGCTAGATCCCCAAAGGAACATCAGGAGCCGCTTGTCAGAAGAAGGGTGGGGGGTTGTGGGGGAAGCAAGGGCTGTTCTGATGGGTGTAAGGTCTGTTCTGATGGGTGTAAGGTGTTCTGATGGGTGTAAGGTGTTCTGATGGGTGCTGACCTGGTCGGTGGTGGCAGTGTCAGGCTCAACACCGAGGTCTGTCCGACTCTAGAACCCTGGGCTCCAGCAGCCAATCCCTTCCAAGGGCTCTGAGGGGGATTTGGAGGAGGGGGTGCTGAGAGCAAGTTCCTCTGGTGAAGGCAGAAAGGAGGGCGGGAAGGACAGTAGGGATCATCCTTAAAGGAGGTGGCGGCTGGAGCTCCCTTGAAGAGTTTCGGGAAAGAGACAGCTGTAGAGGAACAGGTGAAACCAGAGAGGAAGAGGTGCCATATTGGAACAGGGTACTTCAAGAGCCAGGCCTGGGTAAAAAGGACTGGATTCTTCTGCTAGAGGAGGAAGTTATTTCCTCAGAGTCCCCAGGGTTGATGGGAAAAGGCAAGAGTTGGCACACGGCTTAGCGGAAATACCACCTCATTTCCAAATTTAAGTCACCAGAGTTGCAACTGTCAGGGGTCTTGCCCAGGGAGATCCCACCCCCCCACCCTGCCAAGCAAGCTCTTAGGCCTCGGCAGGAGTGCCTTAGGCATGGGACAGGCCTCTGTTGCCCCATCTCGGGTGGGGGTGGGGTTCCTGCCTCTCCATACCATTGCACAGGCTTTTCCCATCTTTGAGCTTTACTTCCTCCTCCAGGAAGCCTTCCCCGACTACTGGCTCTGAACTTCACTTTCCATTCTTGCTGATAATGTCTTGCTCCAAGCTCTCTAAGTATTCTCCTACCTTCTAAACAGAGCATTTTCATCCCTTCTGTTGCTCATCCGTACCTTGTACCACAGCGACCACCTTGTAAACACTGAATCGCTTGCAGTCCCTGTTGGCATGGTGGACCCTGTGCTGGCTGACTGGGCAAGAAGGCAGTGAATGACGAGAGTGGATGGACGGATGGACAGATCAATCAGTGAATGGTGAATAGGTGAATGGACAGATGGATAGACGAGTGAGTAGACAAACGGATGGGTAGCCAAATGGATATGTGGGTGGATAAATGGATGGATGGATGGATGGATAGATGGATGGATGGATGGATGGATGGATGGATGGACATATAAGTGTATGGCTAGATATATAGATAGACAGAGTTGAGTAAGTAGAAGGATGGATGATGGATGGGTAGACATGTAGATGGATGGATGGATAGATGCGCAGGTGAAAGGATGGGTGAGTGAGTGGGTAGATGGATGGATGAATGAAAATGAACGGCATGTGGAGAAACGTTTCCTGATGCCTGCGCTGTGAACAGCAGGCCCCACCACTTGCCCACTAAGCTGTTTGTGTCCTCAGCACTGAAGGGAAGCTGCTGAGACCAGGGGCTCAAGAAAGTATTCTCTGCCCAGGGGAAGCTGGCTAGGAGTGGAAGGGAGAGGTAGGAAGGGATGCGGAGAAAGTCAGGTGTCCTCAAAGACGCAAAGGAATTTAGGAAACAGGAGGCCTCCCATGCCCTCTGTGACCGGATTGCTGAGCACCAAGAACAGGCTGGTTGGTGGGCGCTTTTCTCCCCTTGGGTTCCCTCCCCTGGTGTTCCTTCTGACAAACATTAAGTGGCCGACATTTGAAAAAAACGTATCCCCGGTCTCCAGCCAAGGAAAACTGAAAAGTGCTAAGAAGCGTCTTGACGAAGGCTTGTTCTTCACCTTGGATTTAACCAGCTGGAATCCTTTTGAAAGGGACAAATTGCCCTTAAGTGGGGACTGTGCACTGAGCCAGAGGAAGAGAACAAAAGCCACAGTGCTCTGTCCTGCTGTCCCTTAGGTGGCCGATCAGGATTCTGAAAGCGGGACCGGGACCCGGAGCTGCTCAGGCACATTTCCCCTGCCCTCTGTGTCTGCAGGAGCATGTCCGTGTTGCCATTTCCCTAGGGACACATTGTGGAGACAGCTTTCTTAAGGCCTAACAATCTGGAGACAAGCACAAAGGTGCAGGAAGCCGCGGACAGGCCTTCAGGGCTCTCAGACCTCGCAGGCCATCGGTCCCTAGCCTTCTTTTTCCACCCAGAGTGCTACGGCCACAAAAGAGTTCATAGAGGGCTTCAGAAACCCTAGATAATCTGTGGCAGAGCGGCTTCTCATGGAAGGGGCAGATTTATGGTGCCCGGAAGTAGGCCTTCCTGGCAGAAGGGGTTGGGGTGTATATGCATACGTGTGTGTGTTTGGGGGGGGCGCGGGACTGCTGACTGTAGACATTTGCTCAAGGGTCTGTGACCACACAGGCTAGCTATGTTGTTAGCAACCTAAGGTGACTCACATTCTGTGCTCCCAGTGCCACATAAGCTCTATTGACTTAAAGATAGAAGACCCATCACCCATCATAGAGTTTCTGGGACAAGTGGAGGGAGCAGGTGGGTAGCCCCAAAGCACAGAGGGATGTAGGTGCGGACCACAACTAGTGAGGGACAGACAGCAGACTTGAATGGCCTGGTGGGAAAGTGGGGTGCGGGAGGCCCCAAGGCCCCGATGTAGAGCCCCAGCTTTATCTTGAAGCCACTATCTCATGTTTAGGCTGAGGACTGGGAGCAACTTTGGAAGTGAAGGTCACGGTGGCAGCAGATGGATGGGGGAGGGGCACGCCATGACTATGGTGTAAGAGAGGTTAGGGTGGTGGGATTCGTGGAGTGTTGTGTCTGTGGGGCTATCAGGGGAAGGGTAGTGTGGGTGGAATCCTGGGTTTCTGGGAGAGATGGGCATGTGGGTTTGAGTGAGACTGAATACCTGATTTATCCCCTTTGAGAATGGAGGAAGCATTGCTTATCATCATGGCTCAATGTGGTCTCCTCGGGCATAGTCCCGGCCTGCACCAGTGCACACTGATCCTGAGAACAGCACCTTCACCAAGCAGGAGATGCAAGGAAGCCTTAGCTCTCTCCAGAGACGGTGCCTGGCACCAGCAAGTTCTGCTGTTCAGCATCCCAGGACCTGTGTGTGGAACAGGGCAAGCTATGGGCAGACACACTTGTCGGTCTTGTCTGGTTGATGTCAGATAGAAATACTGGGCTGGACACTTGGAAAGGGGTGTCCAGTGCCCAGGCCCAGGGGAATCTATAGAGGATAACTCTCTCAGGTAAAAGGATACGGCAAGCTTAGTGGGTGCTGGCCAGAGGTGTCAGGGTAGATAGGTGGTGGAAAATGTGTGTTAGACCCAACCACAAGGGAGTCCTTGGTGACCCTCATGAGGGCACTAGGGAGAGAATGAGAAGCAGACTTTGTGGAGTAGGCTAGTTACCCATAACAGTCGGCCAAGAGGAAGAGAGTCGGAGTGGTTTTAATCTGGCAGGACAGAGCAAATAGGTAGGACAATGCCAAACTGGAGGAGAAAGAGGAACCAGGGTCCTGTTGGGAACATTCGCGTGGAAAGAGTCGGACGTCGAGGGACAGTCAACAGGGAGGGCTTTCGACTGGCCCCACACACCTCGGAATTGACTGGACCGCCAGAAGCAGGGACTCCCAAAGGGCCAGGAAAGGGAGGAGAGGAAGAGCGGAGGTGAGGGTCCTGTGTGCTGGAATCCAGCCAGCAGACCCCCGACTCCAGGGTATAGAAACGATGTGGGATCATATCCTGGAAATGAGTGGAAAGACTTTGGGCACAGAACATGTGGGGTCGTCATATTGTTGGGTGTGACAAGAAAGGAAAGGAAGGCGAAGGAGAAGGGGAGAGGCGATAGCCACGGGGAGAGGTCATGGTGTCTGTGTCCCCTCCCTTCTCCAGATAAGGGAGGGAATTCCAGCACCCTAGAACCTGTGAACAGCAGGGTGAGGGGACCACCAGCAGGAAGACCACCGCCGAACCAAACAACGTTTCAGGGAAGACCTGAGGAGTTATGACCTTTACTCGCTAACTAGCACTTAGCTGGAACTTCATGCATGCTACCAAACTGTATTGGGTGTTAGTATAAGAAGGGATAGGGTGCTTTGCAGTTTGTCTTCCGAAAGGCGAAGGATTCAGAAGAAGGGCACCGCTCATAGACACTGTGGGGTACCTGTGTGGTTGGAGGCTGGAGATAGGAGCCCATGAGATTGAGGCTGTAGATGTAGGGGTGCTGACAGGCAGAGCTGAGCCCTGGAGGGCAGAGCGCATCAGCCATAGGTTGAGATATACACCCAGGAGACCCCTGCTCAGGCGTCACTGGCTTCTTAGCTTGAGTGGTTCAGCCTGTCTGTGTCCCACTTCAACTTAGGCCAGGCCACATGGTCATCAGTTGTCTGGACGGGGGGGGGGGACACAGTAGAGCCAGGTGGTGATAAGGGGGCCACGAATTGCCAGAGCTGACAGGTGGAGTAAGAAACTCCAGACAGCAGACAGGCCCGCTCATCTTTTCATATATAATCTTGTCTCTGAAATCTACCCTGACCCCAGTGCTTATGCTAGACTCAGGGTACCATTCACTCTTCAATCCATGTGTCGGTCCATGCACATCCACCATTCATTCATTCATTCATTCATTCATCCCATCCATGCATGCATCCACATCTCCGTTTATCCAACCATCCATCCATTGGGAGTAATCTTGATGGGGGTTTGCTTTCTGCAACTCTTGCCAGACATTGTCTCAGGAGCAACGGATGCAGAGAGCATACCCCGGCCCTGCCCAGATGTCTCAGAACAGCAAGGATGTCCACCACTGCTACTGTGTGTTCCTTAAACCCTGAAAGTTGGATGGAGGCCACAAAACCAACCACAGTGAAGCTGGGAGTATAGCTCCCCATAAACCAGGTATAAGGGTGCATTCCTTTCATCCCTGCAAAACTAGAGGTCATCCTCAGCTACATGTGGAGTCTGACCCCAGCCACAAAAAAAAAAAAAGTTACGAAAACTAAAATAAAACAAATTGCATGCTAAGTGATGATTTGGGTGTTCCTCCAGAGTGGCAACTTTGGTAAGGTCCTTGGTCCTGACCTTTGACATAGTTCTCTCCGCCCCCTCCCCCATCGTCTTCCTTGTTGATGAACTCAGTGTTTTAGGGCTTGCAGAACTTCTAGCCAGACCTGAGCATAACCCCAGGTGACTCTGGCCACCGGCCACCACAAGCAAGTACTGGCTGATGCTTGCTCAGGAGCACAGCCCTCTGATGTCTGAGCTCAGCCGAGGCTCCCAGTCAAGGGTTGAGGAAGCACTTGCAGATGTTTTCAGATCAAATAGTGTCTCTTTGAACAACTGTGTGGGCTGCTGCACAGAAGGGCACATGGGACCTTGCAAGGAGAGTTCAGTGGGCTTGCCTCTGGTTGAGAACAAAAAAGGCAGGAATGTGGTGTGTGTGTGTGTGTGTGTGTGTGTGTGTGTGTGTCTGTCTGTCTGTCTGTCTGTCTGTGTGTCACTGGACAGGATCTGTTCACAGTATTCTGCTGAGCACCGGCGAAGGCTTCTTAGCTCTTGTTCAGAGGGCTGAGCATGTGCATTTTCATTGCCACAGAGACTTGTTGCCGTGTCTCAGCAGAGAAAGAAGTCAGTGGGTCCAAAGAGGAGTCTTGAGAAGGTTTTGGAGATTTACAAAGAGATACAGTACGTTATCCATTGTTCACACCTACTTGCACAGTGTGGTGGGGAAGGAAGGAGAGGCGCCGCGTTGGGACAGGCAGTGCAGTGTGAACGGCTGTATGTTACGCTGACTTCCTGCAGGGACCAGTGTGCACCATCACTTTGGGGAGCCCATTAGACATCATGAAGTCCATGTGACACTAACCACAGCCCCGTGGGCATCATGAGCAGACCGGATAGATTTCAGGGCCTCTGTTTTGCAAACGAGGAAACATAGTTCTGGGGAAATGATTTCTTTATAGACCTTACACTTTAGATCAGTTTTAGATTTGCAGTACTACAAAGCAGAAAATCAAAAGGGCCCCCCTGTCCCCCTGCTTCCTGTCTCCTGTCCTCCTGTCCCCCTGCCCCCTGCCCCCCTGCCCCCTGTCCTCCGTCCCCCTGCTCCCCTCTCCCCCTGCCCCCTGCTCCCCAGTCCCCCTGCCCCCTGCCCCCCACCTCCCTGCCCCCCTGCCCTCTGCCCCCCACCCCCTGACCCCTGTCCCACTGCCCCCTGTCCCCCTGTCCTCCGTCCCCCTGCTCCCCTGTCCCCCATCCCCCTGCCCCCCCTGCCCCCCTGCCCCCTGTCTTCCTTTCCCCTGCCCACAGCTGTCAGTATCCATCCCTGTCACCCAGAGCTGGTGCTGCACCCACCATGCATGCCATGGTTTTGTAGACTCGTGATGACATTCAACCATTGTCATAGAGTGACCAGACAGGGTAAGCTCAGTGCCCTTGGGACACTTTGTACATTTCCTGCTTATCCGTCCTCCCCCTAACATGCCTGGCAACTGCTGATCCTTTCCCTGTTTCCAATGTGCCATTTCCAGAGTGTAACATAGCTGGAATCATTTGGCATGTAACCTTTTCAGATTGGCAGCGCCTCTGCCGCCATCAGATGTCTGAACTCCTGTGACATCTTCCTCAAGCCAATGGCCAACTGCCCTGGGCTCAGCTTCCCCCTGAGGATTGCTTTTCCTTTAAATGAACATTTCTACCAAGACTTTGATGTGAACAGAGGACCACCCACTTCTGCCCCTAGTGCCAAATTCAACATCTTCCTCCTCTCCCCCGCCCCTCCCGTCTCTCCAATATAAATGTATCCAGGGTAGAGATGTCTATATGCCTGGGAAAGAAACAATCACAGGTAGCTCTGGTGAGGTGAGATTCATGCTGTGATATGGAGCAGAGTTCAGGACGCTGGGAGTTTTGTCCCTGGGTAATAATAGGGTAAGCATCGCCATTTTCAAAGCACTTTCCCTGTTATGACAATCTTCGCTGTGTGTTCTCCGCCATACTGTAATTTCATATTTCTTATCTCACGTCAGTCCAGGTAGACAGGCTGGACAGGTGTGGGGCTCTGTCTATGGTGGGGGATATAAGGCTTAGAGAGGCAGAGGGCGTCTCCCCAGATCTCCCTAGAGAAGACAAGTGTGGGCTGCGGGCCAAGGGGTGTGGCTCAGTTGGTAGAGTTCTTGTGTAACATGCACAAAACCTGGGTCTGACCCCTAGCACTTAATAAAACCAAGCATGGTGGTGTCTGTAATCCCAGCACTTGGAAACGGAGACAGAAGGATGAGCTCCTAGTCATCCTTAGTTACATGAGTTCAAGGTCAGCCTGGACTAGGTAAGACCCTGTCAGAGGGGGCACACCTTGGACTAGAGTCTTGTAGTCAATGTCTTGCTGCCACCAGGCCTCATCCGAGTCTCACCATAAGCTGGGAGACATTATTTTTCATGTGACATGGAGGCCAAAGCTCTGAGGCCCTGGATTCTAAGTCATTCTGGCTTCTAAGTCATTCTCTGTTCCTGCTATCTTTTCATTTCCACCATGCCCAGACCTTTATGTGGAGACATTGACTGCCCCTCCTCCACGTGCCAGGCTCTGTGCTGAGCACATGATGACTATAACCACACTTAAGCCCTGGCGTTGGCTCAGACAGTAGATTCTAGGAGACTGAGGCACAGGAAGAGGCCTCAGCTAGATTAAGGGAGTCTAGAACTGAGCTTATGTCTAGCCATGCTGCTTCCTAGTGAGGAGAGGGCCACGTGGAGACATGTAAGTCTGCCCCACCCCCGCCCCGCGCTACTTCCCTGAGCCTGCGTGGCCCAGTCTCTTCCCACAATAATGGAAAGACTATGGAGCCCACATGCCCCAAATGGCTTCCCAGGTGGAAGGAAGAAGTCAGGACAGGAAGCAATCACTTCCCCTTGCATACGGGATGATTCCAGAAATGTCAAGTGCCTTAACCAAGGGACAGGTGGGGGTGGAGTAGGCCAGGTGTGGTGCAGGGATATATACAGATAGAGTACCTTGCATTTCTTTGCTGCTTTTTGGGTCTGCATGGACAGAACGGCATTTGGGTATCTAGGCCTGTGTTCTTTCCATCGCTGTGGAAATGTAGAGGGACTGGGCCATGCATGCTCAGGGAAACGTAGGGCCCCAAACTCCCAGAAGGTCGGTGTGGCAAAGGAGGAGAACTCAAGGTGCTTGGGGGGTTCCAGTTCATTAGCCTGCTTGTGTAAACAGGCCTTCTGCTCGCTCCGGGGCTGTAACTGAAAGAGTTGCCACCAGGGGGAGCTAGGTGACCGTCATCCCATCCAAAACAACACAAAGCCCCGAAGCTTGGCTGGGGTCACCGGGGCAGGAACACACAGGCTTCTGCTAGTTGGTGGAGCGAGGATCCACGAATGAAGGCACAGAGCGTCCACCATGTGGCTCTGGTGTGACGCTTTAGGTCCCACGCCCTGCGAGACCTCTCTTTGCACCAGTCCAGAGTGAAACTGCACCTCTGTTATGACAGTGCAAAGACTTAGACGCAGCGTGCCTACCATTCTAATTACCCAGTTCGCCCCTAACTCCCGATTAGCTGGGTGAAACTGCTGATGGGAAGAACATTGAGGGTACCTCCCACTGCCTACCCGAGATCACAAAGATCTTGGAAAAAAGTGCTCGCGGTTCCCCAACCCACAGACTTCCGGAGTGGAAATTGCGAACTGTGAAAAGCTGCCTGCCTCAGTTTACCGAGGTTTAGTTAGAATCTGAGCCTAGAGAATAAGAAGCCAGGGACTCTCGGAAGGTTTAAACTTTGGTGCTGTTACTTGGAGCTCTGCCACCCCGTGCAAACTCCCAGGCAAACTCTAAGATTCCCTGCTCTCCCTTAGAGTCCCAAGAGTATCCCTTTCAGGGCTAGGAGTCAGAGGGCAGTCCTCTGTGGAATTCTTTCAGCCTCATCTGGAATGTTTCCCCCAGTGGGTGGCTCCCTCCTGCAAGACACAGGTAGCTTCCAGGACCCATACTCTCTCTCATTCATTTCTCTGTCCCTTCCTTAGTTGTCCCCTTTTCCTTGGGTGGCCTTATCCGCATACCAATTATCTCAACTCACATGACCACTGAGATGTCCTGTGGACCCCTCATATGGGGTATGTCCAACCCCAAGCATCCAGTCCCCACCTTACCCCTTATCAAACGGTTTTATCTTCAGTTTTAACCCAGGACTGGGGAGAGGGTTGGGGGAGTGGGGGGGGGTGTCTCTGCCTCTCCCATCGTGCTACTAGGACACCAGGGAAAGGCCTAGAAACTGGTTATCTCTCCGTTCCTCGGGGTCCCTTCCTTGGCAGTGGCTACCACTCTCTGCTAGATTGTTGCCACAGCCTCTCACCTAGTTATCACCGAGCATCACTGTTTGTCCCCAAGGCCCAACCTGTTCTCAATCCGGCCATCAGAGGGAGCCCTTAAATCTGCGGGTCAAATGAGTTCAAGCCTTTGCTTGAAATTTGTCATGTATCCCCTCAGTTTCCTGAGCAAAAGCCCAGTTGCTACCAGTGCCTGCCAAATGGACACCCTGGCATCTGATCTGTTCCTCACACCCTCTCTGCTCTCAGCCCCTCTGCACTTTGCCCAACCAACTTACCTGGTTTCCCAGTATTCCTGGGATCCTTTGTACCAAAGAGTCACCTCTACCTTCTGACACCCCCACCCCCTCCAACCTTCCTCGAATGGCTCTCTCCCTCTTAGATTGTTTCCTTGAAGGTCGCCTCCTCAGGGAGGCCTCCTAGAGTCCCCTTACTCCCCCAACCCCACCTCTACTGCTCATC
Organism: Tokudaia tokunoshimensis; assembly: GCA_036184795.1. Taxonomy (NCBI): domain Eukaryota; kingdom Metazoa; phylum Chordata; class Mammalia; order Rodentia; family Muridae; genus Tokudaia; species Tokudaia tokunoshimensis. The sequence goes on along the minus strand of BTHU01000011.1, from coordinate 56,067,108 downwards.
TTATTCAGAACCTTCCAACCTATAGGAAACTCTGTCAGGAATTCTGGGGATTGCTAGTTTGTCTTTCTGCTGCTACCAGGACCCCACAGCTAGACTGTAAGCTCCTGGAGGGCCTGGCTCTGCATCTGTTTAACCCAATGCTGCATCTGAAGCTGGAGAACAGTCTCTGCCACACAGCGGGCTCTTAATACAGATTTGTTGAATGGATATGATTTGGTGAAGATTGACCTCTCTCTCTCTCTCTCTCTCTCTCTCTCTCTCTCTTTCACAAAACCAGGCAGAGATTTTCTTCTTTCTTTCCCAGCGCCTCCCCCAGATCCACTCTTCCTTCTTTTCCCTTCAGAAAAGAACAGGCCTCCCAGGAATATCAACACAACACAGCATAGCAAGATACAATAAGACTAGGCACGAACCTGCCTATCAGGACTGGATGTAGCAACCCAAGAGCAGTCAAAGAGTTAGAGACAGCCCTGACTCCTACTGCTAGGGGTCCGATAGAAATCCCAAGCTAAACAACCAAAGCGTATATGTAGGGGACCCAGCACAGACCCAAGCAGCTCCGTGATTGCTGTTTTGGTCTCTGTGAGCCCTCTGGCCCACATCTAGTTGATTCTGTGGGCTGTGTTCTTCTGGCTTCCATGACCCCTCTGGCTCCTACAATTCTTCCTCCCCATCTTCCACAGAACTCCCTGGGCTCCAAGGGGAGGGATTCAATAGAGATATCCAATTCATTCATTGTTCTTTACAGTTTAATAAATACTTCTGATGACCGCACATCGGTAAGACTGCTTGGTAGTATTCAGAAAGCTCACAGCAGTGGTAGTTCCCTGACAGTTTGTAGTCTTCAGTAATGTTTTAGAGTGAGTTATAGGAAACCCCTGTCAAACCAACAAGACCACACTTATGCACCCATCATTCTGAGGATGGTTGGTAACTTGGGCATACGTTCCCCAATCCACATTGGGGGACCTGGCTCATGTTCATGTCAATAACTGTACCTTTGGGGATCACACCCATCTACAGTGGGGATGCTGGGTTGGTTCTTTTTCACACCATGTATTGGCAGGTCAAAGGTAGCTTTCAGCTCAGGATATGTGGCATGGGCTTCTTGAAATGTAGGCCCATTGGTTACTATAGGTTCTTAAGGTTCTTATTTATATAGGTGGGTTTCTCGGAAAACCATCGCCAACAAAGCCAACTTGAGAAGCCATCCTCCTCCACACCTTCTTTCTGCCTTTTCTGTTCGAATAACTTCTGATCCTTCTGTTTCTCCTCAGGCATGAACGTTGGGTAGAGTCATGCCTCATTGTCCCTTTCTCTCTTTCAAGTCTGCTCAATCATGTTGGAATGCAGGCATTCGTCACACCGACCCTCTCCTGATCCACACCGTCCCTCTGTCCAGCAGACTGGCAGGTTCTGCCCCTGTAGACTCTTATCATTGCTTTCTCTGGTGTTTCTCCTTTCACGCATCTTAATGGCCTTTTTCATTTGTATTGTCTTGCATGACTCTGCTTATGATAGAGCTTAGCCTTTAGGCCAATTTATCTTCTTTCTTTCTTTCTTTTCCTTCTTTGACCATTCATGGCATGGCCTCCTGACTTTCTTTGTTTTTCTTTCTCATGGTAATTCAAAAAAAAAAAATCCATAGGATTTATGGTGTAACTCATGGTATTCATACTGTGGCATGATGATAGCCATGGAGCTAAAAAAAAAAAATTCCTCAGCGACCTGGGTCTCACTGGCTCCTGTATGCAAAGTCTGTTGGTGTCTGACACTGACATTGTGTAGATGATGATGATGGTGATGAGGGTGGAGTTAATGAAGGGAGGAGTAGCCTCAGCCACCCAGGTGACCCGTGCAGCCTTACAAGTTGACAGCCAAAGCAAGACCAAAGTCTAGTTGGCAGGAAAGTGAAAATAATTTTACTTTCTCTTACCTTCTCCTCTTCCTTTCCCTCCCTTGCTCTCTCTCTCTCTCTCCTCTCTCCTCTCTCTCTCTCCCCTCCTCCTCCTCCTACTCCTCCTCCTTCCCTCTGTTTCCTTTCTCCATTGCTAGAGACTGAACCCAGAACCTTTTGAATGCCTGTCATTTACTCTTCCTCTTCTCTATACTCTCCCCACTCCTTGGCTGAGAGATAAAGGAGAGAGAGAGAGAGAGAGAGAGAGAGAGAGAGAGAAAATATTGTGTTTTTATACGAAGTGAGGTAGATAAAAAAAGACCAGATATTCAGACAGTACACACCTAGGAAACCCAAGGAGGAAATGACAGAGTCTCTTCCCATGTCAGCACCCAGAGAGATAACTTTGGTGAAGTCTGAGGACTAGGTGGGAATGGAGTACGGAAGGTGGCAGGCATTATCTCCTGGGGCTGGATAGGGGCATCTGAACCACCTTTGTTCACAATCACAGGCCCTGTCTGGGGCTTTAAGGCCCCTTGAGTAGGGTTGGACTGGAGAGAAGAACAATATTTGTGGGAGCAGAAATGCAAGGTCCTCCCTGCACCCAGCATTTCTTCGCGATGCACCATTTTTGCAGAGCTGCTCCCCCAGTTCACTTTGCAGGTAGGGCCATGATTAGTCTGAGTTGGCATTGGATCTCCATATTTTTAACACGCTTTCGAGCTTTCTGCACACTGGGCTCTCCCTGTCCTCCAAAGGCCATGTAAAGTGTCCTTGCTCGGTGTGTAATCTTGGAATGGCCCCTCTCACCTCCAGTTATTAGCAGCATTCCAGGACTGCCAAGGGAAGGGAAGATCAAGGCCAAGATCAGACAGGCAGGAGCCCGTGGACCAGGCCTGCATCTGCTGGGTAGTGTTCTCGGAGCTGGCTGACCAGGTTCCTGCCTCAGAGCTTCCAGGGAAGCCTGAACCGGTTTGGGGCAGTCGATGGAAACCTAACCCAGCCCAGAATGACCTGAAGAGCAGCATTTAGGTTTCGTCAATGTGTCAAAGCAGTGGTCTGCCTGTAAGAGGGCAGAAGATGGCCATCAAGGCAAGGACAGATGTGTGATAAGATGCAAAATCTGCAGCCCTTCAAACACTGCCTTCTGGGGGGTGGGGGGCTGAGTCTGGCACAAACATACATTATCTTTACACATAAGGGCTCTTGCAAATCAGTACCAAAGAGATGAGTATTCCATAGGGAAAAGGTGCAAAGGATGCTACCAGATGATGCTAGGAAAATAAAAAGAAGGCTCATTAAACATATGGGAAGTTAAATATATAAGCTAAGAAACACAAGGGTTTTTTTTTTTTTGTTGTTGTTTGTAGCTCAGGCTAGCCGCAGACTCAGTCTGTAGTTGAGGATGACCTGGAAGTTCTTGTCCTCCTGCCTCTTCCTCCCAAGTGCACCTCGCACCTGGTTTTCATCCAGTACGGGAGACCAAATCCAGAGCTTCAAGCCGGCCAGCAAGCACCCTACCAACTGAACCACATCCTCAGCCCTACATTAAGATATCATTTAGAAATGGTGAAGACTGGATGCAAACTCCGGCCAGAGCCAGATGGCAGCTGTCACCCGGCTCCCAATGGGGAGAGTGCATTACAGAGAACAGTTCAGATCGCTGCATCCTCTCTGGGAGGCGATCTGGTAAAGTATATCAAAACTATTAACATGTTCATCATGTATGGACAGGAATTTTAGTTCAAGGAATTTGTTCTAATCAGATGACTTAATCAGCCACAGATGAACATTTATGTAAAGGATGTTCATTGTAGTGTTATTTAAAATAGCAGGAAAAAAACCGAAAGCCATCTAAACATTCAGTATTAGGCAGTCTAAAGAGAATGTACTCTATCCATACTAACAAAAGTACCAGCAAGCCATTGAAAAAAAAATCACATTCTCAAAGAATATTTAAGGCTATTGAAAAGTCTCACAATATATTTTAAGTGAAAGAAAACCAAATTATAAAACGGTAATTTCACTCTAGCCCCCATTTTTTTTAAAAAAATGTCTTTTTGTGATTGCAAATTAAAAAAAAATACTTGACAAATGGGGAACACATTAAAATGTTGACACTGGATTATCTTGAATGGTAGGATTCATGGTAAATTTTATTTTCCTCTGTACATTTGTCTGTAATTTCCATACGTTCTCCAATGAATGAGTATTATTTTAATAATAAAGAAAAAATGCTATGGGGTGGGGAGTGAATGCTAAGAGAAAAGACTTCGGCTACCCAAATGGTCTGAGTGCTGGTTGCTATGGAAACCGTAACTTTGAATTGCCCAACTTTTTGTGAATTACTTTCCTGCTCTGTGGGCTTAGAGCAAGATCTGGATTCAGTATTCTCTAGGCTGGCACGTGCCCTGGGGGTAGGGGCGATAGAAATTGGGGGGTGGGGGACTTGGTTTCGACTTGGTTTCCTTTCTTCTCCCAGACGGAGAGGGTCCTTGCTCCCACAGTAAATGCTGCTCTGAGAGCTGCCTCATGGCCTAATCCTGCTCCCTGATCCTGATCTGGGTTCTTCTAAGCCTCTGAGCAGCGCTGGGTGGTTCTTGTACCTCTGCTAGTCTGGCTCCCAAAGACGCGGGTTCGCGTCACAGCATGGGGTAAACAGCAGGGAACTTGATTTGCGTAACTGAACCATGAGCATCTAAGCTTATGGGCTGCAAAGCAACCATTTGCAGACTTCAGTATGTAAATGGAAGTCCTGCTAGCTCAAGCCCGGCCTTGCCCTCTTCCTCTCCTGCCGTTGGGGATGATGCCCACCGCGAAGCAAAGCCAACGGTGGAGTCCCGGGAACCAGGAAATCCTGGCTGAGCATCCGAAGGCACTTTCCTCTGCCTGTCCTCAGGCCACCGAGTGGCTTGCCACTGCCATTTTGCAGATCCTGTTGGGAGCTCTTGGGTGTGGAGAACGGATTGAGGCAGCCACAAGTTGGAATTTTAAAAAGCAATGTGTCCTTTGAGCAGGAGCCCGGGCTGGGGGCTTTGCAGGCTGTCGCTTTGTCCCGGGGACCAGATGGAACTTGTTTTTCTGTGCACTTCATGGTTTAACCCTTCGTTGTGCTCCCTCCCCAGCAGACCCATTCAGGAACTGCTGCCTCTGGGGTGAGGAGCTGGGGGTGGTGGGGATGAAAGAGAGCTCGGGCATCTAAGACTCAGAGATACTGCTTGGGAATGCCTCCCCTTTTATCTCCCGCCTGTGCCTGGTTATTTTGTTTTATTTAGCAGGCTCAGACATGTGCCAGACGAGGCTCCAAGCACATTGGAAATATTAATCCAGCTACTTTTCAGAACCATTATTATCCCCCTTTCACAGATGTAAAGACTGAGGTCTAGAGAAGCTAAGTAACTCGCCCAAGGCCACACAGCCGGGGAAGTGATGAAGCCCAGATCTGGATCAGAAAGCTGGCTGTTTAGTTTTGCTTCTGCCTCAAATCTGTGTGTTCATCATGTTCACATTTTAAATAACGGACAAATAAATCCTACTGTTAATGTTTCTGGCATCTGGGTTGATTTCTCCCCCCCCCCACACACACACACTTAAAATATTAGGAGCATCAGGCACCATCAGAGAGACATGAAACCCAAGTCCTGAAAGGCCACAGCCCTCTTTTCAATCCCACCAGTTTGTAAAAGCCCTGGTCTTAAAATGTGTGTGGCATTATGAGAAAGGCCACTGTGAAGGCCCAATGCCTACCTCTACCCCACCCACAGAATGTACAAAGGCCTGTGCCTCCCCTCCCCTCCCCTCCCCACCCAGGGATCTCAGCAACTGAGCTTGAAACTTAGGCTTTAGTAGGAAAACTGCACCGTTCCCCTCCCGCAGGAGCTCAGGCCTCCAATTGGGAAAACCTCTCTCGTTCCATCCTCTGTGTAATATCAGAACCCTAGCTCTTCCTGTGCAGAGATGCTCTCTTCATTACTCTAGAGACATCTGAAGTGATGGGAGCTGGACAGAGACCAGGACTCAGCACTCACTGTCCCCCACCCCCAGCTGGTGACACGCAGACTGTGGGGGGAGAACCTAAGAAGGAACCCGATCCTAAATGAAGGGACTTGAGGTTAGTCGCATCTTTTCTAGGTCATGCGTCTATCTGGGAACGTTTACTCTGTCCACCTCAGGATACAGCTAAAGGGGACTTGGGAGCTCGACAAGGTCTACTTTGAAATGACATGGGCTTGGAGTCAAGAGATACACTTGAATTTTTTAAATTATTACCTTGAGACCACGTGTGTGATGGAAGGAACTGTTCAAAGTTCGTCTTCTGAGTAGTGCCATCTTATTTACGGTCCCGAATTTCCTATTTTCATTGTATTAGTAAAATAATTTTATATACAGCCCTGTCTTATTAGGCTAAGAGTCTAAAGAGCATGATTTGACTTTTGCTAAGGGTGTTTGTATCATCCCTGTAAACAGCTGCCATACTTCAATATCCTGTCTGGAGCCCAAACCTTTGGTTTCTTTGAGCTGCAGGAGCATATTCTGACAGGGTCCCGTGGGTTTGTTTCTGCCTGGCTAAAGCCACACCCTCTCGGGAGCATAGGAAGATCCAAGAGTGGGTAGTGAGTGCTTGACGGACAGTCTCAAGACCAAATCCCCAGGTCTAGGACCCACTGGCACAGGGACCCGGATCAAGAGTCCGCCCGGTTATGCAAATGAGTATGCAAATAAGGACCAATAGCTAGTTACCTCCAGATTACCTGGTTTCATATCGGTCTCTTGTTTTGCTCCCCTTTTGTGGTTCTCACCCTGAAGAAAAGTCGTCCCTCACTCTGGTCTGATGTGCTATGGCTCCTGAACAGTCATGCCCTAGAAGTTTGATTCCCTGTGTAGTTGAAGCAAAGCGATGGAACTGTTGGGAAGTGTGGTCTATTGGGCGGTGGCTAGGTCACTGGAGGAATCCCTTTTGGAAGGGATTAATGCTATTGTAAAGTGAGTTCTCACTGAAGCGAGTTGTTATTAAAGAACCAAGTTCGGCCCTCAACTCTTCTATTTTCTGCATATGTCCTCCTCCCCCTCCCACTTAGTTGTGTTGTGATCCCACCGAGGGAACCCTCATTGAGGGCCACAGAAGAGACGCCTGGACCTTAAGTCTCCAGCACCAACCGTGGCCTAAGGAAACCCCTTTTCTGAAATAGTTCCTGCTATATCGTTTCCATAGTAATGAGTGCGGCTGGGACCCTTCTGGGTATCAATCTAGTCCTAGTTCCAGGAGTGGGGTTGGTTATAAAGTGGGGCCTACGAGGCCTGTGCTCTTGAAGGGAGTCTGCTGTATTACTTTTTGACTTAGGGGGTTGGGGAGAGACAAGTCCTCTTGTGGTCCAGCCTGCCTTCACCCGGTCAATGTCATTTTTAATACCTTTTCATCTGCTGTCCTACGTGACTGAGGTCACCTCCAGAGTTCTAATGACCTCTCCTCAGTGAGTGATAATGGGAGTGTTTTAGTCTTATTTCTATCTCTATAACAGAACACCAGAATCTGACTAGATTGCACACAGCAGGGTCCCAGCTTTATTCTTTATTATGGAAATGATAAGCCAAGGGCTACTTGGCATACAATCATCTGGTTTTATATCTTTTACATATTGCTTCCCTTTCATGGACTCCCCATCTATCCTGACCATTCTTATAACTCTTGATTGCTGGGGTGCTTAGGACAAGCACAGGAGCCCATCACTAGGACAGAGTCTCCGAAAGGGGAAGGATCTCGAGAACTTGGGAGAGGTCCAGCTGCCCTAGTCAAGGCAGAAATTATTTTCTTGGAGCCTGGCCTGCTCGGCAAATATATATTTTTAACTCACACATACAAGCAATATAGGAGCTTTCTCAGACTGCTCAGCGGTATCTTGGGGATCAAGGAAATTTGTGGGGTTTCTTGCTTTTCCCAGGAACCACCCAAGACTGCTAAAATTATTTTAAAATTTATTCTCCTCCTGTCATCTGTCACTTCTTGCCGCTGTCAAAAGATGATTAGTATCCTTATGGTCCCTCTAATTCTTGACAGGATGGGAAACCTAATAGCAGAGAATGTCAGAATTATGTCTAAACTAAGAGTAAATAGGCTCAGAATTCGGATGTGCATCTAGGGCCTGCATTTTAGTCTACTGAGTCCCAAACACGAAAGACCCATTTGTATGACCCTTCCGTGTTGCCGAGGACCAAGAAGGCCACACAGAGAGCAATCTGAGTTCAATTCATGCATGATAAGCGAGGCAAGACTGAGTTCAGCTCCCATCCCCCATTCTGTATTTAGCTAGCAAACATACCTTTCTGGGTCTTTTGGCCTAATCTATAGAAGTGTATAAAGGAGCTGAAGAGATAGCTCAATTACTAAAGTAGTAGAAACCCTGAGAACCCTAGAGTCTATGTGATGGTGGTGGTGGTGGTGGTGGTGATGGTGGCAGAGGCTGGAGGTAGCAGCATGTGCTTGTCACCTCAGCACTGGGTGGGGACAGGTGAACCCCTGGGGCTCACTGCCCAGTCAGCCTAGGCCAGCTGGTAAGGTCCAGGCCAATGAGAAAGCCTGTTTCAAATAATAATAATAATAATAATAATAATAATAAATAAAAAAGGCATGTGTGGAATGACAACCTGTGTTTTCCTCTGGCCCCTGTGTGCATGCTCAAACACACACACCCACAGGGAAAATATACTCAAGGGCCTGGCGCCTTCTCCACAGCAGGTGTTCCACTAAATGCCATCTTGTACTCCCCCCGGGGTTTCTGATGATGCGCAGGAACGCTTAGTGGGAATAGTGGCCTCCCTCTGGGGTTGTGTCTCCCCTGTGTCTTCCCCTTAGAGGACTTGTCCCTTTTCCACCCCTTTTTGCTCCTTTACTGACTTTGTCTCTGCTGGGTTGGGTGGCAGGTCTCCCTGTCTTCTGTCCTCAAGTCAAAGCCTGCAGAGGCTCTTGCCAGAGGGCACAGTGCCCTGACAAGTGGCCACAGACCCCCCCCCCCCCAACTACCAGCCTGGCCTCCCGTGATTTTTTTTTTTAGAAGATACTTCTCCAACCACTTGAGTCAGCACTTAATCGGTAGCTACAGGTAGAAGGTCAGCCATCTTGATTTAATCTGTCAGGCTCAGTATGGTGCTTCTACACACCTTTAGTCCCTGCACTGGAGAGGCAGTGGCTTAGAGATCTCTCTTTGAGTTCAAGACCAGCTTGGTCTACCTAGTGAGTTCCAGGCTGGCCAGAGCTACACAGGGAGACCCGGTCTCAAAGGCAGAAAAATTTTCCTGACCTCCACTGATGAGTGATCCTATGATTTTCTTCAACTCAAAAAAAAATTAAATTATATATATTTATTTGGGGGGCGGGCATGTAACACAGGGTCCTATGGAGGTCAGAGGACAACTTGGGGGAGTGGGTTCCCTCCTACTTATGTGGGTTTCAGGGATCTAAGTCGGGTCATCAGAAAACCCCCTTTACCCACTGAGCATCTCACCAGGCCATCAATGTTTTAAGTTTTTCTAACATTACTGAGTAGATGAGATGCCCAATACCTTTTGGCCTTCCCTCTCCACTGTGACCAGGGAGACAGCAGCCTGGAATCAAAGCTCCTTTTCAGGAAAGAAAAAGGTGCTACCACCTACACACTGTCCAGCAGCAACCATACAGACACACAAGGTGGGCCCCAGGGACCAGGAACCCAGCATCAACAATAAAAAACAGACCCTCCCAAGAGCCTCCCCGGGTACACTTTCCCCTAATCCCCTGCAGAAAGTCCCTTGTCAAGCTTGGAATTTTTGGGTTCATTGTTCTGAAAGCCTAACTACTTCGTGTGAGCAAGCTGGATCCTCTCCCACCTCCCTGACAGGAAGGCCTCCGACACTGAGCATGGCCTATAGCCTTGGAAGGTTCCCGTCCAAGAGAAGAGATGGCATGTAACTAGAGAGCATTGGACTGGGCGAGGGTGAAGGCTGAATGTTCCCATCAGCCCTGTGCCCAGGACTATCTGTAAGCTTCTTTGAGCAGGTCCGTGGACACATAGCAGAGCACAATGGTACATGACTACACATCAGGTGCTACTCAAAGTGTGTGTGTGTGTGTGTGTGTGTGCGTGTGTGTGTGTGTGTGAGAGAGAGAGACAGAGACAGAGAGAGACAGAGACAGAGATAGAGAGACAGACAGAGATGGGATAGAGAGACAGAGAGACAGAGATAGAGAGACAGAGACAGAGACGGAGACAGAGAGACAGAGTCAGAGAGAGTGAGGGGTTTATACATGCGTGTAATGTGTGTGCATGACCTACTTTATCAATCTCTTACTTTATTCTTTGAGACAGCATCTCTCACAGAACCTGGACTTAGGTGGCCTGGACAATAAGGTCCAGTGATCCTCCTGTCTCCACTCCCCGCAGTGCTGGGGTCATAGCTGCATATATGACTGCACGTGGCTTTTATGTGGGTGGTAGGTATCTGAAGTAGGTTCCTCGTGCTTGCACAGAAAGTACTCTTACTCACGGAAGCATCTCTCCAGCTCCCCAAGTCCTTTGCCCAGCCATCATTTAGTCTTCCAACAACAAGACTTCCGGGCAAGTCCTACTATTATTTCTATATGGAGAACCATATTATTCCCTTATGTGTCTTGCCCTGAGCCACTACCGTGAAGCTTCAGGACTGGCCTCCAAAGTCTAGTGATGTGCCTCTAGAGGCTATTTATTGACTACTGTGCTGTACTGCTTGTTGAGGTCAATGATTTTAATTAACCAAAACAATTCCACAACGGGGATCAGTTTCCTGTCTGGTGTATTTTTCTTGATGAGGCCAGTCCCTTACTGTCTTTCTCAACATCTCCTTTCCAGGCCTTGTTAGCCTGCCCCACTCTTTGTCTCGGAACCCAGGTGGCCTTAAGTTTTGTTTTTTTTTTTTAAAGACTATCTTTTATTTATTTTTGACAATTACATACGTGTATGATATGTATCTTCATGATATATACTCACCCTCAGCTGCCCCTCCCACAAAAAGTATATCCCCTCCCACCTTCATGGCCTTTATTTTGTTTTATTTTATAACCCAATGAATTTAACTGACACTGCCTGCTGGAGTGCTGACTAGTCCTGTTGGCTGGCCTAACCTTGTATGGATATTCTGCAAGCAACCATAATTGCATCGAGCTCACGAGTACAACGGACATGTCATATCCAGCAGACAACATTTCTTTGTATTTTAGAAAAATATTTAAAAAAAATTTTAAGGTTGCGTGTAAATATATATGTCTGTGTGCGGAGGTGTGGGCGTGAATGTGGATGTCTGAGGAGGCCAGAATCAGATGCTGGATTCCCTGGAACTGGAGTTTTTGGTGGGTGTGAGGTGCCTGACATGGTCACTAGGAACTGAAGTGCTCTGTAAGAGCAGCATGTGCTCCTAACCACTGAGCCACCCCACCCCCAGCTCCAAGAAGATAGCATATGGTAGGACTCTTCCCCATTCTTCTGGCTCTCACACTTCGTCTCCTTCCTCTTCACCTGTTTTCCTTAAGCCTCGTAGGGTTTGATATATGCAGGGGATTTCTGCAAATATCACAGCCAGCAGAGAAACAAGAGACAATTCTGTTCAACAACCCTCAGTAGCCATGGTTGGTTCAAACTTCAAGAGTTTGACCCAGAATAGTTTATTTTAGTCGTATTTAAGCACTGCACAGTTCAGAAGAGGGTTTCCCGACGATAATTAATTTTACATGCACAACAGAGCTTAAGACATGACATCGAAACTCTTTGTAAAGTACAAGTGACATCTTCCATAATGATAAGCTCTACAGATTGACTGAGACAAACCCGCTTAAGATAGGGGGTCTAGAGGGTAGAAAGGTCTGGTGTGGCTTGGCCTCACAGATAGTAGTTACCAGGCTACTAACAACACCCGCTCCCAGCCTCCTGGGCAGAAAACAGGTTATACATCTCTCCCTTTGAAGAGACAACCCTGTGTGTTTAACACTCTTGGTTCCCCTCGGGCTTATCTGTGGGCGAAAGGACCGACATGCCTCCTACACACATAGACATCTCATTTACAACTAAGCACTCAACAGTCACTTACGCTCAGAACTTTCACTAGCTTTCAGTTTTTTACATTGTTGCTCACTTCAAAGAGAGGCTGCTCTGGCCAAGACTAACCTATTGCTGTAAACACCGATATTTGGAAGGCAGTTTGGCAACATGTCCACTTATCAAAACAACACTAGGAGGTCTCCCCTTCTAAGGGCCTATGACCTCCCAGACCATGGGCTTTTGACCAGGTTGATAATGCCAGTATGAATTCCTTCCTAGTGAGAAGAACTCAGAGCAAATCACAAAGTGATTGGTTGCCCTTGTAACCATCATGCCATCATTGCAGTAGTGATTACATCATACTTGGAAGTGTTGTAGCACTTAGTGTCCAGTGGTCCAGTACTGGGGAAGACAGCCAATGTACTCTGTCCCCCCAGCAGACTGCATAAGGCCTTCTGGCACCATGAAGACTAGCTAGCGGGGCGGGGGGGGGCACTTTTCAGGTCAGTTCCAGCTTGGTTTCTCTATGTGCTTCAATCCATGAGTGTTGTTTCTTCAGCAGTAGGGTCTTACCAACATACGGTGCGTAATCAAAGAGCAACGGCAGGAGCTAGAAAGACGGGTCCTTGGTTAAAAGTTCCTCGAGGACCCAAGTTTCCGTCCTAGTACCCACACCAGGCAGCTCACAACCACGTATAACTCCAGCTCCAGGGGACTAGATGTCCTCTTTTGACCTCCATTGACACCCACACATATGTGGCAGAAATGCACAAAGACACATATGCGTACACATAAAGTAATTAAAAAAAAAAAAGAACAATGTCAATAATCTGTGTTGTTTGGGGTCGGAGGCTCTGGGACCTTCCTGACCAGAAATTTGGAGGGAAGTACCTTATGCCTGGCATGGAGATTTTTGTTTAGTAATCTGTGTCTTCTGGGCTAAGCATCATTCATCCATTCAGGGTACCAGAATTCACACTTCATTTTTAAAAATTATACTTTTAAGTTAGCTTACAAAGTAGATTTTCGCATATTTTTGGCTCTGGCTAACCCACCCTCCCTCCTACGACCCATCTCCACTTAAACCTTTAGTCCCCAGAATCCATCCCTTCACTCTGATATCGCGTGTGTCCTGTTATCCCCTTATCCTTTATGGTTTTGAACTCTTGATCTTCTTGCCTCAGCACCCCCTAGTCCTGGGGCTACAGGCATGGACTACAGTGTGTCTGAATTGTCTAGAATTTCAACCATGCATTTCCTCTAGAAGAGGTAGCTCATACACCCTAGGCCTCCTGAGAAAGGCTTACAGAAGAAGATCGGGGAGGGAAGGACTGTGTTCCATCCAACAGTATCTATCTGGGGCCAAGGCCTGAGAAGAGCATCCCCCTAAGAAAAAGAGGAAAAGCAGCTCTGCTTATCTTCAGCACAGGCAGACCTAGAGCACAGAGCACTCGGGTTGAAAGGCAGCACATTACATTGAGCTGCTGATGACTGGGAAGATGTCGTCATCACGTTCTGAGATGGAGTGGGCAAACCTTTCACTTTGCCATAACAAAATATTGTGGCTCCAAGGCTTAAATAATAAGCATTTATTCTCAGTAATTCAGCAGGCTCAAGTTTTAAATCAAGGTGCTGTCAGACTCTGTCTTGTCAAGGTCCCTGTTCTTGTTCTCAATTGTATTGGAACTCATTTTGTGCTAACATGGTGGTGAAAGGGATCTGAGCTGTGCTGTCTTTCCTCACCAGGATGTTAATCTCATTCAAAAGTGGGCCCTTCCCTCATGACCTAATCACCTCCCTAAGACCTAAAATGGCAGCACACTGGGGATTAGGGACTGTGAATTTAGGCGACAGCACTCAGTCTGCCACCAAAGGGAATGATTAAACAGAACAGCAGTTTTAGAAGGCAAGCACAGGAACTCAGGGGCTCTGGCCTGGGCATGATGAATTTGAGCTGCTGCCAGATACCAGACAGATACATGAAGAATGTTTTTATGTGTAAGAGTTTGGTGTTCAAGGGAATCCTATGTATGGGCTGGGGATAGAAACAGGTTCGAAGCCCACCTCTCCGGGGCAAGTTCCTCAACTGCAAAACAGGATCCGTAACACCCACCTCACAGGGTTGTTATCCATTTCAAATAAGAAAACAAACACTTGGCGATATGTGTGTGCATACTAAGAGCAGAGAGTCAGCTGTGAAGAGTCAGATGGAGGTGACAGGCATTCGGGGAAACCGTAAAACCATTCTCCTTTGTCGGGTAGCCCTCCACAGGTTTTGTCCTTTCCCACATCTCTTGCCCCGTGGATAGAGCAGCGTCCCTTCCTCCTCCACACCCGGACCGCAGGTGTCCACATCTGCACAACACTCTTCTGAAACACAGCACCTCACCTCACAGAGTAGTGACTGATGGAAACATAATTTCTTATCTATGGAGTCTCAAGGGATCCTGCATTCTGAGAGGCTGAACAGTTTTTGCTTAAAGGAAGAGCAGAAGGAGGAAGAATTAGGGGAGGAGGAAGAGGAGAGGGAAGATTAGGACTAGAGAAAGAGGAAGAGGAGGAGAAGGGAGAGAAAGGAGGAGGAAGAAGAGGAAAAAGGAAGAGGAGGAAAAGTATTTTCTCAATTAGCAGAAAAATAGAGATTTTTGCTCATTTTAAGTGTTTCTTCTATATTCCTCTTGAGGGTATCTTTCTCACATACCTTAGCAAAATTAAGATATCCCAATGCTTGGGAGGCAGAGGCAGGCACATCTCTTGAGAGTTCAAGGCCTGCCTGGTCTACACAGTGAGTTCTGAGGACAGCAAGAGCTACATAGTGAGTCCTGGTTTCCAAAAAACCAACTAACCTATCAACCAGCCTACCAAATAGAAACACATAGTATACTTGGGTATTTGATTCACACACGTGTACACACAGGTACACAGATGTACATACACATACAGACACAGGTAGAAAGCACTGACGCAGATAAACAGTTTGTCCTGCACACCTGTTAGGTTCTCCACCTGCTAGTTGTAGATGAAAAGTATTTTTAATTTAATAAACTTTATGTTCTGTGCATGAGCATTTTATCTGAATGTTTATATGTGTACCACACACTTGCTTGGTGCCTAAGAAGAACAAAAGAGGGCATTGGAACCCCAGTAACTGGAGTTACAGATAGCGAGTCCCCATGTGGGTACTGGGAACTGAACACAGGTTCTCTGTAAGAACAAGTGTTTTTAACCACTGAGCCATCTCCCCAGCCCCTGAAAAATATTAATTGGAAAAAATATATAATTTCTGTAGCGGTGAATTTTGGCTAAACCACTTTGTGCTCCCAGCCACCTGCCAGCGCCCTCTGGATTCTCGAATGAAACACACACACACACACACACACACACACACACACACACACACACACACGCACGCACGCACCAGTTAACTTTTAAATGCATTGGTTATCCCAAAGGCTGGGCAGCTCTAATCCTCCACGTGACTAGCACACATTTCCCTCCTGTAATCCTGGCTTAAAGCCCTCTAATTCTATATTTTATCTTTGTTGGTGTGGCTCCTTCTGAGTAACTTCCTAGTCTTTGCTTCCCAAGATGCTTCTGGGCAGCCCTTCTGGGGGCCACATTCCCTCTCACCTACATTTCGGATGATTTTCCTTCTAAATCTCCCTCTCCCTCTGAATAATGGTGATCTTTCCCTCCTTTTTCTCCTGCGGTTCCTAGCCTGTGCAAACCTCAAAGTCCTGCCTCAGTCTACCCGCCCAGCCATTGGTCATTGGATCTTTATTGATTGATCAAAAACCAATTGCAGATAAGGACCTTCAGCATTTGGACAAGCAGATTCCCGATTTGGGGGGCCGGATTAATTCAAAGCATTAGAACCAACCCCCAACAAATTTCCTCTGAGCTGAACACACACAGACTTTTCCCTTGCTGTCAGTCCTAAGCAATGAGATATAATGATCACTTTTCCAGCATTAGCTCTAGAGATGCATTAAAGAATCTGGGGAGATGTGTGTAGCTTTTTATATAAGAGTACCTTATATAGGAGATACTTTTATGTAAGAGATGAACAAATTTAATATCTACATGTGAGGTCCTTAGATAACCATACCCTTGGATAGTAAGGGACAACAATGTTATCTACTTTATTTGATTTAGAAATACATGACATCTAAATATATTGCATATATTCAAATGTGTTATATGTTATGGTTTGAATCTCAAATGTCCCCTATAAACTTGTTTGGAACATTGACCCCCAGCTGCTGGTACTATTTGGGGAGGGTGGGGAGCCCTGGTGCGTGTGCATCTCTGGGTTGGGCATGGAGGAACACACTGCCTGCTTTATGGAGGCAAGAGCTTGTGGTGGCCGCTGTTCCCACCACAGCAAAAACAGGAAGCAGGGAGCGAGGCCCTGGCAGCTCCTCCATCCTTCCCTACCACAGACGGACACCCCAGAAACCGTGAAACGAGATAAACAGTTTCTTCTCTATACTGTTTCTGTCAGGAATTTTGAGTGCAGCTAGACTCACTCAATAATTAATATACCGTACATGGTATATCTTGTGTATTATACTTTTCATGTTACATGTGACCTGTGAGAGGAATTCCCGGCCTCGTGGTTGTAAAATTCTGACTCCTAGGCTGTGGCTTTCCCCTCTGGCATGATGTTCTACCAGTGGCCGTGGGAGGCACTGGTAAACTGCTTAGCCTCTCCTGACTCAGTGTGAGAGTCAGACCAAGGACAGGATATCAAGGGAGGTGAGAAATGAAATATCCATGATCACAAAAAAGCTCTGTGAACAAGAGAGAGATAGGGGTGCCTGGCTCAGCCCCCAAGAGGTCCACAGAGACAAAATGGTAGGATGTCCAGGGGAGATCAGAGAAGACCCTGCTTAGCCTGAGCGTGAGCCTCAGTGAGCAGAACAGGTTCCTTATAACGTGCCCACCAAGGCCGGCAACTGTCAAGTCAGAGAAGTCACTAGTTGGAAAGGAGGAGCCAGCAGAGGCAAAAGTCAACCACGACTGATTATCAGTGGCTGCTACCTCTAATCCGTCCACCACCCGAGGTCCGATCACCAGAACCCCACACTGAGGCTGGGACAATGGATCGCAAAGCTCTATTCTCTGTCTGTTCTTTGGATTAGGCTCCATCCTCCTCTGTCTCCCATGTCACCCCATGTTTTAGCAGCCCTCGTTCTATACTATATGTCAAGAAGTGATATGCTGGAAGAATATCCCAAATTCTGGTACCAGCAGCTTTATGGTAGCTGTCGGCCACACATCACACCTGTCCCAGGAAGCAAGAAGCACTAGGAGGCAGTAACCAGGAGCCTAGACAGACGGGCTAGCATGAAGAAGCCCATGGCGGTGAAGCTCTGAACCACTTAGTCTAGAATCAGGGGTAGATGTCATCCCTCTGGGGAACATGGCAGAACCTGAGTCAAGCCTGGGACATCAGACAACGTATTGAGATAGAAACTTAAGACGAGTTCATTAACAAATTGGACACCGTAGAGGAAAGAACCAATGAATTTAAAGTCAGAGAACAGGCATGATCTGAACAAACAGATATGACGGACAGGCCAGAACATCCAAGCAGTGAGGCACCATGAAATGGCCTAACATACGTATAAGTAAGACCACATTTAGGAAACAGAGTAGAGGTGTGGCGGTTTGAATGAAAATGGCCCCCATAGGCTCACAGGGAGTGGCCCTATTAGGGGGTGTGGCCTTGTTGGAGTAGGCGTGGCTTGTTGGAGGAAGTGTGTCACTAGGGGCAGGCTTTGAGGTTTCTGAAGCTAAAGCCAGGTTCAGTGTCATTCTCTCTTCCTGCTGTCTGCCATTCTGGATGTAGAACTCTCAGCTACTTCTCCAGCACCATGTCTGCCGCAATACCACCATGCTTCCCGCCATGATGATAATGGACTAAGCCTCTGAAACTGTAAGCCAGCCTCCCTTAGATGTTCCCCTTTATAAGAGCTGCCTCGGTCATGGTGTCTCTTCACAGCAATAGAAACCCCATCTAAGACAATAGGTCAGAAGAAATGTTTGGAGAAACGATGACCAGCAACTTCCCCCAAAGTAGTGAAGGCCACTAAGCTCAGAGAGCTTGAGTCAGGATTTCTTTTTTAAATCACCCACGCATCACAACCAAACTGCTAGAAACCAAGGATCTCTGAAGCAAGTAAGGAGAAAAAGAGAGCTAACCTTCCCCTCCCCAAAGCATTTCTACACGCCCGTGAAGGAGCAGTCCTCAGAAGACAGAGTTGGAGAGGTGTGAAGGGAGATCATGTATGAAACCAAACCTCCTCCAACATTCCTGTCACTGTGTAAGTCACTCTGTTCCTCCTAGATGACATCAAGGGGTTCCTGTCACTTTGGCTTCGTGTGGTATAGTAGTATTCATGTAGTATAGCTCAGCCATTGTCAGATAACCTATTTAGCTTACAGGATCACACCCTCATAAGACAGCTAATTCTTTGGGTCTAGAATCTACATCAGTCCACAAGATCCAATAAACAATGATCTTGTTTTGTGTGTGTGTGTGTGTGTGTGTCTGTGTGTGTGTGTGTGTGTAAGCCAAAGAACAACCTGAGGTATCTTTCCTCAGATGCCACCCACCTTGTCTCGCTGGGGCCTGGAGCTTGCCAATTAGCCTTGGCTGTCTGGCCAGCAAGCCCCGTGGATCTGTCTGTCTCTACCTCCCCAGAGCCGGAGAGTGTCTGCTAACACACATGACAGTTTTATATGGATGCTGGAGATCTGGTCGGGTCCCCACACTTGCACAGCAAGCACTTACCAATGGAGCTATCTCCCCCATCTAGCCTGCAGTTTTTAACCACACCTAGAGCCTTTCCTGTGGTTTCCTCTCAGGCCCCTTCCTCTGCCTCTTTCTTCGGGGACTCATTTACTGGTATACCCGGCTGCCTGGAGATGCCCCACTTCCTCCTGACAGGTTCTGTTGCTCCGCCTCTTCTGGGTAGCTTGCCTTCTGTCCGTCCCATCCAGTTAATTTCACTCTTCATCACAGGCACTGAGACACATCTCTTAAAATTCTATGGGGCTGCCTTTCGAAGACCCTTTCCATCTCTCTGGGGATGCTGGAGGCATTCTTATACTTCCTTGGATGGAGGGAATGTGATCGTAATAACTTTTTGATGTGCTGCTGTGTCCCCTTTCGATCATCTGAACCATTTCTGGACCCATTCCCATTGACTGAGTTTTGTCCTGGTTATGATTTGTAGTTTCTTGCGTCTCTGCATGCTTAGTAAGAATTTCTAGGTGCCAGACCCTGTGAATCTTTACTTTGTTAGGTGTGAAGCGTGATTGTAATCTTGTAAGCATGCCTCAGCTTTGTTCTAGCATGTGGCTGGGTTCATTAAAGCAGTTCAGTTCTTTCTGGGCGTTGATATTTATGCGTTAGAAGGTGAGACCACGGCAGCCATTTATTTTTCCCCTAGAGCTGTTTTGGCCCCGTTGCTGCATGTGTGACCTTCTGCCTGTGACTTAGGAGGCCTTTCACTGGGTCTGATGGGAACACTTCGTTATCTACTTTCCCCGATGCTATGGTCAAATACCTAACAAGAAGCTACTGAAAACAGGAAGGCGTTTGTTACTTTTGGCTCACGGTTTGTGAAGGGATACAGTCCATTGTGAAGGGATACAGTCCGACGTGGTAGGGAAGGTGTGGTAAGAGCTTGAAGTCACTGCTTACGTTGTGTCAGACCAACAGTCCGGAAGTAGAGGGAGGACAGGAAGTAGGGACAAACTGACAAACCTCCAGGTCCACCCCCAGTAACTCACTTCTTCAAGTCAGGTTCCACCTCCTCAGGATTTGTACAACCTTCCAAAGTGACTCCACCATCTGGGCACCAAGTGTCAAACACGTGAGCTTGCGAGGGACATTCCACACCCAAACCACAGTAAATACCAGCTAGTCCTGGTTCTTAAAATTTTTTGTGGGAGTGGGGTGGGGGGAATGCTTTATCTGCATTTAGATGGGACCCCATGTTCTGGTCAGCTCTTTGCTGAAGAGGTGGGAGAGCTGGGCAGGCACCTTTATGCACCTTTAATCTCAGCATGGAGGAGGCAGAGGCAGGTGAAACTCTGTGAGCTCTAGTCCAGTCTGGTCTACATAGTGAACTCTGGGCCAGACAGAGCTAAATAAGGAGACCCTCCCCTCCCTCCCCCCTCAAACAAAACAAAACAAATGCTCTGAGGATCTTCTGCTAATTCTGGGATTCTCTTTTTCTCTCATTGGTATGTGCTCCCCCAAGGTTCACTCTCATGTGGTTTGAAATTCAGTCTTAAAAACGCTGTAGCTCATGTTTTACTCTGGATTTTCATGGTCTTAGGGAGTAAGGTAAATTGTTCTCTGACACTTATCCTGGCTGGAGTCTTTAGATCCTGAAACCCAACCAAACAAATAAGCAGCAACACCCCCTCCCCCGCAATAGGAGGAGCTAAGACTATCCCCCCCCAGCAAGCAATCACACACACACACACACACACACACACACACACACACCGCAGTAGGAAGAGCTAGCACCAATACCACCACCACCACCACCACCACCACCACCACCACCACCACTACCACCACCATTACCACCACCATTACCACCCTACCACCTTGCAATAGGAAGAGCTGTTGCCAGAACCCTCTCCTGGTTTCTAGAGCTGTGTCAGTTGGTGGTACTTGCTTGCAGGAGACTGAAAACACAGTCTGCTGTTTTAAGCAGAAACTTACTGCAGAGAACGAGCACCCTCAAAACTGTGTGATGGGCTGTAGCTTAGGCCTCCAGAAAAACTCCACTAGGAACGAAACCACCTAAACTGGCCTGCCTAAGCTTGCTAAAATTTCTGCTACAGTAAGAAGCTGGGGAGCTGAGAGGCCACTGTCCACTTTACCAGCAAGCTACAAGCTATCTATAGTCTGGAGATTAGAGAGCCCAGGCCCAGTGACCCAGGAGCCTCTAAACTCCTGGGTTGTCTAGTCTTATATCAACGTGACTAGAGTTATCTGAAAGGAGGTAAACTTAGTTGAGAAAAGGCCCCCCAAAAATCCATCTGTAAAAGATTTTCTTAATTAGTGATTGATGAGGGAAGGCCCAGCCCATGGTGGGTGATGCCATCCTTGGGCTGGTGGTCCAGGGTTCTGTAAGAAATCAGGCTGAGCAAGCCACAAGGAAGCAAGCCAGTAAGCAGCACCCTTCCATGGCCTCTGCATCAAGTCCTGCCTACAGGACCTTACCCTGTGTGAGTTCCTGAACTGACTTCCTTTGATGATAAGCAGCAATATGGAAGTACAAAATTAACCCTTTCCCGACTTGCTTTTTTTTTTTTCCAGTCTTGGTGTTTTGTTAACAGCAATAGACACCCTAACTAAGACAATGCCCATGACATGATAGACTAGACAACATGGAGTCTGGATGTTTCTCATGCCAGAACTCCCTCCCCATAACCATGAACTTGATGCCTTAAATTGCTGTTGCCCAAATCCCATCAGTCATATGACTACCATATGTAGACCAGGAAGGAGGAGATAATCTTTGTCTCCCTCTTCTTCAAGAGTATATTTCCTTGTGAAAATCACCTTCACCTCTAGATCCAGCATCCTTAGGGCAGGATCTATGTCTTTTCTACAGTCATCTGCTTTCGGGTTCTTGGCCCTCTCTCCCTGCAGAAAACAGTAAGGTCTAGTTGGGACACTCCTCACTCCTTCCAAGGAGCTCTGTCTTACAGGTAACATCTGGTGGTACCCAACGCCTTGCTCAGAGACTTCAATATTGCTTGGCTCAACCAAAAATAAATTGGAAAAGAAAATTGAACATTGCATCAATTTGGAGCAAGTTTATAAATTCTGCAGCTAAGCAATACCAATAGAAAATGATAGATGGCCACAGCGCAGGGCGTCCCTGCAGTGATGTATAGTCACATTAGCTGAAATACCGTATTACATGATTCTGCTTTATTACCCGTGCTGGTGGCAGACAGAAAAACAGATTACACTTGAGTTCAAATCGATAGGAACTTTATTTACTGGCCTTTTAAAAACATATTTCTGCACTTTATAAAAACATACGGTAGATGCTATTGATAGAGCTTGTCTACTTGTTAAAAAGCAATTTGCCCAGAACGAGGCTTTTAAGCTATAATTTACGGCATTACTTTTTGCCTCTTTTTTTTTTCAGGGTTCTGTTCATCTGGCTGTGCTTTGACGACTTCCTTAGACTTCACTTGCCTTTAATTTTCTCTCCCACTTACCATCTCCCTAAACTCTGAGCTCTCCCAGGCCTTTGAGCAAAATGGAGAAGCAGGCAGCATCTTCTCTCCATGGAGGCCAAGACCTGTCTCCCAGCATCCACATGCCTCCCAGTCCTCAGCTCACCCATTATGACTCTGGGCATCGAGAGGACGCCTGTGGTTTTGGATAGCCCCATCAGGACACTCTGACCTTTGAACCCTGATTTTGATGGTCCTGTGTGGTGAGAGCACAGTCCTCCTTTTATAGCTGTATAGATGTTGACTCCATAAGGTCAAACCTAGATCTATGAGTCCAGATCAAATCAAGGGGTTTAAGGTGTACCTGGCAAGTAGCTCAGGACTATGGTAGAATGCAGAAGGTGGCTGGCAAATGTCTATCAGGTAGTACATCACTCTGGGGATGCAGAAGTGACTTAGCAAATGAGCTGGGCCACCCAGGGGACATAGCTGATCCAGTTGGGGAGGCCAATTAGGTATACTATGGGAAGTCCGTGTCATCGCATAGTGACATGCCACATAATCGTTTGAAAAGGAGCAGGTCATGTGCCTGGGAGCCTCCTTGGGGAGAACTAGAGAAGTGTTATTGTTTGAATGTGTCTGCAAAATCCACTTGTTGGGCACTTGTTGGGGGCTGGTGATGAGAGGTAGCTGAGTTAATAAAGTACTTGTAAGCATAAGCACCTGAGTTTGATCTCTAGAGCAGATATTAAAAAGAAAGAAGGGAAGAAAGAAATGAAGGAAGGAAGGAAGGAAGGAAGAAAGAAAGAAAGAAAGAAAGAAAGAAAGAAAGAAAGAAAGAAAGAAAGAAAGAAATGAAGGAAGGAATTGAGTTAGCTCAGTGGGTAAGACCATTTCCTGCCATACCTAATGGTCTTGGTTTGATTCCGGGAAACCGCATAGTGGAAGAGGAGATCTGAATTGTCTTGTGATTTCCACTTGCACAGCGGGGTATGTGCGCCACTCCCACCTTTACCTCTCTCACACATGCACTAAAATATATGTAAACAAACATAAAAGAATTAGTAAGGAAAGAATAGGAGGACACCATGGAACAATACTTGAGATTATCTGCCAACCTCCACACATACGTGCACGTGCACATGCACACCTGCCCACATACAATCAATCACACACGTGCACAAACACACACATACAAGGAAGTTTACATGTTGGAAACTCAACTTGCAAATTTGTATGTTAAGAGGATTTGGAGGTTGGATGTCTGGGAGGTAGTTAGGGATGGATAAGGTCACAAGGATGGGTTCACTGTGTTGGCATTTAGTGACTTTATACGAAAAAGAAGACATGCTTGAGATGGGACACCAAATCTGCTGTACCATGTGGTACCCTACTCCATGTTGTAACAGAGCCTGAAAGTCTTCTCTACATTCTTGTGCCATGCTGTTGGATGTTCCAGACTTCAAGTAATGAGCTCCAACCCCCCTGCTCTTAGTAACTAGTCTTGGGTACTTTATTATAGCAACAGAAAATGGATTGATGCTCAAAGTTAGCAGTTAGATTATTTCTGCCCCTACATAAGAGCCCCTGCTCTCGGCATAATGTATCTAGTGTCAGAGCCTTACCTAGACAGGTCACACTGCTGTCCATCTCTGTCATTGTCTTTGTTGCTGCTGGGTGAGGGAATAGAGGTTTTGATGGCCCACTAGAGTGGGTCAATGCCTCATAGGTTGCCAAGGCTTGAACGTGGTTCATGTGAACATGCTGGGAGCTAAGAGAACTTTAAAGAGGTAGGGTCCAGTGAAAAGCCATTAAGTCATTTGAGGGTCTACCCTCAGATAAGATTAAAGCAGTTCTTATTCCCAGGACACCAAGGAGTTTTGAAAGGAACAAGCCTGGCCCCTGGAGCTGCTCGGGTTCTTGCTCATCTGGTGATCTTACCATCCACCATGTTGTAAAGCAGCTAAGGAGGGGACCCTCACTAGACACTGGGCACCCTGAGCTTGGGCTTTCAGTCTCCAGATGGAGCTATATAATCCTCTTGCGTATATATTGCATACGCTGTACATTTCTACATCGCCCAACCTTGTTAAAGCAACAGAAAACAAGTGCAGAGGATTGCTGGAGAGACTGAGAGCCATGACTCCCATAAAGTTCTCTGCACTCACAGGCATGCACTCAACAAGCAAAAGTTCTCCTTCTTAGTCAGTCGAGCAAGGATGGTGTGCACAACCCAGGGCCTGAGACCTGTGTTCAGTATGATGGTGACTCCACTAGCTGCAGAGCGGGCCACTGTGTGTGAAGAGATATTACTCTATTGCTACTTCCAGCAGGCGCGTGCTTTGCGTGTGGAGAGAGGGAGGTGAGCTCTGTGTCTGAGGCAGTTGGGCAGCTGTTAAACTGAAAGCCCGCTGTGATTTGAGATGAAGGTATATGCAAAGTTGGCACCCTCTGGGAGAGGTGAGCTGGGGTGGGGTGGGGGACTTGAACGAACAGAGGGAGATGAGGAAGAATTGTCAGCCAGGGCACACAGGACAGGAAAAGCTGAAGATCGAGGAGGAGGCAAAAACTCACACTGGAGAAAGCAGAAACGAGGAGGGGACATTTGGGAGAACATAGAGGGACCAGGACTGGGTCCTGTCTTGGGAAGGCTGGGGACACATGGGAAAGGCAGTGAGAGGAAAAAGGAAAGCACCCTGGGTTTGGGGGGAGATGTAGCTGAGGAGGAACACTGACGTTTGACAGGGGTTCCCCACCCCTCACAATCCAAACGGGGCACAAGCCAAGTGAGTCTTTCCGACAGGCTCCTCCTCACTTAGCATCTCCTCCATCCTTCCTTGGGATGCGCGCAGGCTCCTGCCTGATAGGCAGCGTGGTCCACCATCCCACATCTGCACAACATAATAGGCTCAGCATAGAAGGCAGTACTGTCACCGTGGTGGTGACAGCAGGCTCCAAGTCCTGCCAGGTAGCTTTAGCAACTTTCTAGTCTTCCTTGTCTTATTAATTAGGAGAGTCTATCTCACTGACATGGGCTACGAATCTCAGAGAACAGCTCAACTTTCATAACCGTGTCTAGCTGGCTACTAGAATCAGGTCCATTTAATATCCATTTTAAAGAGGCCACGTGCTCTCAATCTATGTGGGAGCCCTCTCTGAACCACAGGAACCAGCAGAAATGTGGATGGTGACAGAGAGTGACATCTAAGTGACTCTTCAATTGCCTCTAAATTTGCAGACTCTTCAGCCCACGGGTCTGGGTTTATCTCCTTCATCCTCTCTTCTGGCTCCTTTCTGTGATCCAAGGACATGCGTCCAGGGTTCAGGAAGCCCCCTTTTGCCTCAGTATAAATATTTGTGAACGCTGGGACTGTCGGTGGAGATCCCCTCCCGCTTCTTGCCGCTCTCCATAAATAGTATACAGTCATCGGAGTTTAAGCCGCCCCAAGATGAAATAATTGCTTAACAATCATATAAGACAAAAATGATTCAATAAATGACAATGGCGGCCCTCGGTATAAGGAACAGGTGCATTCAGTGTACCGTATTATAATGTGTTAATGCAGGATTGACAGCACAATAATAGGAGTGAGGAGCGACTCAGCCTATAATTCCAAACCAAATTCGAGGCTGTCCACGGAACTCAAATCCTAGCAGGCTGTAAAATTAGAGGTAACACTGAGCAGGGTTCAAGACGCTTCATTAGCAGGTTGGCAGAGTGTTTCAGGAGCAAATTTGTCTGTTGAAGGAACTAATTTTGTGCCATCTTTTTTTTTTTTTAACATTTTATTTTATTGAGTGTGCAGATATAATCATCCCTGGAGAGGAACATAGGAGTTTCAAGATCTGGTCGTCGTAGCCACACACACCCTCGCCTCCCCGCCCAAGCCCCGGTGCATGGAAAGGACACGGGGGTCAGCGACTGAGTGGCCAGAATCAAGTCTGGGTGTGTCAAGGGGGTGAGACAAAAGTCTGGGTGTGTCAAGGGGGTGAGACAAAAAGTCTGGGTGTGTCAAGGGGGTGAGACAAAAAGTCTGGGTGTGTCAAGGGGGTGAGACAAAAAGTCTGGGTGTGTCAAGGGGGTGAGACAAAAAGCAGGGGTGGTGGAGCTAGTTTGTTTGTTTGTTGTGAGACAGGGGTTAACTCTGTAGCCTTAGCTAGCCCAGAACTCACTTTGTAGCCCAGGCTGGCCTCGGAACTTACTGAGAATTATCTGCCTTTGCCTCTCCAAGTGCTAGGATTAAGGGTACAGGTCACCATGCCTGGTGATAGTGACAAATATTATTTCAGTCAGTCATGTTGTCTTAAAGATTATTTACTTTATATGTATTTTTTTTGTATGAAGTTCACATGTATGCCTGTTGGATCCCCTATACCTGGGGTTGTAAATGGTTGTGAGCCACCATGCGGGTGTTAGGAATTGAATCCGGGTCCTCTGCACAAGCGAGTGTTCTTAACTGCAGAGCTGTTTGCAGACCCCGTCCCATTTCGGCGTCACAACTGCTCTTACCTCTAGTGCTGGCCCTTCGTGTTACTTCCACGTTGTCAGAAGGGGTTTGGCGAACGATATAATTAAGGGATCCCTGCTAGGGCTGGGATTTCTGAACTTCTAAGCAAACATTATACATAATCCCTGCCTCATACAGGCGTCCCTTTAATGTTGAGGGTACTTGGGATTGGTTTTAATCAGGTATGGTTAGAGATGATAAGGAGATGACAGACAGAAAGGAAAGACAGAGCTTTAGACTGTGGAAGCATGTTGTGGTACCCAGGGCCACAGCGGGATGCACCAGGGCTGGTTCACAGTTACAGGGGTGGGATGGGGTGCGGGTAGGTGAGGCAAAGCAAGCAGGGTCAGGGCTAGCTGTTGTGAATAAGTCAGAGGCTATGGGTGCTGGTGGGGTCCCTGTCAGAGGTACCGGAGTCCTCAAGGCAGGCAGTTAATGGCCTGCAGCATTGGAGCCTGATTTAAAAAAAAAACAAAAAAAAAGATGGGTCTCTATGCACATGAAAGACGGCTGGCTCATTTCTCTGATGATTGGCTTTGCCTGGGGGCGGGGCGGGGGGGGCAGCGAGCAGTCTCTCCAGGGTCAATGAGACCCCAAGATATCAAAGTGCGGAACGTGCAGAGTGAAGACAGCCATTAATACCCACTCACAGCTTAGCTTACAGCTTCTTCTGGAGTCATGGTCCCTACCACAGCCGTGGGACATCTCCCTCACCTCCCCAGTGCTGGTGGACATTCTCACACATCCCCATGGCTACACCTTGAGGGGTCAGGAAGCAAGACCTTCACATTCCTTCACCAGTAAGACTCACCTCCAGTGGACAGTGCCGGCCATGTCACGGTACTAACAATGTACAGGCATTCTAAGGGGCACACTCTGTCCTCTGCCCTCTGCCCCCTGCCCCCTGCCTCCTGCCCTCTGCCCTCTGTTCTCTGCCCAGAACAGTTCATAAGGCCTTGGCCAGGTTTCCTTGAGTTTCTAGGTCATTTTTCTAGGGGAAAAAAAGAGGGGATGGGAGAGAGGGGGGGTGGAAGAGAGAGAGAGACAGACAGACAGAGAAAGAGAGAGAGAGACAGACAGACAGACAGATAGAGAGAGAGAGACAGAGAGAGACAGAGACAGAGACAGAAACAGAGACAGAGAGAGAAGATCTCAACTCTGAGAACTTTTTTCTGAAGCATTAAGGGGAGAAAGATAGGGAGGAACAGCAAAAATGGTTAATGAGATGGGGTGGGTTGGCCCTCCATCCCACGTGGACAGTTGATGACAGTCATGCTGGGAGAGCCACCAGGTCCCATCAGGTCTCCGTTACCAATCCTATTGAGCTGAGATGCCGAGCAGATGGCATTGGTCATAATAAGGCCATATAAGAGGAAGCCAGAACTTTACATATATTGTTTTGTTTAATGCTTATAATCCCGGGATAGATAGTCAATGTCAGCCCCATTTTATGACTGGAGAAACTGAGGTTTAGAGATGTAAAGCCAGGTATCCCCCACCCCCATGGTCACATAAGTCATAAGTTAACTGATCCTGGGCTTTGGCCCCACAGCCTCATCCCTAATTGCTACATTCCATTGTCTTCCTCTATCTGGGGCAGGATCTTCCAAGATTGGCCTGGGCTTCAGGGTGCCAGAGAGATTACCCCAGAGAGGGAGCCGAACTCCAAAGGAGAGTCATCAACTCAGGAGGAGAAGGCACTGGATTGCTCTTGTCCCAACAAAGCTTGTGTGCCCGCTCCATGTCTGGTGTGGCTTTAGGCTCTTGAGGCAACTATGAATGGAACAAAATCCCTGTATTCAGGAAGCATTTGGCCAGAGAGAGGGACAGATGAGAGAAAGATAGATGAAGAAATACAGAAGCCTTAGGGCATTAGTTACTTATCCCTCTCCCCCCGCCCCGCCCCCCATCATTCCGACAAACTTCCTGGTAGAAGAAACTTGAAGGAGGGTTTCTTTTGGCTTACAGTTTGAAAGGGGACAGTCCATCATGGTGGGCAAGACAAGGAGGAGTTCCTGCAGTGCCACTGGGAGTTGGTATATATGGATCTCAGCAGACTGGGAAGCTGACACAGAGGAATGCTGGTCTCCTCCTCCTCCTCTTCTTTTTGTTATTTGTTATTCCTCTGGGAGTAGGCGAGCCCATGGGAACAACATCAGTCACATGCAGAGCTGGTGTTCCATCTTGGTTAACCCTTTCTGAAACCACCCCACAGACTCACCCAGAGTGTGCCTCATCACCTCTCCTAGGTGATTCGAAATTCACTCAAGTTGAGGATGGCAACTAACCAACGCACTTAGAAAGTGGGAGTTGACAAGCTCAGGGCCCTCTGTGTAGCAAGGCCTTGCCAGGTGGCCCTCTCTGATCACCAGAGCAGGCGTGAGCCCTTCTTCAGAGCTTGCCCTTGGTGTCTGGGTCAGCCGGGAATTTTCATATTTGTCCAAATCTTCATTGAGTACTGAAAATAAAAGGGGTAATTATTTCTGGGGTAGTTGTTTTGGGGATTGCTTCTGGAGATGAAGGGGGGATGAGAGGCCCTCCCAAATTAGTAGTAACTAGAAGCAGTTACCACCCTCAGGCCAGAGGGGCTGAGTATGAGGAGCTCTGGAGTTCCTGAACCCAGGTATCCCTGTGTGAGCCCTGATTCAGGTGCCTGCAGACACTGACTGAGGGCAGGATCACTGTCTGGGACAACGGGCAGAAATGGAAACATCCTAGCTTTCTTCCTTTGCCCTTTAATTCTTATGCAACACCTTTGGATGGCAGACATAGCCTAGATTAAATCCAGCTGCCACAGGAGGTTTTGGGAATGCAATCTGCAGAAGTCAGTCACCTTACCCCTCCACAGAAGGGGGCAGGAAGAGGGAGATGTGACTCTTCATGAGGGCTGAGGCTCCTCCATCTTACAAAAATACCTCAAGGGTAGCAAAGCCCCTGGTAGGTCAGGGGAACCACTGGTTTTTATGAGTGAAAAGTCACCTTCCCTACCTGAAAAGCAGAATCCAGATGCTGTAGGAGTGGCCAGGACCTGTTTAAAATCGTAGGCTGGCCATCCACAGCCTGTCTCTATTCCATTTGTTGTGGTAATGCCTCTCATTTATAATGCCAGCTGAGTCTCCAAGTGACTTTGTGTGTCACTTGACACAGGAGCCCTGTGAGAGTCATGTGCCTGGGCAGTAAATTAAGTGGCTACAGCCATACCAGAGTCCCCTAGGAGACAGAGACCAGAGACCACTCAGGGCTTCTCTGTTTAGCTGAAACTTCTTGAAAGCCCATTACCCAGATTCTCATAATTGTTAACCGCCACCCCACTATCCGCTTTACTGTGGCCCACTCTTTAATATCAGTTCTGGTTTCGTTGTTTATTTGATTGTTTGAGACAAGATGTCATGTAGCCCAGGCTGACCTTGAACACTTTATGTAGCCTATGGCTTTGAACTGACCCTCCTTCCCTCCATCACCAAGTGTCGGGATTCCAAGCATTGTCACCATTCCAGGTTGGGTGGACCTATTCGGATTAGAAGCAAAACTCAACGTGTGTGGCCACCTGCTTTTTAGAAAGAGCGTTTTCAGCTACTTTCAAAACCAGTTGCAGCAGAGCATGGTGATGCACACCTTTAATCTCCGTCCCCAGGAGGCAGAGGCAGAGGCAGAGGCAGAGGCAGAGGCCCAGAGGCAGAGGCGCAGAGGCAGAGACGCAGAGGCAGAGGCAGAGGCAGAGGCAGAGGCAGTGGGATCTCTGTGAGTTTGAGGCCAACCTGGTTTGCACAGAGAGTTCCAGGACAGCCCTCCCTACATAGACCTTGTCTCAAAAAACAAAAAAACAAAAAGTAAAACAGTTGCCACCACCAAGAAGTACCAAGAAGTAGCGTTTGACACATTGTATTTTGTGCAGGAACGTTGAAAGGCGTTTGTTTCCTCCTTTCTGGGAGGGAGGCTAAGGGGATTTTGATGATTACAGCTCCCATCAGCCACCAGCGCTTGGGTCTCAGAGATAATTGCATTGCTGCTGCAGATGTGGGCTGAATCATGCAGCTCGGTTCTCCAGCGTATGCGCCTCTGTCTGTCCTCTCCCAACAGTGTGGGACGATGTGAAGGATGCCTGGGAGCCAGTCCTGTCCCTGTTTAAAATGCCATGTGCGGGTTTAGTAGATGGCCTCACCTTTTTAGCCTCCTGAAACCTGAGGAATTGGACCCTGATTGTGCCACAGCTGTTTCCTGCTTCTGTTTTTGCTTAGGTCTTTTTATTGTCTTTAATTTTTTTTTCAAAAAATGTTTACCCTTTGATAATTCCATAATGTACATGTCTATTCTGGTTATTAAAATACTAATAGCTCATCCCGCTATCGTCCCTCTTACTTCTATTACCCTCCTATAAGTTCCTTCCCACACTTCATGACTTTGTTATTATTGTCATTGTTGTCGTTTGCGATCCATTGAGTTTAAACCAGGAGCATCTATGTGACCGCAGATTTGGAACTAGGAATCCTCTGGAGCCTGGTGTTATCCTTCCTTAGTGGCTACACAGCGAATGACAATGACTGTCTTCTGCCTAGAATCCATTGGTAACCGGTAGTTCAGCTTGGAGGGTTGGGGCCGGCTAAGCTCCTCCCCGACGCATGATTGGCAGGCCTAGTCTTGGGTACGCCCACTGCAGGCACTGTAGCTGCCTTGGCCTCCAGACTGAGTTGGCTGTGCCAGCCCAGAAGACAACATTTCACAGCTTCTGTGGTTCTTCTTGGAAGGTTAAATGTTGTCTTTTGTACTTAAGGAATCACTCGGGTACAACCCACTTATCACCTGTCTGTTGTGCCAGGGCTTAGAAACACAAGAGTGGCCTCGGTGCTCCCAGGCTGGTGACTTGGGCCTCCCAGATCAGATACATTGTGATTGGAGTTTTAGGGCAAAATCCCTGGCTCTGAGAATCCCAGTGGACTAGGCTCAGCCATCTATCCCGGTGTGCCAGGGAGACGAGCATCAGTGAGCTGTAGGCAAAGGAGCTTTGATCAACGTGCTCCCATTGGAAAGGACATATAAAGGGTCTCCAGGAACATGGGCTCTGGGATTTCCTAGGAAAGTGGAGCCAAGGAGCAGAGGGGGGTGTGCATAGCTGAGTCTCCCTGCTGCCTCAGCTCTCGATCTGCCAAGGCTTTGTGGGGAGCTGTGATGTTTTGTTTTGTTTCTGCTTTAGGGAGTAGTGTCTGGTCCATCCTTTGGGTATGATCTCATCATGGGAGATCTGTTCAGTAAGACTTGCTGTTGCTTGGGGGGGGTACATTTGATACCTTGTCATAAAGATGTTTTATTTTAATCAGTCCCTGGGTCACGGCAGCAGAGTGAATGGGGAGCAAAGGAGTTATGTGGCTCAGTCCA
Source organism: Tokudaia tokunoshimensis (assembly GCA_036184795.1). Lineage (NCBI taxonomy): Eukaryota > Metazoa > Chordata > Mammalia > Rodentia > Muridae > Tokudaia > Tokudaia tokunoshimensis. Next base: position 56,035,066 of record BTHU01000011.1, on the reverse strand, counting down.
TTGCCTAGCATGCGTGGAGCCCTGGGTTCAACCCACAGCATTACACGAAAACAAAGCAAAACCAAAATACTCGGTTATTGTGGTGCATGCCTCTAATCTCAGCACTCAGGAAGTAGAGGCAGGAGGAACAGGAAGTTCATAGCCAGGCTGGCTGAAGGCTACAAGAGACCCCGGATACTAGAGCCAGTGAGGGTCTCTACAAAGGGTTAGTTAGGTCCTATGCCTGGTACCTTCTTTCAACATCACAATAAATATATTGAGGATCCTTCCAGAGGGTACATGCTTCCACTTTGTGGACTTAGGTAAGCTCCTTGAATCTGCATGCCTGGCATTTTATTCATCATTGGGAGATATTTTCCTACCTGCCTGTCTTATGGTACCATTGGCTATGAGTAGATTCTGAGACAGGAAGATTATGCCAAAGATTGACTCGAAGCTGGTATTGTCTATGTACAAAACCAGTCTTCCCTCCCTCCCTCCCTCCCTCTCTACTTCCCTCCCTCCTTCCTTCCTTCCCTTTTTTACTTCCTTCCATTTTCTTTCTTTCTGTCTTTCTTTCCTTTCTTTCTTTTCTTTCTTTCTCTTTCTTTCTTCCCACAAAAGAGATGGAAGCACCTAAGCAGGCTCCCAGTGTTTGCCCCTCTCCATTGTTCTGTCATCAGAGATCAGGCTGGTGACATCCTATTTCCCTCCGGCCTCCGGAGTCTGTCCGTCCGCAGTGTTTTCACTGCAATCATTGCAGTGAAAGATCAAGGATGCTATGAAAGGCAGGCCCGTCATCATTGTCCATCCCATCCCCATCGCTCTGAGCGATGGGGCAATACATTCTATCCGTATCTGTGAGCTCTGGTAATGTACACTCCAGTCAGCAGATCCTGGGTTCTACTCCAGGTTGGCCAGGAGTGAAGAACCCTTGTGAGGACCTTGGAAGAGGAGATGCTTGGAGACCAGGACCCAGGCCTAACAGGGAAGCCCTCTTCTCTCTCTCTGTACTTTGCCGGGATTCGTGATGTGTAAGCTTCTGGGCTGACTCACAGCCTTTGCGGCAACAATCTCACCGACTTGGCGCGTCAGGTAAACTGATGCAAAAAAGTGTAAAAAAGCATGAGAGTGCGACCCAGACTCGGGAGCCTTCTGCAGCCTCAGCACAGCTCCTTCGGGGAGTTCTGAGAGTCTGGTCTCTCCCAGTGAGTCCCTACTGAACTGATCCGCAGAGCATCAAGTAGAGGCTCCCATGGGCCAGTTATCTGAAATCTGAGGGAACTGGCCCTCTTCTGTTGTCACCTCAGCCCCTCCCCCTGCACCCTCTCAGGAGCTATGGCACCTGTCTTTTGTTTACCTGCAGACATCCAGCCTGAAGCAGCAAGGGTCTCAAGCTGTCTGTGTCAGATAGGTTAGTTTGGAGGATAGAGGGATGGCTGGATCTGCCAACCTTTCCTGCCTGCCAGCCTGGGCCTGGCCAGTTCAGCTGAGAAGGTAATAATCCTGTGTGTTGACTGATGTGATGTATGGGTGTTGAAGTCATCCAGCCTCCAGTGGGGGCAGACAACTGATCTCTCACTGTTGTTGGGTCTCCAGGTGCCTTTCCCAGCATCCTCCCGGTAGGCAGCCACAGCCTTGCCGCTCTGACTCCTATTGTCAAACACTGCAGGTGTCCCGCAGGCAATGTTTACGCAATCAGCAAGCTCTCCAGAGCTACATCAAGCAGATGTTGTGGATGCCTTATGTAGAAAGCCCTTGTTACCCATGAGTGCAGTTGTCCTGGCAGGTTTTGTGTGTCAGGCCAGGGAGGTGAGTCACCCGCAGGTGTACTAGGCTTGCACCGGGCTGACCTGTGAGCCTCCTGGCTGTGCCATGCCGGCACACAGCACGATACACATACACAAGGCCAAACCACAGTTGTCAGGCTTCCAGGACATGGCACCTTCTCCTCTCTCCATCCCTCCCAGTGTATTTTCTAATATATTGGCTATAGGACTATACTGTGTAGCTCCCTGGCTCTCATCTGTGATACCCAGGAATGACATAGTGATTGGCTATATTCTCTGACTTAGGACAGCTAAGCCACTCCCTTGTAAGCATTCAAGTCTCAGGGACCTATTTACCCAGTTAGAGGGCACAGAGGATCTGGCCCTGATGGAAAAAAAATAGTGTGCAACGTGACCTAGAGATGGGAGCCTTCTGCAGCGATTCCAGCACAGCTCCTTCTCGAAGTTTTCCTAAGCACTGGTCTCTTCACATCGAGCTAAGTAGAGGGATTGATCCGTAATGACATAACAAGAGCACCTAGGCTATGCACCAGTAACCTCTTCCAAGTCAGCTGACTTCATTCAGGTGGCCAAGGACAGGAAAGGATAGTCAGTTGGGAATGGCCAGGGGACCTCCTGCCTGCAGTCAAAAGGCGTCTCCTCACTGCCTGGCTATTTAGGAGCTATTTCTACCTCACTAGGAAAGCTGGTTTGGAAGAGGTAGTGGACATGAAGTCTACTTGATGAGTTTATAGGGGCAGAATAGATCCCCAAGGTCCAGACCATAATTCCAATAGTGAACAGGTGTAGAGAGCATCTCCATTCCAGAAATCAGGCTGTGTGATTTATGTTGAGATCCTTACCTGGTCTTAAGGAGACACTATGATTATTCTCATCTTAAACACAACCAGGTAAAGCCCAGGCATATCACATAACTAACTCAAGGTCACACAGAGCCAAAGGGAAAGGTTCTGTCAAACCCCCATCTTCAGTTCTATAACTTCCAGATAAATTTGCTTATTTTCTTCTTTTTCTCACAAAATCTAATTTTGGTTTGGCTCAAAGAAGCTGATGGGATCTGTATTATCCAGGGTTCTCTAGAGTAAGAAAACTTATAGGATATCTATCTATCTATCTATCTATCTATCTATCTATCTATCTAATCTAATCTATCTATCTATCTATCTATCTAATCTATCTAATCTATCTAATCTATCTATCTATCTATCTATCTATCTATCTATCTATCTATCTATCTATCAATCAGGGATTTATTAGAATGACTTACACACCATGGCCCAGTGAATCTAAAAATGGCTGCTAATGAATGGAAGGTCCAAGAATCCAGTTGCTGTGCAGTCATTGAGGCTGGACGCCTCAGCTGGTCTTCAGCATATGCCGGAATCCTGAAGAAGTCGGCTCTAATGCCAGTGAAGGGATGGACTTGCGAAAGAGGAGAGAGCAAGCAGGCATAGAGCAAAGCTTCCTTCTTCTACGTCCTTTACACAGATCGCTGGCAGAAGGCCTGGCCCGGATTAAAGGTGGATCTTCCTACTTCAAATTAAGCAAAACTCTCACAGGTGTGCCCTTCCATGTTAGAGCTGTAGGGGTGTAGTCAAGTTGGCAACCAAGAACAGTCATCACAGGATCCTTGCAACCCCAACATTCTTCCTCAGTTTCCTTCCTTGTTATTGTCTGCTTTAAGGGTTGCTTGTCACACAAGCCAAGCACTGTAAACATCCATTATCCAGAGGGAAGCCTGCTTATGAGCTGGAGCAAAGACAGGGCATACTACCTTTGTCACAGTGGAGGAACCCCTTTCTTCAGTTTCTGGTTTCTCAAGTGTCCCCAGATACTCTCACACCAGCCTTCTCCTGGAGTGGGAACCATCCTGAAGGATGAATAGAGGAGGGATAGAGAATAGTGGGTACCATTGCTTCTCCACAGTTCATTCATCCAGTCCTCGCTTCAACAGACACTGGATAACTGCTCACGGACCACAACAAGAACCCGTGATACAGGAAGTCCTAAGCTAAGACATCCAGAAAGGTGGGCGTGTAGGTGGAACAAGAGCTGAACTTCTAAGGAAGCAGAGCGGAGCCCCCAAGGCCTAGGAGACCCAGGTTAGAAAGGAGGAGAAGCACATGGAGGAAAGAGACGATGTAAGGGCGAGAAGATGTAGGGAGGGTGGACGGATTCCAAATCACTGTGTGAATGGGACTGCTGGGAAAGGAACAGGAAGGATGGGCTGGGTTGGCCTTCCAGAGCCTCGGGTGACGGAGCCAGAGGCCCGGCCTCCTGTAACTCCCAGTGTCGGCCCTCGAAGATGACAGAGCCCGGTTCTGAGTATTTTATCACTGACAGAAAGTGACAGAGAGTGGGCTAGGAAGACGGTTCAATAGGCAAAGCGCTTGCTGCACAAATGTGAGGGCGTGAGTTTGCATCCTAAGAACTTACTGTGAGGCTGGATGTCACAGTGTGAACATCTACAAACCCACCATTCCTACTGACGGTGGACACGGGAGCAGGAAAATCCCTAGGAGCCTGAGGGCCAGCTAGCCTGCTGTGTGCAGTGCGTGTAAGACTTTGTCTCAAACAAGGTAAGAGGTGAGGACTGACCCCTGAGTCTGTCCCCTGACCTCCACACACGTGTCATGACGTGAACGTGTGCATACAAGTGTGTGCCCATAGACAGAAAATGCCAACATTTATGAGCAATATCCCCCTTTATAAAACAAACAAACAAAAAAGCCAGCTGACTGTTAGGTGTAATTCTAGCACTCAGGAGGCTGAGACAAGAGAATTTCCAGGAGTTCAAGGTCAGCTTTCAGACCCTGTCTCAAAAACGAACAAAAAAACCAACAACAAAAAGTTGGGTCATATTGAAGATCAGTACCTTTTGTAACTCACGTTTCCAGTGAGAAAGGGGGGGGGAATTTGGTCCCGCGCCTGCTCACACCAGAGTGTCTCTTATCTGGCACTTGAAATCTCATGAAACCCAGTTCAGAAAAATCTGCTTGAGGCCGACTCCAAGGGATCACCCACCATTTCAATAATGAAGCAGGTTCCCAAAGCGGTGGAAGGATTTTGGAAGCTCTGGCTAAAAGGCCTGTATGGGGAAGCAGTCAGCCAGCCACCAACCTTAATAAAGTGCCAAGGTAGGTGGACCACCAGACTCTCGGCCTGAAGTTTACAGCCCTGAAGAACAGCTAGAAATGACTTGCCTTTGGAAAAAAATAAAATAAATTCTGCATTATCATTTCAAAGGCTCCTCACATAAATACTAAAGAATCAGGAAAGCGGGTGCCTCGTGTTACTCCCGGAATCTAAGAACGGGTATCTTTCAGTTATCGGATTTTATTTCTTTGCAGCATTACGTTTTATACATATTTATTCATGCAGAACAGAAGCACAGAGGTATTGAGGCTGCCGCGGGAGCAGAAGGAAAAGCTGTTATACATAAGAATGCACTGCATTTACGTCCTCACGCTTCCAACAATTGAACTATATGCAACTGCTTTTTTTATAATAATAATAATAATAATAAAAACCCTCTCTGGTTTGCATTTAATTTGCTGGGTTTTTTTTTCTTACACCTGAATTTTCATATGATGACTTTCATACGGTAGAAAGCATGAAAGGGCTGTAGGATCCAGATCCAGGAAGATACGGGTGGAGGGGAGGGGGCTGGGGGTGGCAAGAGGCTTTTGATGCAGAGGGATTGGGAATCCACAGCCAGCTTAGAACTCTTTCTTTTCTAACAGCCACAGTTAACAGAACTGCAAGCATTCGTCTTGTGATTTAATAACTCATCCTTGCCACGTGGAGACCCGGCATATTATAGCACTGGATATTGCTTTTCAGGTTTTTGAGTGTCAATGATAAATTTCCGTGTTCTAATAAAATACATTTTCATAGTAATTGAAATAATAATTTCCCAAGTACTTAAGAAAAGGGTGGGGGGGTGGATTCTGCCCCCCTTTCCCTCTGCACTCTGCTGACCTTCTTATCTATTTTTATTGCCGAAGAGATGCTCTCCACTCCCCAGCTGTGCAGCGCTCCTGTTCACAACCACAGGATGGCTCCAAGCACACAGCTGGCTAAGGGGATGGAGGGAGCACGACCTGCAATTCTTGCAGTTCGGCTTTTTACCTTCATTTTCTTAGACCCGAGTGGACAGATGTGGTGACCAGACACCTATGGCGATGAGAAAGCTACAGAGGAACCCAAAAGGGTAGAAGCCTACGAATCCTGAGCCCTTTGTCTCTCCCTGGGGCAGACCTTTCCCACACATACCTTCCTCAGGCATCCCCATCCCCACATAGGAACAAGAGCATCATGAGGAGCTGCATCCATTTCTCACATATAAAAGCGAGGCCTGAGTGACGTGGGCCTCGGCAGCACTAAGAGCAGTGTATTTAATCTGTGCTCCTGTGAGCTGGGTGACTTTAAATGCTGTCTTAGTGAACTTAACTTGAACTGAAAAAATGTAAAGTTGTCTCCTAAGACATCATTTCCTTCTTGGCTGACAGTGAAGAGAAAGAAGAAGAAGAAAAATAAAGTCACTTAAGACTGATGGCTTTAAGGTGAACAATGGAAGTACAGCCAGCTTCAGGAGACTCCTAGTTCTTTCTCTGTGTGCCCTCACCGGGAACAAGGGACTTTAAAGGGAGAACTTGCTCAGTTCAAGCTGCTGTTCAACTTTACCTATAGCCAGGCTTTCTTTTCTGTGTCTAATTTTCCCTAATCTAGAAGCAAACATACAAACAAACAAACTTGGAAATTGGGAATTGAGGCTTAGAAGCAATCTCAGGCAGGAAACCAGAGAAGGTATAGAGGAAATTGCCAACAAGGGCAATGTTCTCATTCATTTCATTTCATTGCTGTTTCTTGTGGCCAATACAAAATGCCCAAGGCTGCTTAGTTTATAAAGAAAAGAGGTTTACTTAGCTCACAATTCTGGAGGTTCAAGGGCATGGTACCAGCTTCTGCTTGGTTATGATGAGGGCATTGTGGGGATGACCTCACAAAGGCAAGCTGGTGCATGCTGTAATCACATGGGATAAGGAGCCACAGACTGGGAAAGGACCAGATTTGCTTGTGTGTGTGTGTGTGTGTGTGTGTGTGTGTGTGTGTGTGTGTGTGTGCACGTATGTATCTGTGTATAAGTATGTGTGAGTGGGAATGTATATGAATGTGCATATGTGTGCTCACATGCATGTGTGTGAACTGTATGTCCATGTGCAGGTGTATGCACATATGTTTCTGTGTGCGTGAGAATGTACGTGTGTGTATCTGTATAAGGGTGTGTGAGTGGGCATGTGTATGAATGTGTGTATGTGTGCTCACAAGCATATGTATGTGTGAGTGTATGTACATGTGCATGTATGTGCACATCTGTTTGTGTGTGTGTGTGTGTGTGTGTGTGTGTGTATTGGGGATGGGTATGTTATCTTCAGGTGTTGGTTTGAGACAGGAATCTTCTGACCTGAGCCTCTGGTGATTGATTCTCCCGTCTTTATCTCCCAACTCCCCATAGGGATGCTTTGGGAATACAAATATTGAAGCTACTTCAGTTTTTTTGTGTGTGTGTTTTGGGGAGGCATGTTCTGGGGACCCAAACTCGGGCCATCAGGTTTGCACAGAAAGCCTTTTCACCTACTAAACCATTTTCTCAGGCCCAGCCTTGTTCTTTTTGCTAACAGCCCCCTCTCAAGGGAGCCACTCAGAGGCCAGCATTAGTTGCTTGTGAGGGCAATGCCCCCAGTGACCTCCCCACCTCCCACTAAGCTCTGCCACATTTCACATCACCACATTGAGAACACAGCCTGTAGCCCTTGGGGGACTGACCACAGCTAAGCTGCAGGATGCAGTAATGGCAATAATCATTTTTTCCTTCCTCATTTTTCCAGGCACTGAAAACAAACAATCCTAAAATGCTTGTCCGTTTTCCCTTTCCTCTGTCCACCTCTGTGTCAATGGCATGTTTTTGGAAATAGACTTCTGCTCTCGGGCATGTTGGGGGCTGGGAGTTCAAATATTCTAGGCAAGTGCTCTTGAAGTGAGTGATGTCCCTATCATGATCCGAGTACTGTCTTTTGGCCTAGTTTGTCCCTTGTGTGACTCGGCAAGGTAGCCTGGCATTGACTTTTATTTTATTTATTTACTTTAATGTTTTCCATTTATTTATGTTATGTGCATATGTGCTTTGCCTGCATGTATGTCTACGTACCTCATGCATGCGTGCCTGGTGGCCCTTAGAGGCCAGAAGAGGATATCAGGTAGACTGTGACTGGAGTTACAGATCCTTGTGAGCTTCCGTGTGGATGCTAGGAAATCAAGCCTGGGTCCTTGCAGTGCTCCTAATACCAGCCATCTCAGCAGTCCCCCCACACATTGGATTTCACTTGTCCCTTTGCCTGGCAGCCTATACTGACAACACCTTTGACTTTAAACAGTGGAGATCCGAACTTGATCTTGTACTTTTGTGATCAGGCTATGGTACAGACTGAGATCATATGTGTGACTCCTTTAGCACAATCCAAATCTCTGAAGCCACAGTGATTTTTATATTCATCCATTCATTCTTGTCCTTATTGCTCGCAGGTTTGAATACAAACTCCATTTCAAAGTATGACAGACACAGCGGGGGGGGGGTGACAAACTGTGCTGTGAACTGTCCTCAGGACAGAATCGCTGTGAGAGAGAAAAATCAAGAACTGGCTAGATCCTGACCTCCAGAAAGAGGCCAGACTCCTGGCGCTGCTTCGAGGCAACATCCATCTCTGCTAGACCTGCCTGTTTCCCTCCACCCCACCCCAGGGCAATGGCGACATTTCAGTCACTCCAAGGATCCTGCTTTGCATGGCCAGGGCTGGGGCTGAGGGCAGCAATGAGAAGTCTGCCATGCCGTCCTCCAGTTGAACAGAAAAGGCACCTGTAGAGGGTTCTCTGCCCCTAAGTCTTAAGTCTTCTTGGATCTTGAGGAGTTTGAGATGAAGATTGTTCTAGAAGAAAGCCAGGAGCTTCTTTAGATGAGAAAGAGGCAGCTACTCAAACTTAAAGAGTTTAAGATCAATGACTTAGGGTCAGACCAGAGTAAAGAATGACCCCACTCACATGCTCACCCAAGCAGCCCTAATTAAATGCAGTGGAGTGGTAAAAGAAAGGGAGACTTAAGGTAGGAAAGAAACTCTTTGGGAAGAGGGAAGGTCATGGCAGGAGGGAGAGGGGATAATCCGAGTCCATACGTGTATGGACTTGTGAAAAAAATTAAACATAAAACAAAAAAGATCAGTGGTCAGTCCAACTTAAAAAAAAGTCTCTGCTTTAAGATTTGGATTTATAGCAAAATTAAGTAAAAAACCCAGGAAGTTCTCACATAACACCTCCAACCTCTCCCATCCCTCAAACTCCACCACACAGAGCTCTCAGCAGGTCCCACAAGAGCATGGGTGTTCGATCCAATAAATCCGTAGAAGAACCACTATGGCCCCAGATCTGCCATTTCTGTCCTGGAAGTACACATTATGGATTTGGAATAATGTCCAATTACATCCATTCATCACTATAGCAGTACAGAAAGAACTCCTGTGGCCATAAACTTCCTCCTCTCCATCCTTCCCCTGCCCCTAAGCCCTGACCCACCACTGATCTGTTTTAAGATCTCCATAATTTCATCTTACCCAGAATGCCACAGAGTTAGAATCAGACAGCAGCACACCACCGTTTCACATAGTAACAGTGCGTTCAAGGTTCCCCCACATCGCTTTGTGGCTTCATCTATCGTGTAAGTGATGGAAAACGTCATCAGACGAGTGTACCCTACTGTGTTTGTCCATTTGCCAACACCTTGACTGCTTGTGAGTCATAGCAATTCTGAATAAACTTTGGTGGATGTAAGGTTTCAACTCCCTCAGGTAAATATCAAGGGGCACAGTTGTTGACTGCATAGTAAGAATGCTTTATTTTATTAGACTACCAGACTGCCTCCCAAAGCGCCTGGACCATTTTGTATCCCTAGCAGCTACGGCTAGCATCCCTGTTGCTCCATGCATCACAAACATTAGGTGTTGAGGTGTTCTTCATCTGGACCATCCTAAAAGGTGGAGTGGCCTTAGCTTATAATGCTTTGGTGGCGTGCAGCAGAGAACACCTTCCACGTGTATAGTTACTACCTGAATGTAATAGTGACCCCTTATCCATGGCAAATATATTTCCACCCCCCAATGGGTGTCTGAAACTGCAGATGGTACCAAAGCCTATAGGTTTAATACCCGTTCTGCCTTCACCAGGCATTTATTAGGCACCGTGACAGAAACTTCTGCAGTCTGAAGTGCAGCGATGAAACTGTCTTGAATATATTTTCTTCTTCACAATCTCGTCGATAGATCCATTCTTACTGTGTACATCTTAGCAAGTTCCCAGTGCACGATTTTTTTTTCCTGAAGCCAAAAACTTTCACCTTGTCACTTAAGTGACTCTTTATGAATGTTCTGTGGCATATCCAAGTTGCTGGTATTTCTCTCCTTGTGCTTTGGGACTGTGCTGAAGTAAATGGAAGGTGACTTGCACACAAGTACTGTAGTAGTTATTCCGAAGGTCTAAAACCCTCGCTGGCTAACAAGCGACAATGGACGGATAGCATGTACAGAACTTATACTTGGGACGAAGGAGCGGTTCCTAGCCCAGATGGAACAGAGGGCATTATAGTACATCAGTCTGATTCCAGATGGCATCCAACTTAAAACTTGTGAGCTGCTTACTTCTGGGAATTTCCCATTTGATATTCATAGACTGTGGATGATTTGGGATAACTGGAACTTTGAAAACTGCCAGCTTGGGAGAGTGAGTGAGTGATGGTCTTCTTTGGTGACAGTGTCCTCAAAGCTTTGTCCTTGCTTTTCTTCTGGTGCTGGAACTTGAACCCAAGGCATCTAAGCAAGAATTCTGGCACTGCGTTATCCTTCCGTCCCCAGCCCATTCCTTCGTTTGCTCTGTTTGAGTGTTCCTTTTATAGCACATATCCCCATTCTCTATCAACCCCATATTTCCATCCTGTCTCTTCCCTCTTGACTCCATCTGGCCATGCCCAGTAGGCCTGCTGGATGAATGAAAAGACACCAGAGTAGCCATTCAGGGTATGGATCCATGGGGACCATGTGTGGGCGAGTGACCATCATATGCCACAAACCACTCCTTAAACACCTCCATTAGGCAAGGTACCGAGTCCTGGGGACACTCCTGGAAAAACACACACACACACACACACACACACACACACACAGCAAAGTCCCTAACTTTGCAAAGCATACTTTCTAGTAGGGGACCATATATTAAGGGATACATGTTTAAAATAGCTGTAAATAAACGCTAAGATACCAAGATGTGAGCCTATCACAAGAATAGAACTAGAAAATTAGAGATGCTGACACGGGATGCTGAGTCTTTGCAAAGCTCCAGGGACTTGACCAGACTGGGACAGCAAGAGAATGAAGAACAGACCAACAGATGGCCACAAAAAAAAAAAGGCTGGGCTCTCGCATGGAGAAGTCGCAGCATGGCCATAACTCAGTCTGTTATAATATATAGTTGAACAAAGAGGGAGGGTTATTGCATACAGCTGAGCAAGGGGGTAGGGTTATTATGCACAAGGAGACAGGTTTTGCTAATCTTGGCAGACACGATTTCCGCAGGAGAGCACTCTTCAAGATATACATGTCTAGCTATGGAAGACATTTTCTACATATACTATCAGTATTTACCCACAGACCAGAGAAAGGCCTTTCCATCCCTTTAAGCCTCACCCTGAGGAAAAGTTTTGGTGAGAACGGCCCCCATAGGCTCATATATTTGAATACTTTGTCCCCAGTTGCTAAACTGTTTGAAAAGGATTAAAAGATGTGGCCTTAAAGGAGGTTTCAAAAGCTCACACACCAAACTCTGTCTCTATCTCTGTCTCTCCTCTCGGTCTGCTACCTGTGGGTCAGGATATAAGGGTCTCAGCTATGCTCCAGTACCAGGCCTGTCTGCTTCACTCCGTGACCACCACAGACTTATAAAACGTGGTTAAGCCCCAAGTTAGATGCTTCCTTATAAGAGTTGTCTTGGCATAGTGTTCCTTCACAGCCATAGAACAGTCACTGAGACAGGTTCCTTGACACGACCGTGCCCGCACCCAACAGCACCCACTTACTCAGGACTTCGTTCAGAGCTTCCCCCAAGGAGACTCTCTTCAATTTAACTATGATGGCAGTGTGGGCGTCATCAAGAAAGAGGCATGTAATGTAAGCAAAGAGGTTAAAGGACACCCAAGGGCAGAGAAATTAGAGGGATAGTACCAAGAGAATGACTGATGTGTCTGTGGTCTCGGGAGGCTGATATGATTACAGAAGGAGAAAGAAGGAGGGCAGCGTGGTAGAGGGGTTCTTGCTGATCCTAAATGTTCCTAGTCGTAGCATATCTGTGGATTTTGCTTGGAGAACATGGGGAGTCACGGGAGAGGACTTGAGCTGAGGAGTTATATAATTCCACTTAGCTTTTGACAACAATTCTCCCATGTTGAAGACTGGCCTCGGGTGGGATTTCTGCTGAACTAGGGGAGCACTGAGATAAAGCAGAATCAGACATAGCACCAAGGTGCTCCACCTCCCACCCCCACCCCCTGAAGGATGACCTGTGTCGGGGAGATCGGAGAGACTGAGACAAGCCCTGCACAGACGAGAAGTCACACTTGAGACCAGCTCTGCTCACAGTGACAAGCATTTTCCTTGAGACATCAGGTAGCCAGGCTTAGAGTCCAGGGTTGCCTGTACAAGATACAGCTGGTTGCTTTGGAGGATTAAAAAGATTACAAATCCTGTTCCTCCTGGCCCAGCCTTTCCAGCGACTTCCAGGGGAGCTGTAGAGACTCTAGGAAATCAACCCATAAAACAGCCACGCCCAGCAGAGAGCCGCTCCTTCCAGACTCTCTTGAGGTTTAAGGCAGGCAAAAATCATCCAAGCTGCCAAAAATCACATTCAAGAGGATCAGCTAGAGGGCGGCACCCCCCTTCCTCTCCTTCTCCCCCACCCCTTGCTCCAGCCACGACTGCTCAATACTCAAAAGACAGAGAAGGAGGAACTACTGATGTGTTTCCTTTCCCTAGTGGCAAAGAAATAGACACTTTGGAGTTTTAGATCATCACAACCAGTCTGCTTGCCTCTTCACCTCCAAGACAGGCAGGTAAAGAAGAGGGGGAAGGCTCAGGGGGAGCGGAGGCAGGGGTACCACCCCACCTCCTGGGCCAATCTGATGAATCCCTGGCCCTTAGGCCGGGCAGTGCTGGCCGAGGCCCTGCTGCCTGTGATCTATGAGTGCAAAAAAGAAAAAAAAGGTAGCTGTGTAAAGAGAAGTGATCTATGACTGTGGCTCTGCTACTCATGAGCTCAGTATTAGGTGAATTCCTAACTTCAGTAGCCCGGGGTCCCTGGTCTAACATACCAGCTGTGTCCTCACCCTGGAATACAGCCAACTGCCCAAGCGAGAGTTTTCACATTAAACATCCCCGACTCTCTTACTAAGTGGCAGATGGTGGATTTCATGCGATGACGTGAGCAAAGGCCCCTCTATTTCCAGCCTGGAGCAGCAAGGCTGTTTTCCTTGCACTCCAAGCTCCAACTCTGGGGGTGAGAGTGGGAGGAGCCAGTTTCTTGGGGTTGCACCAGGAGGGGAAGAACAATGCTTTGGCCTTTGTCCCAGGCTCCTAGGCAGGGGAAGGGGAACGAGAGCAGTTTGACAAGCCTGGGGTAGGTGTAAAGGACAAGACCTGCCGTCCACCACCTGAAAATCTAGTGCTTTAATAAGCCGAGGCTGATATTAGGCCTCATGTGCTGAGGGGACCTCAGAGAGATAGGCCAGAACGGCTAAGTGGGGGGTTATTGATGGAATGTCTCTGCAGGCTCCGATCTGAGAGAGTAAAACTGAGTAATGAAATAGGACCAGATTAATGAAAATGCATCCAGAACAGCCCATTCCATCTGCCTTGATTTTCAACCCAGCACTTGGCACCTTCTGACCCAAATATGTTGATGGTGGCTTCTAATGTCCTACACCCAGCTTCCCCACCTCCAAAGACAGAAGAAAAGATTTATCACATAATAACCTTCAGGAATCTCAACCCACTTCTGGACCGCTGTCTAGGGTCCCTACGGGGATTCTAGGCAGGGCAGGTTGCACAGTAATATCAGGGGTTTGGAATCCTCTTCCGGGCCTTCCTTAGAAATGTGACGGAGGCCTGGAGGTCTCGCCTTCCATTCTCAGCACTTCCTTCCTTGCCTTTCTTCCTCCCAGCGGGCAGATTTCCCTGCCATTTCTTGTCCCACCCACAAAGGAGTACACAAAGCTCTCTCTCCTCTGTATGACTTTGCCTGGCTCTCGCTCCCCGTTCTTTCCTCTGCCTTCATGAAGACAGACTCAAATATCATCATCTGTGTTTAAACTGTACACTGACAGCATTGGTTTCCTCCTTAGAAGCTTCGTATACCTTATGGAAAATATGTTGCTTATAAAAAAATTCTAAGAAAAAAAATTATTCATTATATGGACAAATATTCTCCTAGTCTTGTTCCTCCTTTCTGTTTATTATGTGTAGTTTAGTTGAAAGTAGGCTGTATTGATCCCTTTCTGGGGAGAGGGGAGGCCAGGGGCTCACATCAGGCTACATAGTTAAACACAAAAGAGGCTGGCTATCATAGTGGTTAGTTGTGGCTGAGTGCTGGAGTCTAGCTGAGTTTAAATGTGCAATCCAGAGACCTGAACAGTGGCTGTAGCTGTTTCTGTGTTTAGAATATGTGATTGTCACCAAGATTTTATAATATAATTTTGTTTTTTCTTTATGGCTGAATGGTGCAGTTCCTGTATTCGGTGATACCCATTTCCATATCTACCATCTTAAGCATCTTCCTGGGTGCATAAACAGCCATCCCCTATGGTAGCATAACACCCCCAAAGGACAATGCCCAGAGAGAGAAACCCAAGATTGGCTGGTAGGAGATATGCCTACTTGCCCCACTGCTTGGAGAGAGAGGGACAGTAATTAGGTGTGCTGATGTTCCCCTTCCTTTGGTCACTAAATGGGGACCTTGAGACAAGCAAGACTTTGTAGACTTGCTCAGGAAACAGTCCTTTCTGAGTGAACTTTTAGTGGCCTGATTCAGGGGACTCCTGGCAGGTACCCTATTGGGTGGCAGGCATCACCATGGCCTAGACTCCCTAGGCATCCTGACCAGCTAGGTGCCTCCGTTGCTCCTGCACAGAGACTCTTTACTCCCTCATGGCGACTGGACTGCACTTCCACTGCGCTCTGGGTTTTCAGGGCACCGCCACATTTGTCCCTTTTGTCCGGCAGAGTGTGTCCTTTTGCCCACCTGGTTGGTGGGGAGAGTTGCCTCTCCTGTCATCTCCGCTTGCCCTGCAGGCTGGCATGAGGGGCACGGTTGGAACCGGCTGCCTGCTTCCACGTGCAGCATCCCATCCTGGGCTTCTCCCAGCGATGCTCCTGTGGGAGGTGGGGCGGGGACCATACTCTTAAGTTGGCGGAGGAATCCCCTCCTGGTGGCTGTGAGGGGGATTAAAAGGGGGCGGGGCTCAAAAGGGGGCGGGGCTCGCCAGCGGCATCCTTTCAGTTTTCCCGGAAGGATCCTTCCTTTCTGCTCAGTGGTGGGGATGGAGGTGCCCACCAATCTGTTCTGGGGACTGCGCATCTCTTCTCCCCATCCTGCCCCAGACACCCGGTGTGTGTGGCTAGCCCAGGATCCTGGGTCCCTTGGCAACCAGTCACCCCAGCCTTCCCTGTGAGTGAACCTGAGGTGATTCTCATCCCTGTCGCTTGCGCCTCTTGCCTGGCTGCCCTAAGCAAGTTGCTTTGTCATTTTGCAAAAACACCTTCCACCCTCCCCACCCCGCCCCCCTAGTCTGTTTCAGAAATGGCATTGAGTCAGACCTGAGTCACAGGAGAATGTGGGCCCTGGCCTCTCCTGAGGTTCTGCCCCAGCTGCGGCCAGCTCTCCACCCACAGCCCTGCAGCGGGCTGGACTCATAAGGCACTCCCCCCTCTCCACCACCCACTCCACCCCTGGCAGATAGCCGGGATGGATGGGCTACCCTCAACCACCTTTCTACCTCCCAGGGCCGGCTCTTCCCTGACCCTCCTAACATCCTATCCCTAGTGCTGTAAAGGCCATGACTCTCTAAGTCCTGTGGGCCACAGTCTTTTTCCCTGTCCCTTGTCCCCCAGGCATGACAAGCCACCTGCCTCTCTGGCTTTCCCAAAGAGAAGGCAGGTATGCGGGGTCAGTGCAGGAGCCTGGTGCTCAGGAAAGGACACACAGTATCTCAGGGTAGAAGACCAGTATACACTGCCCCTCGGGAGCCTGGGCCAGCCACTTCCTCCTCTGACTACCTTTCCTTCACCCCTTCCACCCTTCCCAGCTCTGTGTCAGAAGGTGCCACAGGACTCTATTTTTAGTCCCACCAGGCTGGCTGCTAGGAGCAGTCTCCATCTGTGGCTCTCAGAGCCCTTCACAAATGCTAATGAATGGGAGTGCTTCCTCCAGTGACAGTGACTGAGCAGGAGCAGGTACTTCACCCTCCCCAACTACGTTTGTAGTAGGGGAAACTGAGGCACGGGGCAGGCGAAGGGTTGGAGATGTGATCCAGGTGCTCACCCAGAAAACCTTACGTTTCCTACACCTTTTGGGAGTTTAGCCTTCTGCCTTTAGGTCCTGAGTTAAGTTCACAGGCCAGGCAGTACATATCCTCTAAAACCAACCAAGTTCCTAGGACAGACAAGCCCAGAAACTGATCATATCCATCCCATCTGCGACCCCCACTGGGGGTTCAGTGATGTTTATGGCCTGCTTATAATTCCAATGGGCTTCCTGGAGGAAATGACACCCGAGTTCAGACTGTCGTTGAGAGGAAATGTTTTAAGCAAGGGGCAGAGGGCACGAGGTCAGTCCTTACCCAAAAGGAGTCGCTGCTGCTGACAGTGTGATTTGTGTGGAGATGGGGGCGGGGGAGGGGGACAAGGATATCAGCCAGGGTGGAGTCAGACCTGAGTCACAGGGGAATGTGGGCCCTGCATTCAGCATGGGCTAGCTGAAGTGGGTTTGGTAATCATGGTGGTGACTGGAAGGAGGGTGTTATTGGTAGGTTAGGAGACTCTTGCAGTAACGTAGGCAGAAGATGGTAAATGTGCAGGCCAGGCATCCTGGGGAGGAGCCCTGGAGAAGACAAGTGTTTTGAGAAACATCTGACAGTCACTTAGCCGGAGCTGCGGGTGGTCCACAGCCCCCCTTTCCTCTGTGGCCCACTATCAGACAGGCATTTCCCTAGGACCCCAGGCAGGCCTCCTCACACAGGTGGAGCTGGATGCCTGGAGTTCCAGGGAGGTAGGTGCCCCGCCTTCCAGCTCTACCATGGCAACCAGAGGCCAGGCAGATCTTGTGAGTTTCTGAATGCTTGTTGAATGAATGGTGGCTTGATCAGAGGAGCACAAACAAAGGGATAGGAAATCCTTCCTGCACTGGAAGTGGAGGGGTGCCGAGTGGGATAGTGGGGTGCCGAGTGGGATGGTGGGGTGGATCACAAGTTTGGAAAGGAAGCTAGCAGGGTACCCTGGCCAGGCTTCATGGCCTTTCCTGTGGATCCGGAAATGCAGTTGCCGAGAACAACCTCACTAATTTCAGGGCCCCTAACCTGCAAACCCCAAGGTCAGAGTACTCAGTATAGATTCTGATGGGAGAAGGCTGTGCAGATGGCAGACTTGGGTGTCAGCTCCTTAAAATGCCCAGGGAGAGCAACACAAGGACACACGGCACCTCCACGCAGCAGCAATTCCATTTCTGGGTGTCAGGGGTGCTGAGCGATAACCCTCCAGGCCTCAGGGATGGGGTCCCATACCCACCCAACCCCTTTAAGGCAGGAGTGACCAGTATGCCCCTGACGGTCTCCTGTAAGCCAACTCGGCTGATCTGATTGAGACTTGGATGTCTTGCTTGGAGGTTCCTCAGGGAAAGATGAGGTCAGGCAGGATTCTGATCGAGGCTCAAACCCTGGTTTCCTCACCCCTGTTGGCTGTGTGAACTTAGGGAAGGTTAAGGGGACTTAGCCACCTTTGGGACCCTTGGTTTTTCCATCTGTATGCTGGGTATATACTAGAGTCCTTGGGGAGCATAAGGTGGTGGATACCTAGTTAAGCACTTAGCCTATAGTCAGCCTTAGAATAAATGTTACCTTGACCATGCGGTCTGACAGCAATGGTGCAGAGAAAACTTCCAAACTAGATGACTCCATGGGCAGAAAGAAAGATTTATTGGGGAGTCAAACATCCAAGGCCATCTCAGGGGGTTGGGGGTAGGACAGAGAAGAGTAAGTAAAAAAAGACAGTCAGCAGAGAGGGGATCTGAACTGATGGCCTGTGGGATTGATCTGCCCTTGCCTGAGGTAGCCGATGTTAGGGGAGGGTTAAGAGAGGTTCCTGGAGGATTAAGGGTAGTCCCTGGTAAACAGAAACTACTTTAAGAGATCTGCTTTTCTAGTGAAACTTTAAGCTTGTTCACAGAACAACAATCTTTCTGTTTACCCTGCCAGACTCTTCTGTTTAGGAGAATGTCACCAGCACTGCCATTTTGGGGAAAAGGGAGCTTTGAACCTGACACTGTCAGCGTCATCTTACTTGTGTGAATGTGACCAGCACAACTGCCCTGAAGCCTTGCTTCCTCCCCTTTAAGGCCTGGAGGCTTAAGAAAGGAGCCACAGTCCTGTACTCTACCACTCTGGGGACAAGAACATATACTTTTCCTTTAGGACAGCCACGCTTTTGTTTTTGTTGTTGAGTCAAAGTCTTATAATGTAGCCCAGGCTAGCCTAGAACTCACAGTGCTAGTCTTAGGCTCCCAGAAATCCTCCTGCCTCAGTTTCCCAAATGCTGGGATTAGAAGAGTGAGCCACCACATCTTGCTGGAAAGCCTTTTTTTCCCCCTTAAAGATTTGTCTTTAATCATGTGCCTGTGCACATGAGTGCGTGAGCCGGCAGAGGCCAGGGGTGTCAGATTCTTTCAGACTGGGAGGTTAGCGGCAGGTGTGGGTTGCCTGCTGTGTCCTCTGGAAAAGGAATATGTGCTTCAGAGCTGTCTCTGCACTGGATCCGTGGGCAGCAGGAAGAGGGTGAGACATGGCCTGGCTTGAGCATCTGAGACTTCAAAGCCCACCTCCCCACCCTAACCCTCCACCTCCCACCCCCTCGTGACACACTTCCTCCAACAAGATCACACCTCCTAGTAGTGCCATGGGAGCCATTTTTATTCAAATGACCACACAGGTAGAACAGGTAATGTGGGAAGGTGTGTTGTCAACATGGGCAGCCTCAAAGTGTGCGCTGGAAGCTGGACTTGGACAGATCATGAGGAAGAGGCTGGTTTTTCAACCCTATGTTCCACCACCACATGACACAGAACAGGGGTTCCAAAGACCTTTGCACAGCAGTGACCTACTGCAGCAAAGGACCTTGAGGACAGCTTCATGGGGGAGCTGGAAGCTTTAAGCTCTGAAAAATATTCTCAGATGTAGAGAGGTCAAAGAAACACACAAGGGATGGATTTATCCACATAAGGGAAGGTTAGTCGGCCTTGAAAGGAATGAGCATTCTGATCCGTGCTATAACACCCAAACCTTGAGGACATCAGTCTGACTGAAATAGGCTCACCACAGAAAACACAAACACTGTCCTAGTCTACTTATATTAAGTTCTCAGAATAGTCAAATTCCTGGAGAGAAAGCAGAACTGTGGTTGCCAGGGCTTGAGAGAAGTGGGGGGAGGGGATGGGAAGTTTCTTACATGAGTGCAGTTTTTGGTTTTGCAACATGAATCTCAAAGATTGATTATGTATCAGTGTGAGTACATTCAGAGTAGGAAATTGTGCACCTTGCCACACATGCGTGTATATACATGATACCTAGATACACATACATTATATATACACATATACCACAAATACATGTACATGCTGTGCTGACTAGTTTTATGTCAGTTTGACACAAGCTAGAGTTCTCAGAATGGAGAGAATCTCAATTTCAAAAAGGCTTCCATAAGATCAAGCTATAGGACATTTCCTTAGTGATTGATGGGAGGGGGCCCAGCCCATGGGGGATGGTGTCATCCCTGGGTTAGTGGTCCTGAATTCTATAAGAGAGCAGGTTGAGCAAGCCAAGGGGAGCAAACCAGTAAATGGTACCCCTCCATGGCCTCTGCATCAGTCCCTGCCTCCAGGTTCCTGTCCTATGTGAGTTCCTATCCTGTCTTCCTTTGATGAACCGTGATATGGAAGTGTAAGCCAAATAAGCCCTTTCCTGCCCAAGTTGCTTTTGGTCATGGTGTTTCATCACAGCAATAGAAACCCTAACTAAGACACATGCATATTTATAACAGGTATTATATATGTATTATAAGCGTGTATTTGCAGTGATGGGAATGGTGAACAGTGTACTTAACAAACAGTCAAGATGGAGGCTGCAGAGATGGCTCAGTCAGTGCTTGTGACCCAAGACTGATGACCTGAGTTCAATTTCCAGCACATACATAAAAAGCCAGGCACGGTGGTGCACACACTTGTAATCCCAACACTGGGAAGGCAGAGACAAACCAGTGAGCCAAATCAGAGCCTAAGTGACAGACTCTATCTAAGAAAGAGATAGAGTCAAAGTGGACAGACAGCTTAGAGTAAGGTGGACAGCTCCTTAGAACCAGCACTAGGGGTGTGTGGCCTCGAACACTCAAACATGCATATGCATCTAAACACACATAATTAGTGAATTAAAATGGCAAATTGTATATTATGCGTTGTTACAGCCTGGCTCTGAAATGTCCCTCACTGGCTCATGTGTTTGGACATTTTGGTTTCCTGTGGGTGGCACTGTTTAGAGAGGTTCTGAATGTTTTAGGAGGTAGGGCCCGGCTAGAGGAGGGGAGTCACTAATGGGCAGGCCTTTCTCTGTGCTGGTCCTGTTTGCAATCTAGCTCTCTCTGTTTCCCTACCCTCCAAGGTATGAATAAGCCATGCCACAGGCTTATTCCTGCAATCAGAGCCAGCCGCCATTGTGATGTACTGTATCCACCAAAATCAGGAGGCCAAACAAACGTCCCCTCCCAGCCGTCGTTCCTGTCAGGAGTTTTATCACAACAAGATAAAAGCAACTTAGAATGAGTGCGTTGGGACATACTGAAACCTAAAGTAAAATAAGGGTGGGAGGTAAAGCGGGAGGCATGACAGTGCAAGCAAAGGGTCGGTGATTGGCAGGGTTTGAACTTAAAGCACAGAGGGGCAAGATGAAAGTCGAGGCCACACAGAGCCAAGATGGGCCTCTAATGCCAGACCAAAGACTGTGAAGTTTTAAGCTCTAGCTCCAATCTTGTGTGCCACTGACGGTTTTCAGTGTTCTCTCCAACCTTGGCTACTGTAGAGTTGAGGGTACTCTGTGAGCAAGCATGTTGAGATATTGTTTCCATTCCACCCAGTTTAGGCTTGACTGCGTCCCTCAGTGTTCTAGCTCTAGTGACCAATGGGAAGAAGTGAGGTTTGCCCGACTCACCAGGCTTTTTTTCCAGTCGGATATTCCCAAGTTACCTAGGTGCTGTGAACTCAACCCAAGGCCTGTCCCTGGGTCTGCTTCAGTTCCTCGGGCTTCTCTTCTTTGACTATATACAGGGGCAAGCTCCCACAGAAGTCTGATGGCCATGTGATGAGATTTCCAGGCATGTCTTGGTTCCCAAAGGGCTGGCCTTTGCTAAGCCTAAGAGCCTCTTGAGACTTGCCCATTGACAATAAGAAAGATTTGCCTAAGGACATTTATGAATTCACTTGTATATTATTATCCTTAGTGTTTGGGTATACTGGGCACACCCCTGCAAGGTTGACTCTAGATAAAACTGGGAGCCAGATGGCCACAAGACAGGGCTCTCTGTGTAGTTCCATCATGTGTTTAGCACAAGAATTTCAGGCTTCTGTTCTCTTCTAAAAGTCTGTGGTGGTTTGTTTGGTTTTTTTTTTTTTTCTCTGAAATGAGTGTGTCATTCCTTCCTGACTTTCTAGGGATATTGAGATGATGAATGAATTAGAAACAGGACATATTTTGAACTCTGAATAACAAGATGAGATAGTAATAACATGCACACCCAACGCTGACAGTATTGTGGATGCCCCAGCTTGAAACAAAAGAAGGGAATTCTGGCCTGGCTTGTGACTCAGTCAGCAAAGTGTTTGTCTTGCAAGCATAAGGGCATGAGTTCAATCCCCAGAACTGCACAAAGAAAAAGCAACAAACTAGACCTGGTGGCTTGTGTGCTTGTTATCCCAGCACTAGGGCGGGTGGAGACTGCTGGATCTCTGGGGCTTAGCCAGCCAGCCCAACCACTTTAGTGAACTTCATTCAGCCCAGAGAAAGACCCCATTTCAAGAAACAAGGTCGATGTCTTAGAGTATCTATTGCTGTGATGAAACACCATGACCAAAATAAACGAGGAGAGGAAAGGGTTACACTTCCACATCACTGCTCATCCTTGAAAGAAGTCAGGGCAGGAACTCTAGCAGTGTGTGAACCTGGAGGCGGGAGCTGCCGCAGAGGCTATGAAGGGGATTCTTCTTGCTGGCTTGTTCCTCATGACCTGCTCAGCCTGCTTTCTAATACAACCCAGGACCACCAGCTCAGTCCAGGGTGGCACCACCCACAATGGGCTATCCTTCCTACATCAATCACTAATTAAGAAATGACACATTTTCTCAATTGAGGCTTGAGGTTCCCTCCTCTAAGACAACTCTAGCTTATGTCAAGTTGACATTAAACTAGCCAGCACAGTGGATAAGGCCTGAGGAACAACACGTGAAACTGACATCTACCCTCAGCACATGGACACATATGAACACATGCGTGCACGCGCACACACACACACACACACACACACACACTCACTCACACACACACACACACACTCACACACACATACTCCTTCATTTCTTTATTTGTTCCTGCCCTTTTGAAATAGGATGATGTAGACCAGGTTGGTCTTAAACTCACAGAGATCCACCTGCCTCTGCCTCCCCAGATGCTGGGACTAGGGTTGCAAAGATGCACTGCTTCACCTGCTGGAGAGATTTCTGAGCCAAGATGGATGACGAACAGTCACCAAAGTGGCCATTCATTAAAGAGAATCAGCTCCTCTCTTCTTTTTGGCAGAATTACTCAAAACAACCAAATTCCTGTGATGTCTTTATGGTTTTGCTGCCTGATATCCAAGGGGGTTGGGGTGGTGAAATACACCAACCTCCCTTTTTCCTTTTCCCATTTCAGCATCCCTCTCTGAGCCTTTGACTAGCCGAGTCTGTGGGTACAAATCCAGTTTCCTACCCTTCTCTCTAGGGTGGGGAAAGGACCTTGTCCTTAGTCACAATAGCAAGGAAAAAAATGCCTCCAAGTCTCCTCAAAGAATTCTACCATATGATCTCCATGTTGTACAGAAGGTAAAAGAGATGGTTGGCATGGCAACAAAGAGTTTGCTCCATTCGTGATTTATTAAAAATAGCCTACTACCCTCTGCACTGGGAGACATCTGTAAGTCAGTCCATGGCTACCTCCCATGTCAGTAGTTCTCACCGGAAACTCTTCTCTTGCAACCCATCCATCATTTCCTGTTCATCTCTTTGGCTCACAGATGCCCGGCTCTGTGAGCCAAAGAGATATGTTGTCTTACATATATACAAAGTGGGACAGACCAGCAGAATGGTAAATCAGGAATACTTTATGATTAGGTGCTGTTTTCTGGCTTACAATTTACTGACTGTCTTGGTCACTGATCTGTTGCTATGAAGAGACACGATGACCATGCCAACTCTTATATAAAAAAAGCATTTAACTGGGGCTTGTTTACAGTTTCAAAGGGTTAGTCCATTAACAGCATTGTGGGAAGCATGACAATATGCAGGCAGACATGGTGCTGGAGACGATCTGACAGTTCTACATCTGGATCTTGGGCAGCAGAAAGAGACTAGTGAGTCCTGGCTTGGGCTTCTGAGAACTCAAAGCCCAACCCCTAGTGACACACTTCCTCCAACAAGGCCATACCTCCTAATAGTGCCACTCCTTATGAGCCTATAGGGACCATTCTTATTTAAACCACCACACTAACGTGCTTCTACCCCCTGCACAGTCTGAACTCTGCGTGCAGTAAGTAAGGCCAACTCCATGAGGTGACACAACTTGACTTTGTCCTGTGACTTCAGGAGAATGACTCTCGTATCAGTACTGGGTTCAAGGAACCTATCAACCAAGTTAACTCTGGCTTGCTATCTTGTCTCCCAATTCTGACTTTAAAATCCTGTTTACTACCTGGAAGCCAAAATAAAATCGAGCTTCTACCCTTGAACTTCTGGTGAGCCTTCCACAACTTGGCTATGGAGGCTGGAGATACAGTTCAGTCACTAGAGAGCTTGCCTAACAGGCACACAGCTCCATGGATTTGCTCCGAAGCACTGTACAAATGAGGCGTGTAATCTTATCACTTGGGTAGTAGAGGCTGGGGAACTAAAAGTTCATAACCTTTTTCAACAATATAGTGAGTTACAGGCCAGACTGGGCTATATGAGATCCTATACGATACCTCAAAGAGAGGGGAAGGAGAGAGAGAACTTGGCCCTGGTCATGATGTTCCTGGAAAGCATGATTAGAAACAAGAGACAAGAGTGGCCTTTGATGGGCAAAGTGAGACCTATGCTATATCAAGGCTTTCTCTACAAATTGCATTGTTCCAAATGCCATAAGGCAGTAAACCAAAGTGTGTGTGTGTGTGTGTGTGTGTGTGTGTGTGTGTGTGTGTGTGTATGTGTGTACCACTTTAAAGAGCCTAAATGTTGACAAAAAATAGTTTGGACAAACTGGATGTTTTTATTTTTTCGTTTTTATTTACTTATCCTTATGTGTATGGGGATCTTGCCTACCTGTATGTCTGTGCATCATGTATATTCCTGGTGTCTACAAATGCCGCAAGAGAGAGTCAGATACACTGGGATTGGAATCACAGACTGTTGTGAGCCACCATGTGCTGCTGAGAATCGATCCTGGGCCCTCTGGAAGAGCAGCAGTGTTCTTAACCACAGAGGCATCTATCCAGATCCTAACTAGACACTTTTGGTTTTTTTGCTTGTTTGTTTCATTTTTCAAGACAGGGTTTCTCTGTGTAGCACTGGTTGTCCTGGAACTCACTTTGTAGACCAGGCTGGCCTTGAACTCAGAGATTCCCCTCTCCTGCCTCCCAAATGCTGGGATTAAATGCATATTCCATCAGGCCTGGTCTAACTAGACAGTTTTAAGAATAAAAGAAAGAAAATTTAGTGCCCCTGCTTCCATCCACAGTGATGACTAGATGTGATACCTGGATACACATTCCTCCACAGACTGCTTTATAGTTCTGAACAGCTTTCATTTCCCTACATCATAGTTTATCAATTCATGTTATCAAACACTCACCTGTCATTTTTAATGGCTGAGTAGTATTCCGAGTGTGTGGCAACTCTAACAGCACATTGTTTAACCAATCCCCCTTCCTTGGATATTGAATTGCTCCCATGGAATCTTTTCCCCCTTCACTTAAAATATAATTGAAATCCAGGAAAACTTAGAATTTGATTCACTGACTACATTTTTCATTCTTTAGGGTAAGATACCAGAAGGGAAATTAGTAATCAAAGGATATTGCATCTTTCAGGCTGCATATTTCTCTCTCTCTCTCTCTCTCTCTGTGTGTGTGTGTATATATATATATATATTCATTCATTGCTAAATTGGTTTTTGAGGATTTAAATCCATTTCTTTATACCTCACAAATACTGTATAATCTATTACCATAATTACCAGTGTGATAGGTGAAACATAGTATCTTCCCCACTGACTGTGCATTAGGCTAGTTTACTTTCTATGCTTTTTGGTCATTTGTATTTGGTTTCTGTTTTTTCTAGTATGTTGTTCTCTAATTAACACGGATTCTCTAATAATGAACCACAGTGTTTAACCCCTATGTCATATATGTTACAAATGTTTCCTTAATCTTTTGCTCAGTTTAATTCATTGTATTTTTTTTAATGTAGAGAAGTTATATACATTCTTTTGTAGTCTGCTACACTAATCTTGTCCCTTTATGTTTGCTTTGGGTTTTTAGAACAAGCTTTTTAAATTTATTTATTTATTTAGTGTGTGTGTTTTATTGCACGTGTGTGTGTGTGTGTGTGTGTGTGTGTGTGTGTGCACCTTGTATATACCTGGTTCTAATAGATGCCAAAAAAAGGATGTTAGATCCCCTGAAATTGGAGTTACAAATGGTTGTGAGTCACCATGTGGGTTCTAGGAGTTGAACCTGTGTTCTCTCTAAGAACAAGTGCTCTTAACCACTGAACTATCTTCCCAGCTCCTCCCTTTATGATTTTGATATTTGGAAGGACCTTTTCTTACAAGAGCATAATATTCCAGGCTATTTGTCTCCAGCATTCTCATCAGCCATTGTTCTATTGCTGTGAAGAGACACCATGACCAAGGCAACTCTTATGAGAGAAAGCATTTAACTGGGAGCTATCTTATGGTTTCAGAGAGTCAGTCCATTATCATCATGGTGGAAAGCATGGCGGCACACAGCTAGGCACTAGAGCCATTGCTGAGAGCTACATCCCAATCGAAAGGCAGAGAGTGAACCTAGGCTTTTGAAATCTCAAAGTCCCACCACCAGTGACACACTTCTTCTAATAAAGCCACACCTACTCCAAGGAGGCCACACCTCCTAATCCTTCTCAAATAGTGCCATTCCCTCAAGACTAAGCATTCAAATATATGAGCCTACGAAGGCCATTCTTAATCAAAACACCATATTCTTGGAAGCCATTCTCCAAAAGACCTGTGAGGTAAAAATGCAAGAATGTGAGAATGCAGGTCAACACACAGAGCACCATCATTCCCTAACCAACCCAGGCTCTGCTTGGACCCCTGTGGGTCCTATCTGAGAGAAGTGCCTTCTTGTTGAAATTTTTTGCAGACATTTTCAGGTTTCAGAAAAATGTCAACATTATCCCAAGTGCTCCTCTTCTGGGAGTGCTCAGGGTCACCAAACTGGTGGCCTGTGCATTGATATGCCCATCCCTGCAGGGTACAGGTTGTCCCCCTGCCCAGGCAATTACAAGTGAGAGGAGTGCAGGGGGAGAGAAGGGGCTGGTCCTGAGTCAAAGAATTATTACCACAGGCCACTTCTAGGGACAGAAAATGCCTTTCCTTCTTGGTGTGTGTGTGTGTGTTGCATATGTGTGCACAAGCATATACACCTGTTACATGCACACACACACACACACACACACACAAAGAGAGAGAGAGAGAGAGAGTCAGAGTCAGAGTCTAATGTTACTATTCTGGTAGTTACTTCCGACTAGAAGAAACTCTCCCCACAATTTGAAAAGGTGTGGAGGGAGCAAATAAAACCTTAGGTAGAACTAGAAAAAGAACTGAGCATGTGCAGGGTAATTTTTCTCCTGCATGCTTTATTAAAGAATTAGATGACATAATTACACGTTATGATGTCTTTACACATATTTATGGTAATTACGTCAATGCACACTTGATGTTCTGTAATTACAGTAAATACACAACAATCCTGACAAATACTTGATGAAGAAGAATTCAAATTCCCTAGGTGAGGATGGGGCAAGACAAGGTTAACCCGAAAGTGTCCTGATAGCCTAGACCACAGGTATCCCCCCTACCTCTTCTTGGTTGTCTGAGGATGTAACATATGGCTCCCAATGTCATCAACACATAGCTACAATTTTCCAGGGATGTTCAGCAAGATTGGCTGCTAGAGAACCCTACTTACTTTGGTCACTTCCTCCTCTTTAAGGTGCTAAGTTTGCCGATAGGATGAAAGGAAGGGAAGTCAGACCCAATGAGTGACCAAGAGTCAAATAAGTGGTGAGTGTATGCGTCCGGGAGCTTCCTGTGAAAAAGAGCCATCCTAGGTACTGGGGGGAAATAGAACTGGGGAGTTCTACGTTCTCAACCTGAAATGCCCAGAAGCATGCCTCTTAGTCACTGGTCACAAAGACACTAGGTCAGTTCCTACGAGCAGGTCATGACCCACTGTCTGATCTCTGGACACACACACTGGGAGTTTTCACCATGGCACTGTGATGCCATTGACGTGTGTGGCATTGTATACGGTCATTGTGTTGGATGTATTTCCTTTTCTTTTTCTTTTCTAAAAATTTTCTTTATTTACTTTATGTATATGAGTACACTGTAGCTGTCTTCAGACACCCCAGAAGAGGGCATCAGAGCCTATTACAGATGGTTATGAGGCACCATGTGGTTGCTGGGAATTGAACTCAGGACCTCTGGAAGAGCAGTCAATGCTGTTAACCTCTGAGCCATCTCTCCAGCCTCCTTATTTCTTTTTTCTTATATGGGGCTTTTAATGACCTCATGAACTCTGGATTCTGAAGTTGCTGTTGTGTTTTTTTTTTATAAGCACCCCCTGTTTGAAACAGGGTCTTAATATGTAGCTTGGGCTGAGCTCGAATTTACCATCCTTCTGCCTCAAGCTTCTGAGTGTTGGACTCCTAGGCAACTGTTGTTCTTGCTATATTATAGAATTCTTAGCCAGTTTCTCAAAACCCATGTCTTGTGGAGCCCACCTGTAATCCCAGCCCCAGGAAGCTGAGGCAGGAGGATAGTGAGTTTGTGACTAGCCTGGGTTGCATAATGAGACACCCTATCTTAAACAATTGATGCAATTTTTGTCCCAATGGAGATACATCTCCTGTAGTCATTGTCTGTGAGTCCCAGTCCATCCACCCTAAGGCCAGGAAGTAGAAGCATGTATTTATCTTTACCTGGTAAATTCCTGATTAGAACTATCCATTCACCCAGGTCATTATTTTTCCCCTCAAAGAAGGAGATCTTAGACTCTGGGCTGAGTCCATGGTGTTGGCTGTGAATCCCCATAGCGACATAGCAGTGGTTCACCATATTGGATTTCCTCCAGGGGAAGGAGTAGACTGTGAGTCAACTGGCAAATCGAAAGTCCGCAGAACCAGAGGTGGGAAATCCCAGCTCTCTCTGCACGTCCTTATCCCTGCCTGGCAGCTGTGCAACCCTTTATACAGAGAAGGGTGCTTTCCCACCCACCTCGCTGGTCCTCAACTGATAGACATGAAATAGTTGTTAAGTTAAAAGCGTCCAGTAAGTGTAAGGAGTTGTCGACACACCCTCTCCATTGTGCACACTGACCCCCTTCATTCAGTATGGACGAGAGACAGGACGGAAGTCCTCCCTTTGCATTCACCGACTCCATCCCACTGCTGTGACCTATAGAAACCAATTATCCCTGGAACAGGTGCTCTCAAAGGATGATTTCTCTGATTCCCCACTGTCGGGGTCGGGGGGGGGGGAGGGGGGAAGAAATTTACCATGGGGTTGAGTTCCGTGCAGGAAAGGACTAAAACGAGGACTGGCTAATGACTCATAAAAACAGCAAACTTATTGACGAATGCGATTCTTAGTCATGAATTCACCATGTCCTCTACGTATCAAAATAAAAGCAATTATGGACTTAAAGGAAGCCATGATTCTTAGTGCAGAAAACACTAGTTTTAGTCCAAGATGGGGCTCAGAGAGAGTGACCTCTAACTCCCTTGTAATGAAAACACCTTGTAGCCTGAAGGCTTCCGAATGGTAATTGCTCTGGGCAAAGAGAGAGAGAGAGAGAGAGAGAGAGAGAGAGAGAGAGAGAGAGAGAGAGAGAGAGAGAGAGATCTAAGGGTACGGAGCCTCCCCCCATCCTCTGACTACACAGGATGAGGTAAAAACAAACCCCTCAACTCAGCATCTCACTTTTACCATCAACACAGGTCTCTTCTCTTCAGTTAGTTGCTCAGGACCGGGCCTCATGGATGTATTTAAACATGTTAACAAGCACGAGAGAGAAACGGACACAGCCTTCTCTCTCCTCCTCTCTCCTCCTTATTTTTTTTTTCTATTTAGTGAGAACTTTACATAGCCAGGAACTATATAATTCATATTTTCTTCACAGTCACAAAGACTGCTAGAACTGAGTTCCTGTTGGGAAACACATTTTTTTCTGGGTTCTTCCTGGTTGGGCACTGTGGTGTTGTAAACTGTTGCGCATTTACCAGCTACTGCAAAAGGTGGGTTCAGAGGGAGAGTAGATTTCTTATATCTTTTTCAATAAATTGCAACAGGAAATTAGGATGTTTGCGTTCTAAGAAGTTGGGGGTTGGGGGAAGACTCTAGGATTTGTTCTTGTAAGTGGAGCAAGGCCATTTTGCCAAAGTAATTTCTAGCCTCAGTACAACAGGTAGGAAGAAAAGAAAGAAGAAAAAAAAAAGGAAGCAACACGGCTCTTCTCATTTCCAGGGGTTCATGCTTTGGAGGTGGAGGGCAGGAGTCTGAAATTAAATATTCGAGAGAGAAATCAGCCAAGAGGCAAACTCTTCAGGAAAGGAATGTCCATTAAGGTCTGGTGATGGGATTGCCAATATAGACTGTTACCACCGGCCTCTCCCTCACCTCTTCCCCACCTGCAAGGGTGCCCGGGAACTTGATAACTCACGGAAGGATGTGCTCTCTTCTCCCTATCTCTACCTAGCCTTTAGCTGCTGGTCTACCAACTGCAGCTCCTGGGAATTGAAAATTAATTTCATTCCTTGCCCCACGCAGCTGATCACAGATGGCCAGTGCCTCGGCTGAGCTCTGGGGTCAGATGCGTGAGACCATCAGGTACCTGGAGTAAATGATAGGGGCCTTGGGCCGAAAAGACATCGACCAATTCAGAAATCACATTTTCCGCTCAACTCAATTTCAGTGTGTCCCTTTGTCTCTCCACAACAAGATTCAATTATCAGGGCAATGGGTGTTCTCTCTCGTAAGCATGTCCCCTTCCCCCCACCTTACTCACTTGTGCTCTCCGGTGGAATGTTTAGTGTCCGCTCTCCTCCTGGTAACTGTGGGCAATGGGATTTCTATAAGCAAAAAAAGAGAGGGGATTTTCTTTTCCTCCCTCATTGTCAGGAACTGACTAATTTCCATGGTAGTTGACACCATAGATAAGTATCAGAATATCAGAAGATGCTGATTCCAGCTGTGTGGTTGTGGGCAAGTCACTCAGCCTTTCTGAGCCTCAATTCCCCTCCTCCTAACCCCCACTGCAATAATAAGTTACAGCAGGGCTGGAATGATAGCGTAGTTGGTAAAGTGCTTGTCACACAAGCAGGAAAAGCCGAGTTAAATTCTTAAGAACTGTGTGTGGGATGTGTGTGGGGGGGGGGGCGGGGAATGTGTGTGTGTATGTGTGTGGGGTGTGTGTGTGTGTGTGTGTGTGTGTGTAATCCCAGCACTGTGGAGGTAGAGACAGGCAGACCCCTAGGTTTCACTGGGCAACGAGTCTAGCCTACATGATGGGCTCCAGGCTAATTAGAAACCCTGTCCCAAAACAAACAGGGTGGATGGGACCAAGCGATGACATCTGAGGGTATCCTCTGGCAGGTGCTCAACACACACACACACACACACACACACACACACACACACACAATTAGTTATAATAGATTACCTCTGAGATAATCATCTAGTGAGAAAATCCTAAGGGACCGAAATCACTTCCTTGACAGAATGCATTCATTCTAAATGTGCAACTTAAAAGGAACTTGAACACAAAGTCACAGCAAAGGCCATTCAGGGTCCCAGTAACAGGTATGACTGTAATATACATTAGACATTTGGACTTCTCTCCATGATGGTGTGTACCCCCTTCACTAGGAATCCCCCACAAGATCCTGCATGACAGAACCCCTTTCAAGACAGCTTGAACACTAGGTGTGAGTGGGAGGCAAGAGCTAGAGAGAGAATACACCTGTCTTAGTCAGGATTCCTATTCCTGCACAACCATCAGGACCAAGAAGCAAGTTGGGGAGGAAAGGGTTTATTCAGCTTACACTTCCAAATCGCTGTTCATCACCAAAGGAGGTCAGGACTGGAACTCAAGCAGATCAGGAAGTAGGAGCTGATGCAGAGACCATGGAGGGATGTTACTTACTGGCTTGCTTCTCCTGGCTTGTTCAGCTTGCTTTCTTATAGAACCCAAGGCTACCAGCCCAGAGATGGTACCACCCACAAGGGGCCCTCTCCCCTTGATCACTAATTGAGAAAATGCCCCACAGCTGGATCTCATGGAGGCATTTCCTCACCTGAAACTCCTTTCTCTGTGATAACTCCAGCCTGTGTCAAGTTAGCACAAAAACCAGCCAGTACAATATCCAAGATATATTTGGACATTGGCCCTTAGGGGTTGCCTTCCCAAGTTCCCAACCCCCTGTCTCTCAATCTCTCTCAGTCTGTAAGGCTGTCACTAGGAGTTGAATCCAAGCGTTGCTGATTCAGTGGTGTTTGCCCAAATGCCGTTTCCTAAGAACTGTCGGATGCCCAAGATGCTCTAGGAGTCTGTTTGCTTTTTCTAACAAAGCTTCCCTCCCCCTTTCTTTCCTGGAAGTAGAATGTGGCAGGACGCCGGCAGAATCTGAACCCAAGTCTATTCCAACTCCCTTCCAAACTCAACTACCCTTCCCCAAAGTCTTGGTGCTGTGGCTGCCTGTAGGCACCGACTGTATGTGACAGAGCAATTAGAGATGCTGGCCAGTGGTTTGGACCCCTTTGTGTGTGGGGTGGCAGGTTATACATGTTCAAGTTTATATGCATGCGTGTATCGTGAACACCAGAGGTTGGCATTCGGTATCTTCCTCTGTCATTCTCAACCGTAGTTTTTTGAGACAGCATCTCTCCCTGAACCTGGAGCTCCCTGTAGGCTAACCTGACTATCCAGCAAACCGAAGAGATCCTCCTGTCCCTGCCGTCCCAGCACTGGGTTTACAGGCACATCCTGCCATGCCTGGCTTCTACATGGGTGCTTGGGGATCCAAACTCAAGTCTTCACGCTTACAACTGAGCCATCTTCCCAGTTCCTGGTTCATTTATCCTTGCCTGTCCATGGTCTCCCTTGTTTTCAAGAGGATCCTTCCATACTTGAGAGGAATGATTATCCTAGCTGGGTTCCTCACTGGCCCGAGTCCATGAGGTCACTGTTTTATCTTTCTGTTTTGTTTTATTTCACTTTTCATTCAGTTTATTTGTTTATTTATTCTTTGAGGGTTCTACACATACTCGTGATGAATTTTAGTCATCTTGCCCCCACGCCCTCTCTCATCTCCTGATCCTGGATGAAACCCTTCTTCCTAGGAAGTCCCTCTTTCCATGCCTTTATTTGTGAGGGACCCACTGAGTTTATGATTCCTTGTGTCAGCGTGATTGAAGGACATTTACTGGAGCATGGGCAACTTTTTAGTGTCCACACCACCGCCTCCCCAGCAACTATGAACAGCCAGCAATCCCTTAGGGAGATTCTCAAGAATGGGGTTCTCAAGAGCCCCCCCCAATTCATGATGAAATACTGGCAGGCACAGACTTCTTGAGTCATAAAATTTTATATCCTCAGTTCCTAAAGGGTCTGATGGCAACACTTTTCCTCACTGAATTCTTGGAGGAAGCCAGTACATTCTCAGGAGTGAAGAATTGTAGGACCCAAGCCCCTCTGTGCCACTGCCCCACCCCAGGCAACAATTTCTTTGATGCCACCCACTGATCAAATACCCAGTCTATGACATTTTCTCTTTAAATTATACTGAAATCCTCTCTCCCAACCCCATTGACATACTGGTTGCATTCTAGGGCAAAAGAGAACAGACTGAAACCACGGACCTGTTAAGAGAATCTGGCTCAGGTGAGAGTGTTCACTTAGTGTGCATCAGGCCCTAGGTTTGATCCCTATGACTACACAAAACCAGACACATAAAACTGTGGATACTTGTCTGTCTTGGGTTGACCTTAGTAAGAAGTTCTTCTCTCTGTCTCTCTCTGTCTCTGTCTCTCTGTCTCTGTCTCTCTCTCTGTCTCTCTCTCTGTCTCTCTCTCTCTCTCTGTGTGTGTGAGCACGCACACATCTCTGTCTCTCTCTCTCTCTCTCTCTCTGCCTTTTGGCATAAGAAGCAGATACGGAAGAGCAAGGAGCATAGTAACACCCCAGGCCAAGTAGCACATTCAAGACAGCATGGCAGGTGACATCCAGGATGTCAGAGAATGTGACAGTAGCATTGGGGACGTGAATAGCATAATGCCACACATGAGTGTTGCCAGCAGAGCTAGGATAAGTTGGCAGTGGGCACAGAAACACCGTCTGGGTCAGGAGATGCCAAGGCGACCTGGTGTATTATCATTTGCTCAATCGACACACAGACGCCACCGAGGCTGCTAACACAAGGAACCACATCTCAGCTGTCTTCCTGCCCTCGCACCCATCCTGCCCGCGGCTTTCCATCTCCCTACCCATCTGTATCCTGAAGCACCTCGAAAGAATCAGGTTTTAAATGTCAGAAACCCAGGTTACAGGTCCATGGAACACAGCACCCCACAGACTCAACAGCCACCTCAGTGTTTTTATTTCTGTGCCTCACTCTCTCCACTTGTAAGGGGAAGATGGTCCATGCCTTTTAAGGCATGAATGAGGAAAAAAGTTAGCATCCTCGGGGCGTGTTAAAGCCATCTCTTAGGCTTACTATCACCGGATGTTTACATTTGCTACACTGTCACCTTACCTGTCTCTTCCTGCTGAGACCCATCTGGTCCCAGGAATGAGGGTACCTGCCACCCTCTGAGCTATAGGCCCTGCACGGTCATGGGAAGGAGTGGGGATACCAGCTTATCTTGACATCTCCTGACCCAGAGGTGAAGTCAGGGACTTGCCACAGCTCTCCAGATGGTAACAACTTTACTGCCTTAGCAGGTCCAACTCTTTGGCCAGAGTGACTTGTCCTTGGTGACAGCATTTTCTCCCCTCGCCACTCTGAAGAGACACTGGAGTCTAGAGTTTACGTCCTGGTTTCCACAGCCACCGCTGTGACACAGCATCTTTCCCTTGGGACCTGTCTCCTCATTCTTACCTTACTCTTCCTCAGGTCATCAAGTAGTCAATATTGATTTTTTTTTTAAGGGTAGGGCGGACCTCAAATTGTCTATGCAGCCCAGGCAGGCCTAACACTCATGCTAATACTCCAGCCATTTGCCTCCCAAATTCTAGGATTATAAAAATGTATGGCATAATCATTGACTTAGTTTATTTTCCTTTTTGACATTTTGATTCAGGGTCTTGTATAGCCCAGGCTATCCTTGAACTCATTGGGTAGGCAAAGCTAGCTTCGAACTCCTGAGTCTTCTGCCTACTCCTCCCAAGAGCTGAGATTACAGCTTGAGCCACCACCATCTAGCTCTTACACTGGCCCCTTCTTAGGGTTGCAAGTGCAGTTTGACTCTGTACGGAAATATCCGGGAGTCACCAACGGTGGCCTCAGACAGCAGAGGCAGGTCCTAAACACACACGCAGGGGCAGTGAGCACACAAGCACACACAAACATACACATATATGCACATGTACTCCCCCCTCTCTGAGCCTCCAGGCCTCTTTCTTCTTCATTTCCTGTGGCTGATCCCATACACTAATCCTGTCCTAGGTCCTGCTGTCACCTCTCAGTGGCCCTGTACCTCGCTCCCTTGAGCAGAAAGCCCCCATCACATCTCTAGCCTCCTGGTGCTTGGGGGGGGGGCGGCAGGGGGAGCGGAGAAGCTTCAGGATAATGAGTTGAGAACTTCCAGCCTCCCGTCTCCTCCCGGCTGCTGACTGACACAAATGGAATTCATCTTTAATCATCTGTTAACTCGTTGTCTATTATAGCTCTTTAATAGCACCATAGATATTCTTAATGAAGCATGATTTAAGGTATTTACAGCCCAAGGACCGACAGACATCACTCACAGTGTGCAGGTAATGAGGCGGAAAACGGCTTTTGAATTTCCCCCAAAAGAGAAAGCACACGGGGACAGAAAGAGCTTTAGCACAGGGGCAAAAAGAAAAAAAAAAAGAAAGAAAGAAAGAAAGAAGGAGGGAAAAGGATTAAAAGCCTCATGTTGTACGGTTTGTTTTAAAATGTTTGGGCATTTAAAGTCATTTTAGCTCTTTCGGGGTGTTTGGCTCAGAGTCCAGCAATTACAGCTCAGAGGGCGGCAGTGGGCTTCGGTTGTGAGTTCCCCAGGCAGCCACCTCAGGTCCTGCTGCTGTAACCCTACACTGAACTAGGGACTAGGGAGGGGCTGGAGGAGTCACAGGAACTCACGCCTTCCCCAGTCATCTTACCACTGTCTTCCCTTAGGGAAGTTAGGATGAGTGGCCTTGAGAAGGCAGCCCCACCCCCCAGCAGACAGACACAGGTTCTCAGCTTCCTACCCAGGGCGCTTGCTTTTGGGGTGGGGTGGGGTGGCTGCTCCTACCTCATAAAACCTCCATGTTTTCTGCTTGAAGTGCAACCTTGTAACAAATGTGAGAACTCAGCCTGGCATCCACTGAGGAGACCGAAGGTCACCAGCTGATTGGTGACAAAGCCAAGCCTGAGCCAAGGCCTCTTTTCTCAGGGAATCCTCCTGCCTGCCCAAGTGTATAAAATCCCTCAGAACACTGGGAGCTGGGGGCTGGCGGGGGGGGGGGGGAGTGGCGGCATTCTCTTAAGGTTAGGTTTTAAACACAGAGCCCTGCAAGGCTAGAGGAACACGCTAAAGTTATGGTTCTCAACCTGTGGGGTGCGACCCCTTTGTGGGTCAAATGTCCTTTCTATAGGGGTCCCCTAAAACCATCAGGAAACAAAGACATCTATATTATGATTCATAACAGTATATATATATATATATATATATATGAAGCAGTAACAAGAAATGATTGTATGGTTAGAGGTCACCACAACATGAGGAACTATATTAAAGGGTCGCAGCGTTAGGAAGGTTAAGAAACTCTGTTCTAAAGGATGGAGGGCTATCTTGCTACAGGAGAGAGACTACAGTTCCAGTTCCAATTCTGACTCTTGGCTACTATGGCCTTTGAACAGATTGCCTGACCTTCCTGCACATCCTCTCTTTACCTCAGAGGGTGCCCTGTCCCTGCCATCTTTGTAGTCAAGGAGACATGAAGAGAAATGACTTGGAGGAAGGAGGCAGAAGCGACCGTCAGTCACACTAGCTGAATGATATCGCCCTCTCTTGTGGTCCGGCTCACAAAGATCTCTCCCCATGCCGCTGTCGTGGCTTTCCCTGTCTGTCTGTATCTTCTCGACCTCGACCTGAGGTGAAAACTGATGAGAGATTCCGTGTCCTGGTGACATCTCATCCAATCCTCTTTCTGCTGCTGTCCGAGATGGTTTTCCATAGGCCACCAGAGATACTGACAGAAAATGGGACACCCAGGCCCAGTGGTCCAATTTTCCGAGGGAACCATGTGGGGCTGTTTGCTATTAGTACCATACACTCTTGCCTGGCTCAGAGGATCTAGGCTTGGGTCCTCTGCTACTTGTGCCTTTTCCCTCCTGAGAGGAGAAAGGGCTGTGGGCACTAGAGTAAGCATGAAACATCTGGCTGAGAAGGTCGATCGGTAGGCGGGCTGGGAGAATCTCGGAAGGTTTCTTGGCATGGGGTGGTGAGCTTACCTATGCTGCCTCAAAGAAGTTTACTGACTCTCCTCTGGCCAGAGCTTCCTTCGCAAGCATCAGCCCTTTACTCTCAAGAACACCATTCCATTTTGTCACCTCTGAAACATGGCACAGACAGGTTACGGAACTAGCCTTGGTCACACAGGATCAAAATTCTGACTCGCAACATTTCCCAGGCTCCCTAGCCTCTAGCTCTGTACCAGTCTGTTTCTGCTTGGCATGCGTTGCCTCCTCCCACGCCTGAGGGAGCCAGACGTCCCAATCCACACATGGAAGCACTCAGGCAGGGGTGACATTCTGAGGACACAGTCAGGAGAATGGGATCCTCTAGTGCCAAATCAAAGTAGAGTTCCATTTGGAGAAGGATACTGGCCTCAGATGGAAAGACTCCACCCATCATTACCCCATTCACTCCTCTCGTTGTTTCTAAGAGTCTATCTATGCAATGTTGGTTCATCTGGAACTGGATATGTGGCTCAGGCTGGCATCAAACTTATGGCAATCCCTCTGCCTCAGCCTCCCATTTGCTGCTATTATAGGTGTATATAGTCATACCTAGCTAATCTTTCCTTTTTCTTCTCTTTCTCCCTCTCTTCCTTCCTCTCTTCCTTCCTCCCCTCTTTCTTTCTTTCTTTCTTTCTTTCTTTCTTTCTTTCTTTCTTTCTTTCTTTCTTTCTTTCTTTCTTTCTTTCTTTCTTGCACTGGGGATCAAACCTACAATTCTGTGTATGCTAAGCAAGCACTCTGCCACAGAGCCACATTCCCACCCTCTCCTCTCCTTCCAGAAGTCCTCAGTCCCA
The DNA here is from genome assembly GCA_036184795.1 of Tokudaia tokunoshimensis. Classification (NCBI taxonomy): domain Eukaryota; kingdom Metazoa; phylum Chordata; class Mammalia; order Rodentia; family Muridae; genus Tokudaia; species Tokudaia tokunoshimensis. Next base: position 55,996,806 of record BTHU01000011.1, on the reverse strand, counting down.
TCATAGCCTCTGCCATCCAAGCTATATATATCTCAGATATGTCCAATCTAGACCAAAAGGACTATAAAAGCAGAAACTGGGGGCGGAGGAGTACCTTAGGGCCTGGTGGATTTATTCATTTGTGGATTTGTAAATCCTCTCCTACCTGCCCAAACCTTGTGTAAGTCCTAGGGATAATGGAACAGCCTGCCCAGGGAGAAGCCATGAACTAGTGCAAGGGAAGATTCCATAGAGAGAAAGGAAGAAGGAAGGAAGGAAGGAAGGAAAGAAAGAAAGAAAGAAAGAAAGAAAGAAAGAAAGAAAGAAAGAAAGAAAGAGTCTGCCAGCAATTTAAAGAGTTGAGACATGCCTTACAGAGCCCTAGGGCAGAATATATCTGGGGGATTAAATATGGCACAGGATAAGTTTCTCAGCTTTGGGTGGTAAAGGGTTTTTCCAAAACAGTGCATGTAGCTGGGTACAGAGCACACCCATTGGAGGATGCCCCCCAGTTTTGATGATCTCCCCATAGTGTGGTGATGTGTTCATTTCCCTCCCTTACCTCAGTTTCCAGCAATCCATTGGCTGCGTGGCACAGACTCCCGGGAAGGTCTCCCTCAGGCTGGAAATCTTTCTCTCTTTACATTTCATGGGGAAGCCTGTGCCTTCCCTTCCCTCTATCAGCGAGGACCAGAGAGGAAATGAAAGGCTTACAGGGCTCAGAGGGCCTATGGAAATGAAGTCTCTGTTTTCTGCCATGCTTATCCTGGGATCTCTTAAGTCGTTACAACTCCTCGGGAGTCTCGCTTGCACCACAGGCCTTTGGCTGGTCCAGACCCCGATTTCCACTGTCTCTTCCCCACCTTGGTTCAAAATGCTAAGAGACTGGCTCAACACCGGAGTGGCTGTCCCAGGCCAGATGTGGAAATGAAGGAAAGCAAAGAGGGAGACAAGGGTCATGTCCCAAACATGCTGGCCTCCTGCCCAGAATGAGGCAGCTATGCTGTCTGCTTCTAGAGCCCCAGGAGAAAACAAGTTCCTCTAAATAGCCAGAGTCAATATGTCTCAGCAAAACCAGGCTTCTTAAGAGAATACAGTAAAAAGGAAAGAAGTAAAAAGGAAAGAAGTCACATGGGCCCCTTTATTGGAATAGACTTGAAGTTGATTTTGTTTGGTTGATAGTGGGTATTGAACCCATGACATCACATGTTCTGGGTCGTCGTCGTCATTGTTATTGTCATCATTATCTTATTTTTTCATTTCACGATAGCTCACAAAGTTGCTCACCCTGGCCTTAAACTCACTCTATAGTCAAGTACATCTTCCTGCCTCAGCCTCAGCTTCCCAAGTAACTAAGACAACAGACCTCTGCCACCAGGCCTGGCTCTTTGCCATTATCAAAGTAGTCAAAGTTTTGTGGTCCAGAGTTTCTTCCTAGCAAGCCCTCATCACAATTTATAATAATTTCTCTCAGTTGACAAATACCAGCCTGTAGTTGTACGGGAGGTGACTGGAGAAATGCCAAGAGAAGCCTCACCTTGGGTTTTCTTGTGCAGTGGTTTCTAGGGCCATCGGAGCTGTCTGGTTAACTACTCCCGTGGTGTCCATCACCATCACCACGTTTCAATGGCATTTTGAGAACACCAGCTCTGAAGATGGAACTGTCAGTCCCTCCCCCAAAGCAAGTGATTTTTATAAACGTTGCTCCCAAGTGGTTCTGGGATTGATGAGAGGATCTCTTTTGTTAAGTCCCCTTTCACGGAGTCACTGTCACCTTTGTCTTAGTTGCTTTCCTCACACTGTGACTAAAAACCTGACCAAAGCAGCTTGGGAGAGGGAAGACTTGTGTTAGCTCAGGGATCTCAGGGGATACAGTTTCTCATTGTGGGGAGGGCTTGATGGGGTTCCTGGCAAAGGGAAGGGGCATGTAACAGGGACTCCTTACATTTTGTTTGGGATAGGGTCTCACTGTATTTAGCCTTGGCTGACCTGGAACTCTCTATGTAGGCTACAGCGGCCTTGAAATCACAGAGATCCACCTGCTCCTATGGCCCCCCCCATCCCCCGATGCTGGAATTAAAGGTGTGCCACACACATCTTAGTACAACAAAGAGCAGAGCACTGGATGGGAGCCAGAGTAGGGTATAGATCTCAGGGTCCACCCCTTACCACATACTTTCAAGAGGACCAGCCCCTCCACAACTTCCTGAAGACAAAGTATCAAACCCACAAGCTGGTGGGGATGGGTGATGGGAATTTCACATTTAAACCATAACAGTTCTGCATAGAAACTCTTCAAGCCCCCCAGTGACCTCGGAAGTGGCCCTTGTCAGAAGCTCAGGCCACCATTTGAGGGTCTTTCTGAGAAGCATTCTGTGACCATCTGCAGAGAGGCTGCCGCTTGAAAGCCCTAAAACATCTCCTTGAGATGGGGCTCAATGACCACCCCCCCCTTTCCTGCCTCTCTCTCTGTCCTTCTCACTTCCAGATGATTCCATACACAGCTTGGCCATACAGTCAGTCCTTGAGCACCATCTCCATGTTCCTAGAGCTGGGTCTCTGTTTTATTCCCAGCTATTAGGAATTGTTTTTAGCAAAGCATGTGTGTGACACTTAGATGGAGCAACCCGTTACCTAGGAAACTGTCCCTCTATACATGCTTCGCTGCCTGGTATCGTTTGGATCCAGCTGCCTCGATTGGCCTTTTTCCTTAGCCTTTCTGCGACCCGCACCCCCCCCCCTTTTCTCCCAATTATTGTGCCAGAGGCGTAGCTCCCAACCAGGACCAGCTATGTAATTTGTGGGGTTCACTGTGAAATAGTCCCCCATTCAAAACCGATTGAGGTTTCCTAGATAACAGACTCTTAAAACAAGCAGTGGGCCCTGTGCTTGTGTGAGTGCGTGTGTGTGTGTGTGGGGGGGGTCTCTGTGACAGAGCACAGGCTGTGTGCGCGTGAGGCCTGCTTCTGAGGTGGTCAGAATAGCCCTGCATAGCTCTCAACTGTCTCTGTAGACTGACTCGGCTCCTGCCCTGGTGACAGAGGCATATGCCTTCCATTTTATCACAGTTGTGTTTAATTCTTTTTTTTTTTTTTAAGGCTTTCTCTAACAACACATAAACGTGGGGCTTCTGAGTTTGTAAGGACCAGAGACCGTTTCATAGAACCCTTATTTTATCTGCTCAGGATATTTTCTGTCTCCTTCAGTCTGACAGGAGCATCTGATTGGAACTCTAAGTCCCCGTCAGGCCTGGACTGTCAGGTCAAGTCTGTGAGTGCTGCCTCTGGCTAACATGACCCAGAGACTTTTTTGGTGAACACCATCCTTCTCTGTATGGTATTCCTTGTGAATCTTCTCAAAAAAGTCACCACCTCCCTCCCCCCCCCAAACACATCCTGACTCAGTCACCCACAGGTTCCCCCAAAACCTTTAGGAGAGATTTGTGTTTCCAGCCTATTTCACTTTTTGAGGTTAGCCAGTGAGAGAAACTGGCCCCCCACAGTGTAGGTTAGCAGTTCTTTTCATCGGTCAGCTAGCTGCTTCTTTTTAAGACTTTCTAGCCCCACCTCCCAGAGTTCCAGGGGCCAAGACCTTACCCATTACGTCTTGGTAATGTGAGACACAGGTACACCTCAACTTCCATTGGCTGGGTCTCACTTTATCTTTGTATCATTCCGTAAGACCTGCGGATGTCCCTCTCCATGGCCTGAGCACAGAGTCTGCACCTTCCCTTGTCTTCCTGGGATGCAGGAGACCCTTGGGCCACTGTCTCCTGGGGACCGTCGGTAGCCACTCCCCCTGGTATTGGCCTGGCTTTAACCCACCCAACTTCTCTGACCCCTTAGCGAACCCAGATTTATACTCATTTGCACAGGCCAAGGACCCAGTGGCATCCAGTTTCCTGGTGGCCCGATGTGAGGTTCCTTTCCTTACCATCCATGTATATAAAGAAGAGTTGAACTCAGAGGAACATGCTAGAGATGCAGAGAAGGAGACTTGCTTGATGGTATCTTTAAACTGCTCTCTGTCAGGGACAAAGTACTTAAAAGTCAGCTTGTGTAAGCCTTTGTAAGACAGCTATGTCCCTTCCCACAGAACACAACAGGTTAAAGCATGGACAGAGAGCTTGCATTTCCCCCAACACACCCCACCCCACCGCCTCTCCCGCCCCTGTCTTCAGTCAGCAGAGGGAGGCCCCAGGTATCCAGAACCATGGGCGGAATGTGGCTGACTTTCTACCTGTGCTTTGTGACCATGTGCGCGTGGGCCAAGTTGCGCAGCCTCCCCATGAGGCAGCTCTCTTAGCTTCACGGTAGTGCTGAGCCACACATGGTACCCGTCATTTGTCTAAGAATCTTTTATGACTGATTGCATCAACTTATAATGCCAGCGTTTGAACGTCTGTTTTTCTTTTGGAGACAGGGTCTTGCTATGCGGCCCAGCTCGGCTTTCCCCTGGAGACCTTTCTTCCTCCCCTTCCCCAGTGGCTGTGATTACAGGTCCATGTCGGCCACACCCTGCTTAGTCTTGACTGCCTAGGGACAAGTTTCTCCTTGGCAGTTAGCTTCCCAGCAGTGTGTCCTATTTGTTCTATGGCTTACGTGTTTGGTACCTGCATTCAGCCTGTGTGCCTACTATGCACCTCGTGTGCATCAGGAACCATGTGGAAGTGCCCGTGTGTCACTTAGTAGCAGGGCCATGCTCTGAGGCAAGCCCATCATGGGTTGACCATCCTAGAGTGTACTCACGCTCAACTAGAGTAGTGTAAGCAAGCACAGCTTGTGGCTTTTCCGCGCCATCAAGAGACAGGAGAAGGACTGGGTGTGGCATGAGCACCTTTAATCCCAGCACTTGGGAGGCAGAGGCAGGTGGATCTCATTAAGTGTGAGGCCAGCCTCATCTACATAGCAAGCTCCAGGGGCAGCCAGGGCTACACCTGAGACCCTGATCCAAACAAACAAAAGAGAGAAGGAAAATAGGAAGAAGGAGCTGCTGAGGCCACTGATAGCCTCACAGTGTGTGCTCTTTACAGTTGTATGTGGGGTGCATATGTATGTGGGTGCACTCATGCGTGAGGATGAACATGCACATGGACAAACATATGTATGGAGGTCAGAGGTCAACTTTAGGCGTCTTTCCTCGGATGCGGTCCACCTTGTTCTTTCAGAAAGAGTCTTATTGATCTGGGGGTTGCCAAGGAGGCTAAGCTGGCTGGTCAACAACCCAAGAGATTTGCCTGTTGCCATCTTCTCAGTGCTGAGATTACAAGCATGGGCACCAACCACATAGGGGACCTGGGGGTTGAACTGTGGCTCTCAGGTTTATGTAACAAGCACTTCCCTGACCGAGCCACCTCGTTGGCCCCATTGGATTTTGGTTGTTGTTGTTATCTGTTTGTGCCTGGTTTTTTTTTTTTTTTTGTCTTGTTTTGTTTTTGGTAAGGAGGACTAAACCTGAACATAACAATGAACAGTATAGTGAATATGCAGAGAAGAAATAGGATTCTTTAGAATCATTAGGGACAGTAGGCAATTGTCTATACCACTCTTCATAGGAGTGATAACACAGTATCTTTGCTTGCACACCACCAAAGTGAGCACACTGGTTATATGATACACTTTTTTTTCTTTGAAACAGGGTCTTATTCTATAGCCAAGCTGACCTCAAACCTGATATCCCCCCACCTCAGCCTCCACCTGCTAGATTATAGGCATGCACCACAGAGCAATAGCACTGGATGAATTCTTCAGCCCCGTTGTAACATTAAGAGATTATATGAATTCTTCAGCCCTGTTATAATATTAAGAGATTATATGCAGCCTTTTGATGGCAGAAATGTCATGCATAGACATTGTCTCGAGGGACCAATTCTCTTTCTCCTCAGTCAGATCTATGAAAAGAACAGGTGGGCTTTCCTAAGACCCTGCTATTCTTGACAAAATATCATCAGGCAGGAGATAGGTCCTCTGCTTCCAACTCCTTAGTCAGAGAAGTAGGTTGTTCTGGGAATACCACCTAATGGGGTCCAAGTTTCAACCACACCTCTAATAAAGTCCCTGTGGTCCTCAGAGCCTAATATAAAGCCTGAGAGCAGTCTAGTCACATCAACGGTCAAGAAATAGGCAGAATGGGGCTGGAAAGATGGCTCAGAGGTTAAGAGCACTGACTGCTCTTCCGAAGGTCCTGAGTTCAAATCCCAGCAACCACATGGTGGCTCACAACCATCCGTAATGAGATCTGATGCCCTCTGAAGACAGCTACAGTGTACTTATATATAATAATAAATAATAATAAGTAAATCTTAAAAAAAAATTAAAAAAAAAAGAAATAGGCAGAATCTGTCTCAAGGTTTTATGCAAAGTTTTTGGCAATGCAGTAAGCACTGGTAGGTGTATCCCTTCTCTGACCTATTCTCTGAACCCTTCCAAAATAGTTATTTAAATAATTTTTAAAAATTTTTACTTATTATCGTTGTGTAGGAGGGGGTACAGGGGCACATGTGTCACCGTGTGTATGGAGGTCACAGGGCCACTCTGGGGAGTCAGTTCCTGCTTTCTGTCTTTCTACCACAGGTTTGAAGAATCAAACCCAGGTCCTCAGACCTGCACAACACACGTGCTTGCCCGCTGGCTCATCTCATAGGCCCTGCTTGAATCTTTTGATGGATTTGGAGAGCAGAACATTATGTCTTATTCCCATCCCCCAACACACACACACACACACACACACACACACACACACACACACACACACAATCCCCCTCCTCCAATCAGTGTCTTATTTACAATGGTCTCACCACATTCTGTGAGTTTCCTTGAAATGCTCTCTTGACATTGGAAAAAGACTTAGAAAGCATACAGCTGGCTTGGCATCCATGTGTTACAACCTCTATAAGATGCCAGAGGCGCCTCCTCCTCCTCTGCCCTCCCAAGAGGGGCTAGGGCCATAGATCAGCTCTGTCTTCAGCCTCATTTGATGAGCGGAGGCCCTACGAGTTAGGTAGCTCACATTTAGGAGTTGGGTAGAGAAAGAGAAGGTGTCAGAACAAGTCCTAACTGGGAGTCACAGTTAGACCTAATTTTACATTCCATGGGGAGAAAACCCCATACCAGGGTTTTAATGCTCAAAGCATGTGGCACCTGCCAAGATTTGCTGTGTGTGTGTTTAATAGAGTCTGTGTTTCACACACTAGGTTCTTTGTGTTAGTTACCCCTGCCCCTGGAAGAATCTGGATATTTCGTAGTAACCCATTCATTGCCCTAATATCTCTCTAGGGTTCCCCCTCACTAATTCTGTGTGTGGAGGAACAGATGCCCAGACAGAGCCAGCCCTGAAGCTCGCAACCTCCTCCTGCCCTAGCCTGTCCTGGTCCTCTGTCATCCCTTCCTGGTGATGTTACCTTCCAGAGCCCTGAGCAGGACATCCAGTGTCCAATCAATGGCCTGCCTCTTGCTGAGGATTCTGTCCTCCCTAGCACTTCCCTCTGGGCACTCAGACCAAAGTGTCCCCACCTCAGTCTGTCCAACCAGTCAGCAAACAACCGCGTCTCCAAAAGGCTGAGCCACTAGCCCAGCTACTCACTCCTCACCCCGGTGGAGCCGGGCTTGGTCACCCCGATGAGTGTGAAAAACGCCGCCTTTGCAGGCCGGAATCCGAAAGAAATTGGAAAGCTGCTGCTCTCCCCATTCCCACTCTCTTCTCATGTTTGCTGTTATTTTTTAACACTTTTTTTTTCCCCTCCTCAGAGAAGCACTTTCCTCTTCCCCAGAGCTTGCCTGTAGCGAAGGCATGGTCTGTACAACTGCAATTATTTCAGGAACAGATGGAGTGAGGAGCAGAAAGTCTGTTAATAGTAATAGAAACGCTACATGTTAACCTGGACAGCACACGATGACAGTCCCATGACTACCGTTCTGTTCCCACCAGCTGGGCACCCAAAGGAGGAATGAGATATTCACAAACAGACATCAGCCACGTAGCCACCTAAAGTTAGAACTCAAATTCCTTCACACTAGGGGCCCTGGCGACCGCATAGGCTTAGGCCTGGCACAGAGGAGGCCATGCTGTACAGCCTCACAGGCGAGCCCAGGCTCGGGTTTAGGCAATCACCACATCCTGGGCTGACAGAGTTATAGGCCTGGTTTTTAGGCAAAGGCTTAGTGTGCTAGTTCTAGTGGGAGCTAAAGGGGCAGTGATTCCAGTGGATACTTGTGTGTGTGTGTGTGTGGGGGGGGACTCCTAAACTTCTCTTGACTTCCTGGGGGCAGGGGGAAAGCTTGGTACCAAATCCCCCAGCGAATGGCCCAGTGTGGGGTCTCATCCAGTTCTGGGACCAGAAACATCTCTTCACCCTTACTGAAATGTGGGAAACCAAGTCTTACCCACAACAGGGAACATAGGCACATTTATTTCAGAAACGCTTTTTAAACACCTACTGCGTAGAGGAAAATCATCACCTAGGAAGAGGGACTCTGACCATGAAACGTCTCCTACAGGCTCCTGCGTATGAACATTTGGTCCCTAGCTGGTGGCACTATTATTTGGGCAGGCTGCAGAGCCTGCAGGAGGTGGGATCTCACTGGAAGACCTGGGGTCTGGAGGTGGGTCTTGAGCCCAGCCCCACTTCCTGTCTGCTCTCTGCTTCCTCTCTCCAGAGGCAATGAGACCAGCTGCCTCGGGTTCAGGCCAGCATCCCTTCCTTTCCAGAATGGACTGCATCCCCTAAAATCAAAATGAAAAGGCTCTACTTCCACGAATAGCCTCTGGTCAGATATTTAGCCAGAATAAGTAACCCTGGGACAGTGCTATGCCTACATAGGCACAAGTGTAGCCCAAGATGTGGACACACCCAGGAAACCATCAAGCAGGTCGCAATCAGACTTCATTTCTCTGGGTCAAGGGACACAGAAGACTCCACAGGGACAAACTGACATGAAGGTTGCTGGAGACAGCTGGGCGGGCTGAACAAGGTCTCCTACACCAGGGTGAGAGCTGTGCATAGTCTGAGGTCTGTGGCCAGTTGCTTTCTAAGGGTATTCCCAGGCAGCCATTGTCACAGCCAGTCCTGGATATCTTTTCATCCGTAAGTCCAGTGACCTTGGGTTGGCACCAGGATGTGGCTATCTACCCGCATAAATGAGCTACAGTGTAAATCAGGGTTGGTTTATTCATTTATTATCGAGAATAACTTTACCGAGATCCCACTAGGCCACTCCCCTAGCCAGCAAGGGTCACTTGAGTGGGGAAAAAGGGAAGATGGCCCTCAGGAAGTGGTAAAGACATGAGCTGCCCGAAATTTGACAGATGTGTCAGAAGGAATGGAGAGGATCCAGGGTGGATTCCAGACCTTAGAAGACCACAAAAGGAAGAATCCAAAGATTAGCACTTGGTGACTAATGGTGACATTGTTGTTCGTAAGAAAAGGCAGAGGACAAGGAGGAACGAGCCAGGGTGGAGATACAAATGTGGCCCTGCAGCTAGACGTGGCACGGCGGCTGCTTCAATCCTTGAAGTGTCCTGCCCACCCCTGCCCTCAAGGACTCTCTTTTTCCTGTGCTTTCTTCTGCTCCTGGCTCCTGGGCAGTATGGATGCTTTCTCAATTAGTCCATCAACATGTAGTGACTGTTGCAGTCTGCTCAGCCACTCATGAAACATTGGCATTGAAATAGAGCACTTGGCTTTATTTTTTTTTTAAAGATTTATTTATTTATTATATGTAAGTACACTGTAGCAGTCTTCAGACACCCCAGAAGAGGGCATCAGATTTCATTACAGGTGGTTGTGAGCCACCATGTGGTTGCTGGGATTTGAACTCAGGACCTTCGAAAGAGCAGTCAGTGATCTTATCCGCTGAGCCATCTCTCCAGCCCAGCACTTGGCTTTATTAACAGGAAAATTTCAGTGTCCCAGAGGGGTCCGAACACCCTGGCTGTAAAGAAAGGACAAGACAGTGAACTCGTCAGGATTTGAACTCGTCACTAGGCAAGCCAGTAGCCTTTGGGCATATGGTCACATGGGCCTAGAGGAGGCATCCCTTCCCATAGACATCTTGAGTGGACAGATGCTGTAGCAGGGACCACTGTCTCCAGAGAACTGGGCAGCACAGCTGAAAAGTGGGGACTCCAGGACAAACTACCAACAAGTATATCTTGGGGGTCCATATTGTTGTAAGTAGAAGTCAACTCTGACTGCTAGGGTGGGGCTCAAAGGCAGTGCACATACCTAACAAGGGTGAGGATTACAGCTCTAGTCCAAAAAAAAAAAATAGATCCTCAAATCTGCCCATCTGTCCATCTGTCCCTCCGTCCCTCTGCCCCTCGCTCCCCATGCTGTGTCTGTCTGTCCCTCTGTGTAAAAGAAGAGTATGAAATTTAGAGACCAGAGATCTGGTTTGGAACTCCAGAAAAGGTCACTTGTTCCTCCTGACTGGAGCTTTCTTGGTCACCTGACCTGCGCCAGGGCTCTTAATCCAGAGCCATTTGTTAACTCACTTAATATGCATAATGACTTAAGAGAAAAGAATTATTACTAGTCCCACCCAGTAGATAATAAACATGGTGCCCAGAGAGTTTGGGCAACTTGCCTGACTGATCTGACCCTGTGTCACCTGCCACTTCCAACCCTTGATTTCCCCTCATATTACTTCTCAGGCAGGGCATGTGACATGTCTTTAATTCCAGCCTTCAAGAAGCAGAGGCAGATGGATCTCTGTGAGTTAGAGGCCAGCCAGGATTACTTGAGACCCTGTCTAAAAAAGAAATGAAGGAAGGAAGGAAGGAAAGGAGGGAAGGAGGGAAGGAGGGAGGGAGGGAAAGAGAGGAGGAGGAGAGAGGAAGAGAGAGAGAGAGAGAGAGAGAGAGAGAGAGAGAGAGAGAGAGAGAGAGAGAGAGAAGAAATGGATTACCTTTTCATACTGGGAACGTAGCTCAGTCATAGAGTGCTTGTCTAGTCTATGAATCCCTAGACTCTATTTATCCCCAGCACTGCAAACACACACCACACCCACACACCCCCACACCCCCATCCCCCACCCCACACACACTCACCTACCTTTTCTATGAAGATTCACACTTCCATCCCACCTTCCCACCTATTTATTTGCACCTTTAAACTGGAATCTGGTGGGGCCCTTCCTACTGTGGCTGTTGACACATTGCTTTCTCTGTGACTTGAGACCACCCAGGGCAGGTGTCTTAGGCTTTTATTATTGTGAAGAGACATCATGACCACAGCAACTCTTATAAAGGCAAACATTTAATTGGAGCTTGCTTACAGTTTTAGAGGTTTAGTTCATCATCATCATGGTGGGAGGCATGGAAGCATCCAGGCAGACATGTTACTAGAGACAGAACCAAGAGAATTATACATCTTAACCTGCAGGCAACAGGAGACTGTGTGCCATACTGGGTGTAGCTTGAGTACAGGAGATCTCAAAGCCTGCTCCTACAGTGACACACTTCCTCCAACAAGGCCTCCTAATAGTGCCACTCCCTGTGGGCCAAACATTCAAACATATGAGTCTATGTGGGTCATACCTATTCAAAGCACCACAGCAAGTATCAGATCTACTACAAGGAGCCATCAAAGACACTAGGAACTTGTGCTTGAACAGAAGGTAGTTGGCGAACATGTTGACTTTGAGAGTCTGAGGCTACTGTGTGTGAGGAGGATGGGGCTCATTCTGCAATCATGCCTGAAGAACGTGTATGTTTCCAGAAAGCTTTTATTGACTCTGTGAGACATGGCTATTTATAAGAATCTGAAAGGAGCCCAAGCAAAGTGGCATTCCTAGGCTATTGAGGGACACCCAAGGCCCAGAGGCTATGGAAGATGCTAGACAGTCCTTGTTAGGTTCCCCATGGAGACACACAGCCCTGGTCATTCTGGCACTCCAGGATTCTTCAGTCCATCCATTCCAAGAGAGCGTAGTCCTCCTAGGGATATGGAGAGAGAAAAGAGGAAGTGTATGTGGGATGTCACAATTCTGTGTTCACTAGTGTTCCCATACTTAGGCTTTGAGAGCCAGATGTTTAGAGAAAGTTACATCAAGATAACCAGTATTCTTGGAACCTCTGAGATCAGGCACCATGACACTTGTTCATGAGATCCTAACCTGGCCCCCTAAACATTACTAAAAATAATATTTTATGCCTATAACTCACTTTACATCAAGAGTAATCATGTGGTGGGAAGTAGACACTGTGACCATTTTTCAACGTAGTAGAACACACCCCAGAGAGTGTAAATGACCTTCATTTTGATGAAAAACTGAGGTTAGAAACCAGGTCTCCTGGCATTGACTCAGGCAACCTCCACACATCAGCATGGCTTTCAGACAGACAGCCTCTAGTCCCTACATGCCTAAACAAGCATGGGAGGTCAACATATATGTCACAAGGAATGTGTAAATCCCTGTAACCCAAGCTGAAGGGTTCATTTCATACTACGAGTCTAGGTCAACATTTCTCAACCTGTGGGTCATGACCCCCTTTGGGGGTTGGATGACCCTTTCATAGGGGCCACAAATCAGATATCCTGCTTATCAGATATTTACATTACTAGTAATAACAGTAGAAGCAGCAGCAGCAAGATAATTTTATGGTTGGGTCAGCACAACATGAGGAGCTGTTATTAAAGGGTCCCAGTATTAAGGAGGTTGAAAACCACACGGCTCTAGGGGATGACCATCTTAAACAGACTCAAGCTCTTCACAGCTTTTCGCTTTTTGTTGTCAGTACAAGGAACTTCATCTTTGTATTTGTTCCCTCTTGGTTACAGGATGGTTGCCACACATACATCACATCAACATCACAGAAGGAAGGAGGATGGGCAAAGGAATGAGAGACACCAAGGATTTTTTCCTAGTAACTTTGTCCTTTTACTTGGGGAAAGACCTCTTCCCCAGAGACTTTCTTTGGCATCTTGACCACATGATGCCTTACTTCATTACAACAGGTCCTAGGAAATCTAATATTTCATCCCCTTGCCTCTAGAACAGAGAAAGGGAGGGAGAGGGACAGTTGGTCCACCGTGTGATGGTTTGGATCTGAAGTGGTTCCCATAGGCTCATGCTTCCTGCATTTGTTCCTAGCTTGTAGCACTGTTGTTGGAGGCTGAGAATCTCTAGGTGGGTGGGGTCTGGTTGGCAGTCCCTAAGGGGCTCACCTTTGAAGGTTAGAACCTGGCCCTCGGTTCCAGCCCCTTTTATCTGTCTCCCATGAGGAGGCTCTACTACAGGCTCCTGCTGCCATGAATTTCACCTGCCTTCATGGTGACTGTCACCTTGCCTCAGAAGCTGTGAGCCAACACGAATCTTTCCTTCCATCAGTTGTTTCTACCAGGGACTTGCCTGGTCATGTTGACACACGCACCGCACCTCTTTGACACCACCATGTGTGATGGTTACTATTCCTTACCATGACGGGATTTAGAATCATGAGTGGGAACCCACTTCAGGGCATATCTATGAAGGTGTTCCCAGAAAGGTTTAACTGTGAAGGAGACCCACCTCAGACAAGAGTGGCCCCATTCCATGAACTGGGGTCCTGGACAGCATAAAAAGGAGAAAATGAACTAAGCAGTGGTATTTATAGCTCTCTGCTTCTGCCTCACTGTCTTCCACCATGTCTTCCCCACCATGATAGACTACATCCTCTCAGACTATGAGCTACGATAGACCTATTAACTTGCTTGTATTTATTTGGTCATTGCCACAAGAGAAACAATTAATCCACAAAGCAAGATGGGAGTCCCAGATCCTGGGTGGAGTCTCCCCCATTTATCCATCATGGATACCTTAGCACTGTGCAAAGAAAGGGTCCAGCGGACTAGGAGCCAGTCCTGGTATGAAAGGCTTTGGGCTTCAGGGCAGTACCCAGCTGGTATCCTGTTAGACTCACCCTCCCGGCGAGGATCAGCTGCTCACTGCAGCCTCCCAGGAAGGAGGTTCTTAACTAGATTTCCCATGCAGAACTCTGTGGGGGCGGCTCAAGCCTCTGCCCACTGCGGGCTAAATTTGTGTTCCACCCATCACCATCACGAGTCGTGGGAGCCCAGGGCGACTGTGTTTGTACTTCAGCTGTTCCATGGGCGCTCAAGTCCTTTCCCAAGGACCACAGCTGAGTCCATGGAAGGTGCTCTTCCTTATGAAGAAGACACAAGCCCCTTCCATCCCCACCCCGCTCTGCCCCAGGCCAAGTGCCCTGAACAGGAGGAAAGCAACCTGTGTGGTTATGATGGGAGGCTTGGCGAGGACTTTGAGGGAACTAGACTTTAAGGACATGGTGGTTCTTGTCCCTATTTCTGCATGAGAATCCCCTTGGGAAGATGCCAACTCAGTGCCAATGCCTGGGTGTTTGTAAATCCAAACCTCTGCCAGGGAAGTGGAACCTAGCCCTGGCGCTCTGAAAATCACCAGGGGTGATACTCGGACAGAGGCAGGATTAAGCGTCATCTTGGAGAACAGGGCTCTTTAGGGACTGGGGGCATGTATCTGTCTAGCAAGCATAAGGACCCGAATTGGCATCTCCAGTACCCACTTAAATAGGCAGGTGTGACATCTATAATCCTGGTGCCTCGAGGTGGAAACAGAATTCCTAGGGCTGGCTAAAGAGACAGCCTAGCCAACTGGTGGACTCCAGGATCACTGTGAGACCTTGTCTCAAAAAATAGACAGTGATTCATCATTAACCTTCGGATTCCATGCCTGTGTACACAGACAGACAGACACAGACAGACAGACAGACACACACACACACACACACTAAACTTAACCATGAACCTGACCTGGCCATGTCAGCCCAGATTCCACTGAAGGAGTGCTACAGTCAACAAGCACATCCATGGTCATTGGAAAACGGGAGCACCTGCCCCATGCCCCTGTAAGTCTCCAGTGGACTTCATAGGCAGCTGGCACAAGACAAGAGTTAAGAGCCCTGCTAAAAAATGGCCCCGAGGTTGGTTTTACTTGAGAGTGGCAAGACAGACAAACAGAAAAGAGTGTGATCAAGGAGCAAGTTTTTGTCTCAAGACACGAAGCGCTGTGTACCAGGAAGGGACACACAAAGACTCGGGGATGGGGGGGGGCAGATCATGAGGCAGAGGGAACAAGGCTGAAGAAGCCTTGAGTCTTGGTGTACTTGCTGTTGCTATAACCAAACACCACAGTCTCAGTAGCTCCAAAGAGTAAAGACCTCTTTGGCTCATGGTCCTGGAGGCTGAGAACACAGTGAAAACATGTCACACCATGACAGTTAATGTCATCACAGGGGCCCTGCCCTCACAATCTCATCTAACCCCCTTTATCTCCACAGGCCCCACCTCTAAACTCCATTTAGTTTCCACCATACAAATTTTGAGAGCCCTCTCCATTACAGTTTTCCCAGATAGTGGAAGGCAAGGCAAGCATTCAGACAACGTTGAGATGGACTGGCTTAAACAGTTCTGGTGGATGCTGGCAAACCCACCTCTCTGCTGTGCTTGTCTTAGTTTGCCTTTGTAAACTGGAAACAAACACAGACAACCTGGGAAGACGGCCTCTCAGTGGAGGTGTTGTCTCCATCAGATTGACATCTGAGCAACCGTGCAGGTCTTTTCTTTCTTGCTAATTGATAAAAGAGAGCCCAGCCCACTGTAGGTGGTGTCCTCTCTTGGCAGGAGGAGCTGAGCTACAGAAGAAAGGCAGCTGAAAGAGCCAATAAGTCGTGTTCCTCCATGCTTTTCAGCTTCAAGCCACTGCCTTGCGTCTCTGCCTTGGCTCCCCTCAGTGATAGACAGTGTAAACCACATAAATCCTTTCCTCCCCAAGCTGACTTTTATCACAGGAACCAAATGCGAACCAGAACAATGATGCCATCGGGGAAGAGTGGCTCAGCCTTCTAAGAGAGGTGGTTGAGGTTGTGAGCCCCAGCAAGGTCAGTTTGCCTTTGAAGAACATGTGTGTTCTCTGTGAGAAATAGCCAGCTCTAGCAGAAGCTGTCTCTCCAGGTCATCAAAAACACCAGAAAATAAAAGGCAGGATTAATGAGGGCTTCATCTTTTCAGTATTTCTAGGACTCATGAATGTCCTAAGGACTACTAAAACATGGTCATAATCTGTCCCAGGATTATTTTTACATCTCTTCCTCTCTCTCTGGGAAAGAGGACTGTATAAATGACCAGGTGAAAGGAAGGGGCCTTGGAGACTCTCATACTTATATCCATATTGGGACAAGATTGACCCCGCCTTGGCATCTGTCTTAGTCAGCTTGGGTGTATACTATTATTTTGTGCCACTGTCACCAAAAGACCTGGTAAAAGTGACCCAAGGGAGGAAAGAGTCATTTTGGCTCACAGTTTCAGCCCACCGTGTCAGGGAGGTCAGGACAGAGAGGCTCCATTCATGGTGAGGGCAGCTGGCAGAGGCTCTTTGCATTTTGGTAGTTCAATAAACAAAGACATAAAATCAGAGCCAGGGTGGGATATGACCATCAGAGACCCACCCTTCTGTCAGCCTGGCCCCACTTCTCATAGGCTCAACAGCCTCCCAAAATAGTGTCACAAGTTAGGGTCTAATTGTTCTATACATGAGTCTGACTAAGCCTCTGTAGCCACAATTCCATTATCTGGGTGGCTCACACAAACATTTGTTCTTGTAGATCTGTAGGCTAGACATCCAAGTTCAAGTCGAATGTGGATTCGGGATCTGGAGAAGGCTCACTTCCTGATTTATAGGGAGTTCTCTCTTGATAAAGGGGGAAGGTTGAAGAGTAAGCTTTCTTATGTCTCTTATAATAATCTCCCCCACCAGGACCCTACCTTGCCCTCTAACCACCTCCTAAAAAGTGATTACATCCAAATACCAATCCATCGTGGATTAGGGCTTCAGGTATGAAGCCCCCTTGATTCATCCATACCACACCTCAGGCAAGTACTATATTTCAGCTTACAATTCCAGATCATAGCCCACCACTGTGGAGAAGTCAAGAAAGGATCTTCAGACAGCTAGTCACATCCCATTAGCAGTGAAGAGTCAAGAGAAAAGGATGCCTACATGCTCACTTGCTTGCTTACTTGCTTGCTTGTGCTCAGCTCAGTCTCTCCATTCACATTGGTCAGGATCTCCTGTCTAGGGAATGGTGCCTCCCACAGTAGGCTGGGTCTTCCTACATCAGTCAACTTAAGACAACCATCCACAGACCAACCTAATGCAGACAGTCCCTCATTTCAGTCTCTTCCCGAGTGATTCTAAGTTGTGCCAAGTTTAACAGAGATAACCATCACACCATCCTACACACGAATCCCTCTCCAGGCATCTCTCCAAGAGAAATGAAGACAAATATGTCCACCGAGACATGCACAAGTGTTCGTGTCGGTACCACTAGTACTAAACAAAACAACCCAAGCCTCCCTTAACCAGACAAGCAAAATTTCTTCACATGCAGTAAGATGTTTTTCTGAAAGGGGGAAAAAAAAGAAGAACTGACACATATTGATATGTGGTGCCATGTGGAAGAACTTCCCAGAATGATGCCAAGAAGAGAAGCTACGCACACAAGACCACATGTGACATGATTCCATTCATATGGAATGCTCAGAAAAGGCAAAAGGAGATTTGGGGATGCAGAAAACAAATTAGTGATTGCATAGATCTGGGGAAGGAAAATAGGCACAAGGTCATCTTGGGAGATGGAAAAGTTCTCAGGGTGGCTTATAGATAGCTCTAATAGCCCTTGTTCAATTACAAGAAAATTGCTGAAATACCTGTTGAAAGAGGTGGGCTTGTGATGTGTCAGTTGTAATGGATAGCCATATTTTAAGAATTCATCTGGGCACTGGGGATATGGCTCATTGGATTGAATGTTCGCCTAGCATGCATGAAGCCCTGAGTCTAGTCTCCAGCATTGTACTAGCAGGTTATCGTAAGACAAGCCTGTAATCTTGGCTCTCAGGAGGCAGAGGCAGGAGGAGCAGAAGTTCAAGGTTATCTTCAGCTGAATAGAAAGTGTGGAGTCAATATAGGTTACATGAGACCCTGCGTCAAAGCAAGGCAATCAATCAATCAACCAAACAACAACAACAAAAAGCACATCTGTCCAAGTTCATGGTTAATTCTGCTTTTAAGTCATCAGCATGACCCCAGGCTTCATAAGCCCAGCCCCTGGTACCTTGTGCATGCTGTGTAACTTGACTTAACTCAAGTATTTTATCCTTTCAAAATGGAGTACAGGACCTCTCCTTTTCTCAGGCTGTGGACACTCAGATGGAGTTTGCTTACCAAAAGCAGCCTACAATCTTTCAAAGCAAGGAGTATGTTTTGTTGGGAGAAACTGGCAAGGAAAAACTCCCTCAGTACTATACAAACATCGTTCTAGACTTCAAGACACCCAGGGAGGCCATTGAGGACACCTACATAGACAAGAAATGCCACTTCAGTGGTAACATTTCCATCTGAGGTTGGATCCTGTCTGGTATTGTGACCAAGATGAAGGTGCAGAGGACCATTGTCATCCACCAGGACTGTCTCCATTACATCCGAAGGTACAATCACCTTGAGAAGCATCGCAAGAACATGTCTGTGGCCCTGTCCTCCTGTTTCAGAGATGTATAGATTGGTGGCATTTTTCACTGTGGGAGAGTGTAGGCCCCTGAGCATGAACATTCACTCCAATATGCTCAAGGTCACCAAGACTAATGGCACCAACGAGCAGTTTCAAAAGTTCTGAGGGGACTCCAGCCAACTCCCTAGAACAAATAAAGTTATTTTCCAATTTAAAAGAAACTTCCCAACCTCTCTGCCATGAGACCATCTCTTGAAAACTTTTTGCATGAGTGAGGAAAAGTCTGAAGACTTGCCTCTCACCGTGTCTTCCACCTTACATGGTAATTGAAGTCTTTTTAGTAGATCCTGTGTTCACAGGACTCAAAAAAGTCAAGTGAAGTAGAAGTCTCTCTGGCCCCCCATCCCATCTACCCCTAGCACTCTACCACCATCCACACCCTTGGTTAATCGTTCCTGCAGATTGTGAATGAGGAATGTCCCCCATAGTCTTGGGCATTTGAACACTTGATGGCACTACTTACAGAGCACAGCCTTACTAGAGGAAGTATGTCACTGGGGCAGACTTTTGAGTCCTCAGTTGACTGGTGTTGCCACCATGTCTATCTAATGCCTGCTGCTTCGACTCCACACCGTGATGCTCCCTTATCCCTCCGGAACCACAAACCCAAATCAACGCTGCCTTCTCTAAGTGGTCTTGGTCATGGCATTTCATCATGGCAACAGAAGAGTGACTATTTGTTTATTCAAAGGCAAGCAAGCACATTTGAAGAAATACTTTATCTGCTATCATGAAAGTGAGATAGTCCCTCTTCCTGCTTTTTTCACTTAATCTATCCTGGAGATCTTCCTAAAGCACACACAGGACATTGCACATGTGGGGTGCGTGGGCAGTGCCCAGGTGCACATATGTGTGTAGAGGCCAGGGGTCCACGTTGAGCATCCTCATCAGGCGTTCTTCATGTTATATCTTGAGACAAGTTTCCCACGAAACTGGGAAGACACCGGTCAAGCTAGTGAGGATGGACAGCGAGCCCCAAGGATCGTCCTACCCCTGCCTCCCTGGCACTGGGATCATAGGCACACACTGCTACAATGGACTCTTTAAAAGTGCAGGTGCTAGGGATCCTAACTTAGGTCTTCGGGCTTCTTCAGCAAGCTCATCCCGAACTGAGCCATCTCCTCAACCCTCTCTGTATTCTCTTTCATTGTGTAACTAATACCTTACCCACTTTGCAATGATTCACCCTCAACTAATGTTGAAGTTACAGTAAAAGTTTATTGCGTCTACAGGCATTGATTAGCAATTATCCATAAGCCCTCCCTCCCAAGCAACCTCTGTTCTCTCCTCTGTTGCCCGTTCGTCTGTTTCTGTTACCACACTGAGATGGAATCGTATTTTATTTGACATTCCACCATGGTTTCCTTTATGAAGGATAACATCCTCAGCGTTCACTCACGTACTACGCACATCACAGTCATTCCCTTTTGAAAGCTGAGTGAGAGTCTGCTGTGTCTACAGATGGCCAGTGACTTACAAAGGCTTGACTAAGGACTCTGTTGGCTTTATGGTGGTATGAAAATAATATGTGTTGAATGGAAGTTCGACTTTTTAATCTCTTCCAGGTTAGTGAGAGCACTATCCTATCTGGTGATTCCAAAATGCAAGTGAATGTACGTCTTCTGAACACATTTAAGCTAAGCTATTATGATTGGCAGGTTACATATGATAAAGGCGTGTTCAATTTTCAGCCTGATCTATTTGCCATTGTTTATTGTGCTATAACCCTATTACAAGCTAAGGAGCATCTCCATATACCATTGTTTCTTTATGGACATTTGGATGACTCTGTATCTTTGCTATTATGACTCATGCTAGGGGAACATAGGAGTATAGTCAACTCTCAGAGACCCTGACTCCAGTTCTTTTGTACAAACCCCAGAAACAGGACCACTGAATAAGCAGGCCCACTTTTCTAGTGCCTAGAAATCTCCGAATTCAAATGTTAGAACCCAAACAAAGATCATCTCCCTCAACCTCTTTTTTTTTTTAGGAAGAAGCCAGAAAGGGAGGACTGATCTTGGGCCGAGGTCACTGTGTAACAAGCATCTTACTAGGCCACTGTGATCCTGCCCCCCACTCCCCAAGAGGTTTTTAGCAGTCCCTGGGCTGGGCCAGGTCGCATGTAGGGAGTTCCAATGGCTCTGGGGACAGCTCCACTCCGTATCAGTTTGCTGATGATGGTTTTGACTAGGAGGGGAATGACAGCTTTCTGCAGTGCTGGAGGCTGACCCCAGGCCTGTCCGCACATCATACAAGGTTTCTGTGGCCGCCGAGGGACAGCTGCCCAGCAGGCTCCCACTGACTGTACATCCTTCTCCCTCCACTCTGCTTACAGAATGGCTCTCCGTGGTTGGAAGAGAGTTTCCTCTTCTAGAGGATTGGCTAGCCTCTTTCTGCTATCACACCAGTCTGTACACTCCAGGAACAGTCAGATCTCTCTCCAGTTGCCTGGCCCAGATCTGGAAGAGCTTGTTTCCTTATTTCTCCTGTGAACAACCTACACACACACACACACACACACACACACACACACACACACCTCCTAAATATTTGCTAAGAGCTTCTGTTGGTAATCAGGGTTATGGAAAGTACCATGACACATTGTGACCTGTGTCCCTTGAAAGAGCTCTGCAACTCTATTGCCACAAAGCCCTTCCTTTTCTGCTGAGTTCCTGAAAAGGTCATCTCTGAGGTAGCAGGGAGGTGACAATGTTTGTCTAGTTTCTGTTACTCTAACAAAATATCCAAAGGCTGGGACAGTTTATAAAGAGGAGAGGATTATTTGGTTCAGCCTTCTAGAGATTCAAGGGCATCACAGAAATTTATACTTGGTGCTGGTGAGGACCCTTTTGTAGGTGACATCGCAATGTCAGAGAACATGCAAGGATCACATGGCGTGTTGCCTAGGTTTATATCAACTTGACACAAGCCAGAATTATCTGTAAGGAGGGAATCTCAATTGAGAAAATGCCCCCATAAGATCTGTCTGTAGGGCATTTTCTTAATTAGTGATTGATGGGGGAGGGCCCAGCCCATTGTAAGTGATGTCATCTTGGGCCGGTGGCTCTGGGTTCTATAAAGAAGCAGGCTGGGCAAGCCCTGGGAGCAGGCCAGGAAGCAGCACCCCTCCATGGTCTCTTAACCAGCTTCTGCATCCCTTCCCTGCCTGAGATCCTGCCCTCCCGATCTCTGATAATAAACCGTTATGTGGACCTGTGAGTGAAATAAGCCCTTCTCGCCCAAGTTACTTTCTGACATGGTGTTTCATCACAGCACTAGTATCCCTAACTAAGACACATGGTAAGAAGGCAGCCAGAAAGTAACTGGGGACTCATGGGATCTCATGAATGAACGGCCCTTAGTTCTAGTGAACCACAGTACCATCACATGCTGACCAAAATAGAAACATAGGAAGTCTTGGGGGGATGAATCACACTCAAACCACAGTAGTTGTGAGGGGTGACCCCTAGCAGACGAGCACTGTGGGGGATGGCCATGCAGCACAGACCCACCTAAAAAGACTCTGGGCGCAGAAAGACCCACAGGAGCATAGAAGAGCTACAGTCGGGACAGGGATGGGCTGCCAGGAAAGCCAGGGGCGAGGACTGAAGGGGAGCCCGATGGGCAAGGATGCTCCCGGGCGTTGTCTGAACAAGAAGGAAGATTCTGGAACTTTGTACGGTGGCTTTGTTCCCCCACCCCCCACCCCCCAAGGCCTAAATATTTTAAGCACAAAAACATGTTTTTTTTTCCTCAGAAACTCTAGAAAATATAGAAAAGCATAAAGATGAAAAAGATTCTGAATTATTCCACCCCTAAGAGAGCTGTCAGTCACATGCATATGTACTTCCTGGTTTCCTAGTCTTTTCATGACGTGTGTGGTGGCTCGAATGTGAAATGCCACCCATTATCTCACGAGCCGGAACACCTGGTGCCCAGCCGGTGGCGCTTTTGGAAGGCTGTGGAACCCTGAGGAGGAAGAGGGTCACCCTGAAGGCTCATAGCCTGGCCCTGCTTCCTGTGCCTCCTAGTAAGGAATGCCATGTGACCAGCTGCTTCCTGCTCCCGCTTCCCCAATGGACTGTATCCCCTCAAATTCTAATCCCAAATAAGCCCTTCCTCCCTCAAGTCTTTTTTTTTTCTTTTCTTTTTTTCTTTTTTCTTTTGGTAAGGCATTTGTCACAGTGACAGAAAAGCAACACAGAGGGTAACTAAAGATAGGGTGTGTGAGTTTGTGATAAATGGTCTGTGCCTTCCTTCTTTAAGAAGACAATGAACTTTCGGGGTTCATTGGGTTTTCTAACCCATCCTTTGGTCCTGCGTATTTTAAAACTCTGGGGATAAGATAATAAAAATACATATTTATAGACAATGGGTTTGATTTTATATTTTGCTCGTATTTGTGAAAGTCAACAAATTGTTCCTTCATGTATGGATTGCGTTGGTTTCTTATTTTTAAAGTTGACTTAGTATTGTCTATTCTCTTACTGGATTACTAGTCCATCCTTTCTTTCTTTTCTTTCATTTATTTTTTTTTTATCTTCTTGAGACATAGTTTCTCTATGTAACAACCCTGGCTGTCCTGTAGACCAGGCTGGTCTTGACTTCACAGACATCCACCTGCCTCTGCCACCTGTGCGCTTGAATTTAGAGACATGCACCACCATACCTGCTACTAGGCCTTTTCTTACTGATTCAAAAAAGTACTTTATATATTAAGTAGTTTTCCATAGATTTTGTAACTATCTCTCCTCGTTTTGTTGTCTTTGAATGTTATTTAACATTTTTTTTCTGCCATATAAAAGACTTTAAAATATATCCAGTCAGATGATATCAATCTTTTCTTTCATGCCATTTACTGTTAACAGTTTGGTATGTATTTCTCCAGACATTTTTCTGTGCATATGGAGATATATCTATAAATATATATATATAGCTAGATATATACAGTTTTCCGCACATTTAAGATGTCATGCACACTGCTCGGCAACTTGCTTATTTCACATTAGTGATATAAAGATCTCACTCCAATAGTGTGTTCTGTTCCACGGATTCAATGTTCTGTTATTAAACCAGCTTTTAGAGGTAGTCTTTTTCACTTTCATATTTAAATATGACAGCTTCTGATGCCTGAAAGAAACAGAGACCTCAATTTATCTAGTCCATGTAATGAGCCAGTTAACCCTGCGCCGGCTAATTTTAGTTGTCAATCTAACACAACATAGAACCACCCAAAAGGAGAGAGAGTTTCAGTGAGGAATCACTGCTCTGTGGGCATGTCTGTGGGGGGGTTGTCTTGATTGATAACTGAGGGAGAAGGACCCAGTCTGAGTGTGGACAATGCCATTCTGTGACCTGGCCCTTAACTGTGTAAGATAGTGAGACGCTGTCGTAACAGAGGCGCAGGCAAGGGTGCCTGCGTTCCCCCTGCATCCTTGACTGTGTGTGATGTGTCAGAAGCTTGAGCGCCTTAGTCCCGAGTTCCCCAAGATGGTGGACTGTCACCTGGGAGCCAAATAAATACCTTGTCCCTTATGTTGTTTTTGGTCGGGGTTTTTTTATAACAGCCACAGAAATAAAACTTTGACATTGTCATAGTATTTACATAAATTAACTTTTTTCTGAGACAAAGTCTTGCTATGTAGCCTTGCCCAAGACCAAGCTGGCCTTGAACTCAGAGATCTCCGATTAAAGGTGTGCACCACCACATCTGACTCCCTACAGCTTTAATAATAACACCCACTCTTACCCTTCTGACTTAGCATGTGTATTAAACAGCAAATATTAAAGACCAGTATCATATATTAAATATATATACATTGAAACTCAAGTTTCTCACTGTGGGGTCTCTTGGGTCTATCTTGCAGTGCCATGCTGTTCTAATTATTTTAGCTTTGTAACATATTTTTATGTCTTCAAAGTCAATGCCATATCTAGCTCACCTTTTTCAGTGCTGCCTCTGATGATTTTTTTCTTTTAATTGCTTGCCCCTTAAATTTAACAAGGTCTTAGACTCATGAGTGAAGTTTGCAAAATGTTTACTTAAGATTTTAATTAAAATTATGCTTATATTAGCGAATTAATTAAAGCTTTTTCTTGAAGTTTTTGTAAAATACTTACTTCAGCTTAAAAGCAGAATGTGTCTCTCCAGCTAGTCAATTTTGTGGGTTGTTTTTTTTTAAGTAAGTCTTACATTTTTAACCATGTTGATTCTGAGACAGTTTTAGATTCTTGTTACAACTGTAAATGGGGGTTAATGGGGCTTGCAAGCACATTCGTTACTATCATTAGCATGTAGGAAAGCTCTATGCGTTTTGGGATCAGCTTGCTTTACTTTTGCTATTGGCTCAGTTGTTGTCAGGGTTTCTGAAAAGGGATTCTCACGGAGACAATCATGTCATTTGAAATTAAAAAGAAAAGCACAGAAGGTTTTGGGGCTTAATTTCTTCTCTCACGGTAGCCATTCCTTGGTTGTTGTTGCTGTTTGTTTGTTTATTTGCTTTCCTTACTACTCAGCTAGAACCAGTTTTGGGGCGCGTCAAACGTGCAGGCTCCTCCTTCGGGAACTCCTCAGGGATCACGCACATACCCCAAGTTTCCCCTTTTTATCTTTCCATCCCGAGTCCTTGGAGATGTGTTTGAGCTTATCCTTGAATTCTCAGATGTAGGCTTCTATAGTGTCTAATATGTGGCTTGCTGTTCCTTCTGGGCTTTAACACTCTGCAAACCGTGTTTTTATTTCTTTCTTTAGAGAGTAACGAGTGCCCCCCACCCAAGGCCACCTCCATGGTCTCTGTGGATCCACATCTCCCCAGAGCCACCCTAGCCCATCTCCATCCTCCTGGAGTCCACGGCTCCTCGGCTCCCTAATTCTCAACTAACTCCCTTCTCTGCCGTCCTGTCTCTGTACTTGCTTGAGTTCCTGGGTTTTTCCTTTGATTCTCTACAAGTTATCCCTGAATGGACTTCAGCATCCCCAGATACATGATAATTTTCCAAGTCTTGGGAAATGCATGGAAAGGCCATTTCTGCCTGTCTCTTCCAACAGCTTGCTTGCTGGTCATCGTCTTCCAGCTCATCTCAGCATGATCTTGCTCAGGAAAATATTACAGGCTCACTCTGGGCATCTCCTTCTCAAGCAGCCCCATGTCTTCATACCCTCCATTTGCTTTGCCTAAAAACAGATTTTTCTGACCCCTTACCTGCATATCCTTCAAGATCTAGCTCATCCTGTAATCCTGTGGTAGAAAAATTCAGGCTGCCCTCCCCCACATTCTCATAGAGCTTCATAAACACTCCTCTGCTAGGACACTTGGGACAATGTGGCACACTTAGGTGTGTGTCCAGGTCAAGAAGACGGCCAAGAGGCCTGTAACCCTCCCTCTCCCATTCTTACTTTCTTCCTCCTTTCTTCCAGAGGAGATCACCAGCCTAAATCTCCATCTGAGTTAAGCCTAATTGCCACAGTTAACCAGCATGCTGCTGTAGAATATAATCCTATTCTTCTTCCTATCCCCAAATTACCCATAATTCCTTCCTCCTAATAACCTTGCCTCTAATCACAAAAAGCCAGGGGCAATCAGAAGACAGTGTCAAGGTTTGTCACTGTTGCGTCTTCAGCTTCTGCATCTGTCCCTGCTCATAACAAAGACCCAGTTTCTGATTTTGTTCTGGATCCTCTGACTTAGCAGAGACTTGGCTTTTACAATGATCCCTTTTCTCCTCCCTGCCATCTGTACCCCCTTTCTATTAGATGATCCCAACTGGTTTACAAGCATTCCTGTGTATTATCCATCAAAAATAAAATAAAATAAAATCTCTTGAGTCTCTCTTCCCTAGTGGAAGCCACTCCATGTCTCAGCTGTGCTCCACGCCATCTTCAGCAGCATCTCCACTTCCGTACAAACCAATCTCTTCTCAGCCCCACCCACTCCTTCCAACCCCACCCAGACAGGTCTTATCAAGATCACAGTTATCTCCAAGTTGTCAATTCATGTGGTGACACCTGGTTCCACATCTTGCTCTTCTGAAACTTGGTGGCTCTCAACCAGTGGGCCGTGACCCCATTTGGAGTCAAATGATACTTTAATTAGTGTTGAATATCATAGATCCTAAATATCTGATGTTTACATTGTAAGTCACAACACTAGCAAAATTACAGCTATGAAGTAGCAACAAAAATAATTTGATGGTTGGTGGGTCACCACAACACGAGGAAGTATATTAGAGGGTCAGAGCATTAGGAAGGCTGAGAACCATTGCCTGAATCTAAAAGCGTTCCATCCTCCTTCTTTACTTTTTGGTGATTTTATTTCTTTATTATTTAGTGTGTGTGTGTGTGTGTGTGAGAGAGAGAGAGAGAGAGAGAGAGAGAGAGAGTCTCAAGCTTCCCATGCACCTGAGGATGTCCTTGAACTTCTGATCCCTCTGCCTTCACTTCTTGATTGGTTGGATGATAGACGTGTATACCATGTTACCATGTTCTCTTAATGTGGTGCTTGGGGTCGCATGCAGGGCTTCCTGCATGCTAGGCAAGGACTCTACCAAATGCCCCACACTCTCTTTCTTGGGACACACCTGCTCTCCAGGTCTCATCTCCCTCAACTACCTCTGTCTCTCTGCCCTGTCTGTGTTTGTGTGGTCCAAAGCTCAGTCAAGAGCCCTCCTTTCTCCTGTGTCAACTCTCTTGTTATGTCACAGACTTACAGATTCCATGTCTGTGGCTCACAGATGTACATATACAGCTGGCCCAGTGACTACCCTTGAACTCCAGCTTCTGATCTGCAGACTTGGGCTGTCTTCTAAGCCACCTTTCAAACTTATCAGATCCACAACAGAAAGCCAATGTTCTCTGAACAGTCTCCCCTCCTAATCACTATGTTCATTGGCCCAGTTGCCATCCAAGAATGGTGGCCCCTGCAGGTAATCCCAAAACTCAGTAGCAAGAGCAGGAGAAGTGTGAGTTCAAAGCTAGCTTGGGCTACACAGCATGACCCTGTCTCAAAGACAGAACAAAACAAATAGCCAGGTTCTCAAGCCGAAAATGAGAAGTCACTCCTGGTTTTCTTTCTCCACACCCTCCTCTCTGTTCTACTATCCAGTCCATTAACCAGTCCCACTGAGTCTACCTGAAAATGCTTTTCTGAGCCACCCCTTGGTTCCTGGTTTTGCCTCTACCATTGTCATCCAACATACCGTCATCCTTTCCTAGCTCCTGCTGCCTCTTGTATCCCCTGCTTACCATTCCTCTACCTGGCAACCCACCTGATCTCCTCAAACACCTAAACAAGGTATAACACTGTCCTGTGTGGTCCACAACTCATCTATGCCTGGAAAGCCTGTGTCTCCCAATTACCACCCTCCACTTAACATGTCCTCTCCTTCCCTTGTCTGCCCTTGGTCAGGCCACAAAAGTTCTTTCTACAAATACACCAGGAAAAGCCTTAGGGCGCTCTCTCTCTCTCTCTCTCTCTCTCTCTCTCTCTCTCTCTCTCTCTCTCTCTCTCTCTCTCTCCCCCCTCCTGCCTCTGCCTCCTCAGCCCACCAGAGCTATAGCACTTTCAACAGAGCACTGGTCACAACTGGGTGTGTTCTTTCTTATGTATTCACTCTTTTTGTTTAATAATTTTGTTAAAGATTTATTTATTATATGTAAGTACACTGTAGCTGTCTTCAGACGCACCAGAAGAGGGTGTCAGATCTCATTACGGATGGTTGTGAGCCACCATGTGGTTGCTGGGATTTGAACTCAGGACCTTCAGAAGAGCAGTCAGTGCTCTTAACCACTGAGTCATCTCTCTAGCCCACTATGTATTCATTCTTATTTCCTGTGTCTTGAAACAAAAGTTTCCTGGGCGTGTGGATTTTCCTATACCTGGAGTAGTTCCCAACACACAGGAAAAGCTAAATGTTTGTTGAAGGGATGAATGTGCCCACATGGCTCTAACACTGGAGCAAGCTCTCACTGGCTTGTTGGGTGAACAGTACCTGAGCAAGTACTGGAAGCTCCTGGAGGGTGGACACCCTGTCATGGGCTTCAGAGTTTCCTCCCAGCTTCCTAGCATGATGCCATGGCGTCTCACCCCCCACCCCAGGTACTTAGTAAAATCTCAGTGGATTTATTTCAACATCAAGGCCAAGAGTCCTATCGATTATTTCGTAGACTTCACTTTTCTGAGACTAAGCATGCGACATGGGGAAAATCCCATGAGCACAAGAACATATCGGGTAGGATGCGGTAGACACCAGCTGCCTTCTCAGCTGGAAATGGGGAGTAAAGCCTTCTTTGGTACTGTCCTATGGAGTGCCAGGCACGGTGTTACATTACTTCCTGATGCATGTGTTACAGGGTGCACAGTACCTGCTGGTGATGGTGGATCCAGATGCCCCCAGCAGGTCTGATCCCAAGATGAAATACTGGAGACACTGGGTGGTGTCCAACATCACAGTAAGGAGACCAAGGGGTGTTTTCAACTCGTACGTGATTGGAATTGTTTGGAATTGTAGCTGGGAGGTCATTGCCCTGTATGGTTTCTTGGCACTCATCCAAGGGCGCTGGGAATGAGGATGAGTGGGGCCTTGCGGGTGAGATTCCCAAAGTTTCTAAGAACTTCAAAGACACATCTAACTGTGAACCACAGTGGACTGGGCGAGAGCAGCAGCAAACTCCAGTTGTCTGTGCAGTTGCTGTTCTCTGTGATAGCACTCCCCTCTTCGATGCCAATTTCAAGGTATCGATGACTGAAGAACTGACTCAAAACTTCTGGAAGTCCACAAACACATCATTGTGTATTTGTGGGGGCCAGGGGGGGTCCCTAGTTTTGTTGACAGAAGGGAGGATCGTATGATGGGCCTTCCCACTGCTGCATCCGGGGCACAAAGGATGCAGGGAGAGTTGCCTTCTTTATTTTGTTTTTTTTTGTTTTGTTTTGTTTTGTTTTTGTTTTTCGAGACAGGGTTTCTCTGTGTAGCCCTGGCTGTCCTGGAACTCACTTTGTAGACCAGGCTGGCCTCGAACTCAGAAATCCTCCTGCCTCTGCCTCCCAAGTGCTGGGATTAAAGGCGTGCGCCACCACCGCCCGGCTGAGTTGCCTTCTTTATACAGAAAACAACATAAACAGCTGTCTGCTAAGTTTGTTTCATGATAGCTGGAGAGAAGTCTAGCTTGCCCTTTTCAGAGTATGTCTGAGGAGCAGACTATATCAACACACGAGCGTTAGATCTTCTGACTTGAACTCATTTGGTCTCATGTCTCATCAAGTGGCCTTTTAAAGATATTGCTATCCAAATCGACATTACAGTCAATTTTAATGTCCTCAGGGAACCTCCGAAAGTCTCTTATATAAAATAGTGTTTGGATTAAGCCTGTATGCATCTTCTCACACATTCTAAATCATCTCTAAATGATTATCACATCTAACACAATGTAAATGCTACAGAAATAGCTTGTGCTGTATTGTTTAGGGAATTGATGAAAGGAAAATAATGCCTGCCCAAGCTCACAGATATAATTCTACTCTCTATCTATCTATCTATCTATCTATCTATCTATCTATCTATCTATCTATCTATCTATCTATTTATCTTAATGGGCTTTTGGTTGAATCTGAGTATGTGGAACCCATAGATAAGAGGCCCAACTGTATACAATCCACATTTGTTTCCCAATTCTGTTCAATTCTAGAATCTGGTATTCATGAGTGACCCAGCAGTATACTTTGAAGAAATCCACACTAGCCCATACTCTTCAGGCTCTGTGCCCAGACAATCTACTAGTGGGTTTTACAAAGACTATAGAAAGGCCTCTGTTCTAGAAATGAAATTTGAATGTGAGTTAAGAGCTGTTGCCCAGCTCAGAGACCAGACATCCGTTGTTGCTGTGCAATGTGTGAATTGTACTGTTTGACTTTCTGTGGTCATCCTGATGATCCCATGAAGAACACTCTAGAAAATGTAGCGAAAACCACAGTTGCAAAGGCTAGTGTCTTAACTGCTAGAGCCCGGGGCAGAAGCAGGGACATCATTTTAAACTAGCTATTGACTTTTGACAAGGAGAAGATTCTCACATCAGAGCGGGTTGGGAAGGGAAAATTACCCTGGCAACCAACCATGTCCAGCACCAGAACTCTTGGTAGGAATGAGGTGGGGAAAGGGGGAGGGGGACAGTTCTCCTTAGGAGCTGCCTGGCTGTAGCCCTGATGGGGCTTCTTAAACAACAGTGGACCACTTTCCCTTGAGCAAACCGTGGGATAATTTAGCAATTAACATAGAGGCATGGCTGAGGGAGGGTTCTGGTGTGTGGCAGGGACAGCAGCAGGGGACACCAAAAGCTGGGACACTTGTCAGACCTGCCTCCCTCTAGAGCATTGTTTTCTAGACTTGGGTAAAGTTCTTAGTGTGGAAGCTCAATAGAAGGATTTTTGCCAGAAGGTCACATTCATAGCCGCCCCCCCCATACACTTAACACACACACACACACACTCACTGTTCCCCATGAGAGGGTTCCAGTAGAGATTCTCAGGCCAGAGGGAAAGCCATATGGGCAGCACGGTTTCCCAGCTGAGGAGCCCTGGGTCTGTGACACAGCTTCCACCGATGTCTGACACTTCCATTCCACCCACTCCATCACCCTGATACTCACTCAGGACATAGCCTTTACAACAAGCTCTGTGCTGTGAACAAGGATTTAGCCCCAGATACCCTGCTTAGAGACTCAGCAGGTGGCAGGTGACAGGTGGCAGCTGTCAGGCAAGGCTGCTAAGCCACAGAGCTTAACCAAAGCCACCTGCCCGGGCATGGCCCTCACTTCCTCTTAGCCCAGAGGAGGCTCAGGTTTCAGTCACATCACCACCCACTTTCCCTCTTCTGGGTGCCCGGCAGGAAGCTGCGGCTTTCCCTTGTGGAGTTACACGGCCCTGCCACCTGCCCTTATGTTCTGCAAGCCAGAAAGATGGCATCAGTCAAGTGGGTTCAGGTCTCAGATCCCAGAGCCCTGTCAAAGGAAGAGCAGTAGAGAGTGGGGGTTCTGGCAAGCCCAGGAGCCTGCTCTGTGACTTGGAGTTCACACAGAAGGGTAGGCTGATACCTTGGAGAAATGTACATTCTTGGGCCCACAAAATGTATGATCTCCACAGACTTCAGTGGGGGAGGGGTCCATTACCTGGCAACTGGAAGTTCAAGGGAAGAGAGGCAGGCAGGTCACTGCCCTGACAAGGTTGAAGTTCTTGGGCAAGGATCAAGTCAGCCCCTGTGGTGCCCTGGTTCCCTGGCTATGCTGTGGAAGAGCTTTGCAGACTCACAGACAACGTGGTCTCCACCTTGAACAAGTGGTCCAGAGTAATTCACAGGTTGGGGAAGGCTGCAGCACCCCAGGCTGGGATGGCTGACTGCCGTCATCCATTTGGAGGGCAGTTTTCAAGTGAAAGCACTTTGGAAACTGTTTTGGAAACCTCAATTGCTTTGTGAACTAGCATTGTCCCTTAAAAAAAAAAGCAGGACTGGAGAGGTTCAGTGACACCGTCCACTGGCATCAGGGCTGGAGAGGCTCAGTGACACCGTCCACTGGCATCAGGACTGGAGATGTTCAGTGACACCGTCCACTGGCATCAGGGCTGGAGATGTTCAGTGACACCGTCCACTGGCATCAGGACTGGAGATGTTCAGTGACACCGTCCACTGGCATCAGGACTGGAGATGTTCAGTGACACCGTCCCCTGGCATCAGGACTGGAGAGGTTCAGTGACACCGTCCACTGGCATCAGGACTGGAGATGTTCAGTGACACAATCCACTGGCATCAGGACTGGAGAGGCTCAGTGACACCATCCACTGGCATCAGGACTGGAGAGGTTCAGTGACACAGTCCACTGGCATCAGGACTGGAGATGTTCAGTGACACCGTCCACTGGCATCAGGGCTGGAGATGTTCAGTGACACCGTCCACTGGCATCAGGGCTGGAGAGGTTCAGTGACACCGTCCACTGGCATCAGGGCTGGAGAGGTTCAGTGACACCGTCCACTGGCATCAGGGCTGGAGAGGCTCAGTGACACCGTCCACTGGCATCAGGGCTGGAGAGGTTCAGTGACACCGTCCACTGGCATCAGGGCTGGAGAGGCTCAGTGACACCGTCCACTGGCATCAGGGCTGGAGAGGTTCAGTGACACCGTCCACTGGCATCAGGACTGGAGAGGTTCAGTGACACCGTCCACTGGCATCAGGGCTGGAGAGGTTCAGTGACACCGTCCACTGGCAGCAGTAGTAGACTGTAGCTCTTGGTGTGGGATGTGTACCCCAGACTCTAAACCATTCATACCATGCTCCACCTTTGTGGGGTCCTACCGTGTCCATCAGTCGCATCGTGTCCCGGGACCACTGTGTCCCCTCTGTAAGATGAAAACCATCTCTGTGCCTCATTTCCCACGGTTCCAGCTCACTCCTGGATGGATAGAGGTTTCCAGGGCTTACTGCCCAGGGAATGCTGCCTTTATATAAAGCACACCATATACCTACACCCCACCAACACCCACCTGACTACACACAAACACACTTAACGGTAAACCATGTGGCAAAGTCACTGAAAACAGAACAACAGTGGCCTTGTGGGTCCCAATGGGCACAGAGAAAAAAAAACTGGAGGAATTTAAGCTGGCTTTAGTGTCAGGTAGCCAGAGATAACCATACATCAGGCCAGGGCATGACTATGAACGCCGTCCAGTGGAGCTAATTTTGAAAGGCTATTCAGACTAGAACAGTATAGAAATCAATTCTTAGGAACATGGGGAATACCTGTAGCACTCCCCTTCTCTACACACGCACCTAAAGATAGGCTCACAAGGTCTATATAGAATAGGATAAGATTCTAGGCATGTGGGCATCTTAAATAAGGAGCAAGAACAGAAAGATGTCCAGAAACAGAATTAGTCCTTGAGTAGAGGTTAAGAGCAATAACCCTAGAGTCAGTCTGCTCTAGTCCAAATCCCGAACTCCCCATTTTTGGCTGTCTGATTCTCTGAGTCTCAACGTACTCACCTGTAAAGTGGAAATATTTATAGTGTCTGCCTCACACTGTTGAAATGATATTTATATATGTTACTTCAGGTAAAATGCTTAAAGTAAAAACCCACGGCACAGAGCTAGCTGTAAACAGTTCGGAGCTACGCTCTCATTGCCGTAGCATCAAGACAAGCAAGTACCTCTCTCATGTCACAAACGCAAATGAAACCCAGGAAGGTGCTGACCTGCACAAGGGAGGAATTATGAGGGTCCAGGGGCAGGTCTGGGTAGCAATTCCTTTGCCTGTCAGTTCCCATCAGCTCATCAACAGGACTAGATGGAAGCCCTCCAATTTGGTCATGCCAAGGAATGCAGGGATGCAGACATAACACACGGGGTGCTCCTTGGTACCTCTCTGACACTCTCTCATTGAGTAAAAGAGATTTCTAATCATAGCCAGACACACACCTGTGATCCCAGCACCCCAGAAGCTGAAGCAGGAAGACCTGAATGGAGTTCTAGGCTAGCTTGGCCTGAGTACCTTAAAAACACAAACAAAGGAGTGCTGGTTCCCAGCAGCACACAGCGAGATGGTGTCCTCCTCCTCAGGCTTCTCTGCAGATGCTTTCCAGTCCCGCTGGAACCCCACTGAGACATCAGTTAGCCAGCATCACTCACCGCAGGAGAAGACTTTATTGACTCCGTGTCTTACTTGTCTCAGAAATTAGCACTTGGGGCTTTTCACGCAGAAATTTTCATTAGACTTCTTTTTTTGTTGTTGTTGTTAATGGGAATATTAAACACAGGAAGATGGCACTCGAATGCTTTTCCACAAAGACTATCGTGATTGGTGACAAAAGAATATGAAGAATAATTAATGAGACGAGAGTACCCTTTTTTTTTCTTCCAAAAAAGAAAATCTTCCTAGAAACAGTCAATGATTCTAAAATTTGTCCTGAATGTCTTTTTTGTTTTAAGAAAGAAAAGGAGCCGCCGAGTTCATGCTTCTCTTTCATTTCTTGCCCTCAACCTTTGGCAGCCTTAAAATGGCAACCAATTCTGGCTTGAATCAGAGGGACCTCTAAGGGGTCATTATTCTGTCTACTTTTCTATAGGGTTGAATTTTTTTTTTCTGTAATATGAGGTTGTGTGTGTGTGTGTGTGTGTGTGTGTGTGTGTGTGTGTGTGTGTGTGTGTTTAAAGGACCTCTAAGTATGTTCAATGAATAGGGTGAATTGAAAACCCAACAAACAGAGCCAGGATAAGCACCGCTCTCTGATTTTGACTCTCTGTGGTCAGCATGTGTTTGAGTGAGCCACACTGGGGCTGGGGAGATAGCTCAGTTGATAAAGTAACTAGCCTCGGAAACATGAAGGCATGAGTTCAATTCCCAGAACCCATGTTTGGAAAAATAAGCAGATTTAAGAAAACCCTGGACATACACTTGTGAACCCAGCACTGGGGAAGCAGAGATGGAAAGATCCCTGGTGCTCTTCTAGCCATTCCAGGCCAATGAGAAACCTTTCTCAAAGAGAGCATCTGAGAGTGACAGCCAGGCTTGACCTTTGTCCTCCACATGCACAGGCACACATATCAAATAAATAAAGTTTTAAAAATATATATTCCCATGTGCTCATGAATGGTCGCAGACAGCTCTGAGAATCTGGCTTCTCCACTGGAAAATTGACACAGGGCATTCTTCCCCAGGGCAGGAGTGAGAAAGAAGGAGATTAAATATGCGTGAAGAGGAGAAGCCTTCCTAGAAAGAACCCCACAGAAAGTAGCATTTTGTCTTCATTCCTAATAAACCAAGCAGCAGACCCCGCAGAAATTTACATATGTACCTATAAATAATTATGAAGTGTGTTTTGTTGTTTTTTTTTATAACCAGAGCCTAGCTAACAACAAAAAGCAGAATAAATTATCTTTATAAGGACCACCAATCCAGATGATGAGGGAAAACTGAAGAGATGGGATTGATAAGTAGTTCCTTTTTGTCGTTTGTTTGTTTATTAATGTTTTGGGGGTTGTTTTATTATTACTTTGTGTGTGTGTGTGTGTGAGAGAGAGAGAGAGAGAGATTGAGAGAGAGAGAGAGATTGAGAGAGAGAGACACTTTCTGTAGTCCAGGCTACCCTCAAACTTGCAATTGCAGTTTTCCTACCTCTGCCTCCCTCCCAGAGTGCTAGGGCTACATGCATGAGCCACCATGCAGATGTGGGAGCAGTCAGTCCTACAACACAGTCTCTGGTGATTGTCATCTGACCTCCCACCCCCAGCATTAGGGCTTCCTAGTCAGGCTTCCTGTACTTCTTGGGCCAGGCTGCAGGCCCTTCCTCCCCAACACTTCCCACTTCTGTTTTTAACCCTTCGCCAGGTTCTTATCACTCACAGTCCCCCACTCAGCTGTCATTGTCCTACCCCAGAGATGCCTTCACTCCCATTCAAAATAATTTAAATAAAATGTTGCTACAAAGTGGAATATTATCTTTTGATGAATGTTTTTAAAGCCCTTTAGGTTTTCACGGTAATTTGCGGTGTAAAATTATTTGGAGATAAGAGCCAAATTAGCTCTCCTATGCTGAGGTCGCTGTGTCCTGTTATCCATGTGAGCAGTGTTTAAATATAATCAGCCCTTAGACTAATGCAGCATAATTGTTCATTTGAAATAGCTTTTTTTACTCCATTCAATGAGTCATTAAAATATTCAAGGGATAATGCAGTGAATTGGAAATGAATTTATCATATTATCCCATACATACTGCAGTGCTTCAGGTAACTAAGGAGAAGGAGGGAGGGAGGGAGAGAGGGAGGGAGGGAGAGGGAGAGAGAGAACAGCAAGGCACACAGGGAGAATGGGGGCTTGTATACATAGGAATATGAGAAAGGTTTTCAGTGGGTTTGTGGTAAGTAGGAGAGGGAGGAGGGACAAAACGCTGTTCTTCAAGGATCTCTCTCTCTCTCTCTCTCTCTCTCTCTCTCTCCCTTTCTCCCTCTCCCCCCTCCCTCTCTGCATTCCGAGAATCTGCTCTACCACAGCTCCACTGTTAACTTATTTTTATCAAATATGTTTATATCAGAAAGTCGTTATGGAAACCAATTCTGCCATCCAGGAGAATTCCTGGAGCAGGCAGAAAACATTCTCTCTCTCTCTCTCTCTCTCTCTCTCTCTCTCTCTCTCTCTCTCTCTCTCACACACACACACACACACACACACAGAGCACAGAGCACAGCATAGCACAATCTTGCTCCTCTCCAGCTCCAGTGGCTCTGAAGGGCAGGGGCTCAGCTCTGCTTCCTGGACAGAGTTGTATAATGGACCCAATCTATTCCTGTCCTAATGTAAGGGGCCTGTGCTTGTGACTGTCCCCTGGGCTTCAGTCACCTAGCCTATGTGTTCTAGTTTCTTTTCAATTGTTGTGATAAAAACCATGACCAAAAAGCCACTTATGGAGGAAGGAAAGGGTCTACTCGACTTACAGGTCACTGTCCCCCCCCCCCCCCCCGAGTCATCAAGGGAATTCAGGGCAGAGTAGAGACCATTAAGGAGTGCAGCTTACCAGCTTGCTCACCACAGCCAGCTCAGCCTGCTTTCTTATACCACCCAGGACTACCTGGCCAGGGGTGATACCACTTAGAGTGGTCCTGGCCCTCCTCCATCAATCATTAAATCAGGAAAATGCCCACAGAGACTTGTTTACAGGCCAGTCAGGTAGGAGCATCTTCTCAGTTAAGTTCTCTTTTGCATGCTCCTAATTTGTGTCAAACTAGTAAGGGGGAGGGGCAGGGTGAGCCCTAACCAACATCCAGTGGCAAGTGCTTCTTAGGGTTGGGGGTGGGGCTATGGTAGATAGACTCCCTGAATACTCCCAGGATCTGATGAATGAAAGCATTAAGGTAGATGTCATATCTAGAATGAAGGTCCTCTGACCTGGCCTCCCTTCCCTAAGATGCTAGGTCACCAGCCCCCAAGAAACCAGCCAACACCACCATGAGGTTGTCTAGAGACCATCTCAGATCAGCAGTCACGAAACGAGGGAGGAGGGTAGCCTTCTAGGGTGACCCCAGAAAGCAGTCAGTGTAGTTGTCTTTAAAGATGTGTGGAGACCCCACCAGAAGGCAGGGATCACCTGTAGCCCCCCCACACACACACACACACACTGGGCAACGGAAGGGCCAATGGGTGACATTTAACAGGAAGCAATATTTGACGCTAGGAGAAATTTTCTAAGAATTTGAACTATCCAAGAACTTAGCATCTACTGCAAGAGAGAGTGAGGTCCTTGTCACTAAAACAGAGTACATGGGTGACCCAGGAAAGTGACCCCCTGCATAAGAGGGAGGAGCCAGTGACTCAGAAGGTGAACACATTCCTACATTCACAGTAGCAGGAGATTAGGTTGTGGGATTGTGGCAGGCACTAAAATTTGCTAAAAATCTAAACTTGACCAGACTACTCTCCTGCTGGAAACCATGTTCTACCATCTCCCCAGGCCCAGGACTGTTCCTAATGACTATATAGCCTCCTACTGATCTGTCCGAGGTGTCCCCAAGCCTTTCAGTGGTCACAGCCTCTGTGAACCATCACCTGCTCTGTTCCTTCATCCTGCAAGCTCTTCTGCAACCTACAAATACAAGGTGCTTCAAGTCCCTCAGGACCTCCGGACGGATTGCACCTTCAGGGTCCAGGGAGAGCTAAGACGTGTGATCATGAGACCTTCTCCAGGAATGAGAAAGGACGGCACCATCTCCTGAATCAAGCTTCGGTCACAGCAATCTTCCTCAAAATTTGAAAAATGTTTCTATTTACTTCATTTTACATGTATGTGTGTGTTCCTGAGAATATGTACCTCATGAAGACACGCGAGCCCAGGTGCCTTCAGAGGCCAAAAAGAAGGATGAAGCTCTGGGAACTGGAATTATAGGTGGTTGTGAGCTGCCTAATGTGGGTGCTGGGAACGGAGGCCAGCTTCCTCTAGGAGAACAGCAAGTACTCTGTCTTAACCACTGAGCCATCCGTCACTCTAGCCAATACTCGTCCAAATTCAAAAAGCATTTAACAAGCAGACAGTCGGAGAAACTCAACAAGAGAAATCCACATAGGTTTGCTAAAAGCCAGTCACTCCAGACGGCTTGGATGTCTTCACTGGCACACGTGTCGGTCCCTTGGACAGGAGGAAGCCATAAGCAAGCACAACAAACACACCTTGACTGGAGAAGGCTTAAACCATACCAGTCCTTGGAGCCTGTGGAAAAGGAGCTTCAATGGGTGTGGCATGATGTGGGTTTGCGGCTCATTGACAAACCAGTTCTGAAAAGCTCTGGCTGTGAAGTTGGTCTCTGGTGTCAAACCATACAGTCTCAGTATGACCCTTGTCTTGTTCTGTGTTTTTAGGGATAGTATGCCACCATATTTGTAGGTATACAGAGTTTCAAGAAGTAGTTAATATGATGAGTGACATAAAATGGTTGATTTTGACAAACAGGAAGTAGGGGCCCTCGTTGCAAAAAAAAAGATTTAATTGGGATTGCTGTAAAGTTCTATATTTAAATTCAAATCAGTTTTGCTCGTTCAGAATGGGGAAGATCTGGCATGTCAGAGGTTCATGAAGAGAACGATCAAGAAGAGTTGTTGTTAATTCCTAAGCTAATTTAAATCTGAATTTTCAGATAATAATAGAACATCAAACCATAATGCAGGCATTAAGACAGTTAAGATAATCTTAGGCCGCAACAGAAGAAGAAAAGTCTAGATCATTGAAGATGCTCATGACTGGTCTTTCTCTGAACTGGTCAAACCATGTCTGTTTATTCATCCATCCATCCATCCATCCATCCATTCATTCAGCACATGCTCAGCACATCCTGGGCGATAGGTTCCATTCAGTCATCCACAAGCTAATGCAGGCAGATCCCTTCTTTTTAAAGAACTTCATGTCTGGCGACAGAGACCACAGAAGAAAAACAATGACTGGTGCAGAGTGGGAAGTGTTGGGGTGGAGTCTTGAGAACCCTGGGGAATGAGAAAGAGCTCTGGGAGCAGACTTCCCAGAGGTTTGGACCCGTGAGCCAAGTAGGTGCTCACCAGGTCAGCAAGTAAAGAGAACACTATCCAGACAGATAGGAAGGATGTCATTGTGGCTGGAGCTCCTAGTCCAGGGCAAGTGCTCAGGAGACAGAGTCAGTGAGTTGATGAGAGAAGCCATGAACAACGGAGGTCCTAATGTCCCTTACCACCTGTCAGAACCCCCCTGGAAACCACACCCAAACCGGTTACATCACAGTCTTAGGGCTGTGGACAGAGGGTAGAGCTCAGGTATCCACTTATTTTTAAGGCTCCCCACGTGAGGTAAATGTGCATGAGAGGTGATGGGTGGGGGGAAGTGTTGTCATAGAACAACCCTCAAGTTTGAGTTATGCAAGATGATTAAGTTCCAGTACCTAGTTAACAATGTTGTATGAAACACTCAGAACTCAAGAGGGTAGACTCATATACAGTGTTTCTACCACAATAAAGGAAATTAAAAAAAAAATAGATGCACCAGAATTGAGAAACATGAACACAGGGCCTCCCCTGAGACTGGGCAAGGAGTTTAGCACATGGACTACAGGAGGTTTTGGCCAGAGATTAGAAACTTCCCGAGGGGGGGTTGGAGGGAAGTTCTCCATGCTTAAGAGCACTTGTTGTTATATAGGACCTGAGTTCAATTCCTGGCACCCACATGGCAACACAAGTGGTCCATAGCACCAACTCCAGGGGATTGGACACCCTCTTCTGAGCTCCTCAGGCACCAGGCACTCACGTGGTACACAGATAAACATTCGAACGAAACAGTCATACATATAAATAAAAATCTAATTAAAAAGAAAGAAAGAAACTGCCCGGGAGTGAGGCACAAAGACAGATACCTGCAGTTGTCTCTATAAGAATCAGGAAGATTACTTAAGGCCAGAGTTTGAGGTCAACCAAGGCAGCGTAGCAAGACCTTTAGTCAATCAATCAATCAATCAATCAATCAATCAATCAATCACTAAATAAATACATATCATAAAATCCCGGTTTGCATATCTAAAAGTTTCCTATGTCTGGCATGCCAGCAGGTAGCTCCAGGAGACAATTTTCAGGAGAGATGACAGTGGTCTTCCCCGAGACAAGAGTAGATGACTTGGAGGGGACAGCCTCAGGACCTTCCATGAGGTCAGGAGGCATCAGGCCCTGTTGATGAATAGGAAAGTGGGGGTGAAGGGTGCAATTTACTAAGATGGAGACACTCAAACAAGCTCTGCCGAAAGGCCTTTTGGAGCTCCTTGTGGAGATGTCAAGTAGGAGATTCATAGAACGCTGAGGTCCCAGGGGGGCCATGGCAAGAGCCTGGAACAGCAGGGTATGCAGGGTGCTTACGGTCAGGTCCTGCTGACTAGAGAGAGGAAGGGAGTTATCCTTGCAGATTTCCAAGGAGAAGCTGCCATTAAAGGGCTTGGGCAGGAGGCTGGGTTAGATTGACCGTCCAAGTGTGGGCCTCAGACGCAGCTCAGCAGGAATCGGCATTGATGGAACTGAGCTCATCCTGAGAGGAGATGAAACAGGCCGAGAGAGGCTGGGGTATGCAGGGCCTTGGAAGCCGTGACAAACCAGCTCTGTCTTGATGGGTACTCGGTGGTACTTCAGAGTTTGGGAGCAGTGTTCAGAAAGCTTGTCTGCCAGGCCACTTGACAGTTGGGTGACATTACTGTGGACTCTGCTCTTGGGTGGATCTCCTATGCCCCTCTGCCCCTTCCTACAAACTGAGACAGGTAGGTGGACTTTGGTGCTGGTACCAAGCTCCCATAGTAAAGAGCCCTGGACCTGATCCTCTACAAAGCAGCCCTTAGTCTTTCTGCAGAAGCATTGCAGAAGCATTGCTAATATTCACAGTCTGCTCTCCAGGGTCTCCGAACACACAAAGCAAGCTGTAAGTTCCAAGCAATTCCACACATGTTTGTTGCCCCCCATCTGCAGAGTGTTTCCAAATACCAGGGAGAGCGGCATTGTTAGAGGGAGAACATGGAAGTCGCTCTTGCTATTGTAAAAGGTGAGCTACTCCTCAGGGGAACTTTATGGTTCGTCACCCCTCTCTGAGAACCTAGTTCCCCCAGGGATCTGCAACTGGTGGCTGGTACTAATGGCAGCCAGCACTGCAAACCTCGGCTGGTAACCAGAAGAGCAGGGTGGGCAACAGAGAGGGGTGGGGCCAGAACATCGCTCGTCTGGGAGACCTGGGGATTGGGGGTGGGGCCAGCGGCATCCTGGCTACATTGGGGAAGGATGAGGTTCCAGCCAGGAGGTACATTTTGGAGGCAGCTACAGGAATCCACGCTGGCTAAGGTGAGAGGCTTAGGTTGTGACAATGAGGCTGAGGAGAGAGACTAGGAGCATGCTAGGACTCACCAGTTAGCCCGCCCCCCTCCTCCCCACCCCAAATGGAGCCACTGTGGAGGTCAGAGAATGAAGAACAAGCGCCCCTAGTTCAGTGCTCTCTTTTACCAGGGTTTTTGTTTCTCAGAGAGGAGGGGGTGTGAGGAAAGAAGAAGATGAAGAAGAGGATGAAGAGGAGGAGGGGGAGAAAGAGGTGACAGGGAGGAAGTGGGGAAGAAGATGAAGAGGAGGAGGCCAGTCCAGAGCTCTTCAGTGTTCCTGGGGAGGAATCAGCAGATCTTCGGGATGGTGGGGAGGGGCACGCGATGGACTCCCCGCTCCAGGGGTGGAAGGGCAAATGCACAGGGCTCTATGGGCGGCTGGCCTATCAAGCCTTTCAGTGAGAACCAGTTCTTTCCTTTCAAAGAGGGTGGAAGTCACTGTTCTCTTGTCTCCGTTGATGAACAGATTCTGGGTGGCAGGAGTCACCATAGAAACAGGTGCTATCTTAAGCAAATGAGCCTTATTAACCTTAAGAGTGGTGGAGTTTTCACA
Organism: Tokudaia tokunoshimensis; assembly: GCA_036184795.1. Classification (NCBI taxonomy): domain Eukaryota; kingdom Metazoa; phylum Chordata; class Mammalia; order Rodentia; family Muridae; genus Tokudaia; species Tokudaia tokunoshimensis. The sequence continues at coordinate 55,954,286 of BTHU01000011.1, read as the reverse complement.
AGATTGCACATATAGGGTAGGAGGGAGACAGGGTTTGGTGGGGGGAGGGTCGAGGTGGCTGGGAAGCCATGTTACTCTGGGTGGGGAGGCATGTATTGCATATGTGTGCATGTGTGTGCACCGTGCGCGTGTGGGTGCCCATCTATATGTGTTGTGCAAAACTGCTTCTGGGAGGAAGTAAGCTCAGGTCCTGCCCAACCCCCCTTTCCCTAAGAAACAAGCATCCTCCCCAGACCCCTCCCCCTGCCAAGAAACCTTTGTCTCCTAGAAAGTGGCCTTAAGGCTGCAGGTGCCCAGAACTCCAGTCGTGACCCTCTTCCTTCTCTACTGCCTCTGTGTAGACCTTGCTTGTGTCCCCTGGCCTGTGGCCACTAGCCAGGAAGAAGGCCCTTTTTGCCCTAGGTGACAGTTTACTTCAGTAGCACGAGTGGGAATACAGGCATTGGGTAGACTTGGGTCCATATAACTGGTCCATAACTGACTGCTTATGTCCCTCAGTGAGGCCCCATCTGTAAAGGGCAGATTCACCAGGCACCTTGCAGGGCTGAAGCCAGGCTCCCATGAGATCACCTAAGTTCACACTGAATGTGTATCCTCAACATTCCCCACTGTGATCTGCCTCCTTTCTGGGGACAAAGGGGGGGCTTTTCCCACATTAATATTTCATCAGTACGGTTTCATTAGTCAACAGACTTGCCTGGACTGCCTGCCCCATCCCGTGCTTTGGAGGCAGGGGTGGGAGGGGGTGTTGTGTGTGGCTAGAGGAAAGATCAGGACAGAGAGCCTGGCCCTCAGAGAAGCTGTGGCAGACAGGTAGGCCTAGAAGAGGTAAGGCTGTGTGGGGCTTTGAAGTCAGGTAGGATTGGGATGGGCACAGAGAAAGGGGCCATACATTCTGTTCTTAGTGTTAAGAAATAGGCCTTCTCCCTTAGGATCCCTGAACTGTGAGTGTTGGTTCCAAGACACACATCTGCTGCCCTCTGCAGCCCCTCCTTGGGCAGGACACTCCACTACTCCAACTAGCATGCCACCTGCCCCAGTCTGGCTCCACTCCCTAGTATAAATCCAACTGTTGCCTCGGGGACTCTGACACCACACTGGACATCCTCCGTAGTCCAAGGTGCTGCTTATCAGAGGGACAGGTTAACAGAGACCACATGCTCTGCAAGGACTCTGGGAAGACGGGAAATCTTTTCCTACCTTGCTGCAAAGGGTCAGGAGCCTCCAGGGTTGGGGATATATATGGCTCAGTGGATCAAGTGTTTGTGTGCACAACCTGAGTCGAATCTCTAGCACAAGGAGGCAGACTAACAAAAGAATTTGTTAGTCTGACTCATTGGTAAGTCCCAGGTTCAGTGATAAACCCTGTCTCAAAAGATGAGGTGGAGAGTAGAGGAAGATACCCTACACTGACCTCTATGCACGCGCGCACTCACACACACACACACATGCACACACGCACGCACACACACACACCCATAAAGAGCTCTAATGCATGCCTTGAAACTGAGACAAAGTTGCCACCACAGATTGGCTCTTCCCTGCCTCACAGTTTTCCAGATCTCCAGAGCTAGTAGATGCGTCAGGCTCATTTGGTCATACCCATGGAGGCACTGAGACCCAAGGTCACACAACCTATAAGCGTAGTGTGGACCACAATGAAGGAAGGAGGAAAGGTCCTAGCATTTAGCCTCTAGAGCCCCAACATCTCTGAAACGAGAGAAGCCACCCTCCAGGTCATGTTTGGGGGGGGGGGTCACTGGAGGTTAATGGGTGGTTAGCTAGGTCACCAGGAGTGCCAAGGAACCCATCTTTTGTGTCTGACTAATGGAGAAGAAAGGGGTGGTTCACCCCAGGAAGCTCAGCTCTCACCTCCTCTCCATTTAGAAATCAAAACTTGGCACTTGGGAGTTTCACTTGGCCCCAGGCAAGGGATGCAACTTTAAGGATATCTATCCTTTCCCAATCCACTCATCTATAGCTCCGGAATCTTCTTCCCCATTGGCTTTAGAGCTGCTTAGTAACATGAAAACAACACAGTTGAAAGCTTGGCTGAAAGGGCCACTCACAGACAGAAGCTATGAGTTGACTCCAGACTCAACTTGGTAATAGACAAAATGGGAATATTCTATGAGCCACTTAGAGAAGAGCAAATCCAGTGGCCCTGGCCACAAAGCAAAGAGCAGAATTTCACCCTAGTATATCTTGCAGCGAAATCTTCTCCTTCCTCTGTAACAGTGACCCCCAGAAGTAATGGTATCCTTTCTTCCCTCCCTCCCTCCCTCCCTCCCTCCTTTCTTCCTTCCTTCCTTCCTTCCTTCCTTCCTTCCTTCCTTCCTTCCTTCAAAGGGCATCCAGGTCATAATTTATAGGCATGGCATGGAGAGATCAATGCCATTGAGAGTTTTTATTACTCACTTTCAAGAGAAGGAGACCTGCCAAGGCTGTACCATACAAGGTCACATGGGGAAGTCCCGGGGTGTGTCAGGAAGCAGAGGTGGCAGAGGAGAATGTGTGGCCTGAAGCCTTCACTGTGGTTTCTGCAGGAAAAGAGTAGAGTGAGGGCAAGCAAGCCCGAGCAAGCTTAGCCTCGATGAGCTGGCATAGTATCAGTGGACTCTGGGGTGATGGGGTATGTCCCAGCTGCCTGGTACCTGCCCTAGGGTGGCGTGGGGCAGGGAATGTTGGCTAGGTATGAGAGAATGAGGGAAAGGAAGTGATGGAAGAGATGGGCTTGGAGCTGGTTAATATGTATGTGACAGGTGTGCTTACAGACAGTCTCTAGGAAGTAGGCAGCCTTGGCAGGGACATCTTTCCAGAATAAGAACCCTTCAGGTTATCAAAGCATCAGCACAAAATACAGGAAATAAAAAACATGACCAATCCATCCCGCACCCTGTCTCTCTGAACACTGCTCCTTTGAAATCATTCAAACTCCTCTTGCTCAGGTGCCTTCTTTGGGACTCTAGGACCTACCCCACCACCACCCGCCGCCTCCCACTTAGCACAAGTTGTGCCGCACAATTTAGCACCCAATTCCACGCTATCTTGTTCCCTAGCCATTCCAGGGTGCTTGCCCCAGTTTCCTAGCCCCCCTGGGAAGGCTCTGCTCGCCTCCTTCCTGCACTGGTGCATGTCCAACCCTGTACCCTGAGCTCCACCGTGTGCACTGGCATCAACACTTTATCCTGTCTAGAGTACCACTTCTGATCACAATGCCTTTGACACATTTAGAATGGGTAGCCAGGCTGACATCATGGCCTGCGTTGTCCCTCTGAAGGACTACTCTCTTTCCTAGGTCCTTCTGATTGCACAGGCCTAGCAGAGGTCTTCTCACAGCTTCCACCAATGACCACACACCCTCCAGTATTGACCGCACACCACTATTCACCATCCACAAACCCCCTCCCTGCCTCCAAACATCCTCTACTGCCTTCCCCTTCATCAAATAGTCTCTTGCTTCTTCTCTCCCACAGCAAAGTGCTCTGTGGTTTCCAAACTGGCTTAGGCCACAAGATGCCTTCCAGAGAGACCGTGAACTTGCCTACCATGAAGTTATTGACCTTGGTTGAGGTCCTGCCAGCTTGGATGAAGAGTTGGCTACATGACCACCAAGGCCATTTTGGCATCACCATCTGGAGTACAGACAATTACTACATAGGTCTTTCTTGGCCTAGGCAAGAATGTCTCCTTAGATAGCACAGTGGCAGATATAGGAACTGTGATGGCTGACATACCCTCTCCCCAGAGCCAGCACCATATGCTATGTAGAGAACCTTCTTTCCATTCCGTACTATTGACCATGCCGTTGATAGTTTCAGTAGCAAAAGATAACTAAACCCACCCAAGACTGGCCAGGCAGACACCTCCATTTCTCTATTCCTTCCTTTCTCATCTCTCTGCTACACATTGTAGGAAGTACTAAATATCCTCAAGAAACTCAAAACCCCATGGAGAAATGAAATAAACATACACACACGCATACACACACACACACACACACACACACACACACCCTACCATCTGAGAATTGCTGAGAAAGCTACACATCTAAGATGCACATCTTAAAATGTCCTTGACATGTAGAAACACAAAACCATCATGTCTATACTGATATTTGCTCCAGAAAACATGGTAGATTCACTTATATGTTAAACTAAATGGGTATGAAACAGCAATGAAATAATACCCAATAAATATGAAGATTTTTATGAAATGTTTCAGAAAAGAAATGAAAGACTTGAAGGGGTAGATAGATGTTAGATACATGATTATGTAAGTAGGTACATAGATATGTACATATATACATAGGTAGATACAGATTGCAGATAGATAGATAGATAGATAGATAGATAGATAGATAGATAGATAGATAGACAGACAGACAGATAGATGAATAGATAGAGTTCATAAGTTGATAGTCTCTAAATTAATTTGTTTGATATAGATGGATTTTATCGGAATACAATATAAATTCTTATAGACCGGAGAGAAAGCTCAGCAGTTAAGAGTACTGGCTGTTCTTCCAGAGGACCCACATTTAATTCCCAGTACCCACCTAGTGGTTAGCAACCATCTGTAACTCCAGTTCAAAGGAACCTAACACTCCTTTCTGGTCTCTATGGACACCACACACACATGGTGCACAGACATACATGTAGGCAAAATACCCATATACATACAATAAAAATAAATAAAAAATTTTAAATGTTTTTATTGGAGCTTAAGGTATCCAGTATGAGGAGGAGGAGGAGGAGCAGAAGGAGGAGGAGGAGAAGGAGAAGGAGAAGGAGAAGGAGAAGGAGAAGAAGAAGAAGAAGAAGAAGAAGAAGAAGAAGAAGAAGAAGAAGAAGAAGAAGAAGAAGAAGAAATACTCATAAGGATTATTCAAGAAAATTTTGTGAGGGAGGACTCATGGAGCTGTTTGGCTGACACTGATGCATGTTGGGAAACTACAGTATGTAATGTAGCTGTGGTGGAAGAATCACAGATATGTCCTTGAGATGGAACAGGAAGATCCAGCGCCAACTAGAATACTCAGCCCAGTGTGACGAGAACTTAACCAATTCCCCTTCCCAGCCACTCAGGAAGCTGAATCAGGAAAATGACATGTTCAAGTCTAGCCTGGGCTAGACTCATGAGCTTCAGGCCATTCTAGACAACTTACTGAGACTGTGTCTCCAAACAAAGCATTCAGGAGGAGCTGTGTCTATAGCTTGAGGTGGAGCGCTGGCCCAGCATAGGGAAGGAAGGCCCTGGGTTCACTTCCCAGCACAACAACAGGGGTACTAACGTTCTTTCTCAATCCAGAATCACAAGCAATTCAAAATTAATATGTGAAATTAGATATGTGGATGCTAATTTTTAATGTTAAATCATAAAAGAATAAAACGCACTGATACTTGTAACGCAGCTGTGTAAAACCTTGAAACCGTAAATATAAAAAACTTTCAAGGGCTGATTAAAAGAAAATGCACTTTGGAAAAATGTGATGTGCAGATGACAAAATGTCACTGGCGTGGACATACACAGCCATCATACACAGTGGACATACACAGTGGGTTAATAACACAGAGACCTAGTGGGCCACACCCACAGCCCAGAAATTTCTATTTAGAGAAAAGCTTCATAAACCTGTGAGAAATGAACATCTCTACACAGACAGTGAGAAATGCGGGCCAAACGAGATTGTCTGCCTTCACGGTCCACGGTGACTATGGCCACTGCAATGGCAGAACTTGAATGTGACTTTGTTTGAAAATTAACTAATACCCAGGATCCTCTCATATGTCGCCAGTGGGAGTGGAGTATGAATCGCCGAGAGCCCTCTTGGAAGGTAATGCTGCCAGATGCACCAAATGCCAAATGCCTTTACAATGTATACAGTCTTTGACCCAAGGCTTCTTTTAGAAATCTGTACAAAAATTATATTAAAAAAGTGATTTCTATCAAGATAAAATCAGACATGCTAGGTACAGTAAATTGTAGAGGGATGTGAACAGCGTATATCATCCACAGTACAGTTCACTTCCAGGTGGCTTATAGCAGTTACAAAGTAGAATGTCCCGATACCACAAAAAAAAAAAAAAGTTAAAAATTAGCCATGACCCCAATGAGAGGACTGGTGGCTAATAGTGGCTTGTGGAATAGTATGCAACTACTAAAATAAACATAATATAAAAAGGACCTCAGCAAAGTATTTATGCCACATTGCTACGCGAAATGAAAAAGCAGATTAGAAGTTGTTAAGCTATGGGGCTGGGGTACAGCCCAGATGGTAGAGTTCTTCCTAGCACACAGAGAGTCCTGGTTTCTGTTTCCAGGGCTACCTAAGCTGGATGTGGTAGTGTGTGCCTCCGATCTCAATACTGGAGAGAGGGAGACAGGGGAATCAGACATTCAGGTCATCAGCAGCTGCGTAGCAAGTTAGAGACCAATCAGGGATGTACACGTCTGGCCTTCAAAACAAAACCAATACAAGTTATTAGACATATGTTGGACATAGTTGCTCATATCTGTAATCCCAGCATGTGGGAAGCTGAAGACAGGAGGATCCTAAACTCAAGGCTAGCCTGGGCTACATAGTGAGACACCATCGGAAGAGAGAGAGAGAGAGAGAGAGAGAGAGAGAGAGAGAGAGAGAGAGAAAGAGAGAGAGGGAGGGAGGGGAGAGGAGAGAGAGAGAGAGGAGAGAGGAGAGAGAGAGAAGAAGAAGAAGGAGGAGGAGGAGGAAGAGGAAGGAAGGAAGGAAGGAAGGAAGGAAGGAAGGAAGGAAGGAAGGAAGAATGAATCTATAATTAATCAAAGGGCACTCAGGGAATATCTACAGGTATTGTAAAGGACACTGTTTCTGCCCCACAAGGTGACTTCAGCTCAGTAAAAATAATTAGATGGAACCTACCCCATTTGGGTGTATGGGAAAATATGCACAAGAGAAGAAACTGGAAAGTATACCCACCAACATGTTCCTAAGAGTCAAATCCAGGCAGCAGCTGTAGAATTGGAAGTGGTTTTTATGTTCTTCTTTGGGCTTAGATGTTTTTCCAAATATTATATAATATGTATTTTTATCACCATATTTTAAGTGCTGTCTAAAAAAAAATTAAACTGCAGAGCAGAGCATATGACCATCACAGCTACAGGGGTGATGGGGAGAACTAGGAAAGGTCCCTGAGGCTTCCTTTAGGAGGCACGGAAGCCCTGAGAGCGCCCTGCCCCCCATGTCCCTGATACCACCTCCCTCCCTTCTTACATCCTGCAGAGCCTCTGCCCTCCACCTGGGACTCCATTTGCAATGACAGGTGGCTCGTCTGCCCCACGACTCTGGGCTGAGAGCGCCCTCCAGGCAGAGGCGGAATCCTGAAATCCTGACTGCTCTTTGAAAGGGTTACTGATACTTAAATAAGGCGAGGCATGTCAGGTACTGGGTGAGTCACACAGACACTGGAGCGTCTAAGTCAGAAATGTTGGTTCTAACTGGTAAGAGCAAGGAAGGCTTTACAGAGGAGGAAGCCTGACAGCATGGGTGGGATAGAACCTAAGTCCCAATCCAGTATCATTGTCGGGCAGAAAAGATGAAAGGTCCCCGAGGGATCTGGGGGAGATCCCTCAGTAAGTATACTCAGTAAGTATAGCCCTTGTTTTACCAGCATGAGGAACGGAGTTTAACCCAGAATCCATGTTTAAAAGGCTACGTGTGACAGCAGGCGCTCGTCGTAATCGTACTGCAGATCCCCGGGGCTTGTGGCTAGCCAGTCTAGCTTCACAGTTCCAGGCCAGTGAGAGACTGTCTGAAATGACAAGGAAGATGGCACCTGAGAAACAGCACCCCAAGATTGTCCCCTGGCCTACACACATACACACACACACACACACACACACATATGCAGATGCATGCATGCACAAAACACAGGTCACCATAGAAAGATCCCACCAACCCTGCCCTCAGCTCTTTCATCAACACTGGACCAAGTCCTAGCAGCCTTGCAAGGCCGGCTATGGCAGGGACCCTAACAACGCCGTCGCACTCAGAAGGGCCGGTCTGTAAGTAGGGACTGTCACCCCACAGTCAGCTCACTCAATGACCTTAAAGCACATTTCCTTACATCGGTTGGCAATCTTTTAATAAGAATCCCATAAAATCAAACATCAGCTCCCCCAAGACGGAGGTTTTTTATTTTTTTATTTTTTTATCTGAGTCGCTCACTGCTTTATGCCTAGGGCCTGGGATGGTGTTTAATGAATTGTAAGTACTTATTAAATGTTTGTTATATAAATGAAATAGAACTTAAATATTGGCTTACAGGAGTCTACGCCGTATTGCATGTATATGTGACAAATACATATGTATATATACACACAGTTCTGTAGCTGCCTTGTGAATATGCATTATGTGTTTGTACGTAAGATATGCAGAGAATCCAAAAGTGAATGTGCATACATGTGTACACACACACACACACACACACACACACACGTGCCTTTTGGGAAAATATCAAAAGGAGAAGCCTACAGCTTTCTCAGGAGTCAACTGCATCCTTTGAGAATAGAATTCCAATAAAATAGATTTTGGATGGTGTCACAAATAAATTTGCCTTTCTAAAAGCTCCCAAATTAAAATTTGAGAGGCTTGAACATGAGGACGGGTGGCAATGAATAGATATGAATTTGCTTTATTTGTGCAGCATGAAAATCTCACTGTACCATTTCAGGGAGAGGGAAGAAAAGCCGAGGTGAGGGAAGCAAGCCGGAAGCTCGCCTGCTCAGGCCGCCTCCTGTCCCGAAGCCCAGTGGACACTATAGCCCACTGCACCATTCCCACTCAGAAGCCCATGGGTGTGCACGGGCTGGGGTGGAAAGGGTGTGGGGGACCCAAAGGAACCCAGTGCCCAAGGCTAAGAGTGCCTGTGATTTACCAGCTTAACTGGCTTAACTCTTTTGGGCCTCTAGCCAACCAAAGGGTGTTGGCTGTCTCTGTGTCCTCCCCCAGCCACAGCAAAAGAAAGTGATTTCTGTCACACAGATCCAGCATCTCAAAGCCCTGAGGGATTGTTGCATGTCCCAGGCACTCGCAGATCTAAGTGCCTCGTGCTAAAGACTGTGTTTAAGGGTAATAGAAACAGTTTGATCTTTAAAGAACCCTGGATGCATAATATCTATACATAGTTCTTGAATTTTTATCCTAAAAACAATTAGCCAAAAAGCCCTTTTTATATGATATTTGCAACTACACTGACAGTAACAGCAATTAAACCCCGTCTGTTTGCTGAGAGGAGCCAACTCCCCCTTTCTCCAGAAGCCTGTAAAATGTACAAAGTGGGGACTGTACCAGCAAGCCTGCAGAGATAGCTCGAGACCCTCCAAAGACAGGCTCCAGTTCTGTGTCCTCCATCACCCCAAGTACCCCAAAATCTCAGACAGCCTAGCAACCCAAGAATAGTCTTGGTATTTCCTTTTATATCTCCCCCTGACACTTATGACATCGTCTGGTCTACCCCGTTCCCTGACCCTCTCCCCTGACTTCCTGTACCTCCTGCCTCTCAGAAGGGCCTTCTACTTGCTATGGTCACGGCCAGTCTTAAAGGCTTCTGTGCTCTATTGACCTGGGGTCTTTTCAAGGAGAAACTGTGTCTAGGTCTGGGTCAGCGGCTATGATGAATAAATGCAGGAAAAGGTGAGTGGGTGAATTAATCAGCACTTCCAGTAATGGAGAGCAACAAAAGAAGCCTTTGAGTTGTTTGCCACAGGAGACTGGGGTTCTAGGGCTGAGAGAGATGGTGTCTGGAGTGGGAGCTGAACTTGTACCTATCTTTCCATCACCGGTGAACGCTGAGCACGACCTAAACCCTCTCCAAGTGCTCTCCTGATTGGAGAAAGGTTCCCAAGCTCTTAATTTTTTTTTTTTTTGTTCATTAAACAATTTTTTTTTTGAATAGCTGCTTTAATACTGAGAGCTCCTGAAAGCTTACTGGCAAGTTTCAGGATTAGTGAAAGACCCTGCCTCAAGGGAGTAAGGTAAGGTTGGAGGTGACAGATAGGCCATCCAATGACCTCACCTGGCCCCTCTGTGCACTCACAAGCATGCACAACTGCACACACGTGAATACAGCTCTCTCTCTCTCTCTCTCTCTCTCTCTCTCTCTCTCTCTCTCACACACACACACACACACACACACACACACACACACACACACAGCAATGCAGCTAGCACAGGTCTAGTGGCACTGGTCTGTAATTCCAGTTAGTCAGAAGACTGAGACAGGAAGAGGCCTACATGACCTCCAGACCGAGTTCAAAGCCAACCCAGACAACCTAATTTGATCCTGTTCCAAAATGAAAAGTACAGAGAGCTGAGGACATAGCCCAGTAGGAGAAAGCTTGGCTGGCATGCACAAGACCAAAGGCCCAATTCCCAATACCATGACCAAAAGTAAAAGTAAAAAGCAATGTGAACTATGGGGACTCACCAGGTACTCTGTACTGGGGAACAGGGCTGCAGAGTGAGGTGAGTTCTACAGCACGTGTCAGGGAGCGCCTCTCTGAGAAGGCGATGTTGGAACAAAAAATGTAGAAGAGGTGAGGGAAGAGGCTTACGGAGATCTGGGAGGACTCTGAGGAAAACCAACCAATGCAAAGGGTTTAAGGCGAGACTATCCCTGGGTGTCCAAAGTGGAGCTAGGAGGCTGTGGCTTCAGAGAGTAAGCTCAGAGCGGAGTAAGGGGATATGAGATGAGAGAGCAGAGATCGCAGGCAGGCCTGTCCAAGCTCTGCTCTTCCCGTGAGTCTGTCAGGAGCCTACTGGAGCAGGAAGCAGATGTAGGAGACATTTTACAGAGGTTCTAGCAGGATTCCTCTGGCTGCTTTGGGACTCCAGGTAGAAGCAAGAAGATGTCAGGAAGTAGGGTAATGGTCCAGGCAACTGAGAAAGGAAGCCACAGTCACTAGACTGACAAAAGCCAAAGCCATCTACAGTTGCACCTTGTCTCGAAGCTAAACTCAGTAGAGATGGTGTGCTACCTTGAGTTGGGAAGTCTAGCCAGCTGGGGACAGGAGAGGAAACCCATTTTAAGAAAAGAGAATCGCTTCAAACAAGTGCCTGACAAACTGAAGGCATGTTCTTTTGGAAACCTGAGATGACCAGCTCAGGAGCACCCAGATACTGATTTCCCCTTGGGGTGTAAGATCAGCTCCAGAGGACCCAATATTCCCAGAGAAGTCACCCCAAAACTGTGCTATGGTCTCAGGCCCCACCCTTCCACCTTCTGACCTGCACAGATGTCCAATGGTAGGGATGAAGGAAGCACAGTCTCATTCCAGGAGGCTTAGACGTTGGGCCTCCATAAATATCAGCACAGTCTTGCGGACGGGGGGGGGGGGGTGGTAATGTATTGGCATAAACTGGAAGCTGAGAGACCGTAGGTCTTGGCATGGCATCTGCCTTCATTCTAACTAGCAGCCCTGAAGATCCAGGCAAGTCTAACATAGTTTGCAAAGTGAAGGGTTTGAGTTCCCTGAACTCAGGGTGGCTTCCACTTCTGAAGCCCCACCATTTCTCAGATTCTCCGAATTTTTGACTTGCCAACAGTCTATTCTCCATCCCTGCGATTTTTCAGAATCCACGTGACACACTTAGTGTGGGACTCTGTCTCTCTGTTTCATTTTTTTCTGGTTACATTATTCCAGATAATACTCCTCTTGCTTGCCAAGAGAAGAAGAAAAAAAGTGACATTAATTAAAGATTTGGTCTGTGTCCTAATCAAAAATTTTGAAAATGAATGTATCATACTGTACGTTCCGTAATGTAGTCGGCTTTTTTACTTAGCAATATATCATTAACATTTTCCTATGTCAACACATAATCTTCCGAACCATGATTTTTACTGCAGAAGTAGTTTACCATATGGGTGTACTATAATTTCCTCAGCCAATCCTTTACTGTTGGACATTAGGCTATGTCTCTTTTTTTTCCCCTCAAATATATATAATTATCGCCAAGGCTACAACGAACACGTGAGCAGATAAGAAAACCCTTCATTCACCTCTGTGGTAACTTTCTTAGGATGAACCTCAGAGTTCAGAAGCTTCGTGTGTTCAAAGGCTTGATGGCACATGTCACCAGAACACCCTCCAGTATTTAGAATTTCTATTTAGAATTCTGCCAACCGTATTTGGAGGCTGAAGGGAAATAAAGCAAGACAATGGCTCTAAATCCCCCCACTCCCATTCTACACATGGGTAAACTGAGGCCAGGTGGAGTTATGGTCAAGTAATTGTCCTGGGTGCTCCTCACACGTGTGAGAGACAGCTAGGGAGCAACAGACCCTGCTTGTGTTCCCCACTTGCCCAGCCTGTCCACCTCAGAGCAACCGCCATAACTCAGGCTTCTGGAACCTTCCTCTCCCTTTCACAGCGCTGCTAACTTCGAGACCTACTGGCCCGCAAGGGTCTCTTTCACCACATCCACCCCCCCACCAGTAAACTGTTCCTCCTTCGGCCCTCTCAATGCATCAATAAGAACCCCTCTCAATGGGTTCTTATCCCAGGGACATCTCCAGGACATTGAGGAGATGTTTCCTGTTGAAAAGTCTCCATGAGTTACCAGGACTTTCTTCCCCCACCCCCACCCCCAGCCCCAGCCCCCTCATTATCCTTCCCAGGTACTTCCCACTGCCCTCTCTTAATTAGTTTTCCCAGCATGCCCTCCCCACAGTGCATACCAGCAGAAGTGGCTCCACTCCCAAAGGCTTCAGCCACAACCTGCCCCCCCACCACCACCACCACCTCTGGCCAGGGTTCCTCAGCTAGGCCTGTGACCCATTTCTCCCTGTACACCCTGCAAGGGCATTCATGGTGCATGAGGTGGAATATTAGTTCAGTTTTGCCTGACTCAGCCCACACCTCCCCGACTCACCTGCCTAGAGCATCCTTTAAGGTTGAATATAAACATCTCATCTTCTAAGGCAGTCCCGGGATCTGTCCCCTTTAGGAAGTCAGGCACCTCACAGAATATATACAGTCCCTGAGCCGAAACACCCTTAGAGCATATTCAGAGGTCAAGGCAGTTTGTTTCTCTGACTCCCCACCTAGGCCCAAGCACTTGGAGAACTTAACCCCTGCATGTGTTTGAGGACTGAAGAGCAAATGTTATCCTGACCTATTAAATCCTCTTCTCTCTGCCATCGCCAACCAACTCGAATCTAGACCAAGAATTGTTTCTGACTTCAGTGAGAGGGTACGGGTGCCACGGAAACCAAGCTTATCTGTCCGAGTGCTGCTACCCTCCCCTACTTCCTCTCCTTCCATCAATCTCCAAGTGTGAACAGTAGTATCCATTAGGAAAGGCCATTTGGAAATTTAAGACCTGCTCTTCTGCCCACCTCTCCAGTGTAAACTCCGTGACAGCCTGACTTCTGTGTCTAGAGCAGGCCTTCAGCTCTCAACTCTTCTCACTATATTTCATCCTTCTTCTAAGGTACCATTTCTTCACCCCAAATGTGAATCTCATCACCCTCTAAGCAGCTTGGGGGTGTTCTCGGAAGATTTTGCTCCCAAGCATTAGGTTTCAATCCAAGGGGACTGCTTCCTTCCCTTTGTACACCCCCAACTTCTTTCTAGGGGAAATATGCACAGGATACAACAGTGTCTTTGGGGCCTCCATCCCGGTATCACTAATCCGGAACCCTCCGGAATGGAAGGATCAGCGCTTCTCTTTCTGGGAAACAAAAAAAGACTAATGATGGGGAGTGGGCAGGGTGAGTTTCATTTCTACTGTATACTGGACATGTTCTAAACACCTATTATTTAGGATCATTTCCTTCTCATCACACTACTAGACCATCATAAGCTCCACTTGGACATGGGGAACCAGTGGTTCGGGGAGGCCACTTCCTTTATCCAGAGTCATATAGCTGGTAAGAACTGGGGCAGAGATTTAAACCCAGCTTCTCTTGACTCCAATGTCTTCCCTCTTTCTGGTACAGCCATGGCCTCCAGACTCCATTTCCAGGCATCCACAAAGCCCAAGGAACAGTTCTCTGTTCTCTATTGGTCTCATCTTCTTCTCCTCTGTTAGCTCTCACTGATAACATCCTCCAGGCCAAACTCCCAGGACCCTGCCTGCTACTTAGTGTCTTTATTTTCAAGGAGGACACCGGCAACCTGGGCTTCTAGATTCATACTTCTTCTACCGAGGCAGAGAGTTCGGGCCATTGGCATCAGCTGCACTTCTGATCATCTTGCCTCTACCACCTAGCATTCCTCTCAGCTCTCCTCCCCTAAAGAACAGGCTCTGTGGCCAGACAGACCCGTTCCAAAGTATCCCACCCCTTCGCCCTTCCCCCAGAGCTATCGTCTTCAGTCTGGAATTTTGATAAGACCTCAGCTTTGACCCCAGCTTTCGACAGGACAGGGAAGGCCCTGGCCAGATTCCCAAAGATGTCTCACAGGGACAAGGAATCTCTGGTCTTCTTCTTTAAGAACTGTTATTCTTTATTAGAGACCATTGAAAGCCAGTGGCTTCTCCCTCTTCTCCCCCCCACCCACCCCCACCCTTGACCTCAATGAACAAGAACAGCCCTAAATCTGACCTCCCATCATTTACAAAAAAGAAAATGCAAAGAGACACTTCCTAGGTGAGGTTGGCTACCTGAGGCCAGGCCCTGGCTTTATGCTCTGCTGCTCTGCCGTCCCACTGCAGCTCTGGGACGATCTGGGGCAAGCAGAACCAAACTAAGTAGCAAAGGTGGAGACACGGTGGTGCTGGGGAATGGGGATAATAGTGACAGCCACATGCTCGAGGAGCACCTGCAGGCCCCATGTGGATGGAGTCCGAAGCATCTCTGATGGTCCCCTCCACAGCGCCCATGCCTTTCTTCCCGGTGTCCTCACTGTTGACAAGAGGGTTATGTAACCCAGAGCGAAGGCCTGGAGTTCTCCCCCAAGCAGCAGAGTGAATCAGTTTTTTTTTTTTTTTTTGCCGCCGTCATTTTCTCCGCAGGAATCTGCTTTATGCAGATTGGATTTAGGGGTTTTTCCTGGATGCTTCTGTTTCATTTAACATGCAAGGGCTAATAACTTGTCACAATTCAATAAGGCGGTGGTTACAAACACCCAGGCAGCTGCTTATTTAAATGCAGGTTTGTTAATTAGCTTCTCTTAACAAGGCTTGTGCTAAATCAAGCTCCCCGGCTGGCAGCACCCAAGTCTGGCGCTGCTCCCGGGACGGGAGGTCGGGACATGTTGGCAATAGGGTCAAAATTCAAAGCGAGGAGAGCTGTCCCGGCCACTCCTCTGCCTCAGTTTCCCTAAAATCAAGGTGTCTGTTACGTGTTTTTTAAACAGCCACAAAAGACCTACACTGCCTCTCCCTGCTTATTTCTAGTGTGTTCTTCGACTCTGGCTTCTGAGCCCATCCTCCCGTCGAAGGCTGTAGTTTGTGTTTAGTACTGTGGTTCTTTTCCTGTACCTCCTCTTCCTCCACTAAGCTGTCCTATGTCCCCTCATCCCTCTCTGGCACTATGTGTTCAGTTCTGGGGACAGGGGTGCCAGGAACTAGCCAACACAGGGTACTGGCGCATGCCAGAGACTATCTCTGTAACCCTCGTGACAGTCTAGAACTGATGCTGTCCTCAACCTGCTACAAATGTAGGCGCTGAGACCTGGAGAGGTTACATGGGGCCGGTGAGAGTCACTCTGGACTTTCCTACAGCCCTGACTCCAAGAGGCACTTGGAAACCATCACTTGTTATATGGACATTTTCGGCGTGTTAGCCTGATGCTCTCATGCTGAGATCCTGCCTAAAGAACATGCGCCTGGTTGAATGATGTCTGAATCACAGATTCTGGGTCCTCTTGGAGGTTGGAGGCCTCTCACTGGACACCTGATCACCAGGCCCAAGAACACTGCTGGGGGCCTCTGAGAATATCAAAGAGGCTGTTGTTGGGGGCCCTGGCCTTTGAGAGGGTTAACAGAGCGACCCCAAGTGTCAGTACAGAAGCCATAAGCCAGGAAGAACTGGCCACATGGAAATCGGAGGACGTGTGTGCCATAGATACCTTCCAACCTGACAGGGTAGCCATACCCACCTTTTCTCGGAGGGACAGCAGCGTGAAAGAAATAACAAGAAGGGACAAGAAAATAGCTGTATGTGCCTGCTTATTCTCATGAAAGGACCAGGAAACAACAGAATGTAAAAAGGAAACGAAGTGAAGTTTGGGCCTGAGAATCTGGCTGCCCAAACATAATTCCAGTGTTTCCCAGCATGCTTGGTCTCCCGCAATGGCGTGTGGGGCTCTTTTCAGTGGAGAATCCAGGTGTGCCCCTATGTTAGCTGGTACCCACCACGACCGCCTGACAGAAGTTGAACCCGAGATGGGTGACATCTCCGGGGCTCTCAACTGCCACAGGCCCTGCCCATGATCATGTCAGAGGTTTGGAAGACTAGCTCCTAAGACATCACTGTGCATACTAAGCTCCCGATGTGTGCAGATGTAGATTTCCTTCCTATGATACCCAGAAGCATTGCTGCTTCTGAAACTGGGCCAGCCTCTAGAGAACCTTCTAGAGCATTAGCATTCCCAGTTGGAAACAAGTGGTGGCTTCTCCTAAGAGCAGTGCCTGTCAACCTGTGGGTCACGCCCCCTTTGGGGGTTGAATGACCCTTTCACAGGGGTCACCTAAGACCATCAGAAAACATAGATATTTACATTACAAGTCATAATAGTAGCAAAATTACAGTTATGAAGTAGCCACAAAATGATTTATGGTTTGGGGTCACCACAACATGAGGAACTGTATTAAGAGTGGAGAGGGAGTCACAGCATTACAAAGGTTGGGGAACCATTGCCCTAGAGAAACACACATTCAAACATTCTCGAAGGTGTAGACTTTTCTAACTCCTGCTCATCTGCCAACCTTTTTGAAATATGTTCATGGTTCCTACATATTCGCAAGACCTTTCCCCTAATTAACATCCCTCTGAGAATGTGTGAGACTTTCCACATGTGATCCACGGGCCCTGTATGTTCTCGAACACTCTCCGATGGATAACTTGGGCCATTGCACACTGCTAGAGTGTGAGGTGTAGATCTCATAGTTTTTAAGGACATGGACAGCACTCAGCATGGTCCAGCACTCAGCATGGAGTAGGTATTCCACAAATGTGTGTTGAATGAAGGAGCAAAAGTATTCTATGCATTCTGCGGTACTGCTCGACTTTGTTGGAGAGTTGGCACAACTGTGTTCTGTGTCATTACAGCCAGCATGAAAGGGGTCTGTGGGATGGCTCAGTGAGTAAGGGTGCTTGCCAATAAGTCCAGTGAACTAAGATTGGGACCCAGTTGATAGGAGAGAACTAACTCCCACAGTTGTCCTCTGACCACCACATACTTACCTTGATATGCATGAGTCTGCAGTTACACACACACACACACACACACACACACACACACACACACTCACAGCAAGAGACAGCAGCAGAGACAAAGAGATATTGTAAAAACTACTTCAGCCTTTATTATAAGGAAACTGGGGAGGCACACAAGGGCAGGCCTTCTGAATTCTCTGTCCTGTATTTCTTACCTCAAAAGAAGCCTACTGCCATCCTGGATGCCTCAAATCTAATTTTCCCAAGTCACCAGGCACTGCTGTGTAACCAAGGCTGCCATGCAGTTTCAAGAGAGCCATAGAGAAGGAAGGAAATAGACCACACTCCACAACCTCTCCCTACACTGAGAGGAAAGGAACCAAGATGCTAGGTCCTTCACCTGAGGTATAGCAGCAGAGTGGCCGCTACAGTCCTCAAGTTCCCTGGGCCTTGTTGAGAGAGTCCCAGCTTTGTCACTTCACTGGGATTCTTGGCCTGCTTTGTGTCCCCCAAGAGAAGAAGGATGAGAGCCAACCAAATCCAAAAGCCCATATGGGCATCTCCAGACACGGGTTGGGGGCTGTGGGCCTAAACCAAGGGGTCCAGAATGAGGTCCGAGGAGGTCGGGTACAAGAGTTTGGTCTCCCCAGATGTCTCTGGCAGCTGGGCCACCTGACATGCCAACTGAGGCAGGAGTGGCTGTGTGGGAGGCCTGGGTACAGGGGGAGGGAACTCCTACCCCCGCCCAGGCCTTGGAGCATTTGAAAGGCAAATGTGCTGGGTTGCCTAGGGAACAGGAGAAAAGGGACTTCCCTAGCACCGGTGACTAGTAAGGGATGGAGACGGGGAGCTGTGATGCTGAGAAAATTGTTTCCAAAAAAAAGTAAAAAGCAGTGACTAAGCAGGCCTGGTTATGTAAAGCGATCCCTGAGGAAGTGTGGGGAAAAGCCTGGGACCCACCCCCGTGTCCCTCCTCCCCACTCCCAGCCCCGTGCCTGGGAGTTTCCACCAGCCCCGGCCCCCTCCTATTCTCCCGGAACTCCCAACTCCTCCACAGGACCGACAAGGGAGACCGCCTACCTGCCAAGGGCGATACAACGTGGTGGGCTAGGCAAAGAACGGAAGAGGGATTGTCACGCCCTTCCCCCGCTGGTGTCCTCCTCCCCCAAGTGAATTCTGGGAACGCCATTCCACAAGGCACCCAAGGTCAGCCCAACAGGGGCAATGGGTTATTTATTTACTATTCCAGGGTCAAGGGCGTCCGCTCAGTAGAAATACAGGTTTGAACCCCCAGCAAACATGTTTGCTAGCTGTGAGACTTTGCGTAGGCGCGGGGGGTTGGGCAGGGGGCGGGTTGTGGCTAGTTGTCAGAGATGGTCCGTTCGTTTACATGGGGATATAGGTTGATGTCTACCCCATAAGGCAGCTCACTACGAGGACTTAAGGGCAGAATGCCTTGAGAGAGGTGCTTGCTCCATGCCAGTGGAAGAATCACTGGGAACGTGAGCCCTGCTTGAAACCTGCGAAGTCTACTCAACACTTGCGCATCCTCCCTCCGAGTTTCTCTAGCAGAAGGTCCCAATCACCCAGTAGGCATACAGCAGGGTAGACCCGTGCCTTCAGGACCAAATAATTCCCACCCTGGGGAGCTGCCTCACTTCCCAAAGGGATCCTCTCAAGAGCATCTAAGGAGAATTGTGAGACTTTAAAAGGCTGATGAAGTGTAATGAGGGACCCCCCCCCAAAACCTTCACCTGGGGTTCAGGCAGGATCACAAGTACCCTTGTTCCCCATTCTATATATTTTGCCATCTTATGAAGGTAGACTCCTCTGGACAGATTTCTGTTTAAGATTTATTTTACCTTTTTACTCATGTGTATGTGGGCATTGGGGGAGGGGGTATGCTTCTATGAATGCAGAAGTCCCAGGATGCTGGAGCTATCAGCTGGTCCTAGAATTACAGCCAGTTTATAAGCTGCCTGATGTGGGTGCTGGAAATCGAACTCTGGTCCTCTGGAAGAGCATGGGGCCATTTCTCTAGCCTTGGGCAAATGAATTTCAAGGCATGAGTTACCCTTGGCTTTGCAAAGCTACAGAAAAAGTCTGGAATACAAAGGTTTCTGCCCCAGTGAACCTGACCACAAGGAAGGAGACTATAACCCATTTCTTACTTTCAGGGAAAAAAGACAAGCCTGCGAGTCCAGGACCAAGGGGTTCAAGAACTCCAGCATCTAGGGGCATCTGCCTCTGTGTAGTGCCCTGCGGGGTTCTTTAAGGACTCATCTTATATGTGTCCCCTGTGGGCTAGTTTAAGCCCTGGTCTCTCTCATTTGCCCTCCTTAGGAAAGGGAAGCAGGTACCAACCGACTTTCCATCTCAAACAAAAGCAGGAAGGAAATTATCAGGCAGGTTTGGAGACCCACCACTTCCCACTTTCTGAGTCCTCTGCTGCCTTTTAAAGGTCTGATCCCCTGCACTTCTCTTGGATCTACTCTTCACAGAGCGCTCTGGGGTGAAGGAAGAGTCTGTCTCCAGCTGGCCTGAGCTCTCAACAGAGACTAAGGGAGAAGGGCTGAGTTGGCTTTACAGAGCCTCGGTTCAGCTGGCTTCCCTGACACTGTGTCCTCCCCTAAGGACAGATCTCTTTGTACTCTGCTCCAGATGAGGGTTCAAATCCAGCCTCTCCCAGGCCTGGTGTGACAATTCAGTTTTCTCTTGGGCCCCTCAACACCTCTTACATTTGCTACTGAGCTTCAAGTACAGGCTGAATCTCTTTTCTCAGAATCCTGACTTTCCTGGCCCTCTCCGGTGTGAGGCCCAGGCCTGGGAACACATAGTCTACGCCATCCACAGATGGTTGAGTAAAATGAAGCAACATTCCATACTGTCCACAGTCCCATGAACTCTACCTCATCAGTGGGCAAGCAGAGTCCAGGAGGGGACATAGGGACCCACCCTAGCTAGCTCTCTCCTGAGTGTCTTGTCTCTCCATACAATAGGGGACAGAACTTGTGACCTCTGACTCAGGTCTTCTGTTGAGACCCCAGAGCTCCTGTCTTGCAACTGCTGTGACACCATGAAATCTATTGGCCTCATAGTCACACATTCATCCAGCTTGTCACCTCTTAGCTAAGTGGCTTTTGATGTCACTTACTTCTCTATAGCTTAGATTGATTTATGTATTGATTTATTTATTTGGTAAATTGAGGCCACCTTAGAGTTGCAAGAAGGAGGAGCTCATCAGAAAGCATTAAGGGAATCCAAACACGAGGTGTCTTGGACCCCACTGCAGGGCATGGTCCATTCTGTGAGGGGACTGAGTCCCTGTGACTCTGATTTCTGAGGACTGCCCACACTCTCCTCTGGCCACCACCAAAGGCACCCTTTGCCCAGCAGCAGTTAACTGGGTGAGGAAATCCCCTCCTCCTACCTCCATGCCTCCCCCACCCCCAGTCACCTTCCCACACCTCCTCCCTAGAGGCTCATAATTGGCGTTGTGAGGATTAGTCACCTCACCAGCACTAGGAGCCTCCCCCACAGCTCAGGCCCCCACACAGGCAGACTGGCTGAATGCTTAATTGGAGTTCCTCACACCTCTAAGGACAGCCTGTAATGAAGTGACAGAGAACTCGGCGCCTGGGCAGTGGCAGGCTTTGACTCTTGGGGAGGGGGGCTGCTAAGGTTGACCAAGGATCTCACCTTCCCTAAAAATGTCCCCTTCGAATAGGCCCATCAGGGCTGGAAGAGAGGGATAAAACATCAATAGACATGAAAATGGCCTGGGTACTCAGCCTACAGCCAAAGGATACTTCCAGAACCTTCTACCCAGGGGCCAGGGGCCAGGGGCCAGGACGTGGGAGGGTGGGCCATTCCCAACCAGGTCCATCCATCTCAGTAGAAAGGGAAGCCCCAGGCCCACCTTCACCAACAACAGCCTCTTCCCCTCCTAGGATGCTGAAAGGAGGTTG
This sequence comes from Tokudaia tokunoshimensis, assembly GCA_036184795.1. NCBI lineage: Eukaryota > Metazoa > Chordata > Mammalia > Rodentia > Muridae > Tokudaia > Tokudaia tokunoshimensis. The sequence goes on along the minus strand of BTHU01000011.1, from coordinate 55,932,955 downwards.
GGGGGTGGGGTGGGGAGCAGCTGAAGGCTTGAGAAGGTCAGGAGCCTGTCCAGGGTCTGACAGGGTCACAATAAACCACTTTCTACCAATATGCATAGGTGTCCACCCATAGATGTCCCTTGATGAGGATAATTTGGATGCCTTGTTGGCAGGAAGATCCAGGCTCAGAGAGTAACTCACTTGGCTGCTAGGAAGAGTTGGGTATGAAGGCTCTGGAAGGGGCGAGGTCACTTGTCACGACGTGTGCCACGCCCTAGTAGAGCAGGATAAAACTGGTGCTTGCCGCAGTGCTCGGATGTGCTCAGGAGAACGGGAGAAGGGAAGGGTGGGTACTCAGCTCCCAGGGGAGCAGGAAGCAGCACCCTACCCAAATTTAGAGGCAGCTAAAGAGAAAGGAACAGTGTGGCTGCTCCATCTGAGCTGCAGCTGACTCAGGGCTTCACTTGTGGGGACCGCCCTACCCTAACTTAGATGGGGTGTGGCGGTCAGAGCACAGTGAGGAAAATGGAACATGAGGGAAGCCATGATGGAGTCGAGCTGTCACATCCCACCGAGGGCCAGCCAGAAAGCGAGAAGCAAGCTTTGCCCACTCACCACACAGCTCTCAGCCTTGCATGTCTAATTGGATTCTCTCTTCCTCCTACAAGGTTATCCCTAGCGCGTGGAAAATACCTCATGGTCGGGTTCTCTCCTCCTCGCTCAAGAGGGAGGCTGGGGCCTCCAAAAAGCTCTGACATTCATATTTTCCCTGTGCCCAGCCACCCCTGACTCCCGCAGCGATTAGAAGGAACCTGGGGACAGCATGGCTTGACACAGTGGAGCCAAAGGATGAGGGTCCCAGTTGTCTCCGGGCTATTGCACAGAGACCCTATCCAATGCAGACCCAGCAGGTGCCTGCCCATCTTCCTCAAGATGTGACCCTCCCTGAGGGTCTTGGGGCTGTACAGTCAACCTCCTCCCTGTCCATCCTGGATTCTGTCTCAAGCAATCCTCATAGTCGCCACCCACCACTTCCACAGTCCAGCACAAACCCTTCCTGTGGCTTAAGGGACCCCCCCGACACACACCCAGGATTGTAGTCCTTCCTGAAATCATTCAACCAGCCCAACTAGTCTCCATCCTTCCCGGCTAGAGAGGGCTCTCCCTCTGAAAAGTGCTCCTGAGAGGCGGGATCATCTCCTGCTGCCCCCACTTCTATCATGCTCGAGGCTGGGCTTAGAGAAACATCCCAATTGTGGAAAGCTCATCTGTTCTAGACATGAGGGTCAGGAGGGATATTATGGTTCGTAGGGAAAACATCTCCCATCACGAGCTCCTGTTTCAACACTTGTTTGAGGTGGGTGCTGTGGAACCTTTAGGGTAGGAGATGTGGATGGTATAGATGGCCCCTGGGTGCAGATTGTCTTAGGCCTTGCCTAGTCCCACTTGCAACCAGAGCTCTCTGCTTCCTGATCCACCAAGATATAAAAAAAACCCACCAACTCCTACCACGGACAGGCCTTCCCTGCCTCAATGGGACTGTACCCTCTTCAGTATGAGCCAAAATAAATTCTTCCTCCCTTAAAACAAGGGCAGGGACCATTTGGCTCATGTCTTGGGCAGCAAAAAGTGATAAGGAGGTCTGTGTCCCTCCCAGAGATGCTTTCCTTCATCAGTAAGTCCCTAGAGGGGGTGCTGATGTCATCTGTGAGATCCGTATAACACACAACGTCACATGTCACAGGTGCTCTGGGAAAGGAGAGTAGGAAGTGTCACAGCACTGTCCCTCCATCTCACAGCCCACGGAGTGTCCCTCACAACCACGGATGAGGACTCCAGCTGAGTTCCAAGGGTCCTTGGCCAGTGTTGTCTCCCTAACGTATCCCACGAACATCTGATCTGAGGAAGGGTCGTCTCCCCCCCCCTTAAAGATAATTTCATATAACCCGATGTTACCAATTTAATACTCTTAACGTAGACCTGTCTCACCCTCTCCAAATTCCCTGCTCTTGGCCTCCTCTGGTCCCCCCCACCTCTACTTCCTCTCCTGCCTCTACTTTAGCCCTTTCCTCTAAGCCACCACCCACACTTCACCTTCCTATCAAGTGAGGAGCAAGGCACAAGGAGGATGCAGCGCACAGTATAGGTCCTCCTCCTCTGTGTGGTCCAGGCTCCTTATCTTTGGGGGCATTGAACTCGGAACCCCGGCAGGGCATCTTCAGAGATGGTCTCGTCTTCTCCGCTCCAGGAGGCTCCTCTGAGGCAGCCACACCCCTCTTTTCCTACCTTATAAATGTGGGGGATGCTATAGATTGGGGTATGGAGAGAATGGCGGGGTAAAGGAAGGATTCAGCAGAGATGAAGTAGAAAGAAGGGAGCAAACAGAAGGTAGGGCAGAGGTTGTCATTTGTGTTCTTCCTTGGATGACTTCCTTCCCGGCTGCCCTCTGGTGCCCCTGGCCCAGCCCGATAATCGGCACAATGGCTTCCTCTATAGCCTTCCTTTTCTAGACCAGACCTCAATGGTGCTATTGCCCATTCTGCCCAACATTCATCCCATTGCTCTACCAAGCTTGCTTCCCTGGTACTGGTTACCAGCTACCCCAGTTGTGCCCACGTGCAGGCATGAAGCCACTTGCCAACCCCCTCCATATCCAGCAGGCTTCACACTGGGGCTGCTCGGAAGAGGAGGCGCTTGCTAGCACGGGATGACTCAACCGACATCTCAGGCGCCTTGATCAGAAAAATACCCATCTGACAATCTCCTTCCCCCCTTCTGTTATCGGCTGAGCTACTTTGCTTCTTAAGTGGCCAGGGGGTTGTGTTTTCATCCTTCAGCAGAGCGAGTTTGAGGTAGTGGTGGTGGTGGAGCAAATAGGGAGAGAAGCCACCTTAAGTGCAGGGGAATTGACCAATGGAGACATGGGTAGATAGATGTAAGACTGCAGGGTAGCCGTCTGAATAGAAGACCAGTGTTTTGATAGCTAAGATTAAGAAGACAATGGTCAGGTTGGCCAACCATCCCTGTGGCCATGCTCACTGACCATCAAATGTCTCACATGTGGGCACTCACTCAAACCTCTCCAGAGCCACACGATCACATATCACAAGACAGACTCTTTTCTGGGTCAGCATAGCTTGGTCTTTAACATCGACAAACTATTTCTACTTGCTCCATTTCATTTCTGAATAATGAGAGAACCGAGGGACAGGAAAAAGGCTCACAACAGTTTCTGGGGACCTGTGTAACCCCAAAGTGCCTCTGCACGACCCTCAAAACCAGCATCTTAGGGTTTCTTTTACAGAGAAATCACTGTCCCAACTGAAGCTCCCCACATGCCCCTGTGAGGCTAGAAGTAGCCGCCATGCCTGCAGACTCTCCCCCACATATATCAGAGACCCTCCCAAGAGTGAGCACAGACCACCCTGGCCATCCTAGTGGGGACAGATGCCCCAGTGGAACTCACTGCCAGCATCCGGAAAAACCCCCAAGAGCCAAGGAATCGGGCAATCCTTCCTGCCCACTCAGAAATTCCGGAAGCCCTTCCAGCCGGGAACCCGCCTCCCCAACCTCTCTCTAGCTTCCTCTGTCTGTCTCCTTCTTGCGACTCCTGCGAGTGCACAGGAGGGTTGAGGGAAGCCCCGTGTGCCTGTGATGAACGGAGCTAATTTCTGGTTTGCTGGTATGCCGCAGAGACGCTGCCTCCATCCCCCTCCCTCCAGCAAACCCTCTCCCACACACAGACAAATAGGCTGCATATTTAATTGGAATTCCTCACACCTACAGGGTAAAGCCTTGTCAGTAGAAATAGAGCCCACAGCCAGCTGGCTTCCCCCATTCCACCCACCTTGTCTCTTAAAAAGAAATCCCCCCCCCATACGTGAACACCACCCACAGGCCCTTGCAAGTCCCTCCCAGCATGGTTGTAAAGGAGGGATTGGTTGGCAAAGCTGCTTCTTGCCTGGGCTGCTACAGCTGGGCCCACCCAACAGAGACCACCCAGGAGCTTCTCCCCAATAGACAGACCCCGGCAGCCTTCTGACTACCAACCTCAGAACCCCCTTAACCAAAAGCTCTTGAGGCCCCAGAGTCACTGACAGATGCTGCCCAGATATTCAGGCTACTTGGTATACGAGGCCAGGTGGGAGGAGGAGAGACATGGAGAGCTTCCAAAGCTAGAAAATTCCCTTTGAATAGCCAGCTCTTGGAGCCAGTCTCTCATGGTACAGGTGGGAAACTGAGGCTGAGGAGACAAAACAAAGTGTATTGCATGGCTAGCCATACAGAGCTGGACTGAACCTTGGCCACCACCCCAGGGTGCTACTGCAGCCCCTTGCCTTGTGAAGTCTCTCCCAGAATGCAGGAGGGAAGTGGTACACAGAGACAGAGAGTCATGGGGGTGGAGGGGTGGGGAGGGGGCAGGGATCTTGAATGAAAGCAGAGAAAAGATGAGAAGGCTCAGAAGGACAAGGGTCCCCAGCAGACCTGTAGAGGGAAGTCATAGCGGTCTGTTTCCATGAGACAAGGCAGGAGGTCTAGGGGCACAAAGCAGGCCATCAGAAGCTAAAAGATGACAGGCTGCAGATAGGCTGAGCTCCTCTGGGCAGCCTCAGGGATGACCAGCCCAGAAACACAACTGGACATCTTAGGAGGAACAAACAGACGAAGGATGCTCCTCCCTGCCAGAAGTTCCTGAATGGGACCCTGCCACCACCAAACCTCACAGGACCTCACCATTCAGACCCACAGCCTCAGCTGGCTTTGCAGCCTAGGTACCTACAGAGGGCTTCCTATCTTGCTGTCTTGTCCCCGTGAGCCTCTTTCTTCCCTCCCTGGCTCAGCCCCAGCCTGGCACAGGTCCTGGCGCCAAACCTGTGTGTGTGTCAGCGAGTAGACAGCTGCCTAGGGGGCTCTGAAGAGCACTGTGACATCCCCGCTCCCCCACAAAATATCATCTCGGTTTGCCTGAAAGTTCACCATTAGTGACTCATTTCTTTGGGTTAAACATAGCCCTCCCTTCTCCAATGCAGCTGCTTCGGGAAAGGAGAACTCATTGAGATCTCAGCATCCCGGTGTGAATGGGAAGACTAGAGATCTGGGAGACAGCCCAGAGGAAGGGAGGAAGTGGAAGCCACCGCAGAAAAGACGAGAAGGAGGAAGGAAGTTTATTGGAAAGAAGAGGAGGCCAAAGAGAGAAGAGATGGGTCCCGCTTGAGCCATGGCTGTCCTAGAGTGAATGTAGAAACCCAACCTCATTGATGCCCAGATTCACCGTGGGCTCAGACTCACAGGTACACATCTGTCCTCATCTGATCCTCGCAGGCCTGGGAAGCTGTGCACCCCACTTAGGAGATAAAGAAACTACTGAGGCTTGTGGAGGCTGGAGGGCTTGTCAGTCTAGCCAAGGGGCTGGAAAGCCAGGACCACACTTGACTCGTGTGTCTGCAGAACCACCGCCACGCATTCAGAGAGCACCCTTCATCCATCTCTCTCAGCATCCATCTCCTGTCAGGTCCCTGATAGAGAAACAAGAGGGATAAGGAAGAAACTGTGTGGGAGACTTGAAACAGGCAAAGGAGGTACAGTGAGGCCCAGGCTATGGTCCTGAAGCAGTCAATGGAGACCCAGTCAAGAAGAAGGCAGTGTGGGTTAAGGCAAAGACTCACTTCCTGGCTGGTGTCAAATCTGGCACTAACATGGAGACCGCCCTACCACATCCCCCTATGACCTCCTTCAGATGGCACTTCAAGAGTCTCTGCTAGAGGGTTTTGGCTGACTGGTAGGAGCAGGCAGCCCAAGCTCCTATACCCTGACACTCTCTACTCCCCTTCCACCTTCTCTGCTTGCCTTTCCTTCCCTCCAGCCATAGCCCTGCAGGAAGTGGCCTGTCGGCCATATTGAAACCGTCTGCTCTTCTCCCTCTTAACGAGCCAGGTTAAATACGCTGTAATCAGAGTAATCATACACCTGGGCTGGTTCTCGAGAGAACTGCCTTTTGTACTGCGATAGGACATTAATAGCAATTATTCTGCTTTGTAATTGGAGCTTTAAATACTAATTCAAACAGCCAGAGGAAAACCAATTAGTGCTAATTTATCTCTATGTGTTTTCCAGAGCTGGTGTCTGTCACACTGTGAAGAAATAGGTTGGTAATTAGTACAGTTGGGTGGTAGATAGAAGTAATTATCAGATTCTTTCATTTTTCTTTGGGGGAGAAAATGGGTAGGGGGCAGGGGAGGCCAAGATAGGTATTGTAAGTCTTTGTCATCTTGAAGTTTACCTGGTGGGCCTATGAGTGCCCAGCCCTGGGCATCCCAGGACAGCAAGATATTCCTGAGCCAGGTGGGTTCAGGTGGAAGGGGCATCAAAGGTCTTAACATGGACCTTCCCACTAACAGGCCCATAGCGAACTATCCACAGTGTTATAGTAAGCATTCTTTTCCTGTATGTCTGGAAGAAAGCTTGGGAGCCCCACCCCTGATAGGGTTAAGCAGACAGTAGTGCCTGGGCCCCAAGTCAGCCTCTTTATTCGCTAGCTGTGTGGCCTGGCAGAGGCACTGGATCTCTGTGGTTTCCACTTCCCTCCCATGTAAAACGAACACGAGCGCTCAGATAGTGTTAACTGTCAACTTAAGTGTTAACTAAGTGTAGAAACACTTAGAAAATGGGCCTTTGGCTATACCTGTGGGCGATTATCTTGACTACTTGAGGTAGAAAGACCTGTCCACTATGACTGGTACCACTTCCTGGCTGGAGCCTAGGTTGGGTCTAAGTAGCGAGAAGGTGAGCAGCCTCAAGGGCGTATTAATCCCTCTGTGCTTCCTGCTTTCAAACGTGATGCCTTGACTTCCCCACCATGATGGGCTGCGCCTTGGGCTGTCCTTTCTCTCCTTTGTCAGGGTATTGATCACAGCAACAGAGAAAGAAAGAAAGAAAGAAAGAAAGAAAGAAAGAAAGAAAGAAAGAAAGAAAGAAAGAAAGAAAGAAAGAAAGAAAGGACAAATACTTTCCTCACAGGGTTATTCTAAGGAATGATTTAAATTAAAGCTAGACTTCCCTAGGCCTGGTACCAAGCAGCAATGTGACCTTGTTACTACACGCCCACAGTTTGCCTGAGGCTCTTCTGGGTGCCTTTGTAAGTGTGATGTCTGGTGGTTTAAATCTTGTGTCTCATCACGTCCTTGACTTCCCCACTCCCTACGGGGGACCTCTCCCCAACCACACGGCCGATTCCTCATCTCCACAGGAAGGGTAACAATGGTGCCTTCCTTGAGGACTTACTGTGAAGATTATATGAAGCAGCAATCAAAAGGCTCTTAGCCGGGGGTCAAGCATGCAATAGGAGCTCTGTCAGGGCTCCTTGTCGCTGCCAATGTCATTATGCCGTTATTTCACTGTGCCTGGTCTTGTTGGAGTCTGTAAATCCTCCATCGAAGGAGGTAGACATAGTGCTATGAATGCATTCTATCAATACAAATATTTTATCAAAAGCCCAGTCCGCCCTCAGGACTGTCAAGGGGCCAGCCACTACCTCTCAGAAATGTGAGACTAGCATACCTCGAACAAAGGAAGATGGGAGGCTAACGGTACTTCCCAGAGTGCCACGGGGTTTGCGCTTTCACATATGTGATTCTTGCAGGTGCTAGTGAGTGGGTGGAGAATTGTCTTAATCCCCATTTCACAAGTCAGGAAGTGAGAGTTGGAGAGGATGAGTGACCTACTCCAGAATGTTCTTGGCCAAATCCAAGGGCTGTGAAGTCTGCAAAGGACACGAAATGTGTCCTTGTCAAGTGGACGAACAAGCAGGAATGTTCGTCATTGCATCGGGTAGCCTGGCCTGCCAAGGTTGGGAGTGGTCCTTCTTGAGCAGTGGAGTTGACCACGAGGAGATGTTGCAGAGGGCCATAACCCTTTACAGGAGAAATAATTTGGTGGCAAGCTGGATAGCTTCGTTCTATCTGGGCTAGGTAGGCCTTTAAAGGTTTGGATAACAGTCTCAAGTTAACAATGGTTCAACTTGTAATCTTCAACATTAGGCTGATGTGAACATGATTGTCCATTCAGTAGAAACCATGCATGGATTTAATGGTTTGGTTTGGTTTGGTTTTGAGATGTAATCTTGTAATGTGCCCAGGTTGACCAGGAACTCACTACATAGCCAAGACTGGCCTTAAAGTCCTGGAGATCCTCCTACCTAATCCTCCCAAATGCAGGGAGCTTTGGCCATCATCCCCAACCAGACTTGGAATTTGGAATTTTGATCTCCTCCCAGGCCAGCACTAGACACACCTTAGAACCTGCGGTTCTGGGAAGAGCCTCAGTGTCCAGTCAGTCCCACAAACACAAGAGGAGACAACTTACACTTTAAAGTGTGATGTGTTCTAGTATGTGGCATACTGTGAGCTAGGTGGGTAAAACACGTCGGCTGCCATTTGCTGAGTCTGAGTCATGTCCAATCATAACTGAGACGCATCTCTAGCAAGCAACCCTGAAAAGTTGAGAGGTTGTTTTCATAGGAGAGAGGGAGATCTGGTAGGCCCAGGTCCTCATCACAGAGCCCCATCCTTCCTACCCCTCTGTGCATTCAGGGAAACTGTCTAGACTCTATAGGCATTTGAGGTCTGACCCTGAGTCACAGAAGTGGGTACAGAAGAGTAATGAGAAGGAGGATGCTGGAGAAAAGTAGAGCTGCAGCAGGAGCCTAGGAACGGGTAGAACACACGTTTTTGAGAAACAGTCTATAGCCCAGCTCAAGTGTGGATCTTAAGTGCCGGGAAGCCAGAAGCTGAAGCTGGTAAGTTAGGCTTTGCCAACCACATGGCAGAGGTCATTTGACCAGGGCCACCACCTAGAGTCATTCACTGCTCCCATGAGGAAGTTTGTTCTCCATCTACCAGCTCACCCATCCTTGGTGTCTGCTACTATAACAGAATACCTAAGAAATGGGTGATTTACAAAGAACAGGGGCTTAGGACTGGAGAGATGGTTCAGTCAGTCAAGTGGATGCTATGTAAGCATAAGGACCGGAGATCAGTCCCCAGAATCCACATTTTAAAACATCCAGGTGCCTAATGCACACGAATAATCCTAGCTAGCACCGGAGAAATATTGACAAGAGGATCTTTGGGGCTTTGTGGCCAATCTGCCTAGCCTATTTAGTGAATCCCAGGTCCGGTGAGAATACCTAACTCAAAAACTATATGACATTCCTAAGGAAAAACCATCCAGGGTGTCCTCTGACCTCTCTGCACATGTGTGTGCCTAGCACGCACATGCACCCACCTGCACGTGAACACACATATGCACATACGAAAAAGGTGGGAGAGCAAAAACAGAGACGTGTGCATAGTCGTGGTTCTGAAGGCTGAGCCGCCTAAGAACACGGCCCTGGCATCTGGCCCATGTGTGAGCCGCACACAGTGGGAAGTAGGACAAGCGCTCATACCTGAGTCTCTCTTCACCTTCTTGCCATTAACACCGTCTGGCCATGGCCTCATCCAGGCCAAATACCTCAATGTGGGGATAAAGTCTTTATGGATTTGGGAAATACATTCAAACACAACATAAGCTTCCACCCTAAGTAAGGCAAGCTGCTTTCTAATTTCCACGAAGGAACTGGCCATAGGCTTGCCAAGCCGTGAGCTTCCCTCCCCCACCCCCCCACCCCCTGGGGTGGTCTCTTCCTTCCTGTGGACTCTCAGCTTTTCTGAATTCATCAGGTTGGGGACAGAAAGTTTTGAAGACATGTTGGAGGAACTTAGACTGGCCAGAGCAGAAGAGAGTGGGAGGGATAAGTGAGGAGAGCTTGGGGACCTTGAAGGGAGGGCAGGGGTGGGAGTGGTAACAGTGGGAGGAAAGACAAGGTTGTAGGGTAGGGACACATTAGCAGGGACAGGGGACTTGGCATATAGCCAAACAATAGGACTAGTTAGCCATCATAGCAAGAGCTGTTGGTGATTTTCTTCTCTTTTTCTTTCTTTCTTATTTATTTATTATTTATTGTCTTCTTTGGTCACGGGTACTGTATTTTCTAAACATTTCACACTGAACATATTTCTCCTTTATACAAAGAAAAACAATGAAATTTATTTTTAAGGAAGGAAGGGACATATGTTAGAGACATTTTGAAGGAAGAACTGATGGAATTTGATAAGCGACTAGATAAGGGTGATAAAGGAGACAGATGAATCAAAAATAGCTCATAGGTTTTGAGTCTGGGTGCTGAGGGAGATGGCAGCATGCAGGCAGGCAGGGCATGGATAAGGGGGCTCTGTAGCGGGGGACAAGATTGGCGCAATGTCAAGATGTGATTTTTTTTTCCCCAGCTGTTGGCAAGACCACAGGGGGTACCCACACAGCCCAGAGGAGAGGATCTTGGAAAAGAGGTCCCAGGTACCTTGTGAGGGCTTCTTTGTCAACTCACCAGGTGGAGGAACAGCCTAGGGCTAAGGACAGAATTCAGAACATCCTTACCCAAGTCAGAGCTGTGAGAAAGAGCCAAACAGAATGATGTGCCCGATACACGTCTCAGAACAGGACCCCTGAGGACCAGGTCACTTTCCCAGCCTTAGCTGTTAGATGGTCCTAGAGGATGGGGGCTGAGAATGGTGTATAAAGAAGCCCAAGGTAGGGAGACAAACATACTGCTGGCAGGTCCCAAGGATCCTGGTGTCTATGCAGATCGAGGTGGGAATCCAAGAAGTTCCTCTCAGAGACACAGAGAATACCTCTCACAGAGAAGGGTCTGCCTGCCCCCTCCCAAGCTGTCCATGACAAGAAATCCTATTCTCCCTGGCTCCTGACTGTGCTCTAGTCTGCGGAGGCTTTGGACCTGGGAAAGCCTCACAAATACCAAGGCAGGACGAACTGTTACCACTGCCCTATATTCGCCTTGTATCCACTGGTGGCATAGTGAAGGATGCGTCTCTAGAGACTGCATATGGCCGGGATCTGAAGGCGGCTGAACAGCCCACCACTGCCACCCCTCATCCCAGAATGCTCCAATTCTTCCATAATGCCAGCACCTACCCCAGGCCCACCTCCCTGAATGTGGCCTCAGAAGACTCTATTGACCAGCTCAAGCCCCACCCTGGGGATGTATCGCTGTTTCCTTGGCAACTGAGCGGGTAGGTTGAAAAGTAACACGAAGCAAATAAAATGAGCTCCAAAATGGGTGGCCCGGCAAACAGGCACCTCAGCATTCTCGTTCGGGAGCCTCAGATATACAGGGGGTTGTCTGCCCAGCCCCTTTTACCAAGATTGCTCAGGGAAATCCCCGGGTAAAGAAACCTTCCCAACATGCTGTGGTCCTCACGCATGCTCTCACTGCGCCCGCAGAGCTGTCACCAGAAATTAGATCTCTGATGAAGATCAGTCTGTATAAGCAGTGGTGTTAATGAGGCAAGGAAAGCCAGTCATCTCCCCGGGGGTAGGTAGCTCAGAGCAGACACCAAGCTACTAAATGGAGCAGGAAGATGGGGTGTAAACACAGCTCATGGGCAGAACCTACTGGGGAACCGGGTCTGCTGGAGACCCAAAGGCTCCCGAAGCCCCCAAGTTAATGTGATCATCCCACTGACCTCTCCCAAGACCTGAGAGCATTTAGGGAGCTCCCAGATGGTGAACTAGGAAAGCCTCTTGGGGCGGAGGGGGGGTAACTAAGACCCCACAGAGATGTGCAAACATTTTCCCGTGAAGGTACAAACACAGAGGACAGGGACACGGACCTTTTATTGGGGGAGGGGGGTGTTGTAGTTCTGGCTGGCCTACAACTCACTGTGCAGACCAAGCTGACCTCAAACTCAAGAGATCTGTCTTCTTCTGTCTCCCAAGTGCTGGGATGGAGGGCATGCACTTCATACCCAGCCCAAGTACGCAGACCTTTAACAAAACACCTTTGAGGCATTTGTTTTATCTGTGGGTCTGTCAGCACACCCAGACCATAGACTCTGTTTAGCACCCTGAGAGGCCCGCCACATTGCCTCTCCCTCATTCACTTCCCCTGTTTTGGAGACTCTGTGCTGTCACCACCAACTGGCATATATTTAAGCATCGTTGATTGGCATCGTGTGGCAGGTGCTGGTTTGTGTCACCTGTGCAGATGCAGACAGCAGGTGTTTGTTTCCTTGTCTGTGTGGCATACACCTAGCGTATCTCTGTTTCTCGAAGATTTTCACGTCTGGGCTTCTCAGTCTCCCAAGCAGGAGCTTGAACCCATGACATCCAGGGCATCCCTGAGTCAGTGATCAAGTGTACACATCCCTGTAAAGCCAGGTCCAATTCCCAGGCACTCCCTCTTCCTGTGGGCATGAGGTTGGGTCTGACGACACGAGAGCGATAACCTTGAATTCCCTCTAATTTACACAAAAGAACAAAAAAACAGGGGGAAATTATTCGAAAACTGCAACACTTTATTATTAGTAACGTATTTGTCTGTGATGCATCTCACAACTGCTGGTCCCACACCAGTGTGTCACAGCTTTGAGGCTGAGAACTGCTAGTCTAAGTGGTGTGATTTCAGGAGTTAAAGGAGGGCCACTTCCTGCCCCCAAAATATCTCCTGTCTCCACCCTACCGCTTTCCCCTGAAGTCTCGCCCCAGCCAGCCGATCTATTGCACTGTGTTAAACAGCCCAGCATCCTCTTCTAAAGTGTGAGGACTCCTGAGGGGAGAGAATCCATTAAGGCCACGGTATCCTTTAGTGAGATTTACAGAGGACCCAGAAGACCATGTGCTAGGCCCTCGTACCCATGTGCTGCTCTCTCCATCTCCTCCACAAGAGAAGCAGGATAGTACTGTTGTTCCCACTTCTTACAAGAGGAAACCGAGGCACGGGACAGGTACACAAATATCAGCCTGTAGGCAATCATCCCAACCCAGTCTGGTCTCTTCCAAAGTTTGTATTTTGATACGCCATGAGTAGCACAGAGGCTCTTGGGCATCTGTGAGCCAGAACAAAGAAGCCTGCGCCCACAAGAAAATGATACCTTTAGGACATAAGGAGAGTGTTTTTTTAGGGGTGGGAGTGGGAAGCATCTTCATGCCTTATAGCACACTACCGAGGCAGGCTTCTTTCACACAAGAGGCAGACACCCTCCATGTTTGCTAATACCTGTCCCCACTCTCAGTCACCAACAAAGCCAGGGACAGGGATCTATCAAGATATCAAGTCACATCCTTAACTCCTGTCCCAGAAGAGCCCTCTTCTACCTACACACTCCTGTGATAGAGAGGAATGCTTGCTTGAAACCCTTATGGAACATTTACTCCTCATCAAATGTCTCCACTATAGTAAGCCTGTGGAGCGGACCTCCTGGGCTCCTTTTGTAAGTGAGAAAGCCTGTGCTCAGACAGCTGAATAAATTCCTGGAGGCCAAAAGCACCAGGAAGGTGAGGCTAGTGACCGATAGGAGGTCACCTGCTGCCAGTCTCTCTCTGCTACATACAGACTTGTCGAAGTGCTCGTTGACTGTGTGGACTCCACAGCTCAAAGTCACGTGAACCCATACGGACAGGTCTGTCGGACCCTGAAGAGAGCATCTTTCCCACCATGTCCCCATCACCAGAAGGCCTCACCACAATAGAACTGCCCAGAAATGCAATATGAGAGAAAGAGAGAGAGAGAGAGAGAGAGAAAGAGAGAGAGAGAGCAAGCAACTGTGAGCTTTTTAGAGAAGTAAGGGCCATCCAAGTAGGCCAAAGAGCTGGCAGCCAGATCTGCTGGTGTGAGACAAGGGATCTTCCTTCAAAATAGTACCCATATGGCCCCTGATTCTACCAGGGTGTATTTAATCTTTGGGATCCTACACGTAGAGAATTATGACTGCAAGATTCACAAAGTTTGCATCCAAGATGCACTCAATGTCTGGATTGAGTTAGGTTGGGAGATGACAAACACAGTTATGTCTTTTAGTTCTATAAAACAAGAGGTAAAATTCTAATAAATAAATAAATAAATGGAAGGGAGGAATGGAGGGGGGGAGGCAATTCAGCCGGTCACCTTTAATCCCAGCACTCAGGAGGCAGAGACAGGCAGATCTTTCTGAGTATGAGGCCATCCTGGTCTACAGAGTGAGTTTCAGGACAGCCAGGACCACACAGAGAAACCCTGTCTCGGAAAAATTCAAAAGCAAACCAAACAAACAAGCATGGCAATCAGTAAGCTGTGGAGGGAACCAATGTACACAAGGCCATAGGTAAGTGCATCTCTCCACAAGTCCATGCGCCAAAGAGTCTGTATGCTAAGAAAGGGCTTTAGCTGGAGAGTAACCAAAAGAAATCCATCTTCTCCAGATGCCAGCTTTGTGTAGTCAGCCAGCAGTTTCTCAGTTTCTGAGAAAACGGGAACTGGGGGTCACACACGGGTGGTCCCAGCAGTCCCGAACTGGGCTCCTGTGGAGCTGCACTTCTTCCTGAGAGATGCTCCTAAGAACTGAGAACTCAATGGGACTCCTGGAAAGGAAGGGAATGCAGAGAGAGTCTCCAGCTAGATCCCTGGCGTGTGATGACATGGCAGTAGGACTTGATGTGACAAGGGAACTGGGCCTGCCTTCAGTGGAAATAGGCAGGGTCTTCTTCCCATTGACCTGCTAACCCCCACTGCCAGGGCAAACCTCGAGGAATGTGGCATCCGTGCCATGAGTTGGTTGGTATCCAGATTAGGGGTAGGGAAGAGGTACCAAATGCTGCCTGGCAGGGTCCAGGATGACAACTTTTTGTCCCTTTTTTGTCCCAACCCAATACACATTGGAAGGTGTCCCTGATCTCCACTCTGCACTTTCCCCAGGGCCCTACTGAGATGGCAAGGTCAGTCACAGGGTGGGTGGACTCAAATCCCCAGCCTGTGCTGTCCTATCAGTCCTCAGGCACAACACAGTCTCAAAGATGAAGTCATTAGTGACACAAAGACATGGACAACAGAGAGAGAGAGAGAGAGAGAGAGAGAGAGAGAGAGAGAGAGAGTTCTGCCCCTTTAAGGTCAAGGGCCTACACTGACTGGTCATATTCACAGGAAGACATCCCGGTGCCTGGTTTTGAGATCTGTCTAGGTCAGCACTTTTAGAAGATTCACCTATCACCAGCTAGTTTCTAGCATACCCAATGACAGCTCATCACAGGGTTTGAGAGAAAAAATATATATATTCCCAGAGAACTGGCAGAAACAAAGTCATCCTCTTCAGTTTAACCAGTGTGTGAGAGGGTGACAGAGACAGACAGACAGACAGACTGACTGACTGACTCGGGGCCTTTCTAGCTCAGAAGCACCCTGTCTCCAAGAGTTTTGAGTACTCTGCAGTTTGGGGAAGCAGAGCTCAAATTTGCTGCTGCTACCCTGCATCCTTATCTATTTCTGTTTCCTTGAGGTCTCCCTCCAGGAAGAAGGATAAGGCAGCTACGATATCATGCCGAGAGTGCAGCAGGCCACGGCTCTAGGAGAAAGACAGGCTTCTGAGAAAGATGGGCTCTGAGCCTGAGGTCTTTGAAAGTAGAGACCAGGTGTCCCTATCGGGCAAGGGTCACCTGGTTAAAGCAACATTTGTGAGTTAACAAAACATTTGAAGGCAGCTCGGTTGGAGAAAAGTTGATCTCAGTCTGTGGGGCCAAAAGTAGAATCATAAACCAAGTAGTCCTTGGAAAGATAAAGATTTTGGCTTTGATGGTGTGTGTGTGTGTGTGTGTGTGTGTGTGTGTGTGTGTGTGTGTGTGTGTGTGTGCTCTTGCATGTGCGCTCACATACACATGACACAGTGTGTGAGGTCACAGGATAACCTCTGGTGTCAGTGTTCATCTTCCTTGCTTTTTAAAATTATTATTGTTGATTAAACCTTTATTGTAAAGAACTGTCAAATGAAAAACACAGGGCAGAATTTGCCAGATCCAAAGTCCAAAGTCTACCCCTCTCCATGAACTTCTACGCAGTTAGAATGACCATCCCAAAGCCGTGGAGCTCCACAATGGATCTTCCTTTGCTCAAGTGTATTTTCATGCGCTTATTTCATCAGGTACCAAAAAAAAAAAGGAAAAAAAATGGCAGTTAAAACTGGAAACACATTTAATTTCATTTCCTCTTTCATGACTCAAGTCCTTTACCTGCATTCTTTCCTTCCTTGTCACCGAACATTTAGCCTTTCCTGTTCTCCTTTCTATATGCCGTACAGCAATCCTATGTACATTCTTTGCAGACATAGACATCTGTACACATATGGGGCCTGGGATTCCCCATATGAGGGAGAACATGAGGATTTCTTTCTTCATTCTGAGATTGCATGACCTTGACTAATATTATCTTTCCCAAATGCACTTTCTTGCATGTTTTGTGATTTCATTTTTCTTTAGAGCTGAATAGTATTCCACTTGGCGTCAGTGCCAGATCTCACTATAGCTTCATCTGCTTAGACAACTATGTTAGTTCCAATTCCTCGATGTAGTAACTAAAGCAGAAATAAAGCTCCCATGGGGATCAAATACCTCTTGGGTAGAGTGTGGAATTCTCTGGATATCTGCCCAGAAGTAAAATAGGTAGCAGTTTTATTTTTAGATTTGGGGGAGGGGAAATCGCCAAGCTAATTTTCACAATGACTGTATTAATTTGTGTTCCCACCAAAACCACATTATTTTGAAGAGTGGTCCCTTGTGTTTGCCACTGTTCCATGTACTATAGCTAGCTGACCCTTGAGCCTTCCGGGAGATTTTCCTGTGTCTGCCTACCATCTTGTCATAGGCGTACTAGATTTAAGACGGCTGCATCCAGGTTTTAGATGAGTTTGGGGGATCAAAATCCTCCTCAAGTTTGCATAGCAAGAGTTCTTCCTAGCTGAGCCAGTTCCCCAGCTCCTACCCCTCTTTGTACTTTCCATTATGAGATGGGGGGGAGGGTGGGTTTGGGGGGTGGAGGTGGGGTCTTGCTAATTTGCCAAGGCTAGACTTGAACTCACTGTGTAACCCAGGCAGGACCTGAACTTCCAACCTCCCTGCATCATCCTCCCAAGGAGCTGGGATTACAGGCCTGAACCACCAGGCCCAGCTAGTTCTTTCCGGTCATTGTCCACAGTGATAGCACTCAGCTGAGTTTTCTAACAATACTAACAATGAGCTTGAGTTGGCCCAGCAGGCTGGAAGTGACATGTCTGATCTGCTTCCACCTCACAAAACCCTGCAAGGCAGGCACTCCAATGACCAGTGTACAGGCAAGGAGGGGAAAAAAAAAGGAAACACTGTCACTTACCCAAGGGCTACTGAGTCACAGGTGACCGTGCAAGGTTTGAAAGCAAGAATGGCAGCTCTAGCTGTCACTGCCCTCGAACACCTTCCAGGCAACAGAGCTACACAGCATTGAGCTAAGCACCATAGGTGACCCAGAGGGAGCCCAAAATACATCCGTAGGTGGGGATATTGGAGATTTGGCCCAATAGCATCAAGAGAGGTGAAGTCAATGACTTCAAGTTCTCAGAGATAGCTGTCACCCCATTCCTTTTTCCTTGGCCAAGCTTGTCGAAACCAGTTGCTTAGAACTACTCTTTCTGAAGTGGATTAGTTAGGGCCCAGCTGTAACTAACTGCATGCTGTGTGATAGTGAATGGTGTGCCCTGTGCCATTCCACCAAGGTCATCCAGATGTTAAACAGAGAGCAAATGCAATTCCAATTTCAGCTGAACTCAAGGCTCAGTGTGCAGCACAAATGGAAGGCCATAGAAGAAATAACAGTCTGAGAGTATTCTTTGTTGATGTCGTTCGAGGCCTGACCTCAGGTTAGCCTAGGCTGGTTTCACGTTCCCCATAGAGCCAAACAGAACCTTGAACTCCTGGTCTTCCTGCCTCTACCTCCAAAGTTCTGGGAGTACAAGCATGATTAGGCCTAGTGGTTCAATGGCCAGTGGCTCTACCTCCCAGACAGGCAGTCTCTTTTAGTTGTATACCCTAAGCACTGGACGCCTGGCCAAGAAGACGCAACATCAGGCCATCCAGCTTGGTGGGACTTGGTCTTTTCCTCCCTTCCAGACTTCTGAGACTCCGGGTCACCTCAGCCTCACCTCTGCTTCTCCCTAACTGTGGACAAGAGAGCAGGGTACTGGCAGCATCTGTGGGCCGGGGTTTCTAAAGAATGGCCCCGCCCTGCAACCCCACCACCATGGCTTTCCACCTCTGTGTTGCTCTACAGATAATATATTTATAGACATATAAATATCTTTTCCCCTGAGGGACAATGAAACTCAGCCAAGTGGGAATTCAGCGTGATCTGGTAAGATTTCTTGCAAAGGAATTTTACTGGGGCGGGGAGAGAAATTGTATATTCAGGACACCACCTGGTTAATAAACCAAATATACAGCTCCCAGAACCCACGAGATTCCCTTTCTTTATTTTCTTTAAGTTAACCAAGGCTGTATTGTTATCTGCCACGCACACCCCTCCTTTGCCAATTTAAATTGTGGAGGTTTTTTTTTTCCTCCTTTGAGACAATAAGCAAATTAACAGTAGGGGTTAAATAATTTGTTAAGGGGTGGTAGATCGAGTGGTGTTGGGGGCTTGGAAGTGGGGGGGGACGCAGGGGGACTAAAATCTGCCGGTAGCTGCAATAAATACAGAGTTGTGCCTCAGGCATAATATATCAAAGAAAATATAATGCATCCAGCTTAAAACTAATGATTGCCATATAATTAGATGAGAAGCATTGTGCTATAAATGTGTATTCTTTAGCGTGCTGTGATTTTACTGTAAAAAAAAAGCAGAGAGAGAGAGAGAGAGAAAGAGAGAGAGAGAGAGAGGAGACAGAAAAACACAGAGCCCAGCAACATACTATAAAAAGACCCTCTGTTGACTTCTCGGCTGTTTAGTATTCCTTGGCTGTTCTCCCTTGGGAGTGTGTAATTAGTGCTTTATGAAGAGTACATTTAAAGCAATTTAATATTCACCTCATTCAGTCTGAAACAATGTGATCCATGCTTAGACAAATCAGTGCTCCTTGCTGACATAATCTGTCAGAACATTACCTCTGAAAAGACCTTTCAAGAGGTTCTGCTGTTAATTAGTTGTCTATCATGTATAAACAGAGCAGTGAGCAGAAGGGCCTCGACAGGCCAGAGGGATACGTTGGGAAATGCATTTTGTATGAATGCGGGTTGCAGGGGGGTGTCTTCTCACTCGCCAGCCTCCCTCCTCCCCCCATAGCCTCGCCTTGCCACGCCTGCAACCACACATGCCTTGGGCCTCTTCCAGGCAAGCAAAGTGCTTTCCAGTTGACTTCAGGGGGCACTGCCAGTCACCACGGTGAAGTGTTCACACACACACACACACACACACACACACACACACACACACACACACACCACCTCCCTGAACAGACCCACCTGCAAGATAAGACAGCTGCTTTTACAGCCCAGGGTGCATGACCTTACAGGCCATCTGAGCATGCTAGGAGGTTCTATAAGGACTGTGAGGGACAGGCTCCACCCTTCATGGGCAAGGGTCAGACAGAAAATAAAGGTCTCATATGCGTCTTTCTGCTCTATTCTAAATGAGAGAGACTAATACATATGGGCATTTACACACAGGGGCCTCCTTGGCTGCCATGGACACAAAGAATGACAGCCATGTTCAGAGCCCTATTTAAGGTCACATGATCTAGGCCTTACCTTCAAGGGGTGCTTTTGCCCAAGTCCATCCTCCAAGGGTGAGTGCTGACTCTTTCTGTGTGTGTTGTCTAAGGATTTGAATAGTTCTTCTCTATTCTGGATTTAGAGCACCTCTGTGCAAGCATCCTAGATCTTGACAGGGATGCTTGCCCAGTAGTGGGTCAAGACACGGTTCTGCAGCCTTCATAGGATGGCAATTGCAAGACGGTGTGACGAGGACTCCCCAAGCACCTCCTTCCCCTACAGGGCTCCAGAAGGCTGGGGAACTGTATCCATATGTCTGCCTCTCATGCCTGTTTAAGATTTGTCACCTTCCTCAGTGGTCTCAGCCCTACAGTTTCAACATTCACTCTGTAAACACCCATTAGGCACCTACTGTGTGCATTAGTCTATGCACTCCATTCCAGGGCAACTGAAACAAGTAAGTCACAGTCTCTGCCCATGAGATGCTTACAGACCCATAAACTTCTAATTACTGTTTGGGGCAATTATAAGTAATGAAGAGAGACAATATAATTTTGTAACTAGGAGGGAGGGCTGGAATTGAACCTCTTGGACTGAGACTTTAGGCTGCTCACCAGTTAAGTGACTCTGGGCAAGCTATTTGGCTGCCCTTTTAGCCTCTGTAATGGGAGTGAGAACACACGCCTCACAGGTTTGTAAGGATTGACTGAGCTACTGCAATGAAGTGCCTAGGGAGGAGAAAGCGGGCCCGGGGCAAGGGGCTGCAGAGATGAGCAAGGTTTGTGGACACTAGTGAGTGACATCCTGGGAGGTGGGTCCCAGCTGAACCCTTCAGAAGGAGCAAGGAGATGACACAGGCTGAGTAATGAAGGGGTGTCCTGACAATTAGGGAGGCAGCCATTTCTCCCTGTATCTCTGAGAGAAGGTGAGGGAGAGAGGGAAAGAAGAGAGTGGAAGGGACAGGGAGGGATGAAGAGAGAGAATATAAAATTTAATATATCAAAATTCCCAGAGTCTCAAGCTTTCCTCTGAGCCCCTGCTCTGGTCAGGTCTGGTCTGGACTGGAATCGAGGGTCCTGGACTGTCAGTATGGCACAGGCGGGTTGAGAGGCGGAATGCCCAAGTAAGCCCAGTCCTCACACAGCACGTCGAGTCCAAACGGTGCCCAGTACATGTTCCACTTGGACATTGGTGAGAACCGTGAAGTGGGGTCAGCACCGCTACGTCTGAAAGAGGTTAAATGGAGTGTTCAAGTGCACAGGACTACTCAAAAGCTGGCTGTCAGGCACTTCCTCTTTCCGGTTTCCCACCTACCTTGACTCCAGTTAAACTGCAACTCACAAGACACATCAGCCTGCTTTCACAAGGCCTGGGAGTTCATGGCTTTGGTGGTTTTTTGTTTTTTTTTATTAGATATATCCTTTATTTACATTTCAAATGTTGTCCTCTTTCCTGGTTCCCCCCTCCCCCCAAAAATCCCATAAGCCATCTCTCCTTTCCCAATCAACCCTCCCCCGCTTCCCTGTCCTGGTATTCCTCTATACTACAGCATCAAATCTTTCCAGGACCAAGGACCCCTCCTCCCTTTGGTGTCTAACAAGACCATCCTCTGCTGCCTATGTGTCTGGAGCCATGGGTAACTCCATGTGTAATCTTTGGTTGATTTTTGTCCCTGGGAGCTCTGGGAGTACTGGGTGGCTCATATTGTTGTTCCTCCTATGGTGCTGCAAACCCCTTCAGCTCCTTGGGTCCTTTCTCTAGCTCCCCCACTGGGGACCCTGTGCTCAGTTCAATGGCTGGCTGAGAGTGTCCCCCTCAGTATTTGTCATGCACTAGCAGAGCCTCCAGCTTTGGTGTTTTTAAGGGACGGTAAGCAAAGACACAAACACACAGAAAAGATGTGTGTGACATCATGTGTAGCCCACCAAGGCTCAGGCATACTCTACCTGGGCCTTTCTAGAAAGTTTGTGATGAGGGAGGCTGCCCCGGGATGCTCACACGTTGGGAATCAGGCACTGAGTACAATACACACACAGTACAAAGGACACAGAGGGAAAGCCAGACATGGGACCTGAGACATTAACTGGAGCAGTAGCCCACTCACTTCAAAGTCATTTACACACACACACACACACACACACACACACACACACACACACACACACACGGTGTCTAGCAGAGGAAATGGGACCGGGGGAGGCGGGGTGGGGGGACAGCAGCTGTGTCCCTCTGTGCGGGCTTTGTGGTTAAGGATGAAACAGTTCACACAGTCTTCTTTGTGAGTTAGCATTCCCACTCTGTGTGAAAAAGCAGGGACAGATGAGTAACTGAGAGATCATCCTACCAGGGTTCGATGACCCAAAGGCCAGCTTCTGCCCATCACACCAGGCTGCCCTGACCCTCAGGGCCTCCAGCGAGGGAAGCTGGAGCTCGGGCAGCACCACCGCACCGGCAGGCAGGCAGGTGGGAAGGTCCCAAGGCCACCCCTGCTTTCCATAATCCTTGAATTTCTGTGCATCTCAGATTTCCCTTTCCAACACCATTCCAACCCTCCTGGAATTGTTTCAGGCCTCTGAATCATTCCCCTACACACACACCAGGAGGAGCACCCCCCCCCCAACATTCAAGATCTTGGGGGTGATTTTGATTCCTATCT
Organism: Tokudaia tokunoshimensis; assembly: GCA_036184795.1. Classification (NCBI taxonomy): domain Eukaryota; kingdom Metazoa; phylum Chordata; class Mammalia; order Rodentia; family Muridae; genus Tokudaia; species Tokudaia tokunoshimensis. The sequence continues at coordinate 55,910,727 of BTHU01000011.1, read as the reverse complement.
ATCAAGCTAAGTGACTGTCCTAAAGGACAGGAAACACCAACTTCAGTCCTGACTAGCTGTGTGACCGAGGGCGGGTCTCTGTGCCTCTCTGTGCTTGCCTTTGATTCTCTGGGAATCAGAAGTCAGAATCTCCACCACTCCCAGGTCTTAAGGGATCTGAGAGAGCGAATGAGGTCATGTCTACGAGCCGCCTGACGGAAGGAAGTCGATGGATGAGCACAAGGCTGCATTATCTTCTGGAGCTGGCAGGGCGTTTGCTGTGAAGTTGCTGGGATAGGGATTGCTGGGACGTCTCAAGGGCCTGGGAATGCCACAGGGAAGTGGCATGTCACCCCAGATCCAGCTTTCCTGGGCTCTGAGATGCAAAATCAAATACCAGCTCAGTCACTTAACAGCTTTGGGAAACCACACAATCTCTTTCAGGCTTGTCAAGCTTCCTCACCTATAAGGAGAATAACCCAAGCTCCGGATGATTCTTCCGTAGAGGGGTAAATAAAATGAGCCCTGGCATTCAGTGGGCACACTTACTGTGGCAAGTACCCTGGGACTGCCACAGAGAATAACCTACCTATGTCTCTCCGTGAGCTGTCTCCACATATATGCCAACACATGCCACTGTTTTCTGAAGGACGGCCCTCTGCAGAAAGGGGCTGAGTGTTCCACACACCTGCTCTGGATCAAGAAAAGAAAGAACAATGCTGGTTAGCATATGTTCCCCCACACACACCCGGCATCATCCCGGAAGCCTGTGATGTATACAGCCAGGAGTCCAAGGTCAGAAGCGACCTGAGTCATGGCGAGACCGGCCACTGAGTTCTGAGCCCACCACTCTCAGCCTTTGCAAGCCAAAGCTCTCAGCCTGGGCGCCAGCTTTTCTCGGTCACCTTTACCCAGGATCAGATGACAGATCTCAATGAGCTCTCGCCGGCAGGCGGACTCTCTTTCTGTGGCCTCCTTTATAGATGTGGGAAAACACACACACAAGTGAGAATGGGGCTGGATGCAGAGAGGAAAGACTTGCCTCCCTAACTACCCAGATCTAGGTAACTTCCGGACAGCGTTTACATTTGGGGAGCTGAGACCGGTGGAGAGGAAATCTATCCAGCAGAGGGTGTGTGGACCTGTCACAGACTGGCTGAGCCCTCTGAAGCTAACAACAAGGCTGCAGAGCCAATCTGGCAGAGACTGTCTGAATTAGTCACCAGTTTTGATGAGGAGGTAAACCGATTACATAACAGCCTCTCTCTCTCTCTCTCTCTCTCTCTCTCTCTCTCTCTCTCTCTCTCTCTCTCTCTCCCCTCCCCTCGAGACAGGGCGCTACTCTCCCTCTGACCATGATGAAGGGGCTCAGGGGCCAGGAAGGGTCACATACCAGAGCCCAGGGGCTAAGGTTCAGGCAGCAACCCTCCCCAGGCCTGCTCCAGCCCCGTGGGGCCAGAAGGAGGCGCCCGCAGTTCACCTCCTGTCTGCGGCTTGCCACCCTGCCTCCAAAGCAATCCCACGCTAGTCTTGCAACCTGCTGCTCTCAAACTCTAGGTGTCAGCCTGGAAGATGCCCCCAAACAAGGAGGTAGAGATTCCTCAGTTGCCTGAAGCTCCCAGGCCCCCCCCTTCCCCTGCCAAATGTATCATGATTCATCATTACAAAAATTAATACCCATCGGTGCTGAGGCAGCATTGATCGCTGTACCCTGGTGGAGAGACTGCAGGGGTAGGGGGGCATTGGAAGGCACACCTGTGCAGCAACAGCAGCATGCATGGAATCCGGATGCTTTTCTTCTCCAGAAGAGCAAACCTGGCAAGCCCAAGAGCTCAAGCCTCTGGCTCCATGTGCTGTCATGAGTGAGATCTGGCCTCTAGGTAGAGGTCAAGTTCATTGGTGTCTAAGAGATGCCTAGGACAGAGCCAGTGTCTGTGACCGGACCCTCCTGTGGATTTACTCATCTCCTGCACGGGGCTGAATAAAGAACAATAAATGTTTAGCAATATTAATAGTGGGTGACGACGACGGTGATGACTATGGTGATGTTAGAATGGGGTATGAGTGTCCTGTTTAGCCCCAAGCCCTGGGAGCTTCAGCTCTTCCTGGGACTGCCTACGGGTGTTTCTGTTGCACTCGACAGATAACTGAGAACCCAAAGCAAGAGTCTGAGGAACTGTAGGAATCACACTGACCGCCTGACCCCACACGGGACTAGGCTCCATCTGTCCAGAAAGAGGAGTCACCATTACACAAGTGGATGAGTCGAGCACTCGGCAAATGACGTCAGCACCGCTTGAGTCTTCCTCCTTTTTCTCAAGCCTGAGTGAAGGCAAAGTGTCTAGCCCAGTCACACAGGAGACAGTAATAGCTTTCAAAGGCCACATTCCACCCCCTCCCCGGCCACCCTACCAGATTCCAAGATGGAAGAGTTTGGAGGGGTCTTGGGGGTCCACTGGTCCAGCCTCCCATTGTACAGATGAAAATGCTGAGGCTTAAAGAAACGTTGAGTGCCCAGGAGGAGTGGCCCCAGCACAGCTGAGGTACAAGCTCCCATCTTGTTTCATTTACACAGTGGAAACCAGAGAAGGTAGCAGAAGATAGATGCAGGGTAATCTACCAGCTGCCAAGACTGCTGAAGTGTGTGTGACACCCTGCCTCCTCAGCTCCAAACCAGACAGGCGACAGTTTTGAATAGAAAAACGGACAACCGCCCCATGGAGGCCACACAGACAGCCATGATGACAAGCCAGTAGCTACAGTTTCTAGAACAATGAGCCTTTCCTCCCTGCCCTGCTCCTGAGAACATAGCAAAAAAGGCTAACTTACCCCCAAAGCCTGAGGGTAAATTCCCCAGGAGAAGTCTGATCCTGCTTCTATCTCTCAAAGATCTCTCCCAGGTGTCTATTTGGGATAAGCTTCCTGGCAGTACTTGAAGCTAATTAGAGGAAATTTCATGCTAGTTTAGGCCACGAAACCATTTATTCATTCAACGAACTTCTGCTTTGCCCCTTGTCTTTTCCCTCTCCCCATTGCTCTGCAATGTTCCTAGTTTCCATCTGAACACACACACACACACACACACACACTCACACTCACCAGCTTTCAGCCCCAGCCTTTCTCTTGGTCTTTTTCTCCCCCATCGTTCTTCCCCATCTGGGACCCAAACCCAGCCCACACTCGGTGGAGAAGCTGTGGGAGGGGGCCCTGCCAAACTTACTCCCAGACAGATGTGCTCTGTTCCCTGCACAGCTGTCCAGGCCTGTCCATCTGTACTCACTTCCTGCCTCCCTGCTCCAGCCCCTCACACTTCCCACGCCAGGGTGGGAAAGTCTAGTCCAGATTTTCTTCTTCCCAATCCAAAAGCTGTCAAGTGGTCACTAGCACAGCGTAGCAGAGAGCCTTGGTTCCTGCCTAGGAGACTCTTCCCTGAACTTAAACTTGAATGTCAAAGCCCTGACAGTTGCTCAGGGCCCACCTGGCTCTAAAGTCCTCCCTCCCAGCATTCTTTGTTCACACAAAACACACCAATATTGATATTGATGGGATTTCATTATTTTCTCAAGCCTAAAAAGTCCACTACTGGCAGGCACCTAAGAGAGGTAAATATTACTTTCCAAAAAAGCTTGAGAAATTGAAAGGTAGATCCATTGGCAAAGTGCTTCTTGCACAAGCGTGAAGGCCTGTCTTTGACTCCCCAGCCCTCACGTACAATCTGAATGTCAGGGAATATCCTTGTAGTCCCAGCACCAGGGAAGGCAGAGACAGGCGGATCCCTGCGGCTCTCTTGTCAACTAGCCTACTCTAACCAGTAAGGCCCAGGTCCTAGTGAGAGACCCTGTCTCGCTGGTAAAGTGTGAGGACTTGAGTTTGGATCCCCAGAACCCAGGTAAAAGCAGGCAGGCCTAGTGGCTGCTTGTAGTTACAGCACTAGGGAGGCAGAGACAGGGGATTCCTGCGGGGAGCTGACTAGCCATACTCAGCAGAACTGGTGAGCTCTGGGCTCAAGGAGGGATTCTGCCTCAATAAATAAAAGCGATCCCAAGGTAGATCAGAGATGTCAACTTCCACACATGTGGGTGCACACACTTGCACATACATCTACACATCTACACACACATGTGAACACACACACACACACACACACACACACGCAGACCACATGCACATTCACCCTCTAAAAGAAACTAAAATGGAATGACACCCAAGGTTGTCTTCTACCTCCACACACATGCACTCTAATGAACACACGTGTGGCTGGTGCACAAAAAGACCTGTCACCGTCATGACTCCTGCAGAAACCCACGCGGCACCTTCTAGCCTTGCTGCTGTGAGGTAGGGTCTGCTTGACTGAAAGGAAGCAGAATCTCTGGAACCCAGCTTGTTTCTAGGGTTCCCAAAGCTCCTTGCTGGCTCCTGAGCATTGGGTACCATTCATCTCCTGGTTTGGGAGGCTCTGTAATGTCCATAAGATAACCCCTCCTTAAGACCAGGACCTGGAGAACTATGACTATATACCCTGCGACAGCCAGCCTTGACTCTAGACGTAGAAGGTGCTTGCTTAGTTAGAGTCTCCTGAACTGGCCTGCCAGTTCACTTCTCTGGCACCCATCAGCATCAAAAGGCAAGTGTGGGGAATCTGATTAACCCCTTACAATTTGCCTTTGGGAAGCCCAGATTAGGCAATCAGGAAAAGGAGAGGCAGAAGCATATGTCTCCATGGTGCAGAAGGGTGTGGGGGATGGCTGAGATTAGCTGTGCCCCCTAAGAAGACACAACCTTTTCTTTGACACCATGGCTTAATGTTCCAAGAGTGACCAGAAAGATGGGCAGTCATTTTCTTTTTCTAGAAGTATCAGAATCCTACCCTTTCTGGAGAAAGGACATAACTCGCATGAGACTTGGCTTCTCCGGCAGGAATGAGCCCCAGATCAAGCTTGGATGTCCAGGAGCAAAGCAAAGAGCTAATTTAGACTTTGCAGTTAGAAGGCGGGGCTCACTTCTTAAGCTACCATCTGTATGTACTATAAGACATAATTTCAATTTGCCCCACTCTCCTAGCTTACATGACTTTAGGTGAAGGGAGCTGCTGATCTTTCTGCCAGGTGCCCCAAAAACCATGAATCACGGGACTCAATTTGGGTTTTTAGATGGCGCCGTTGATATGGACTGCATCTGAACAGCCAGCCAACTGAGGACATAGGCAGGGGTGGTTTGGTTTGGTTTTAAACCATTTTCTTAAGTATCTAAGAAAGAGAAGTTCTTGGGGGATGGAGGTGTGACTCAGTTAATAGAATGTGTATATACCACACACAAAGGTCCTTGGATCTATTCCCAGCACCACATAAACCAGGTGTGGTGGCAGTACCCATGAGGTAGAGAGTTAGAAGTTCAAAGTCATCCTCAGCTATACAAATAATTTAAGCATTCTAAGCATAGGAGACCCTGTCTCATGAAGAAGAAGGAAGGGGAAAGCAGGGAGGAAGGGAGAGAAGGAGGGACAAAGGATGGGGGAGAGAGGAGAAAAAGGAAAGAAAGCTCTTTTCCATGGGATGTTCATGTCACCTTTTCCCCACTTTACAAATCTGGCCACCATCATTGTGATGGAGTCCCTTGCCACTCAGGTCTCAGCCTGAAATGTTTAATCTGATAAGTCAGAGTCTCCTGTCACAGAAAAAAATGATCACGGATGACAGGAGGGCCGGATGACAGACAAGCAGGAAGGTAGCTGGCAGGTGCTAAGTAGGCACCAAGGCCCAGGCTCGTCCTTATCTATGGCCTTGGAGGTAGGCTGCCTGGCAAATTTGAGGGATAAGATGACTTATGGTCCTCCTATAGCTTCAACTAAGATCAACCAGTGTTCATTACATACACACACACACACACACACACACACACACACACACACACACCCCTCTTCCAAGGCAATGTTCCTATTCTGCCAGCTACCACTGACTGGCATGGTTGGCAGCCTCTCTTTCTGCTCTATATTTCATAGAAAGGGAAAATCCATAGGCACACATCCACCTGGATTCTTCAAGATAGGGAATTATTCTAATAATTCTTCAAGATCGGGAAATCCTAGGGTCTCGAGGATGTCCCTGGGTGTCAGACCAATGCCTTCCGAAGCAACTGGGCCTAGGAAAGCAGTGACAGGGCTTCAATTCTGGCCATTCCCCCAGAGTACAGGGTCAAGCAGGTTCAGTGACATCCTGAGGCTTCTGAGTCAAGGTCCTCCACCTCTGTTATCTTACTCATAGGATCTTGGTCCAGGGTGGCCACCTTGACCCACCTGGGAGCCAGGACCTTGGCCTCAGAGCCCCCACAGCATGGATTCTCTGGGACTAATTTCACAACCCAGCACCGAGTTTACTACACGTTTCAGATGAAGGTGTGTCGGAGCCGAGAGCATGCTTCTGCCCGCTGCGTGGGCGTCAAGTTCAATGCCTTCTTGTCAACACTTGAATGTGTTGAACATCACTCACAAGGGCATTCTTTAAGAAACCTATTAAGTTAATTACCCAGGCATTTTTTTCCCTCTCTTCCCCTATCCATGCATCTCACATAAGGGGCGCGCACGCATGCACACACACACACACACACACATTGGCTTTCTTCCTTTCTGAGATACTTTTGATGTAACTCCTCTCTTTTTGGCACAATAGCATCTTGTTTATTTCTCCCACAGTTAGTCAGGGAGGCTACACTACACAGACCCACTCTTTCGCTCAGGTCTCAGGACCAAGTGCAGCTAAGATAAGGTTTGTGACCCAAGAGATGGAGGAATAGTTTGCCTGCTATCCTCATTTCTGGCTAGCCTCCCTCCAGAACATCAGTGACAAGGATGAGAACAGCTACGATGACAAAGGAGTCCCTCAAGAGATGCAAGTCCATTGGCGAACATTTACTAAACAGCAGCCCTGTGCCCAGGGGCTTTGGAAAGACAACATTCCACCCAAAATATTGTCTTATTAAAGATTATCAAACCAAGTGGGGAGGACAGGAGATCTAGGTTCTAGAACCTTTCTGCTATGGGCCTCTGGTCCTTAGATGCCTGAGTCATGAATGTGACCCTTTGTTGAATGCAGGGGTGGCCTAGATCATCAGTTATGGCCCTCAAACACCATGGGGCCATTGTTCACTACTCAACAACTGTCTACAGCAACCTACCTAGATGGGGGGGGTCTAGTCAAGGGGAGAGAAGGGGAGGGAGTGTCCAGACAGACTATAAATAGAAGCCACCTGGAAAAGTTGATCTATACACCATGTTAGATGAATGGCTGTAACCCCGGGTAGGGAGACAGCTAGAGTTAAGGCCTTTGGCCGACAAGGCTCTCCAGTTCCAGCAGGTAGCTGTGATATTTACGCTGCCATGACATGGATGAGAACTTCTCACATTTGGATGGAAAGCAGGAAGAGTAACAGAGGGGCCAATAGAGACCCAGAAGAAGGTACCAACCAGCCAGCCCTCAAGCTCGCTGTATCAGATGATATCAAGACTGCTAGCTTTGAAAAAAGGAACACACTCCATAGCTTTCTTATAAATACCCTACATAACCCCAAACCATTCTTTCTACTTACAAGAAAGAAAAAAAAAACCTGGGGCAAATAAAGACACTGTAAGAGGATGCTGGGAGATGCACTTACCCATCTTGGTCTCCTGCCCACAGCAGGTTATTCCCCTAGTCACAACAAGAAACCGTCTCAACTCTCAGTCAGAAGGTCTGGGTTCACAGGGCAAAGAAGCATTGATACCATGAGGTGAACGCATAAAATCCCAGAGTTCCAGGAGCCCTAGAGACTTGCCTTCCATCCCCTCCCCAGAGGCAGCCCTTCTCCTAAGCCACTCAAGCTTCTAGTGGCCTGTCCTGTTCGGAGATGTGTGGGAACGGCCTGAATATCTGGACACATAAGGAACCTCGGACCTTCCAGAAGGCCTTGGTTACCTCAGGATACTTTTGTTCCTAGGGAACCACAAGACTATCTGCAGCCACTCCCACCCTGCCCCCTGCCTTCTCTCTGATTCAGGGCTGATGAAAAAGCCTGGTCATTTCTGACTCACACCCCGACTCTCCACATGCCCCCTAGAGACCCCTTCCATCTATGTAAGGTCTAGGGGAGAATTGTTGGAGGTTCGGAAAAGAGCTGGCTGAGGCCAAGGACTTGACCCTTAGCACCTCAAGGTTGGAAACTTGGACTCACAAGCCCTCACTGCCTTCTCCCCTGAGGCATCTAGCACAGTTTCACTCTGATGCAACACTCAGACAGGCAGGTTCTATGACATAGGAAACCGGAGGCCTAGACACCATCTCTGGAAAGAAGAGAGAGGCCTCTGTTGCTGTCCAGATTTTGACCATGCTCTACCTAAGGCTGATTTCTGGAACTTTCTCCCCTAACATAGGGCCCTCCCCTCAATGGTTCATCAGACCTCAGCCCTAGACTGGAAATATGCCTCACACCCAAGCAGCCTGACAGCAGCTCTCTGTCGGGGACTACCATCCTTCTTCTGGATCTGGGAGGACCTAAGAGCAGAGGCTTTGCAAAAAAAAAAAAAAAAAAGAGTATAGCAGCAAAGGATAATTATCTCCCTTCCCTCTACCCCTCTACATAAAGTACATGCATGCATATCTGTAGGAGCTCAGGTATGCTTGTCCTCAGTTGTTCAAACTGACTTGGGACTTAAGTATTTCATAAAGCCAGGATCCCATGTATCAGAACCCTTAACCTAAACTAGGATGTGCATGCATGCATGTGTGTGCGTGTGTGTGCGCACACACACACACACACACACCCTTAGCGCTAGGTCATGGCTCTTTGGGATGGCATGCTCAATGACTGTGCACACACTCACACATTCCCTGAGAAAGCCCCTGAGGCCTCTGTGGGAAGACCTTCCGGGAGACATTTATGGCTAAAGAGGAAGTCTGAGCTCTGTGAAGGAGAAACCAAGCCTCCCCTCAGAACTGGTTCTCTTCATAAAGATCCCCCCCATGGGTCTTTGCCTTGGGCCGTGACTCAGGATACAAACATGAGCAGGAATACTTGGATTCCACTCCCAGTTCTACTGCCCATTGGGACGATGAGCCAACTGCAAATTGTGGTTGACAGCTTCCTGAAGGGGAGCATAGGACACAGGGGCACACGGGGACTGGAACCCTTGGGGTAGAGGACCTCTATGCCCTGCAGAGGCCGAGTGAGGCCTACAGGTGCTTTACCAGCCCAACTTTAGAAGGAAGAAGCCATAGAAAGGGGAGGTTGGCTGAGGGCACAGGAAACTTGAGTTCCTGTGATCCTCTGCCTTCTGCTGACTCCATCTATCTGCAGGTCACCTGGAAGCAGGATCAGGCCAGCGCCTGTATGGTCACATTGAGGCTGCTGACTGAGTCAGAAATGACCCTTGTTACTTGCTGTAGACTCTGCCCATGGTGGCCTGTAGACCTTATCCCGACTGTGACCAGAAGACCTCGGTTAGGCAGTTCCAGAATCTTCTTTCTATCCTCAGAGGCTATGGGAGCTTTGATGATGTCTTTCGTCTCTCCCTCAGGGGCTATGGCTTACCAAGATCCCCTGTGCACCCCTAGGTATTTATCTGTAGTAAGTGGGTGGGATGGCTTCCCACTTCATGGCATATTCTGGGAGATTTTATGTTCAATGACCAATTTTTTACTACCTCATGGAGGCATGTACTCACAGAACAGTGTGTGTGTGTGTGTGTGTGTGTGTGTGTGTGTGTGTGTGCATCTCTCTGTCTCCGTCTGTCTCTGTCTCTCTCTTTCTCTCTCTCCCTCTCCGTCTCTCTCTTTGTCTCTGTCTCTGTCTCTGTCTGTCTCTCTCTCTCCTCTCTCTCTCTCTCTCTCTCTCTCTCTCTCTCTCTCTCTCTCTCTCTCTCTCTCTCTCTCTCATTGAACTAGTCCTGGGAACACAGAGGCAAGTATCTCTTTAAAAATCCTCCCTGCAGAGCAGGTCGCACTGGCCTGGAGCCATTACACCCTAGGCTGTGATCTCACCAAACTCCAGGAAGCCAAACAGGGTCAGGCTTGGCTGGTCTAGGAGCAGGAGACCTCCCAAGCAAAACACAGGTGTTGCTGGTGATTCAGCATGCCAGCCCCTCCCTGCCGGAGCCTAGATCTTCTCAGGTGTTGGACGGAGACTGGCATGATTCAGTGAACCCCTATCCGTACCCAGCCAAAGGAAGGGGGTGTGGTGCCGCCTCTGGGCACTCACGTGCTTTCTGGGTCTCTGCTGGGTCCACGGGTTCTGTTCTTAGGAATCAGGGTGTAAGTTCTCTCCTTCTTTCATAATCCCTTCCCAGTCCCTCAGGCCGAGCATTCTCAGCCATCAACCTAAATTCCTCAGGCTGTTTGTACCAGGTAAGGGATGGAGGAGCGACAGGCAACCTCCCAGACCAACAGTCCTCCTCAGTCCCCAACTCTATCTGTGGTCTGTGGCTGCCATCAGGCTCAGGGCCTCTCAGCACACACACACACACACACACACACACACACACACACACACACACACCCCAGATAGTTCCTTCTAGTTTGGGAACAGTGAGATTAAAAGGGGTCCACGAAATGAGGGCCGTCATTAGCCTGTTTTATGAGAACAGAAATATTCATTACACCCCAACCCCATCATTAGAAGCCACAGTGAGAGCTCTGGCCCATTCTTTATGGCAGTAGAAACTGAGGGGGTTTCTCCCCCAAAGGGAGTACCGCTTCTCACTCCGAGGAAGATGTCCAGCCAAGGGGAAGGGAGGGCTGTAAGCCTCTGTCACAGGCCTGCCTCTCAATGCCCCTCCAACTCGCCAACCTCCAGATGCATGTGGAGAGCATCAGAGGGGCCTGTGGCTGCTTGTAGATGGGGTTGAGGGCTGAGGAGTGACAGCTGCAGTCTGGCACAAGAGAGCATTGCCACCCCAGTGCCCAACCCTGTCCACCTTCATGTATCGGGCACCACGGACTGACCTACATGGCTTCCTCCTCCAGGAAGCTTCCTTAGCTCCACCGTGTCCTCTGTACGTCCCCTTCTTAGCTCTGGTCACAGTTACATCTCTGTGTCCTCAAGTCTCTATCACACTGTGAGCTATTTCAAACAGGACACTGTATCCAGACACTAGAAGTACTTTAGAGTTGGGTCGTCATGAACCAGGAGCCAGGACAGGGGATGTGGGCCTAGCCAGAAAGAGGACACTGTCCTAGCTCCAAGTCCTTTTGCTGCCTTTTGTCACAAGAAGGGTGTAGTGGCCTGACTGCCTTTTCAAGGCCTTAGCTAGCAGGTGGCTTGAAAGCAAGCTGCCTGCCCAACCTAGCAGGTGCCCTGCTCACCTGTTAAATTTAACTCCTTTTCTATTAAGTCCCATCGAGTGGGTAGTTGGCCTTCCCTTTGCAATTGAATCCAGAAACTTTGCACCAGAACCCATACATAAGGGAACATCTGATATGAAAGTCTGAGAGGGTGAAGACCCACCTTCTAGAGACATTTCCACAGCACCTCAGCCCTAAGGGACTGGAGGAGATGGGAAGCCAGTAACAGTAAGTTGAAGCCCACCCCACTGGCACAAGCCATTCGGGCTGGATGGAGCGTGGCCACAGCCCACAGAGAAGAGCCTGAAGATTAATCAGTTGTCATTTGCACTCATTAAAGACCCCTCTGCCTTTGTGCACAGCAGCCTCAGACAATGTGACAGTCACTGCAGAGGTTTTTTTTGTTTTTCTTGGTTTTTTCTTTTTTTGCTTTTTGTCTCGCTTTTCCGTAGCCTAGGTATCCAAACTCCCAGGTTGCTCTGCAGAGGTGGGACATGCCCTGGACTAATTACAATGGGCTTTGATTGGCAGGAGGTAGATTGAGTCAACAGGTGTCCCTTGACCCCCTTTGGAGTTCTCTGCTGTCACCTGGTCCCCTTTCCTCCCATCTCCTTATGGCCCTCGGCACCGTCACCTGGAAAGGCCAGGCCCTCCTCAACGTTGTGCAAAGATTCATTTCAACACATTGAGACTAAGGATGCTCCACACAGGGGTTGGTTGCCAAACCCTACAAGCCGCCCTGCCCCCCACCCTTCTGCTTGCCAAGAAGCAGCCAGAGACCTCTTCATATGCACCTTCCCAGGGACCGCTGACACTGAGTGGCCCTTAAGAAATGTCCCCCTAGGTTCTACCAGGAGTGCCCCCTCTCCCCGAGGTCATGCCAGTCCCCAATCATTCCAGAGACCTACAAGACCAACTGTGAGGTCAGGGTGGAGTTTGCTACCTTAGCCTGGGTTGTTTTTCTCATTGTAATTGCCAAGCTCCTGAGGTTGGCATTTGCCCGCTGGGCACTGTTAAGAGATGACACAATGGAGTGAGAGCAAGCCCGGGGCCTGACGGGAGAGAGACTGCATGGCCCCAGCCCCATTCATAATCCCCTGGGTCTAACAAACATCTGGTTTGTCACAGGCAGGTAGAGACTTGAAGGCCCACCACACAGGTCCCAGCACAGCCAAGGAATGGAAGGGTATGGTGGTATCTGGTCAGGGAAGGCACCTTGGACATCCGGGAGGAATGAGTGAGAAATGAACAAGAAAGCAGGCAACAGTCCTCCTACTGCCACCAGAGCCCCAGAGAGGATCATGGTCCTCAGAGCCAAGCACCTCCCCTAACCCTTGCACCTATAGCTCCCTCCAGTCTGTAGGTCCCCACTTTCCCATGGCTTCCCTCCCACATTAGTCTCTGAGGTTCCTATTCACTAGGAGAGCAGAAACACCTCACATCCATCACATAGAGTTGTAGAGAGTACTATCTGGGGGAGGATTATCGGGGAGAAGAAAAGCCCACAGATATACCTTCATGTACCTACCAAATGGGGTCACCACCTCACCCTCAAGGCTTCAAAGACTCAAAACCCCGTGTTTCTAAGTGAGGTGACCGGCCTTCTACTGGTTGTCCCATCCTGTTTAAACAGCCTTACTTGAAAGCCAGGCACCTTCAGACCTGAAGGCCAACCAGGGTCTATCAAGGAAAGGCCTCCAGGGGGCCAGAGCCCGAAAAAGACAGGAAAGTGGAACCCATCCAGGACCAGAACATAGAGGGTTCCCATTGCTGCCCCCAGATGTCTGCTGAAGAATCAGCCCCATCCCCCACCCCCACCCCTGTCCTGGGACACTTAGGGAATCAGGACTCTGTGGCAGGCAGTATCCAGGTTGACATGTATACAGGAATCAACTCGGGTTGTTTGTTCCTTTTGACCACACTGGGAATTGAGCCTAAGGCCTTGCCTATAGCAGGCAAGCCTTCCATCACTGAGTTACATACACCCCAGGCAATTCAGCCCACTTTCTCTACCTTTAAAAACTTTTGAAACAAGTCACATTAAGTTGCCCAGCCCAACTGTGAATTCCCTCTAATGGTCCATTTGCGATCCTCCTACATTGCTGGGACCAACTCTCATCTCCAGTTCTTATTCAGAGAAGCTCTGGGATTTACTAAGCCTAGAGTGGAACCCCAGATGCTGCATTTTCTAAAGAGTTCCCACCCCAGGCAGGCTGCTGGAGACCGCTCACTGTCAAGTCTTTGGGAATGAGTACAGTTGAGACTTTAATGGGATGTAGACTGTCTCTGCTCACTGTTCCACTTTCTCAGGAATATCCTTTTCCCAGAGCCACCAACTTGTGCCTACATTTCCTTCAAAAAGCTCTTGATCTTTCTTCTCTGAGCTCCCCCTTTCTTCCTTCCTTCCTTCCTTCCTTCCTTCCTTCCCTGCTCACAGCACAGACCCAAGCCTGACTCCATTGATGGGAAGAGGCTCAAAAGACCTCGGATTACACTTTCTTTTCCCACCAGAGTTGCTGTGTAGTACTTGGCCCTGCCTGTCCTCCTGCTTCTGGTCCTTTTGTCACCTGGACCTCTACGTTCAGATACTTGCTCTCTACTGCCAACTAGGAGATAGATGCTGAGCATAGGCTCATCAAATGGGCCAAAGAAGGCAGGCAAAGCAGAGACAGGAACCCAAGAGTCCAGTTCCTACTGCTCTGGTCCCTCATTCCTGTCTCCAAGGCCACAGTAAACAGTTCTTGACTGTAAGGTTTCTCACCCAGCTCTATACCCTAGCCCAGCCTGTGTGACCCAACTTCAAGAGGGCCCCTCAGCTCTTAGATGAGGAAGGGGAGGGCACAGTAACCCAGAGATGGTTGACAGTTTCTGGCTGGCATCTGAAAGGGAATGGATGGATTGGGGTGAGGAACGGAGAATGCCTGAGCCAAATGAGGGAGGACAGAAGATTAGTGGAGATTGCAGACAGATGGAGACTAATGGGGTCAGAAGCTCTGCAGATGCAAGCCCCCAGGAAGCAACCACAACCTCTGCGGGAGCCTCCCAAGTTGGGGCATGGCATTCTAGACATCAGCCTGGCTAGGTGTCACTCCTAGAGGGGTCTGCTATGAAATAGGAAGCAAAAGTCTAGTAGGGTTACCTCCTCCCAGCGTATGGGTTCCCCCTTAGCTAATCTCTCTACACAATTCAGGGCAGGAAGGGGGTGTTAGGTATGGGGTGCAGTCAGCAGCCAGAAAGACAGGGTTCTACAGGTGAGAGATGAAGCCTGATAAGAGCCAGGGCTGAAGAGTGAGTCCTGCAGCTCCCTCCAGATCTGGTTGGGCTGCCATTTCTCAAGCCCTGTTTGTTTTAGGGATTAACTGCACTCCTTTCCTAATTACTGCTGGAGCCAGTATCCCTGCAGCCTCCTTCAAGCATCCAGGTAGGAAGGCCAAGGAGGACTAGACTTATGGGCCCACCTCCCAGCAGACTGGCCCCCTACACTCTCTTCATCTCCCAACCGAGGTTTACCAGCCCTTAGACCCCAGAGCAGCAGGCCAGCTCTGGGACTACCCACAGACTTCTGTATCAGCTGGTTCTCTGTTTGTCCACACTCCCTGTCACTTTCCTTATTCCCATCACCCAGGCTCTGGCCTAGGCACCTGCCCAGCCCCTCCCATCATGCTGAAACTCTTACTGTACCACCAGTGACAGGCTGCCTGGGAGAGGAGTGTGTGAGCGAAGGTCACATATCTGTGTACTAGTGAGAATGGAAGCATAGAGGTCCGAGTATGAGCATGCTAGTGTATGTGAGCATGTGTGTATGTGTGAGTGTGCATGTTTGCACGTACATATATGTTCCTGACCATGTGTCTGCATGTATGTAAATTTAGAGGCAAGTATATGAGAGATTGTGTGTCGTGGTCATATATGGATGTATGAACATAGAGTACAGGTGAGCATATTGTATTTGCTGTGTTCAGGTCTGTGAACATGTATATATGTGAGCACCTCAGTAATGTGTATGAAATGAGCATATTAAGTATGCACGTTTCTGAATATTATATTTGTGGGAGGTAGGCATCAGTGGATAAGTGTGATTATTTGTCTCTCTATATATGTGTATATATGTTTGTGTCTGTGTGTGTGTGAGAATATGTATAGTCAATGTAAACATGTAAGTACATATGGTGTCCTGTGCATGCTAAATATGCTAGTAAGTTGTAAGTAGGCCTGCTAGGTGAGCGTGTATGTGTGTGTGTGCATCTGTGACCATTCTCTTTGCCTGTGACTGTCTCTCCTCTGCCACTCTCAGACCCAGTCCCAGTGGGACCTGATAGCCTCCTCAATCCTATCCCAAGCCACTCACCGCCCCCAGCCGCTCCCTTCAAGGAAACCCACTCTCTGTGGCTTCTACTATCCCCCAGCCCTACTCATTTCTACTGGCTCATTAAAAAGTCCTGTCGCCGCTCCGCTTCCCTTCAGTCACTGAGCCATTTCTGGCCAAGCTTCCACTAACTTCTGCCTTGTAGTCTATTGGGACCCTCCCTCTGATCCCTGAAGCTGGACCTCCCACCCATCCCCCAACAACAAAGCCCTCTCAGACAGTGGCTCCTGCCTTGGCCCTCTGGTGTGAGCCTCCTCCAGACCTGATTGCCTGACTGCACCTCTGTGTTCTCCTGTATGTTACAGCGTGCAGCTCTGTGCAGTGGGGGATGGGCACGGGCCAAAGGATCAAGGAGTAAGAGAAGAAAAAAGACAAGGCTCAGATGGTGTCATTAAGAGATACTAATGCCCCTCATCAAGGCCTATTAATAAACATCATATACCGCTTGCTCCACAAGCCTGGGGGAAGCCCAGGCCCAGTGGGACAGGCCACAGTCACAGTTGGGTAACCTCTGAGCCCTAGGCACAGCCATTAGCCTTGTGAGCCTGACCTGGCCTAGACACTTCTTGGGTCTGTCCCAGTGAAGGAGCACAGGCAGCTCCAGAGCCCCCCTCCACTAGCCTTTCAGCAGAGACAGGAGCTCAGTGATGACCCTTGCACTTGGGCGGCACTGTGGGGCTTCGGGGCTCCGTTTCCTAATTACAACTACACAGCGACTCTGTGAGAAACCTCAGCTGTACATTACCATCACTACTTAGAGGTACGGACACTGAGGCCTTTGGAAAATTGAGTGGCTCCTCAAAGTCACATAGCTAATTGGTAATGACATTGGACAGAAGTCTGGCTGGCCCTGTAGCACAGTCACGTTGAATGCCTGAGTCACCTGTCAACTGGATGTCTCCATTTTCTCAGCCTTGTGACTTCCGGGAGCCAGAGGAGAAAGCAAGACTCCAAAAGCAAGGTGGCAGACCTTTCCCCTCCAAGCAGGCGTTCTCTCAGCCTCACTGCACTCAGGGAGAAGTTCCTGGAACGTGGGAGCTGAAGTGAATTAACTTATGCAAAAGCCCTGATGAGGAGTCTGCCCCACTGAGCCTGTCCCATGGTCTCTACGCATACACATACATGTATCGAACCTAACACACATGCATACACACACACACACACAAAGTTAAAATGAAATAAATGTTGAATCCCTTTGTTGTCTTAAAAAAAAAATTTGCTGTTTGTAGAAGAGAGGTGTTTGGGGGGTCCCAGGTCCCAAGGTCACATGCTCAGAGGAAAGTCACTGATAATGGAATCCAGGTGCTTCTCTTTTGGCCTTTGGCAAGGTGGGGAACCAAAACCCAGCCTAACCCATGTCCCCTCTTGACCTGAGAAGCAGCTTAGCTAGCTCTCTCTGATAACCCTCCTGAGATGGCAGCGGAGTCTCTGGAAAGCAGAAAGCTTTGCCTAGGACCTGTGAACTCAAGGTTCAACGAGCTGGTGGCTTTGGCCTTCTGCAATCTGATGTATTTCCTGCCATCGGAGCCTGGCCTCTCCCTTCCATGTCCCATCTTGAGTCTCTCTCGGGCATGTATACTGGTGGCTGGCTCTAACCGATGGCCCAGTCTAATTCCACCTTCCCTGTCCCTTCCATGCTCCCATGCTGCTCGAGTTGAATGTTACTTACTCTTCCCATCGCTCTCACAGAAACAACTTGAGGGAGGGACTTGTCTTAGCTGGCGGCTTCAGAAGGAATAGTCCATCATGATAGGGGAGGCAATGGTGATCAGGGAAGCTCCAAATGAGGCTACAGGTAGGTCCTCAGATGTTGGTGACTAAAGAAGCAGAGAAAACAGACCAGAAGTGAAGCACATAGAAGTTTCAAGGCTTGCCCCTGGTGGCCCATGGGCACTAGCTAGGTACCATGCCCCAAGAGCTCCACAAACTCCCAAGGGAGCACCAGCATCCAGGGACTGTATGTACAAGCACACAGCCTGTGGGGGACATTGCAGATTTGAAAAATAGCAGGCAGATTTCTCAGTGCGAGTTGTCCTTCCCTCCCTTGTTAATCTATCTGCTCCTCTGGACCACAGGCTCCAGAACACCAGGGACTGTGTCTTGTGTCCAACATAGAGCATCTCATCTATCCATCCATTCTCCCCCGTCTTTCCAGCCATCATCCCACAGGCCCAACTCCATGCAGTCAGTGTCAAGGGAACAGAACTTGCTGAGACACCACTTACACCTCACACGACCTGGAACGCAAGACCAGGGCTACTCATACTTCTCAAGTCCCAGACAACCTTGACCTTGGCCTTGGGAAATTTGCATATTAACCCAGTGTGATAAAGCGTGGTTAAACTTTGGGTGATGTTCCCCTTATCCTCAGCTACTACTTCCTGGAAGAAGTAAATCATTCCCCTTCAGCTACACCCCACCCAGCCTTCATAATATCTGAAGACCTAGATTTGAAACCTAGCTAGCTCAGAATCAAAACCCAGGGCCCCTACTGTCAATTGGTGTCAAGGTACCAGGATCTGCTATCCGT
Organism: Tokudaia tokunoshimensis; assembly: GCA_036184795.1. Taxonomy (NCBI): domain Eukaryota; kingdom Metazoa; phylum Chordata; class Mammalia; order Rodentia; family Muridae; genus Tokudaia; species Tokudaia tokunoshimensis. The sequence continues at coordinate 55,892,546 of BTHU01000011.1, read as the reverse complement.
CCATTGGTCACTTCTAAATATGGTATTCACCATCCTGTCTCTACTGCCGATGAGGGCAGCGGAGAGAAAGACCTGACAAGTCTTTGATCTTGACATATGTTGAAGGAAACAGGTGTGCAAAATAATTGGCCATCTTACACCCTGGGGTCTAGAAGCTCTCAGTTGACAGGAGGCCTCAGATCTGTGTGCCTGCATCCTACCGGTTCCCATGGGCTTCGTTCCACCTGCCCCAGTGACCAAGCCCCAGGGCAAGAGCAGGCCATGGGGTTAATTGACTGGAAGGCTTTCCCTTAGAGTAGGCACGTCTCCAGAGCTGGGTCTCCTCCAGGCTGCCATTTGGTGGCCTGGCAGCCACAGCCCCTGGGGATCTCAGAGCCTGGGAGCTGTCAATACCTTCCACTCACTTAGCCCTTGTTAATTGCAGAATACACAGATTGCTGGGTAGCACTTTCCAGTGTTGTGCCTTTTCCTGGCTCCTTTGCCACTTGGCAGCTTGTAGGCAGCTGTGCAAAACAGCAAGGAACTTTCTCATTCCGTGCCAGTGTCAGGGAGCCTGGACTCCGTCTCTAGTTTCCCTTTTTCTGTTTTCTTTTTTGTCGTTGTTTTATTTTTTGTTTTTTGTTTTTTGGGATTTTTTTTTTTGGGTGAGTTTTGTTGTTGTTTTTTGTTTTTGTCTGTGTGTTTGTGTTTTGTGTTTTCGTTTTGTTTATTTGTTTGGAAGGTTTGTCTTTCTTCATTTTCTACAAGTATTCCATTTCTCCTACTGCACTTCCATATCTCTCTGTGCCTTGCCTTTCAAATTTGGGGCTCTTTTGAGGCCCTCCACTCTCCCTGAAATGGAAAAAGAATGAAACTTCCCTGTCTGCCAGAGGGAATCCTGGTGAGGCAGAAGTGATTGAATCCTCCGCGTAAATGGGAAGAGGTGGGTGAAGAGATTAAATCATCTCCTGAGCGCTAGAGGAAATGTGCATGACCCTCTCCCTGGAGGTTAGGTAGCCCGAGGTCCTGGAGCTTTGAAAGGGTCCCGAGTGGGTGGCTAGTTGCCTGTAGGTAATTGCAGCAGAATGAGGCCAGCAGGACAGCCAGCCTGCTGGGATGGGCAACAGCCAGGCCTCCTTCCACAGCTACCCATTCATGAACCAGATCAAGAGCCTGGGCTTTTATCTGGTAGAGTTTCTGAGTCAGCTAAGTGACAGGCCTCATAGAGGATACTACACAAGTGTCCCCACAAGGAGAGGAAACAGAGGGTGTAGATGAGAAATAGACCTGACTAGGGTAGCAAAGAGCAGAGAAGCAACATCCGGGCCCACCCACTGGGTGCAAGACATCACAGGGGAGCATCTGAAGTTGAAGCAGCAGGAATGGTCCCCGCCCTGGAGGCTAGAGACAGACAAACAGAGCACACACACACACACACACACACACACTTCTAGCACCATGCTTTTTAACCTGAGACAAACCATCCAGAAGAAGTATTTTAAGATGTTTGAAGTCTTCTTGGTTCCTGTGACTCTCTCTCAGTCAAGCCCCAACTTTCTCTAAGTATCTCCAAGCTAGCTCAACAGGGATACAGTGGATACAGAGAGGTAAGTCAGCAAAAGGAAACCTCATGTCTACAAATACAGAGAGACCCATGGGCTCCCAGCGTCCTGATCCTTCTCTGCAATTAGAATCCTTCATGCTAGGGCTGGAGTGCTGTCCAGTTGTAAAGCGCTTGCCTAGAATGCACATGGCCTTGGTCTATCCTGACTATAATTTGTATGAATTCCTATGCCAAATAGTCATGTGTGTACCCAGCACCCAATGGCACGCACATGTATGCCTTCACATTAGCATGTGCACACATGCACACACACAAAGGGTCTGCCCTACAGAGCAGTTTGCCACAGCTCCCTCCACCTTGGATACCCACAGATAATAGATTCCCCTCCTCCGGAAGATACTGATAGTGGAAAAAAGTTGCTTCCCTGCACCATCCGCCCTTGACACTTAGAGAGCTCCTGAATGTCCTCCCAAGCGTATGACACACTCACCTAAGGAGATCCTAGTCCTGACACTCTGAAAAGCCTATCTTGGCTTCCTGAGGGTCAGAAATCCACCCGCATCTATGGTATTTGTAATTTCTATAATTATTTTTTTTTATAACTAAGCATTTAGAAAATTTCTTTTAAGAATCCCAATCTGTCTTCAGGTATGAAAAGGGAAAGTAGGTTTGGGCTGGGTTTGCTGGGTCTCAAAGAAGACCAAGAACATCTAGGGTCTGCCAGAGCAGGTGAAGCCAGCAGGTTGGGGTTATCAGAAAGAGGCTAAAGATGTCGGGGGGCTCTCGGTGGTCCCCGGCCTCTTACAGGTCCTCCTTCAAAAGCACAAGTGAAGTGTCTGCACCACCCCCATCAGGGTCCTTTCTTGGCCCGGCCTCTAGGGCAGAGCTGGCCTTTCTCAGCACCCCACTCATATTCTCCTACTGAGTCTGGACCATCCTCCAACATCCCAACTTTCCAGGCTGGATATGATTTTCTACCATGATATTTAAGGAAATCTGGGATGGGATGGGATGGGATGGGATGGGAGCCATTTCCATCATAGCCCCAGGCCTCCAGATACTATTTGGTTCTATTTGGTATGGGTTAATATTAAGCCCAACTCCCCACACACGCTAATAACCCAATTCTATTGAGTCACATCCTCATCCAATCAATGCCTGCGTATCTAATAATGGTTGACTGAGAAACAGTGCTTACCAGTGGAACAATGGGGTTGTCGAGACATCATGAAAAGGCACGAGGCAGCAATATGGGCTAAAAGGTTTGAGTCCTCCATCAGTCAGCCTTGGGAGTCCCAGGACCCCTCGGTCCCTGACCATTCTGGCACACTCCCACTCATGACTGAAATGGCTTGAGATTGTTTGTTTAGCCTCTCTGGGCTCCAGTTTTCTCAGTATTTGGAGTTCAGTTTCCCCTACAGGTGTTGATCCCAAACTAGGAATGTCAGCCCCTCCAGGACTAACCTGAGGAGGGATTACAGCCTAAGGATATTTATCCATCTTCATCCAACCTGAGTAAGTCACTCTCTTCACTCACTGAATATGAGTCCCCCCTCGATCATGCTCTACCCTTCCTGCCAGCGAGAGTGGCTTCTGTCTGCAGGACCAACTTAGGCTAAATGTCCTTAACACCCAGAGCAACACAGGTGCAGAAAGGCAACAAGGGAGGCAGGCAGGAAGGGCAGAAGGCATGATTCTGTAAGCCCAACCCAAGGGTTTGCATCCAGTTTTTGCAAAGAAACCCCAGCGAGTGAGGAGATACTCCCACGGTCTGAGCAAGACTTCAAGTCAGACTTTCCACTTGGGCTCAGCTCTGATTCCACAACAGCAGTTTCCTAGCCCATAAGGCTCAGCCCCCACCCTTACTGCCTCCTTGCTCTCTCTGGAGGAGAGCAGCCTGTTTATTGCTCTGGGTGGGACCCAAGCCCATAGGGAATTGAAAAGAAATGGACGCCTAGGTTGCTATTGTTTGGTTTAAACAAACTACTGCCTGGGTTGCCTTGAAGAGCAATGAGGGGGAGGCCAGAGAAAAGAGAGCAGGCTTCAGGGCCAGGCTTCCCTGCCTCCTCCCCACCTTGTTAAGGGTAGTCAAGAGAGCTATTTTAAGAGAGTGCTTCCAGGCTTCTGTTAGGTCCTGACCTCCCCTTCTGGAAGGGCCAGGCATTGAAGAGAAAAGCCTCCAGGCTCCAAACCTCCTACCTTCACCCTCTCCCACCTCAACCTCAGCCTCTCAGCTTCTGGTCACATCTGGGTCTGATGCCAGGCCAAAGTGGAGGAGCTAAGAGATTGCACTGAGAGAAGCGCCAGGCAGGCTGCCATGGGCACCACTGTGAGGCTACCCATGGGCCGCAGAGTCTGCAGAAATAGAGGAGGGAGAGGGGGAAAGGAAGGGAGGAAGGGGGAAGGAGAGAAAGAAAGGAGGGAGGGAGATACCTGCGCGTGCACACACGCACACCACACACACACACACACACACACACACACACACGAACACACAAAGGATAGGAAGAGAAGGAAGAGGATGGAGAAAATCAGATGCAGTGGACTTATGGTGGATTCTGTCCTTCTAGCCTGCTGCCCCTTCTCCCAACTAAAGATGACCTAGACCCTTACAATTGAGCCTAAGGAAGGTGCATGGGTAAGGAGACCCACAGTGAACAGTGGACAAGCATGGCCTAAAGCAGAAGACATTAGGTCCCTACCCACCCCGCCGTCATCAGTGTCCCGTCTTGGTCCTAGAATGGGCACTCAGTTAACCAGGGTACAGCCCTCGCCTCCCCCACCACTCCTCCATCCTGCCTTCACTTTCAGGGAATGAGAGGCATAGACTGCCCCAGGAAGGACTGGGTGGAAAGGGGGCCAGGGCACAGTTAGGTGTTGGCAGAATCAATTAAGAACCACACTAATCACCATCATTAAGGCTATAAAACCCCACACCTAGGGGCCCCGCAGGGCTCCCTGGCATGGCCTGGGGCCCCGAGCTGTGGCACAGACCCAGGGGTCTGGCTCCAGTCTCTTTCATCTAAGCATCCACCAGTCCTGCAAAAACAATAATTAGTTACCCGCCTCCAGGAGCAACACATTATCCCACAGACAAGGAGTGGAAGAAGGAGGGCAGAGGGAAACAGAGAGAAACTGGGGCTAAAAAAGACTGCCCCAAGCTGTGGCTGAGTCTAGTTAAGACAGTCCACTCTCCCCTCTGACCTCGCCCTGCTTCCTTGCCTCATAGGCATACAAGGTCCAGAGGAAGCATAGGTCTCCCTCCTACAAAACCTAGCCAGCTGCTGAGGACAGCCTGGCCGAGCACCTCACAGCTACCCCCTGCACCCAATCTCAGGTGCAGACATTGGCCCTAAGGCAGCCCTCGGGGAAGGTTCCATTCAGGATCCCTCAGAGATCAGGTATCTGTTCTCAACCTCCAGGACACCTCCCACCCCTTGACATCCTGCATCAGTCTCCCCCCCCCCCCATCACCCCCTGGGCTCCCTGAAGCACCGTTTTTCCATCTCCAAAGTCCTCTCCTAGAGGCAGCCACACCCCTCTTCTATCTTGCTCCCAAAGAAAGGTCAGCCACTAAGGACCCAAGGGGGCTACTGAAGCAAGAGTCAGCCTTTACCATCACCGCCCAGGAAGTAATCCACGGTCTTTCCTGTCTCTCCTTTTAGGGTGCTGACATGAAAAGTGGGAGTATTCGTGGCAATGTAATATCAGGTAAGTGGATTCCTCCAGCACCTCCTTCTTTAGACAGGACATCAATGACAGATGTAAGAAAGAGTAACCGTTAACACTGATTCACAGTGTGCAAATGCCAGCTATAGAGGTCCCCTGTAGGTTCTGATGTCATTGCATCACAACTACCTGGTCTTTTTTTTTTTTTTTGGACTCAGGGTCTCATGTATTCCAAGAGGGCCTCAAATTTGATACAGTTTGAGAATGATCCTCTTGCCTCTGTCTTCTGGGTTCTGGGATTACAGGCATGCAATGCACCATCATGCTTGGTTTATGCCAAGCAAGTGATGGAACCCAGGGCTTCAAGCATGCTAGGCAAGTGCTCTACCAACTGAGCCTTACTTCCAAAGAAGCTGAAGTGGGGGTTAGGGGTAGAGGGGGGGTTCCCTTATCATGTAACTGGGAAAACAGGAAGCCAGCCAAGGGTGTAGCTGGCTAGTAAGACACTCATGACCAAATCCCACAGACCCCAGACCCCGGTCCCCTTCCCTCTGAGGTCCCCACCCCAAAGTTGTGCCCTGGATGCTCAGGTTGTAAGTTGGCCACAGACAAAAGACTGAGTAAAAATGGTCCCCCCACAGTCTGGGAAGCAGCATGGGCTGATATCACGCAGGCCCATTCCAGCTGCACTTCCTATAGGCCCAGTTTTACTTTTTAATTTCAGTTTCCTCATCATAAAAAATGGACCTGGGTGGAAAGAAGTTGTCTACTATATACCTAGCCAACATGTGGGGTAGCCAATCCCCACTCCCAGATCTTCATTTCTGGAGGTTTTGAATGGGGGTGTCTTCAGGAAATCCTTAGTCAGAGGGGTAAACTCCCCATCTCCCCCTGAGATTAAATCCTTAATTCTAATTTCAGTCTTGTCTGTGGAGAATTCTGGCCACCTGTCTTTGGCCATGAGGAATATACCCCGAGCCCACCAGCCTAACTAAAAGCCACCAGATTCATCTGCCTTCCACACACCCATTTATAAGAAGTGACTGTCTTTTTACACCCCATGCTCAGAAGTCTTTCTTAGCCCTAGAAGTGTTTGAGAGGAATCCCCTGATTTACCTAAATTCAGAAGCTCCAAAATAACCTCAGAGCATTGGCATGCTGTCACCTGCTCCCTTGTAGACCCTGAGCCACACAAATGCACGTGGCTCTTGGCACACCCTTTTCCTTTCTCTCAGTGCGCACGCACGCACGCGCACACACACACACACACACACACACACACACACACACACACACATCTGATCTGTGATGAGAAAGATGAACAGTCAGGAAATCCCCTGGCTCTCAGTATGCTGGTGGCCCAGTGGCTGGAAGCACTCTATGAGAAACACTTCCAACAGTGCCAAACGGTCATTCCTTCTTTTGTTTCATGGTTAAGAGAGGAAAAGAGAAGGAGGGCCATGACCAGCCAGCATTTCCACCCACTAGCATCTTCCTTGCAATCATCCCTTCCCTCCCCTGACCACCTCCCTTTACTCCCCACCCCACCACACCCCCACAGCACAGGAAGACTCTTGGCTCCAGCTCGTGTATCCTTCTTGAGAATGGAATCAGAGAGAGAACAGTGGGAAGGGGCAAAGTAACACTGGAAGGAGTTCTAGCCTAGAAGACTTAGGCCAGGCCAACCAAGTCCCTAGTTGCTGCATAGGCACGGAGCAAGAAGGACGGCTATCTTCACCCTATGACCTTACCCTCCAAAACAGCCAGCCTCCAAGAGGGAGAGGGAAAGGGAGGGAGTCTTCTCCTCAGTGCCCTGAGATTCTCAGATTCTACAGTGCCTGCGATCAAACCTTTTGAACCCAGTCCCACCCACCCTGGTAACCACTTCCAGATCCTTCCAAACCAGCCAAGAAACTGGCCTCTTTAGGGATTGACTTCATAAGGAAATACTGAAAAAAAAAATTAAAACCCACTGCCAAACACACTCATAGAGGAAAATGGGTTTTCTCTTGAGACAGAAAATCCATCTGGATAGACTAAAACCAAAACCGGACACCACCAACACCCCATCTACTGGCCCAGAAAGGCCCGGAAGCCTCAACCCTTTATGCCATCTTGGAGCCCCACTCCCAACAACAACACCCTTACTTATCCCAAACATACGCCTTAAATAAAACACTGAAAAGAGAGATCCCACCAAGCTTAAGTCCTAATGGGGAAGGGAGGGTGCAGTAGGTGACCCTAGGGAGGTCACCAGGGATGGAAAAATAAAGGTGATTTGTTTTTTAAGAGCTGCCAGGAGATGCTGTAAGCATAGTGGTGAATCCACCCACGTCTCTTGTCCCTTTTCCTACAGACTACCAGCCTCCTACCCCACCGCCGACCACTGGCCTACACCGTTACCAGTTCTTTGTCTACCTTCAGGGAGACAGAGACATTTCTATCCCAGACGGAGAATTCCAAGACCGAGGTGAGGCCTTCCAGACCTTCACACTGAAGCTAGGGCAGATTCTGGGGCAGGACCAAAGTTGTGTGTCTTCACCGGAAAAATCAGAACTTTGACTTCCATCCATGAGCCTTGGAGGCTAGGGCCAAAGGGCAGTATTTCTTGTGAGTGATTGGGATGAATGTTCTAAAGGAGGTTTTGGCTTCAGATGTGGTCTCCCAGAAGTAAACACATCAGCCAAAGAGCACCCCCAAAACTTTGCATGGCATGTACAGGCAACTACCCTACAACACCTCAGCAAGTAATTGTGCCCTATAATTGAGGCCAATCTGGGCAAGAGTACCCTGGAATGCCACCCTGCTGGTCTGTCTTCATTGGTGGTTAATTGCTTGATCTGCCTTGCCATCTCAGTGATGGGGCAAAAGATGTCCCCAGCCACGTCCCTCCCCCAGCTTCTCTGAGCACATTTCCACAGTCTTCTCATGGCTAACCTAGCCTGCTTGGCCTCCAGCATCACACCGGCCGGGCTGGGGTGCCAGGTGAGACTGGCTCCCAGGCAGGCTGCAGGTAACTCGCTCTATGAGCCTTAGATTTCTCTTGGAGAAAAAAATGGGAATGCAGTGGTCCCCATGCACTCTGTCACCTCCCAGGTTTGGAAAGGGAAGGTTCTGCAGAAGTCCCAGGTGTCAGGGTAAGGATACATAAACGCACATGCCCCAGGCTGTGCAAAGGTGAGTGACAAGACAGATATGAGCAGCCATTTCCTCTCTCCCCATGACCCCCAACTAACTTCCACCCACTGGGAAGCCAGCACAGGTATTGTCACATCCCCTGTGCCTGAGGCTCCAGAGGTAAGGAGCTGAAGCCTAGAAAAAGGACTGGCATGCCGGTGGTGACCTTTAGATGTGTGCCAAGCGAAGGTGGGGGTGGGGTGGGGATGCGTCAGTCACAAAAGACTCAGCCCCTGGAGCCAAGACAGTGCCACCTTTCCACCCATGAACCCTCTCAGGTGCCTTCAGCACCTTGCCAACATACAAGTCTGTTTAAACAGCGCTGTCAAGGACACACTTTTAAATCTGGATACCAAGTGTGAAGAAAGGGAAAAAGAATGCACCTTGACCAGATCAAAAGAAGTCTTCTGTTTCCCTAGCTTCCTGGGTACCAATCTCATCAAAATGACAGGAAGCTGCCAAGGTTCAGTAGCTGCTGGGTACCAGGAGCTGAAGCCTTATACATAGTTCCCAGCTGTTCTACGAGCTTCTTGTAGAATAAGGCAGTAGCCCAGCACTCAAGCTCAGACCCTAGGATCCTAACGCGAGTGCCTTGAGTAGGGAAATGCTCCAAATGGGCTCATGCTAAGAAGCTAGCCAGCTTCTTACGACAGGATAGAAGTGAACGAGAGCATTAGAGGATGCCAGCAATCAGGGCAGGAGAGAAAGGGGACAGTGTATGCCCAAGACATTGCCTTTCTCTGCTGAGACAGGGTTCCTGATATATGTCCAGGCTATGGTTGCACAGCCATGACACTCACTGACTGACTCAAGTACTCAACCGAAGCTGCCTCCCCTCCTAGGACAGACAACAAGGCAAGAAAACTGCAGAACTGTGGGGCCTGGGACCATTGTTAGCCACTTTGGATCTTCACCAGAACTGTCAATCCTTACACACTCACACGTGCACCTTGTGTGTGTGCATCCAAGCAGAGTAAGGTTCCTATAGCTTTCTCTGCTGCCAAAGGTTCTGGTCATACCAAGGGGCACCTTCCATGTGCCCAGCCTTATGCTAAAAGGAAACAGTCCCAGAGCCCACAGGATTTTCCCTGCCCTCAAGGAACTGACGGTCTCAAACAACAGTGCAGACCAGCTTATAATTAAGTCTTTAATTGTGTTGTTCTGATTGCAAGGACACAATAGAACCAAGTGGATGGGGGATATATCTCTTACCTTCCTAGGGTCTCTTTCTCTCCAAGACTGTACCCCTTTTCATCCAGGTAGAGAACAAAAAATATCTTTCTGAGGGTTAGAAAATCTTGCTTCCACTTTCTAGCTGGTGATAATCCTCTCAGGGGCCTCAATTTCCTTACCAGACAGATGAGGTTTGGCAGCCAACCTACAGGTGTCTTGCCCTGGGCTTCATGGAGGAGTGGAGTATAGATTGGGCCCTGCAGAAGAAGAAAATCTGAATGCCAGAATGAGTGGGCTCTTGATTCTGGAAACTAGAGATGCAAAGTTTGTTTGCTTGCTTGCTTGTTTTCAAGGAAGAAAATAGAAAGCAAACTGGGTGGTGCAGGTACATAGACTTCTGTAAATTCAAGGCTAGTCTGGTCTTCAGGGCAAATTTCAGGACAGCCAGGGCTGCACAGAGAAACCCCATCTGGAAAAAAAGAAAGAAAGAAAGAAAAGGAAGGAGAGAGAGAGAGAGAGAGAGAGAGAAGAAGAAGAAGAAGAAGAAGAAGAAGGAGGAGGAGGAGGAGGAGGAGGAGGAGGAGGAGGAGGAGGGATGGAAAGAGAGAGAGAGAAAGAAGAGGAAAAGGAAGGAAGGAGAGAGAGAAAAGAAGGAAGGAAGGAGAGAGAGAGAGAAAGAGAAAGGAAGGAAAGAAGGAAGGAAGAAAAGAAAAATAGAGAATAAGCAGAAGAAAGCTCACCCACCAGAAGTGTGGCACTAGTGGGTAAACCATAAGGAGCCAGTAGAGATTGTTTGTAGGAGAGGCAGCACATGAAAGCAGCCTGAGAGACAAGCAATCTGAATAATCAGAGAGAGGGGCAGAAGGCCGCCAGAGGTGTGCTTGTGTGAGGCCGTGAGACCAGCAGAGATGGACCCAGGGCAATTGCAAAAGCAGAAACTGCCGTGGTCCTTGCATAACTTCAGAGTGTTGAGAGCTTGGTACACTGTGCTTAGGAACTCCTGGCGCCCTAGGCCAAGCCAACACTCAGGTCAGGGTGCCGGTCCCTGCCAAAGAACACAAGCCCCAGGACTTGCCGTGATCTAGTTTTCTGTCCACAGGATTAGAGCCATGAGAGATGCAGGTATGCTAGCACCAGTCGCTGTGTCCCCCCTCCCCATCCCCCTAGGGTGAACAGGCAAGGACAGCTTCCAGAGGCTGAAGGGGAAAGGTGACACTCCAGAGTTAGGCAAAGGGACATCCAAAACAGACAGCTGGCTGAGCCAATGAGCTAGACAATTATAAGAAGTGTTTGCATGGCAGTTTTGAAACTAAAGTAACCTAAAGGTCTCCAGTGTGACACAGGGTACAGTCCGCTTAAAAAAATAATAATAATGTAGAACCAAATGTGTTCGATTGTACCACCTATTCAGGGCCATATCCTCTCGGGGACTCGCGTGTATGTGACAGGCTGAATCGTCATTGAACCAGCCATGACTGATGATGAGTGTCAGGTGTCACTGTTTAAAGCCAAGAGGGTGAAACCCTCCTCAGGGTCCTCCTCTGTCCTGTGACTCAGGATAAATACATGTACTCAGAGAATAAGGACATCTTGACATTCACACTCTCAATCACCGTGTGACCTTGGACAGGCCACCTCACACCTGGGCACCTTGACCTCTATCTCATCAAAATGGAGCGAGTCATTCTACAGCACATGCCCTGCTGGAGTGACACGCTCCTAAGTTCACTTCCTGCGCTCTTCCATGCGAATGAGCAGTGGCAAGGCTTGCCTGAAGGGGCTAGCCTTAGATATTTCTAAGTGGGGGTTTTCACAGAGAGGACCCAGAGGGGCTCAAGCTACCCTGATCTAGTGAGGAAGTCCTGTGGTGCCATGATGCCACTTCTGTGCCACAGCCCCTTCCTCTCTTACCATGACCACCCAATGCACTCTGCACCCCCTGGGACAATGCTAAGTTGGGCACAGCACCATGCCCAGTGCTGACAGGACAAAAGAGAAGTGCAAGTCTCTGTTCCCTCGGATGTGTATGTCGGCCTGCTGGAGCCTGTGTGGAACATGCAGGTTACTTTGGAGAAGATATGCAAATATATGAAGTATCTCTAGGACCCCTGAAGCCACTACCTCTGACAAGGGCCACTCATTCCAAAGGCATGCTTTGCCCAGACTTGGAGCTAGAGGTGATTCTGGCCTAGGATGTACTGGTCTTTTACTCTCTGCTTCTGTGATTATCCATGGTTTCTCTATACCTTTTCCTAGCAGCAGTCTTGATCTTGGCATTTCCACTTTTATATTCTAGATGAAACAGCTGATCCCATAGCAGTCCTCCCTCCATACCACACACACACACACACACACACACGGGGGGGGGGGGAGAGAGATTCATTCCTAGGAGTCTCATATGTTGCCAGAACAACTGATTCATTCACCCATCCCTGTCTGACAATCTAGAAGGGCCAACTGTTCCCTTCCCCCAGTCTGGACTGTTCCCAAGTCATCCAGGCAGTCCCCCCTCAGCTCAGCCTTGCCCCACATGCTCCCATTAGTGTGCCCACCACTGTGCCAGCTCTCCTAACGTTCTGTTGTGCTCAGGCTTCTGCCTGGGTCTCTTCCGTGTTCGTATATACTGCTCTATTCACACCCACCCTGCTTCCGTCGCGAGACGATGAGAGAAGAGGTCCTTCCTTTGTGTATCTGTCACTGCGCCCAGCCTACTGTGGCCTGTCAGTCACCAAGTGTGTATATATGTGATACACCCACAGACACACATTTGCAAGCCATTTACACACGGATCTGCATGTTCTCACACCCCCAGGTTCCCATACACACCACGTCAACATCCTTCAACACCTGAAGAGGCAGCCACCTCCATGAGTTCTTATGTCCTCAAATGACAATCGCTATGTCCACATCGTCCCTGTCCAACCCCAGGCCAGCAAGTTTCCCTCTCTGCCAGCTGCCCTGTACTCCATGGTATTTTCCTTTGCCCCACCATGTCAGGAGGCAGAACAGTAGCTGACATCCCTCATATGACCGAGGGAAACTGAAGTCCATGCTGAAACAGAGGTAGATCCACAGGTAACAGCAGATCAACCTCTTGGCAAAGAGCTCCTAACGCTGGAATCAACACACTCAACACCTCTCTCTCCTCCAGACCACCAGGTTTCAGGGTTCTGGTGTAGGGACAGGCAAGAAGCAACTGTATCTTGTCTTAAGGCAATCATCTTATACAATCCCCCCTTCTTGTCTTTGACTAAACCTCAAGCTCCTAAACAGCTATGGTCTGCACTATTCTGCATCTAAGCCACTGGCCCTCAGCTGTCCCAAGCCAGTCTCATGCTCCTCTTGTGTGTGTGTGTGGGGGGGGGGGGTTGAAGAGAGTAGGAGGAAGGACTTGGCTATCATTTGGTAGTAGCAATGGCTGGCTGGGATTTGTGGAATATCTGTGGATTTCTCCATGATCTATGTCCTATGAGAGAACAGATGGTGACATGCCACCAGTTGCTCCAGAAACCACTCAAAGGCCACAAGTACAGGATGAGGCCATTGTGACAGTCACCACCTCAGGGACCTTTAATGGGAAAGTTTACTTGTTGCAAAATGGGATGAAAATAGCAAGGAGGAAGGATGGTGAGGGTTTGAAGCTAGACATCTGTAAAATGCTCCCCAGCACACAGACATCTGGATTCTGGGGGTCAAAGAAGAAGAACAGGCTTGGGCCTGCCATACAATGGCTTCTAAGTCTTGCTTAAGGATCTGAACACCCGCAGGGCTCTCGGGGTGAGTGGGGCAGGGCCACTGTAGGGTCGCAGGCATGAAAGCAACAGAACCCTAAAGCAAAAGTTGTGATGACATTCAGGAAGGAGGCTAGGAGGGACCTCATAGGCCTGCAGGCAAAGTCTAAAGCTCAGAGAAAGTTGGGGAGTATATACAGGGAAGAGGCTCAAAAGAAAGGAGGTCCTATCTGAAGAATAGCCCCACCCTCAAACTGCCACCCTCCAGCACATACACACAGACAGACACAAACACACACAGGGCCCCACTGTAAAACTGCTCAACCCAACCCCCCATGACCTCCCACAGTGGTTGGCCTGGCCTGGTCCCAGAATCCCTGAGGGCCTAGCCCCTGATCACATCTCACTGTGAGCTCTCTTTTGCCTCCATAGGGCCCCACCCACCTGGCAGAACTTGGTACCACTGGGTTCCTGGCAGACACCCAGCTGGGAAGACCCTAGGCAGCACATAGTCAGGTATCCTGTCCAGGAACTATCTGAGATTTCTGTAGGCTGATGGTAGGTCTCTTGGAGAAATGTGCCTCGACCAGGCTAAATGTGGACCACTCAAAGCAAAAGACGATGCATAGATCATAGAGAACCCACAGATAACTCCCAAGTCCCAGCCAGCCACGACTTCTACCAAATACAGGAACAGGCAGGGGGCTTCTCTATCACTGTTCTCAGTTACAAGATGGAAGGATGCCCCAGTGCCCCAAGGCTGAACAACTTAGAAACTCCCTTTTGTTCTCCACTTCTCCTGGGTTCTCTTCTACAGAGGGCAGAGACAGCTCCTCACCACTATGAGCCTGTCTCCCCACTGTCCATTTGGGACCAAGTCCCAGGTCCCAGTGGCCCCTCTGTCCCAAAGCCTCTCAAGTCAGCAGGATCAGCCACTCAGCAAATACTCTCCAGAAGTAATTGGATGTGATGGAACGAGGGCTTTTCAGCTCCTGAGTGAAAGTCTCTGGATGTCATTTAATGGCACAAAAAAATAAAAAAAAAAGGCTCAGGCCTCCCGCCTACCACTGCCAGGACATCATTAATCTCTGCGGAGAGGCATCAGCACTTCTATCACCTAGTCCAGCCCTGGCGAGCCAAACAAATTACAGACCTGAGCTGGGCTCTCCATGGGGTGGTTATTAGGTTGGACTTGAATTTGTGTTGTTTTCTTCAGAGCCACCATCCCCTGCTCTCCAGTAAGGCCAAGGCCAGGGAAGAGGCTGGATACCTTGGTTAGATACAAGTCTCTCGTCTCGAGGCTCAGGCAGCTAAGAGCCAGGTGCCTAGGTCCCTGCACGGACTGCCTTAGGCAGGAGGCCAAAGTCAATAACTAAGAACCTCCCATCTTAGCTGAATGGCGCCTGCCTCCTGACCCCACATCCCTAAGCCAAGGACCAAATGGAAAGTCTGATGAAAACTGGCTTTTACCAGAGCAGGGCCAGGCAGCACCGGGCTATGCTGGCTGGAAATCTGGAAGTGGGCTTGCTGAAGGGTCTGTGAGCCTCAGTCAGGAGTCAGCCACAAAGCCGTAACTGCTGGACAAGGCTCCCCCTGACCAACACTTAGTGGATTTTTCTTCCAGTGTGAGTTGGGTAATATAAGAACCCACTAAGGTCAGGAAGGAAGCTAGATAAAGCAGCTACCATCACTTGTGCTTAAGAGAGGCCCAGGGAGGCCCTGCCAGGGTTACATAAAAGGCACAAGCGCAGAGACCCACTCAGGCTCAGAGTACACACCTTCTAGGAGAGGAACTATCCATCTCATCCCTGTCTGAGGCCTGCAAATGATATGCACGCACACAACTGCCACTTCCAAACTGCAAATGCCGGCCTGTGGCCTCAGGGCCCAGAATGGAAAAAGTGACCTTAAACATCTACCACCAAGGCCATTCCAAACCTGCTAGCCATGGCATCCACAGGGAGTGAAACTCAAAAGAGGTAGCCCCTCTCCCGGATGCTGAAGAGGGGAATCCTTCATCTTTCATACCCCTGGTGCCTAACGTAGGGTTAGGCACACAGTGTGGTTCAGTTTCCTCCAGGCTTTTAGGTAGTGTTCCTCATGGGCCCCTTCCACAACTGAATTAACATCAGCACTCTGGCCAACCTCTTCCCCATCGGCTCTTGGAAACTGCAGCCCCTTGGCAAAGCTGCCAGGGGCTGCCTCTGTGGGATGAAAGGAGCCTCCCTGGGTTGTGTGGAGACCAGACTGCTGTGATCTGTGTGGCCCTGCTGCAGGAGCACCAGCCTCTGTGTCGCTCCCTCAGGGCAGTTCAGGGTCTAAACACTGGGAGTCTAAATACCTCCTTCCATCCTGATGGCTACCAGGGTAGTGGTCCCGCCCTCTTCCTGCAGTGCAGAGACATACAGGAAGGGGCTTTCCTCCTAGCAGTGACCACAGAAGCCACAGCTCTCCATTTCTCTCCACATGGCCCTGAGGGCCTGACTCACCCCTCTTCCTTCTAGAGCTTGCTCTGGGTCAGTTCCTCCTGCCCTCTGTGGCAGGAAACAAGTGGGGGTGTGTAAGGAGTCCCTGCTGAGCCAAAGGAAGAGGCAGGAGGAGATTAGCCAGCCCAGGTCCTGGCTTTGTGGAGCTGCTGCCCAAACTGCTGGAACTGTGGGGTTTTTAGAAATGTAGCCAGAAGGAGCCTAAGTACCTCAGGACACTCTGAGCTCACACCAAGGAGTTGGGGATGGCCAGCCCTGTGTGAGGGGAGCCAGGCCTCTCTCGGGACATAGGGGATTTCTTTCCACTAGCTTGCTCTGATCTCGTGATGGGTTTCAATTCCCTCATTGACACCAAAGCTCCTTCCTGTCATACCCAGTGAGGAAAGGAGAAAGCCACCTTGTCCCTTCATACCTGCCACATACTACCTCACCCAACATCCTGTCTCGGACACACATGCGAGTGTGTGCACATGCATGTACACACACATGCACATGCTTTCCAGGAGTCAGATTACCAACATTTCTTTTCAGCAAACCTGGGCCCCGAGTTCCAGAGATTCTAACTAGGTGCAATGTCTGCAAAAGGACAGTGACACAAAGCTACACCATGGACTTGCTCAAGATAGTCAACAACTATCTATGGGCCAAGTGGTCAGCATCTCAGCAGTCTTCCCAAGACAGTCCCATAAGTTCTAACTCTACAGCCCTTGAGGCGAGGTGAGACTCACAGTTAATTGGTCAGATGGGGTCGAAGAGTCCTGGAAATGCCTTGTATCCCCAGCTGGGTACCATGTCCTACCCACCCCACCCCCCACATCCCACAAGTTCTCCACATTAGCAGTGACATGAAGTAATGTACACAATGCTCCTGTGACAACAGCTGGCTGCTAGGAAATGCTACAGGGGCGTGCCTTTGCTGTTCTTCTTGCTGTATATTATCATTATAGCTTTTGGGAACTGGTAGTAAAAAACTATCCGATCCTTGAGAAGATCATTGAAACATGAGTGTTATGTGGCGGGGAGGGGAGGTAAGTTGGAAAAGAAATGTGGGTGGGTGGACTTCCTCTCACCCTCATTATAAAGGCAGTTGTGGCTGTAACTGGAGATCACCAGTGACCTATGACCCTAAGGTGATGCTCTGCCAAGACTTCCAGGCTGCTGGCCTCGTGTTGGCTTTCTTCCATCTGCATCCCAGTGGTGCCCGGTCTCCACAAACTATAGCATATCGGCCACTGCTTCTCTGTGCTGTGGGAAAGGCCTTCCCCAGGTGCTCTCCCACCCAAGGAAGACTGCTAGAGTTAGCCACCCCTAAAAGAATAAGACACCACAGGATACATGTGAATGACAGTTATTCAAATACAACAGGAAAAGAAAAGAATTAGTATAAGGGTACTCCATGAAGTAGGTGGGGAAGGTATACAGCAAATTATTTGTTATCTGAAATCCAAACCTACCAGTTCTTCCTGAATTTTCCTGACAACCCTCTACCCAGGGAAGTTCAAAGCTTAGGATTTCAGAAAGGAACATGGGAATGTACCTCAGACCACTTCCTTCAACTTTCTCCAGTGCCTAGGGCCATATACACTTAATTCCCTGTCACAAGACCGGTTCACTCTCGTCACAGAAGGTGTACCTTGTTGGGTTGTCTCCCCCTGAGAAGAGACCCCTCTAACCTAGGCACTGACTAAGATTCTCCAGCACCAGACAGGGGAAATGTCTCCCAAATTGGATCCCAATTGAGGATCTAAGTACAACCCTTCTCCCTTCTCTCAAGGAGAACTCATGTTTCATGGGGTGTTTGGGGCCCTGTTGGGGGAAGGGGGTACTTACTATAAGAACAACAATAGGCTCCCACCAATCTCAGCCCCAACAGCTAGGGTAAGCAGGTGTGAGGAGAGAAAGTATCCAAGCCTCTATCATGTCATAAGTCTGAAGACCTTCAAGAAGAGGGCTTGGGAAGAGTCAGCACCCATCTGATGACGCTTGCTACATGGGTGAAAGGCAGTAATGGATATTGACTAGAAGATCCTGGGGAAAGAAGCCCAAGGTGACTTTAACTCACTGAGCCATGTCCCATCATCCACTAGCAAGTAGCCGCCTAAATTTGCCATGTGTTAGGGACTCTCCAAGCACCCAGACTCTCCTAAAGCTAGGTCCCAGAAGATTCCCCATGCAATATATACTGCCTAACCAAATGATCATAGTAACTCTACCCACTCATAGATGACCTTTCCCTGTCAGGCCATCTCAGGTCAATGGTTATCTCTTACTGTTTCTCTGTGGTTTGTCTGATTTCTAGGTGCTTGGAATCTGGACAAATTTCTGGAGCAATACGGGTTGAAAGATGCCGACGCAAGCACCCAGTTCATGACTCAGTTTGATGGGGAACTGCCACCAGGTTTTGGTAGAATTAACGATGGCCAAGAGCAATTCAACCAGAAATAACTAACTGTCCACTGAGCTGAAACTTCTGCCTTCCAGGTGTGCGCTCATGTCATGTAATCCCCCTCCAGATGGTCTGGGGATGGAATCTCCTCTTGGCATCTTCCAAATAAAATAAATAAATAAAAAATCAATCAAACAAACAAACAAAACAAAACAAGCAAACAGAAACCACTCACCCAGGGCTTAGCAATTTTCTTTCTAACCTGTATATTACTTTGAAAAACAGCGAGGGAAGGGCTGAGGAGATGGCTCGGTCAATAAAGAGCTTGCCTTGCAAGCATTAGGAACTGAGTTAGGACATCCAGAACCCATGTAAAAAACCCAGTTACGGGAAAATGAAAATCAGAGGCAAACAGATCTCCCAAAGCTCACTGGCCAAAGGTCTAGGCTACTTTAACAACTAGGCTAATAAGAAACTCTGTCTTAGCCAGGCAATGTCGGTGCACACCTTTAATCCCCGCACTTAGGAGGCAAAGGCAGGTGGATCTCGTAGTTCAAGGACAGTCTGGTATAGAGTGAGTTCCAGAATGGCCAGAGCTACACAGAAAAAAAAAACTGTCTCAAAACATGAAAGAGAAAGGGGGAGCAGGGAGACACATACTCTGTCTTAAACAACATGTTGAATGTGCCTGAAAACAGCAATGGTTGAGGAGTCCCTCCGCTCTCAAGTTTCATGTGCAAACACGTGTGTATGCAAACACACTCACGTGAGCATGCACACACAGAAGGAAGAGAAAGAAGAAAGAGGAAGAGAAGAGAGAGAAGAAAAGCAATACAGAAGAATGGATCAGATTTGAGGTCTAGACCTAGATTTGAGGATTTCTTAGAAATGCAAGCGAGTCAGGCTGGGAGTTGGATGGGCAGGCAGGAGATCAGGGCCCAGGGCCCGAGCTGCCGAGTCAGTCCTCCCAAAACCCCACCTCCCCAGCCATGGCAGTGTGGAAGGAAGGGATGGTAGCAGAAACTGGGTCTTTGAGCATGGACTCTTCCAGCTCCAACAGACAACAACCTTCATTTGATGAGATCAGCTGGCCCCTGTTCCACGCCTGACCCAGGGCAGACAGAGAGAAGTGCTACTCCAGGGGAGATTGACAGTCTGGGGGGGGGGGGGGGACGTTCGTCATCAGAGAGTCACAATCAAGTTTTAACAAACTGTGATGTGTGTTCTGAGGCTGTAAAAGGGGCCTGGCTTCTGGCAGGAGTGGAAGAGGCATTGCCTCTTGGAAGAAGTGGTATCTGAAGTTGGGGCTGGAATGCAGGGTAGAGATTAGTTCAGTGAGGAGCAACAGAGGCAGAGACTTCCTTAGAGCTTCACCGAGCTGCTGGCAGGAACAAATGTAGCATCTTCCTGAAAATGAAAGGCCAGTAAAGGGGTTGGAATGAGGTGTGAATATTGGCTGGATGGGTAGGGCCAAGGCCAGGCCAGGCCTCATAACCACGCTATAGTTTTTAATCGAATCTATACAAAAAAATAACGACTTATGGAATGATGAATTGGAGAAAGAATGGAACTAGAGATTGGAGAAAGACTGGTATCGTAATCAGATGTGTGCTTTTAAGAATGTCTGAGGAGGCTCTGTGGAGTATGTGGGGAAAGGGTTTTCATCCTCTAAGGCCCTTGGGTTTCCTTGTATGCTTCTTGGCTTGGCTGCCCAAGGACCCCCCTGAAAATGCATCTCTGCTGTTCTCACGTGCAGCATGAACCGTAGCTCCTCAGATGCGTTACATCCACCCTAGTCCTTTCTACTCCTCTCAAGGTCCCCGAGATCAGTTTCCCTCCACGATTTAACAAGACATAGAGACCTTGGCTGGGACACAGCACTACTGGTGACTCATCTACAGCGAGCTTTGAGATCTCCAGATGAAAGGGGCAGGCTGAAGCTAGGCATGAGGTTATTACCTTCTTAGAGGCATGTCCCATGATGGCTACAAAGTAGAGGGGCCCCAGTTGACCCTTCGCCCTGTGAAACACACTCAACTCATTAGTTAATTTTCACGACTGGATCTAAAGAACGCAGAGAGGCGGGGTACTAAGTCTGCGCCGTGGGGAGGGGACTGTAGGATGCTGTCCCTTTCCATTGCTAGGTTCAGATCCCCGCCCAAAAGAATAGGAACAAATGCTTGCGTTCTAGCATCACATCTGAAGCCAGCCCAGGGCAAAAGGAACCTCCCGCTCCCTCTGCCCCACCAGGCAAGCCTGTGAGCAGAGCTAAAATAAGAAACAAAAGGAAGTTTCCATTTGCAGTGTCATGGAAGACAGCCACGAGAAGGGACTTTTTGGGTTCCTCTTCCCTGGAACTGTCTCTCCAAAACCCTTACCATGCCAGGGGCAGAGAGTAATTGGCAGCTCCAATTGGTGCCCAGAACTAGGATAAATACAAGGTCAGCTTGCTAGAACAACCCTAAATTGAGACATCCTCCTTCTTCTGCTTTTAATTCCTTGTGGCTAGCATGTTTATTTTGAGGTAAGGAAAAAAAAATCGGATGTTTACCCTTCGAGGAAATTATCAGCTTGCTTTCTTTCCCTTTTTTATTCACCCCTCCTTTCTTTTGCCCTAGCGTTTTATATAGGCTTTGAGTTCAACCCTGTGAGGGACCTCCATTCTTCAAGTCCCAAAAAGTGAAAAAGAAAGCAGTCGGCCCGGGCTCTGGGATACAGCCAGCCCTGCCACAAACACAGCGAGAAGTCCGGGGTAGAGAGGAAGCCTGGGGTCCATGAAAGCCAGCCGTGGGGAGCCCACCCTTGACTCCGGGTTCTTAGCTGCAGAACTCTGTGGGCCTCATACCCCGTTTCACTAGCTCCTCCAGGAGAAAACAAGGGCATGTAAACAGCCAAGAGATACACAAGGGACTGCAATTCCATCCTTTACGCACTGAAGACTTTTTTTTTAAATCATCACTGTGGTTGCCTTCGCCGTCAGATGTCACTTACTAGACACTTTGTGCAAACCATGCACCACACCAAACGCTTTACATGTAATGTTTCATTTACCATGTTCCCACCCTGACTCACAACCTTACTCGGGCTTGGTGCATGTCCTCTCATTTTCACGCCACAACAGGCTAATGATGCAGGTATTAGCAGACTCATAGGCGGGAACCAGAGTGAGAAGCAACGGCAGAAGATGGTATTAAGTTAAAGCCCCACTCGCTGGGCAATAAAATAAATAAAGTCCAGGTCTTTTATTCACTCAAGAGCTGGACAGAGCTGAAGGAGAAAGGCTGCTTGTGCCACAATAGTTTAAAGTCTCAGCCATCCAAGATCTTTGTGGAGAAGGCTAGAGCCGTGGAGTACTCAAGGTAGGCAGGCTAGCCCAGGAAAAGACCATCGTCAACAGTTCCCTCCCTGTCAAAGGCAACTATTCCACTACTTCAGTTAATTGGATCTCCCTTCTGTTTTTCCCACACACGCGTGTGTGATGGCTGCTCCTAGAAAAAGCGAAAGGTGGAAAAGGAGGGAAAGCTATTTGGGAGGACTCAAGAATGGTGGTAATCGTGGTGGTGGTGGTGGTGCTGCTGCTGCTGGTGATGATGGTGATGGTGATGGCGGTGTATCTGGATGTTAGGGCTAAGTAGCCATGAAATAGATAGCTCAGTCCACCCTGCCTCCAAAAACCTAAATTCACATAGACTTCTGCCACTTGACAGTTTAAATGTTTCAAACCTCCGTTTCGAGTGCAGTAGAGAGTATTATGTGACCTCCTTCTAGGATGGGTTGCAACAGTTAAATGAGATAGCCAGCAGACACTCAAGCATGGTGTCTGGCATGCAGGCTGTTCAACAAATACATGATTTCCTCTTCTGCCCTGCCTCTCCTTCACCTGTCCTACCCAGCTCATCTGAAATAAGCAATGAGGCTCAGGTCAAGGAGCCACCACCTCCAGAGAAGTGTCCTTCCTAGCAGACCCATAAGGGCCTCAGCAGCCCAAGGAGAAGGCCTTATTACTAGCTAGGATGCCTGGAGCCCCCGCCCAGAATCCTCCTCCCAAACTGAGCAAAAAGATGGGAGGTTTGGATCAGGAAAGACACCCAGTTCCTTAGCAACTAGGGAGCATTTTCCTGTAAAGACAAAGACCCATCATTCAGAATACTCCCCCCTCCCAGCCTCCCCAGGTGTCTGATCTGCTTTGCAGGAATGGAGGGCAGGGCCATCCACCCCTCGGACCTTACCCCACCATCCTAGCCAGTGTAATAGTAACAACACCAGAATACAGTTCGTCCTTCTGGTAGTTAACTTTGCCTCTGTGCTCCCCTACCCTGTAACTGCTAAAAGACACATGAGATATGTATGTGTACACACACACACACACACACACACACACACACACACACACGTGCCCTTAGCTTCCAAGGCCAGAAAAGAATTAGGAATAAAAGGAAATAGAAAAAGGCATAGCCGTATGTTCTGTTGTAGAAATAAATAAAGCTGTTGATGGGCAGTTCATCCCTGCCATTCACTGTTCTCTTTGCCTAGGCAAGTCAGCCACCCTCTCTTGGCTTCAGCCTCTTCATAAATCAAATACTTTTCCCCATAAGGTCCCCTCCACTTCCGTATTATACAGTTCTGTACGGTTCTTTTGGGAAGCAGTACAGAAAGTACACAACAGTGTAGAATGAGCATTTTCATGATTACAAATGAAAAGGAGCCAAGTGCAGTTATCTACAGAAGCTGGAAATTCTCATGGGGTGCCCGGGGTCAAAGATGAGTTTTCAGATGTAGGGAGCCGAGGGCCCTGGGATCTCCCACCGGCAACATCCATTTCAGCATCGAGTCAGACAAAACTGAAGCAGAGGGAACTTCATATTCGCTTCAGGGACACAGGGCAACACCTAGAATCACGAACTAGAATCCTGAGTCAGGAGTAATGGGCTAAAAGGAAAGAGACAGTCTGTCAGAAAGGGACGCAGCTGCCCTGGGTTCCCACTTTCCAGCCTCATGGTGGAAGCAGGTAAGCGTACTTCCTGTAGGGCCTGAGTGGCAGCCTACCAGCCCACAAGCTCTCTGCTTCCCAAGACCGCCTCCCACCCACAGAAACAGCAGCTTAGTGTGTGCATCCAAGCCCATGTCTTAGAGGTGCCACAGTCACTGCCCCAGCCCAATCTGGGTGATGGTGAAGCCTATCAGAGGTTAGCCTCAGAAGAGAACAGCCAGAAGACAGGCTCACAGGAGAGGGGCATGCACGCACGCACACTGGGAGGGGATGCTGGAGACTGTAGGGATAGAAAGGAGAGGGAAGAGAGGTGGAGATCAAGGCACCTGTGAGTTCCAATAGCGCCCCATCCCTGGCTGGTCTACAAGCTGGCTTACCTGAGCCATAGCTGCAATTTGTCAACTTGTCCTCAAGCCCTGATCCACACACACACACAAAAACAACATCTACAGCAGCGGTCCTCAGCCTTCCTAATGCTTCAGCCCTTTAATACAGTTCCTCATGTGGTGGCGACCCACCCCCAAACCATAACCGTAATTTTGTTACTGCTATGAATCGTAATGTAAAAATTTGATAAGAAGAATGGTTGATAGGTGACCCTTGTGAAGCAACCCACAGGTTGAGAACCCACTGATCTACAACTTTGCCCACGTGGACACTGGCCACTGCTGCCAGGGGGGCGAGTGTCTTCCAGCTTCTTACCAGCCATGCCCCTGACCATCCACACGAAAACAAGCACGAGCATTCACATACACACACACACACACACACACACACACCCCTCCTGTATGCAACCTGCACATGCATACTGTCAACACAGCATCCCACGCAAAATCACATGATGTACGCAGTCAATAGACACTAAGGGGTGTCAGCTCCGCCAACCTCTTTCTAGACATGCTAGACAAGTCGTATTTGTGATTGCCTTGTTGAACCTCGGCACACTCTCACTCAAAGCCTACCACTAACGCAGAAAAACACCACTCCTTGTATGAGACAGAAGATCAGACTTGACCTAACCACAAATCTCACTTTGCAATCGCCTGCCACGGCAGTTGGAGCTTTGATGACACAGTGCAGGTTTCTTGTGTGTGATTGGGGAAGGAAGAGGGGAGGGGAGGTGCTAGCAGAAGGGAAGCAGGCCTTCCCCTGAAGTTCACGAGGAAGGCCTCCAAACACACAGACCTGTCCTTCTAGCAGCCCCATATCTGGCCCCTTGCCTGTGCAGTGCCCAGCTAGGGAAAGGAGAAGCCAAAATTGGCCAGACTGAGTTACTAAATTGAACCTTGGCAGCAAAGGGGAAACACGTCAGTTCCCTGGGGAAGTGGCCTAGCCCAGGGCGGCCACAGGCCCCTGGGCTTCTACTCCGATGGAACAAAAGTTGCTCAAATAGATCTGATGCTTTTTGTTTTTGAGCCTAAAATACCCTGTGGTGGCTGACGGAAGTGTGACCACGGGAGGGAAGTAGGGTACTGGGGAAGAATTTGTTTGAGTTTCCATCATGACTACTTTTTCTTTCATTTGGGGTCTAGAAGAAGCTTCTGCACCTTCTCCCTCCCCCTGCACCCCCCAAAGTCCAACAGATCCCAGGATTTGGGGCTAACCAAAAGCTACCATCACCAATGATCTGCTGCCCTGTTATATTCCCCTGACCTCTACTCCCGCCAGCCTAAGAAGGACTAGGACCATGAAAAAGATCCTGCCACAACACTGTCAGAATGTTTTCCCTCAGGCCATCTGGTAGAAGAAGCTAATCCAGAAGAGGGGTCGATTCCTGGGACAGGGAACAAGTGGCAATTGCTTTGAGAATAGGACTGTCCCTAAGGTGCTTCTGTGTGATTTGTGTGTGTGTGTGTGTGTGTGTGTGTGTGTGCGCTGCGGTACGAGCATGGAGCCAGAGGACAACTTTCAGAGTCAGTTCACTTGGATCAGACTCATGATGGTGGGATTAGAAGGATCCAGAGCCATCCTGACAAGCCATCTCACTAGATCCTCAATGAGGTTTAAACAAAACAAAACAAAGATCTCGTTCATGTGGAATTTTTCAGAGCATCTATCGAGTCAGGACGTAACTGGACTAAAACTCTGACCCATGTATTGGAATCCAGCATTTTGATAGGCAAGCCAGCAGACCAAGCCATATCTCCAAATGCAAGGGGTCGGAGACTCACTGCCAAGATAGGCCACACCACTCCTCACCTCCTTCCTAATTTATTTTTACCCATACTCCTTACCACCGAATCACCTTTATTTGTTTACTCTCCCTGACCACCCTGAAACCTCATGGGATCTTCATTTCCCCCACTGCAAAGACCTGAGCAACTTTCATCAATGCCTTATCCCAGAGTGCAACCCCTGCAGTGGGCACACAATGAATAACCTCCAGATGCCCGGTAGGGAGGGAATGGTGGGACAAGAGGTCATTAAACAGTTCTATTACTCCCTGAAGACTTATTAATTAAAAAAAAAAAAAACGGCAAAGGCCTACTAGACACCAGATGCTGGTGCCAAGTGGATGGGGATTGCGTGTGGGGACCGGAAGATTCGGGATGCAATGGTAATCTACACAAAATCAGAAGCTACACTTCTGCACTTGTTGAAGGGGCACATTTATCAAAGGATTGCACAAGTGTGTGGGGAGGTATAAGAAAGCGGGTGAGCAAGGAATCTCTACAACATTCCTACCAAGAAGGATGCTGACTGAGAGGTAAAGTCTCGTGAAGCCCCACCTTGTCCTTTAGGGAGTGATATACAGAACCTGGCCGTATGTCCTACTGGTGGAGGAGTGGCCGGTGGAGTGGCCCAGGCGGGGAGTGCAGGAGGGGAGAGATACCATGGACACTACACAGCCACTACAATGGGACAAGTCCCTGAGACTGCATAAAGCCTATGGGTCTTGTCCCTGGTACCTGAGAAATTTGGGTTTGAACAGGAGAAATGGGGTTGGTGCCGGTGGCCCACAGCTGGGGACCTATGAACTCGGATTACAGTTCAGAAGCAGCTCCCGGCCTCGGTCCCTGGGTGAGATTTACCAGCTTTTAACAACAGCAGGATAATCATGGCTAATGAAAAACTCCCTCCGGGCTTGGGGCAGCCAGACTGAGAAGAAGATGAAGAAACCGGGAGGCATTTCGGAGTCGCCGATGAGTCACTCTGAATGTGCTGGGAGTCCGCGTCCGCCCGCCTCTGGGCGCGAAGGACTTTCTGCGTTCTCTCTCCTCCTCTCTCTCTCTCTCTCTCTCTCTCTCTCTCTCTCTCTCTCTCTCTCTCTCCTGAGATGGCAGCACACTGGGGTGGGGGAGGGGGGAAGCTGCAAGTCCACCCCTGAGCATCCTAGGACCTGCTATGGGAAACTAGGCACCAGCAAATGCAGTTACCCTGCTACCACCTGTGGCGAGGCCTGTATAGGTCGTCAGGTTCTTCTATTCTCTGGGCGATCTTGGCTTCAGGTTTTGGAGAGGGCAATGTTCTGCTGTGTTCCAAGCTCCCCAAAAGATTCCAGCTGTGCTTGGCTCCAATCCTTGTTCCTAAAGACTTTCTGCCAGTGCCTCAGTTTCCCTGAGTAGCAGTGGTTCAAGGTTCCCTACACTCCACCCTGCCCCCGGGTGGTAGGAGCATTAATTACAGTTTGTTCCTGGCTTTGAAGATGAAAATGCCAAGGATCATTACCTCCCAATTAACGGGGTTATTACCTTTTGAGATTGTGTTGGATGACTCCTACTGCACCCCTGCCCCCCCCTACCTGGGATCATAAAGTGGTTCCCTGTTAGACTGTTTCTGGGTCCCCCATTCTCATACTCCCCCTTTCCTGGTTTCACACTGGTAATTAGCACCTCTCCTTCAAAATTAGAACCGGTAGAGTATTTAACATATTCCATCTTGAACAAGGATTTGTGGAGTCTCTGATGAGGCCGTTGGTGTGGGTAAAAGGATGGATGGAGTTACAGGCAGTTGTGAGCTCACACTTGTAACCACAGTACTCAGTAGGCTGAGGCAGGAGGATTAAGAGTTCAAGCCCAACTTAGCTACCCAGTGAGACCCTATCTCCCCAAAGATTTATTTCAGCCAAAGGCAGGAAGTCCCTCCTGAGCTGTTCCCAGAGTAGAACACTAATGCAGAGAGCCAGAGTTCAGAACTCTGGAGTCTTTAACGGCTTCCCTGCATCCAGTTTGACTAGATGCACACTGTACAGAAAAGCCGAAGGCATACGTTTCGATTCTCTCTGGGGTGATGTGACAAAGGGACTAACAGTTTGGGATTGAGACAAGGGTTCAAAGCCCATGACCCTCTCTAAAACCTAGAGTGTTTCTTATGAGGGTGAAGGAAAGGAATCAGCACCTGTCTTATGAATAAAGCCTGTTCCGAAAAAGCAGGTACACAGCAAACCACAGAGGGAGATCAGAACTTACCCACGGTCCCTCCCACTTTCTTTTCTAGCTCATTCTTCTCCAGCTGCCTTCTCCATGGCCCCTCCCCCACATACTCATACATTTTCTGCTTCATTTCTAATCGTGAAGTTCCTCTTTCCAAAAAGCATCATCCCCTGAGAGTCCTTTCTGCAGACACCATCCCTCATGAGAAGGGGTTACCCCACAGTGGGTCCCAGGGGAGCGACAGGCCCTTAGAGCACATGACTCCATTTACCCTTTATGAGCCCCTAGCTAAGACAGCAAAGTTCCCATTACAAGCCCTCATCCCTTGACCCACTCACCCCAACACACACACACACACACACACACACACACACACACACACACACACCACCCTTGCCAAGGAACTCTGCCCCTCCCTCTAGAACCTCTAACTGTAACTAGGAACTTAAACACATTTCTCCCAAACCTGCTTTCTATAGAAACCCAAAGAGCTGGGAAGGAGGCCTGGTTCATTCATTCTCTCTCCCTCTCCCCTAAGCAACCCCAGCCTTAGAAATTCATTCAGAAACCCATGAGCTGACAAAACTCGGAGCTGAAATTAAATTCCAACTCTCTTGAATCCTACAAATAAGACTAATCATAGGCAAAGTCATGCACAGGCAGTTTTATCAAAGAAATGGGAACTCTTGATCCCCATGCCTTGGCTAATGTTTGACATTTACCCACAATGTACACTTTTCTCAATTCTAACTTTTAATAGTTTCCTTCTCCCCTTACCCCAGCTCAGTCCTGACTGCTCATCCTCTGGATTGCCAGGGCAATTAATTAGTTCTATGGACTCACTCAGGTCTTGGGAGAGCTCTGTAGGATCAACAACTTGCAAATTTGGTGGCTACTCCCACACTCCCAGCAAGTGGTACTTTGTAACAAAACGGTTTTTCCCTTTGGTTATCAACCACTCTGAAATTACCTAAAGTATGATCCCAAATATCCTGTTTCTACATGGTTAGAATAAGGGTTTCTTTTTTAATTTAGACCAATAGATTTTAGAAGGAAAGAGTGTCCATCTGGAAAGAAGGCTCAGTTGATAAAGTACCTGCCAGGCAAATAAGAGTATCTGAGTTCAGATCACTAGGACCTATGTAAAAAGCTGGGCGTGTCTGAGTATGTACCTGTGACTTTAGATGCAGAGACAGGCAGACTATGGAGCTCACTGGCTGACTGGCCAGCCTTGCCAAATCAAGGCCCTTCAGACTGACTGAGAGGACTGGAGAGATGGCTCGGCAGGGCTTGATGCTCTAGCAGAGGACCAGGGTTTGTTTCCCAGTATCCATATGGCGTAGAATCACCTATAGCTCCAATTCCAGGGACCCACACTCTCTCCTGATCACCAAGGATACCTGCAGTGCCAAACTCACACAAGTGCACACATGCGCATGCGAGAGCGCGCACACTCACACACACACACACACACACACACACACAGAGAGAGAGAGAGAGAGAGAGAGAGAGAGAGAGAGAGAGAGAGAGAAATATTGATAGGGAACAATTGGGAACACTTCAAACCAACACACATACATGCACAGATGCATACATACATACATACAAAATTTAAAAATACATAAAAGTGAAGTATGTGATCACCCTTGGAGAGAACCCCATGGCCATTGAAACAGCTTTAGAAAGTAGGATGAGAACTATAGTAATACAGTTATTTATGCCTACTAATAAATAGGTCCTGGCAGAATTCCTGAGAAGTGCTACACCCCTTTACTGGCCTCTGAGCTCTTCTTTGCTCCTTCCAAAGGATAACACAGTCAAGCCTCCTTTCTATTCCTCATTACTTTCTCCCCAGGTTTTCAGATTCAGTGAGAGCTTGTCTTCAGAAAATAAATATGGAGGAGCTGAAGAGATGCCACGGTGGTTAAGAGGGCTTACTGCTCTTCCAGAAGACCTAGTTGTGTTTCCAGCACCCATGTGGTGGCTCATGTCTGCCTGTAGCTCCATCCTTCCTCCTACTCACACCAGCCACCTCATTTCTTCCCTCTGTTACAGTCACAAAAGGGACAACAGCTAGAGACAAAAGCATTCTTTTTGGAGATACAATGGGATGAGTTCAAATAGATCAGCCACTTTGAGAGCAATTAAACTTCCATCAAGGCACTGAAACTCCCAAGCTTGTACATCTTCTGTTAATAGGGGGCAACGAGGAAGACAGTGCTAAAATCTTCCTCACTGGGGGGGGGGAGGGGAGAGAGAGGGGGGTTTAGTGGATAAAAAGCATTTATTATGATGGTGATGAGGATTCAGTCCCCCTACACACTACACACTCCACCCACACCCAATCCCAATCCCATGTGGTGGCTAACATCTGTAATTCTAATATCAGCAGCCCAATCTTCTGGAGATATAGCATCCACCAGAAGCATCAGCATCCCCACCCCCCACCCTGTGAAGTCCAGTGACCCTACCAAGACTTTCTTCAAACTTCCAGGAAATTTCTACCTAGACTCTCCTTCAAGCCGGCTGCCATTACCAAAGAAGCAGTGACTTGTAGAGATTTCACTGAGGAGCAGTGACCCTTCCAGGTGGCACCCAAAAGTAGAAAACACCTGAAGACCCTCGTGATAACTGGCATTCGGGAACAATGCCACCAGGGCAGGTCCTCTACACAGATTCTTGGTGTGATCCGAACAACCCCATTCCTCATCATTGAGTCTGATATCCTACAACCAGATTTCCATTCCAGCAGCATTGGTGAGTGCCTCCATGCTTCAGGTAACTTCCTGAGTATTGTGCTTAATATCTTCAGGATTTATTAGTAATCCTTGTTAAGTAATCCCACCCACCCCCCCAAATGCTGGGTTAGTGAAGCCACACATTAATAATCCCAGCACTTGGGAGAGGCAATAGTTGAAGGCCATTCTCAGCTAAATTTTAAAAACTCATTAAAAAAAAAAAGAAGAAGAAGAAGAGGGAGGTGACTTAGAACACTGTGTGCTGCCATGAAGACCTGAGCTCTGATCTCCGGCACCTGTGTAAAAGTGTGGCATGTTGGCATGCAGCTGAAATACTAGTACTGAGAAACGGGGATTTCTGGGGCTCACTCTCCAGCTAGTCTTGCTCAATCAGTGAAATCCAGGTTTAATAAGACCCTATCTCAAAAATAATGTGGAGAGCAATTGAGAAACACACACACACACACACACACACACACACAGAGTGTGTGCATATGAACACAGACATATACAAATAAAACAAAACAAAAACTACAGGCCTTGATCAGGCTACACAATACACAAGTACTCTCATGGCTGAGCTACATCCCAAATCCTAAACATTTTCACTTAAAATGCAAATTTCCTTGTGACTGGACCGGTGGCTCAGCAGTCCAGAGAACAGGCTGCTCTTGCAGAGGACCAGATTCCCAGCTCCCTCCTACAGGGAGGCTCACAATGGTCTGTAACTCCTCGGAGACCTGATGGCTTCTTAAGGCATCTGCACACATAAGAGCATAAGAGATACCCACACACATCAAAACAAACAAATGTAAACACAAATGCCCCCTAAGATCAGAAAAGCATTAAATGGCTAATATCCCAGGTTGAAATCATTTTAATGAGGGAAAGAAGGAACTCCTGGAAAACAGAAGACTGGTTAATAAAAAGGAAAACTGAAATCCACAGATGCCTGGAACAAAAGTCCAGGACAGAATTGTGCCTGTTACTGCAGTGGATTCCCAGGACTACATATTCTTTCTCCTCACCAAAACAACAAACACCCATTCCCCCTCCGTGGGAGACAGCAGCCTTGCTCTTTTACATAGGGATGGCCTGCCTACCTTTCACCAGCTCCAGGGGGAAGACTCCCTGAACCTGTGCCTACTAGCTCCCTACAACTTCAGGGCTTAGGGTTCAGGTAATTAGGTTCTTGGCAATCTCCCTGGAGCCCGCCAATAAACCTGAAACAAACACCCTTAGCCCCTCTCCAAGATGAAAAAAGGAAACACTCAGGGAAAGGGAATCAGGGAAGGAGAAAAACTTTTTTCTACACTGAATTCCACCCCTAACGACTAGGGAACTATAGAAATCCACAAAACCACCACTGTAAATACCCCTTGCTGCTGTAAATTCCTGGTTGTGTCTACTCTCACAGAGCCATAGCTTCCACCTACGGTCATCATCCAGGGTGACAGAGGGCATCTGCTGGTACTACAACCTGAATAGAAAGTAGTCATTAAAGGCCTAGGCTTGTAGGCTCCTTTCACAGAGACAAAAAGGCCCCAGAATCCTCCACCCCATCCTGGGAGACACAGGCACTCCAGGGTGTTAGAAAATGATTCAGGAACTTGATAGCCTGCCTCCTGTCACTGCCAACTGTTGAGATCTTAATCCATGTCTTGGCTTGGGCAGAAAGGGGACCATTCCTGAAGCACCCCCCCCCAGATTGACACAAATATCAGACACCCAAATAGTAATTTATTTTTCTCTGTAAATAAACTATTTCTTTTATATGACAAGCTGGAAGGGATGGCTTCCCCATTGGGCACTTTTTACCAGCTGCATTGTCTGAATGCATCCCTGGGGCACGAAAGGAGCGTGTCTATGTCCATCATGCAGCAGGATGGGAGAGAATATAGTTTAGTGGTAGTGACTGCTGTTTATTGAGCGCTTGCTATATAGGTCTGGTATAGGTACTCCCTGAAAATTCTCTGATTTAATTCTTCCTACGAGGTCTGTATTGTTAGCTCAATAGATAAAAAGCTCAGTAGTTTCCCTTGTCACCGTGAGGCTCCGATAAATATATTAAGTGAACCGAAAACTTCCATTCAATTAGAACTAGCAAGAAGGAGGTTGACCGCCTTTCAGGTCTTGTCTGGTAGGAAATAAGGTCCTGGTGCAAGCCAGCAGGCCCAGATGCGAGCTCTCCCTCTTAGAAACAAGCTAACTGTCCTCGAAAGTGTTCCCAGCCATCCTTGGAGAAGCAATAGCTGACACTGAGTCCGGAAAGCCTTCGAGTATCCCAAATGCTTCCACCACAGGCCCATGTGGAAAAAGAACGGGGGTCCCCAGCTCCTTCTATGGAGAGAGCCCAACAGGTGGAAAGTGGATGGTAACTAGGGTCCTTGCTAGCTGAGCTGGGCTGCCGAAGGCCTTCCATTCCTTCCCACCACCCTCTCAGGCTGATCTCTGCCTCACGCGGGGAGACACGGGCACTGCAGTCAATCTTAGACCTGAGCTTGGTCCAGGGCCGAGAACCTCGCTGCAAGTCCAGGCAGAGAGCAGGAACCCACCGAGACACCCCGCCCCTCCCATCGCAGCCCGCCAGCCTCCGCTCGCACGCGCAGCAGGAAGCAATGCAGAGGCGCGCCCAAAGCTCGCGGGTACCCTGGGCACCCCTTCCCTGCCCCATTTGCCTGGCTCTCCGGCCAGAGGCCAGAGCTCGAGGCTAATTTTTCACGCCCCCCACCCAAGACCGCCTCCCTAGATGACGCTAGAGTCTGTGCGGTTCCTTTAAAGGCTGCGGGTTCCGTTCTTCCCTTTTCCACTGGATGCCAAAATATGCAAATCCGGGGACCGGAATCTGCAGCCAAATAGAGCAGGAGAAGGGGCGCGTCCGGCGCGTCACCGGATCCACTCCTTGTATGGCTCTTCCCGGCTTGGCCCGCTGCCCCGCGACCCTCCCTGCAGCCGCGGAGGCCCCTCCCGCACCCAGCAAGGCTCACACCGCCGCCCACGCCCCTGACCAGCCGCTCCCCCCTCCAGGGATGGAGCCGGGGGCGGGAAGCGCTGCATGCCCTGATTCCGGCCGAAGCCCGGGACCGCTGCAGCGCGCAGTCTCCCCGCGCCGCGCGGGCGGAGGAGAACCCGGGGGCGCAATGCCTCTAGAGCACAGGAATGGGTAGCCTGGAGGGAGAGGAGGCGGGGGTGGCAGAGATTGGGGGCTCGCGGGCGGCGGGAATCCCTCCTTCCCTAAGAGCTAGAGGAGATCCGGGGGAGTCTGGGCCCTTCCCACCCAATGTTCTCCTCCAAACTGAGGGGAGGGAAGAGGGACTGAGGTTGTCATCCACCCCCATCACAATGCGCAGCTCGGGAGTTCCTCCCACGCGTCCCCCGGCCCCGCATGGACCTCCCACGGCGTGAGGCCCGGGGATCCTCTCTTCCTCCTTGTCAACACTCCCACTCCCCCTGAGAGATGCAAGTTCCCCCAACCCCGACTCTCCAGCGGGGGATGAGGGATTCACCGCGCCCACGCGGCCACTGAGGAGGGAATCCTCCCCCGCCAACCCGGTGTGATTCGGGGTCGCGCCTCCGTGCTCCCTCCCTCTCCTCCCCCTCGCTCTTAGCCAGGCTGCGCGCTTCAGGAGCAGGCCTCTGGGAACACATCACCCACCCCCGGGATCCGCTGTCGAGGTGACAGCACCCTGGGTCGGCACAGGGGGCCGCCCTTGACTGCAAGGCACCCTCAGGCAGCAATGAGGACAACCCTGCGAGAGACAGAGAGGGTAGATACTAAAGGAGACCGGCGTTGTGGCTTAGAAGCTGTGGGTTTCACATCTTCCTGCTGCAACTCAGCCGCAAGCCCTTCGCCGGCTGTAGTAGAAAGCGACTATGCCCCGGCCTGCTGGGCCCTCCTGCCATCCTGTGGCCAAAGGGGTTTGCTTTAGAACCGTCAGGGAATTTATCTGAGAATTATTTGGTGCACGTGTTTTCTATCCCCTAAACTTCACTCTTCCCTAATCTCCACCAAAAACTCATGCCCTCACCCCTAAAAGTGTGGAGCTCTACCCACTGCGCGACTCACTAATCCGCTACACATTCCCGGACCGCTGGGCTCAACTGAGAGTCAGCGCGGGGTCAGGAGCCCCAAGGGAGGGGCCGGGGTTGTGGGCGGTGAATCAGAATGAGGTCGGCTCGAAAGTTCTAGGTGTCCCAAGACTAAGGAGCCTTGGGACACTAGGACCCGTTCCCCAAAGGAAAACACTTCCTCTCTCCATCTGAGTTCAGTCACGGATAGGGTACTGAAGGAAAGGCAAGGGTTGTCTGAGGGAATCTGGGTTGAAGCGATCACCTCCCCCTTTCCCAACAATTCCCAGACTGCTAAGGGACCTGTCCCCTGGTGTACTGAACTCTTTCTTCCTGCTGGGAGTGCTGGAGGCCAATTGCAAACAACTCCACTCCTCAAACCGCTAAATTCTGTCTCTAATGCAGCCCTCAAATAAAAACCTACATGTTTTAGTTACAGGGTTTTCGACTGTGCACTGCGCGTCGCGCGCTTTGCACTCGTCTTCGTCCCTCTTTCTTTACTTCTCCCGCTTTCCTTTTTTCTAATCTTCTAATTGACTTTTTTTTTTTTTAAGAACGGCGAGCGGTGCGGGCGCTGCACGTTGGCTGCGGCCCGCTTCCTGCTTTCTAATGTTCCATTGTGAGGAGCTTCCATTGTGACGTCGCGCCCCTTCGGCTGGGCTTTGTCTGTCCATATATGGGCAGCTACGTCACGGAGCTTTCCCGGGGCTCAGATAAATAGACTGGTGGAGTTCCCTGGCTGGGAGCTTTTGGGCAGCAGTGAGCTAGCTAGGAAGCGGCGGGGCTGGTTGGTGGTTGCAGCAGCGGCGGCAGCAACAGCAGCAGAGGAGGTGGCGGCGGCAGCGGCGGCGGCGGCGGCTGTGGCAGATCGGGGGGGGCAGGGGGGGTCGGCAGGCGCGTGTCTGTGAGATCAATACTGAAGCCGCGTCTGACCCCCCTGGAGCCTAGATTCCCCCCCAGCCCAGCCCCCATCCCACTCCCCGCACACGCCCCACCCCACCCCCACGACCCAGCGTCGCACCGCACCAGCTGAGGCACCCGAGAGGATTACCCTCTTTGCCCCTCTCCCACCCACCCCCCAAAAAAGAATAGATCCCCTCCCCTGACCCACCCCTTCCCCTTTTCACTCCCCCCTCCCCCCGAACTTTCCCTCTCGCATGCTTTTCCCCTGCACCACGGATCGCCTCTCGGATGCCGCTAGCCTGGAAGCTGCGTTAGGAACAGGCGGCGGCGGCGGCGGCGGCGGCGGCGGCGGCGGCTGTAGCTCGGGAGTGCTATGACCGGCAAACTCGCCGAGAAGCTGCCGGTGACCATGAGCAGTTTGCTAAATCAATTGCCTGACAATCTGTACCCCGAGGAGATCCCCAGCGCGCTCAACCTCTTCTCCGGCAGCAGCGACTCGGTAGCCCATTACAATCAGATGGCTACAGGTAAGGGTGGCGGTGAGGCGGCGAGGCAGCGAGGAAGGAAAGGGGGAGGACGAGGAGGAGGGAGCGAGCTAGCGATGGATGCATAGATCGATGGATGCAGAAATGGATGGATGGAGAGACGGATGGAAAGATGGGGGGCGCGCTGGGAATTTTCTGGGGGGCGAGTTGCTTTTCCCACCCACTCCTCCCGCCCTCCGAGATCGGGAAGGCTTGGTTGGAGACGCCACGGTTGAGGCTTCGGTTCTCCCGGGTGGGGGCAGCCGCCGACCGGAGGGAGGTAGGTGCGAGCAGCTCTGGGGTTCTCCCTCCCCACGCAGGGGGCCCAATCGTTGGGCTGCGCGCAAGGCGTGGTGCTGTAGCCCCCTTTCTCGGGAGGAGCCCAGCGTCTTTTTCACCCGCGCTCTCCCCCCTTACTCCCTCAGCCTCCCACCCGGGATGGAGCCATGTGCGGCGTGGAGTCCCCACGGTGGGAGAGGTACTGCGACGCTGCCTTTCCGGGGCGTTCAGCAAAGCCATTGGGGGTGTGGGGACGGTGGGGAGAGGGAGGGGGCTCACCCACGGGGCGGGGGGAAAGGGTTTGCCACCGGGGGCGATCCTGGGACCCGGGAGCTTGGGAACGGCGGCCGCTCCCGCCGTGGAGACATGGGCCGGTTTTCCACCGCTCTCCACTCTCCTTAGCTGGGCTTAGGTTTTTTCCCCCTCCAGCCCGAGCAGAAACCTCCTTCAGGCCGGGAGGAGACTGGGGCCGGGAGAGGCTCCCTTTACGGGCGGCACCCTTCTGCGCTCCGAGGACAAAAGCGTCGAAGCTCTTTTGGGTCGGCCACCCGGGCTCAGCGCGCGTAGGGGGACATCGCTTGGGGCGTGAAGGCGCGGCGTCTTGGAGTAGACAGGGCCGGGGGAAGAGGCCGAGTTGTGTGTGCTGGAGAGCGAGAGCCGGGCGCGCTCCGGGTCTGAAACTACCTGTAGCTGCAGCTACCTGTCCGCCCCACCTCGGGAAGAACAACAATGCTTTCTCGCGCGCGTGCGTGTATGTGTGTGGTACGTGAGTGTGTGCGCGGCGTGTGCGGTGTGTGTGCCGGAGCCACTCCACACCCCGATCCGTAGTATTTTGCTGTATCCAGGTTGCGCCGGGGAGCGCGGCACCGCCCGCTTTGCGCCGGGCTCGGCGTTCCTCTTACCCCACGCGCTGCGCACTCCAGCCGGCCGCACCCTCTACTCCGGGGCAAGGACTTGGGCGCCGCGGCCGGGAGCCGGCTCGGCTTCACTCACCCCTCCCCTCTCTCCCCCGCTCTCCGCAGAGAATGTGATGGACATCGGTCTGACCAACGAGAAGCCCAATCCGGAACTCTCTTATTCGGGCTCTTTCCAGCCAGCCCCCGGCAACAAGACCGTGACCTACTTGGGAAAGTTCGCTTTCGACTCTCCTTCCAACTGGTGCCAGGACAACATCATTAGCCTCATGAGTGCCGGCATCTTGGGGGTGCCCCCGGCCTCAGGGGCGCTCAGTACGCAGACGTCCACGGCTAGCATGGTGCAGCCTCCTCAGGGCGACGTGGAGGCCATGTATCCGGCGCTGCCCCCTTATTCCAACTGCGGCGACCTCTACTCGGAGCCCGTGTCTTTCCACGACCCCCAGGGAAACCCTGGGCTCGCCTATTCCCCACAGGATTACCAATCGGCCAAGCCGGCCTTGGACAGCAATCTTTTCCCCATGATTCCTGACTACAACCTGTACCACCATCCCAACGACATGGGCTCCATTCCGGAACACAAGCCCTTCCAGGGCATGGACCCCATCCGGGTCAACCCACCCCCTATTACCCCTCTGGAGACCATCAAGGCCTTCAAAGACAAGCAGATCCACCCGGGCTTCGGCAGCCTGCCCCAACCGCCGCTCACTCTCAAGCCCATCCGACCCCGCAAGTACCCCAATCGGCCTAGCAAGACCCCGCTCCACGAGCGGCCCCACGCGTGTCCCGCGGAAGGCTGTGACCGCCGTTTCAGTCGCTCGGACGAGCTGACCCGGCACCTGCGCATCCACACGGGCCACAAGCCCTTCCAGTGTCGGATCTGCATGCGCAGCTTCAGCCGCAGCGACCACCTCACCACTCACATCCGCACGCACACCGGGGAGAAGCCCTTTGCCTGTGAGTTCTGTGGGCGCAAGTTTGCGCGCAGCGACGAGCGCAAGCGCCACGCCAAGATCCACCTCAAGCAAAAGGAGAAGAAGTCGGAGAAAGGGGGTGCGCCCTCTGCATCCTCGGCGCCCACCGTGTCCCTGGCCCCTGTGGTCACCACCTGCGCTTGAGGATCCGGCACCCAGATCCCTTCTTTTCCCTTCCAGTGCCTCCTGGCTGGTCGCCTGAAAGCAGCGGGGAAAGCCAGTCACCGAGGCGCAAGGGCCGCGCCCTGATCTCGCCCTGGACGTGCGGCCCCCTTGCCTCCCCTTCGACGCCCCCCATTTCCACCCTTCACACCGGCCGACGGTTGGGGGCTAGGGCTGGAGGCACTTTCTCCTTGCTGCCCCCTCTTAGCCAAGGCGTGGGGGCGGAAAGGTGGCGTCTAGCCCGCTTTGTTCAGTTAGGATCGCCTTGATCCAGGGGCCGCTGGGCCACGCCAAGGACCTGCGGGGGACTGAAGGCGGGGCCCATCCAACCTTCGCCAGACCCAAGCACCTCACTGTTTCCCCCTCCAGTGTCTCCCTGTGTTCCCCCTCGAACACCCGAGAGGGGGAGGGGGTAAGGAGCGCACCAAAGCGCAGAGCTTGCTGCCCGCCGCACGCACGCGCGCTTGCGTGCGGTGATGCGCGCGAGTGTGTGCGTGCTCGCCTGTGTGTAGTGTGCGTGTGTGTGTGTGTGTGTATGTGTGTGTGTGAGAGAGAGAGAGAGAGAGAGAGAGAGTGAGTGAGTGGTGTGTGTGTGTGTGCGCGCGCGCGCGCGTGTGAGACTCTTGAGCTGAACTGGGCTGTGTCGACCCCTAAACTCTTCTTCACATAGGGTCCCCAAGCCGTTGGGAGATGTCCCAAGCTAAGGACCTGCATGTGACCGGAGGAGATGGTCTTCCATCTGCTCCTTAATAATGTTTCTTACAGAAATGCCTCGGATGCTGCAGCTGCTGCGGTGCTGCTGCCGCCGCCGCCTCGGGTTTGGCCGTTTAGAGCCCCCTCCCTTTCCGAGCGCTTCCCTCTTAGGCCCCAGGGCAGTTTGATCTTGGGGGGGGGGAGAAAGAGCCACCTTTTAAAAACAGGAATCATTTGCTCAACCCCACTTTTCAAAATCTGTGTTCTTGGGCTTGCCCTCTGCCTCTCTCTCCCATCTTCTCTTTTTCCCTCTCAGGTTCTCACTGGGTCTCTCAAGATCTTTACCCAGAAAGGCAGGCCTCAGTCAACCACCCAAGAGTTTGTCTCTGTCACATACCCATTCCCCATTCCTGGGAAGGCTGGCTCTATTCATTTGCCCTCTGTGATCACCACAACAGATAGAAGTGAAGTGTGTGTATATGATGTTAGCGTGTGTATGTAGGTGTATGTGTGTTTCTTTATACACATATATTTACATAACACACTCTGTATTCCTAGCAAAATCAAATCTAAGGCATTTGGTTATCCAGCGCAGTGCACTGGAATAAAGAGAATTTGTAGGCATATACAGCTTAAATGATTTATTTTTATGAAAATGTTAACTGATGAGATTATATCTACCTGTGTATGTGTGTGGATATATGTGCACACGTGTATATATGCATACACATTCTGTTCAAATTTTCCTCAAGAATAGATGGGGATTTTTTTTTTTTTGCATTAATCTGTGTTGCTGAATGAGGCACATCTGTTTCATGGCCCCATCGCACCTCCCCGCCCTACCTCACCTCTTCTCAGGAGCCCTCTATCCCAGCTGTCCTGTCCAGTCCTTCCTCACACAGGGTGACCCTTTTTAAGTGGAGACTTAGAGAAGGGTGCTCTCTGACACAGCTTCCAGCAGTCTTGACTGAATGTACTGTTCCCTATTAGCGTCATTTCTCCTGTGGCCAGCACGCTGCCCAGGGAGAAGGGACAAAGGTCTGGAGTTTACAGAATGTCTGTTTTTAAAGTCACTTTATGCGTTTCCCAGTTTTTTTTTTTAATTAAAAAAAGCACCGTCTTTTGGTGGTGGATAAATAATACTAAACGGACTCTAGTGCAAGGGAGGAAAAACTCAAAGAGCGGGGATTGTGGGGGATTATGGGGGATTGTGAATTTCCAGGTACTCGGGCTTTTTGTAGAAGGAGAAGTTTGCCAGGAGGGCCCATATTTTTTCAGCTGAAGGGTAAAATCTTTCTTTGCAGAGACAGTATTTTGCTGAATACTTTTTATAATGTGATGATTATTTAAAAAAATACACACAAAATTTGGTCAGTTCAAAGCTGGAAGGAGGAATCAAATATCCTTTAATATTTTTTCTTCCTCCTTCTGGAATATGCATGTCATTGCATGATAACTCTGACTTTTCCTTTGTTTTAATAAAACTGTTCTCAGACATTTAAGCTAAACTAAGAGAAAAAAAAACTTTGTTGCCAAAAGGTCGTGCTATCCCGATTTTTTTATGTCTGCATGTTTAAAAAAACAACAAAAGAAAATGCACTCTAACTTATGTGAACTGAGAGAAAAAAAATCAGGTTTTAAACAGGAAAACCTATGGGGAATGATATTTTTTGAAAGACTTTTGTATACAGTTGAGTACTTAGAAAAAGACAAACCAGATGTAATATATTTTGTGGATGTTTTTATTTCTTGGATTTATAGTACCTTATACTAAGGTTTAAAAAATGCTTGATATTGTGAAAAGGTGAAATTCTTCACCAACATTTCATTTACTTCTTGTCACATTGTTATGCCAATATAATATAGTTAATGAAAAACAGCATTTTTAAAAGCAAATATTGAAACGGTGTAATGTTGTACCATTTGCCCTGTGAGCAAATGCCAATACAGTGAATATATTGTGTTTGCTGACAATCAGCCGGGCTTTAAATCTCATTTCATTTCTTGTTTTCACGGTATAAAGTTTTGGTTTGGCCTGGGTCTTTTTGTCTTGTTTTCTTTGGGGCTTTGAAGGTCTGGTTGACAGGTTGTGGTGCCTGGATTTATGCTTCTTGCTCTGAAAATTCTCAGAACAGAACTGATGTCCCTGGATGGGGCTCAGAATTCTGTGTGGGTTCTGGTGTTTCTAATCCAGTTTTGAGTCCTGATTCTAAGAGGATTCCGCTCTACCCTTCCGGGGTTCTCAGACTAGCCAATCGATTAGATGAACAGGACGGATACACTAACTAAATTCACAGGAGTCAGGGCAGTGACTTAAATCTAGAACCTTCTCTATGGTTTCCATGGGTAAATCTCCTGATTGGTAAAGTATTTCTCGTTGGTCTTAGGACAAGAGCCTGAAAGGCCTTCAAAAGCTTAAGCTTTTGAAGCCTGAGAGACAGGTGGAGACTTGACAGTTCTTCAGGGTTGGCAAGATAACCAGGGAGACTGGCAGCTTTTCTGTGGTCAGATAATGGGAAAAGGGGAGTCTGGTTTTAAAGTTCTCCAGCATTAATCCCACTTGAACAGGCTTCCCAGGGTCCTCACTACTTGTCAATGTCAAAGAAAGTCCTTAGAAAGTCTTATGAAGGAGTCAAGTATTTGATGTGTTGTTGTTGAGTTGGTTTTTTTAAAAAGATTTGTTTACATATGTGATCACACTGTCGCTCTCTTCAGATATACCAGAAGATGGTATAGGTTTCCACTACAGATGGCTATGAGCCACCATGTGGTTGCTAGGAATTGAACTCAGGACCCTTAGAAGAGCAGTCAGTGTTCTTAACCACTGAGCCATCTCTCCAGCCCCAATTTGATGCTTTTAAGGGAGAAAGGACTTCTGAGATTCAGAGCACACACAGAACAGGGAAAGTTTGTGTAGTGTCAACCCATGCATCTCTCGATTTCTATCTCCAGTGAAAACGGTGATTTCCATGCCCTACAAGCTATCTCCCTCATCCTTAACTGACTTACCTGGCTAACCTAGGGTTTTTTGCTGTTGCTCTTAAGAGAATATTTGTTTTTTGCTTTTGTCTGTATCTCTCTCTTCCTTTCTGCTTGTCCTCAGGATGCTTTCTAATTCTAGACCAGTCTTTAGAAAACTCAGTCACCTCTCCCCCCCCCCCCCCCGTCTTGCCTGCCCTATAGAAAATACTGTGTATCTGGCGTATGATCTACTGGGTTATGGAAACAAAGCATCAGATTGTAATGGGGAGTCAGTGTCTTGGCTACACACACACACACACACACACACACACACATACACACACACACACACTGAGCCAGCCCAGCGTCAGAGAAACCAGTCTTATTATTGTTCCAACCACATTATTATTAATGCAGACCTGTCTCACTAAGGAATAAGAATGTCATTTCTGGTTGGCTATAGTTACCAGTATAAGGCCAGAGCTGGGTGGAGGGGGTGGTAGGCTGTGGCCCTAGAAAAGAATGTTTCTGAAGTGAAATGAATACAGCAAATGCAACTTGTAATCTTAAATTCTCGCACCCACACAGTTCTAGGTCACTCATTGGCTGCCATCTTGAATTCCTTTCTCTCCCCTTATGAAACTAATAATTCCAAACTCCAGCATTATATACCACCACACGGAGCTATCCTCCTCCTAACAGGAGACCAAGGTGGCTGAAAAGTCCTAGTGATTGAACCTATAGACCAGCTCTTTGCTGAACTAGACATTTCCTTCCAGATTTGTGTGGTTTTCCAGGTGAATTTTATCAGAGCTGAAGATATTATCGCTGGATGTCTTCATAGTTAGCATCCCGCCCCACCTGTATCTGCTCCAACCAAACTAGGCCTTCAAAGTCATGCGCTCATCAACGGTGTACCATGCTGCATGACTAATAAACTCACTTCCCATTGGTGGCTATTACTCAACCTAACCTAGTTCAACCACTGGGTTACTTGGCAATATGGCAGCCCGCCTGGCTGGCACCAACCCAGTGTGGTGTA
Source organism: Tokudaia tokunoshimensis (assembly GCA_036184795.1). NCBI lineage: Eukaryota > Metazoa > Chordata > Mammalia > Rodentia > Muridae > Tokudaia > Tokudaia tokunoshimensis. Next base: position 55,849,760 of record BTHU01000011.1, on the reverse strand, counting down.
ATCACTGATTCAAACTTTGTAGCTAGCTAGATAAGGCTGCCCCAGATATCATCAAACTAGCTACCCAACCTGCCCGGGTTTTGTAAGTAATGAAGAGATTCCCAGCCTGAAACTTAAAGACGAAATGGACATAATGAGGCATAAAGGTATAGACAGATAGTGCTGTGGCTTGTTCCAAACAACAGTTTAGGTTTAGAGGAGAGTGAAGGGGTATTTCATACACATGGACACAGGCATCACATCTGGTGTGGCACGCAACTGGTGGCTGCCAAAGTTTACTTAGTGAGCAGGGTAAACTTACTTAGTGATTAGGCATAAAGGAGATACTCTTAATTTGTGAGAAGTATATTTTTGTATGGTGGTGATAGACATGTGTGTTTACCTGTGAACGTGTGTGCATGTCACACGTGTGCACATTTACAAATATGTAAAAAGGAACCACAGGGCGAATTTTGGTGGATACAGGCATTAGCTTCTGGATAGTTGTTAGCGTTCCCTCTTTGATAGTTCAGGGTTTGCCTGCATAGATGAGAGAATTGTAAACTGCTTCTGCTGGCCCTGATGAACTTCCCTAGTGTTCCTGATTGATAAGCGAAGGAAAAAAGAGCTCTCTGAGTATTCCAAAGGCTAGCGAGCATACTGGCAAGACCCTAGTGACCAGCAGGGGAAATGCTTCTAAAAGGTACCATAGAGTTTTAAAATTAGGACATCATCCTAGACATCTCTCCCCCCTCCCCCCGCCACCCGCAAAGGGTCATCTCACTAAGTTCAGACTTTGTACAGAGAAAAGAGAAAGAAAAGGGATAGTTCAGAGACCCTCAGCCAGATTGTCCCTAGGTACCCCAGAGGACAGAGTCTTACCCATCAAACGCAGAGGCCTGGAGGACATCTGTGCCCAGTAGCTACTCTTTGTGTTCCAGCTCTTACAGCTTTTCCCCCTCTTTGTTTAAAGTTTCCCTCACTCTGCTGTTTCCAAACTGTTCATCTTTACAGTTCAGTAACAGAACTGGGTGGGATGGAGTGGAGGCAGTGTGATAAGGCTTCTCCCCATTAGCAGTAATGTCTCTAATGTGTCCCTGAATGTTACTCTCCTAGACATGGCCCTGGCTTCTCTCCAGTCCCTGCTCCCACCTGTTAGGGGGACCCTGACTCTGGGGCAGACACACCATTTCTTTCCAACTAGCAGAGAGATAACTGAAAGTTTTGTCAGCAGTTTCAGCAAGGCACCGATAAAACATGGCCACAAGGCAGCAAAACAAGGAGAGTATCACCCAACAGTTTAACTGCTAGACTAGGTGGGAATCAGACCCACTACGTGGCCTAACCTGTTTCCTGGCCACCCCTTCAGGAGGTCCTCAGAACATTCCCTCAGGGTCAGGACACATGGTCTAGTGGGAAAAGCCCTTTCTTTAGGTCTCAAAGATGTCTTCCCCAGACAGCAGGCCTCCACCTCTCTCTACCACCTTTTCCTTTGCTCTGTGACTGGAACCCTTGTTAGTCCACCATTCTCTCCCCTTGCTCACTGATCCACTGGTGTTCTCAGGGCCTTGATAATTTCATAGGAAGCACAGTCACCAATCCTTCAGGCTGGCTTTTCTAGCCCTGCTTGCCCAAGCCTACTGTCTTGAACTTTTCATTGTTGGCATCATGACCCATGCAGACATACACTGCTCAACTGCCAATATGTCTGTCCTCGAAAACATCCACTGAGTTGTTTTCTGTAGCCTCAGAAAGTCTTCCACCTCCCACCTCTCTAAAGGAAAAGAGAAGCCAGTTGCTCTTGAGGGTGGGGTTGCCCCACATCCATCCCCAGAGAACACTGGCCTTATCCCTGGGCCTGTATCCTTTGAATGGCCTACTTCACTGGGCGCTGTCCATCAGACCAGATCCATCAGTCCCTTGTCCCTACCAAAGTGTCAGACTAGTGACCAGAACAGAACTGAGATTCCAAGCCATTTGGCATCTTCTCAAAAGAGCTCTGGGTCGCTCAACAATTAGCATTTTTTGCCTCTCCGTTTTGTAGATTCTCACAGTTTTTCATTGCTCCTTGCTTCCCCCCCCCAACCCCCACTGCTTAGGAAAATCAGTTCATCCTAACAAAACCTCAGTTGACCCACAGGATCTTGGAGTCCCAAGGGAAGTCTCTGGGGCACTCCTGCTCAGATCTCAATTCAAAACTTAGGAGGTCATGTGACAACCCAGCGGCTATTCGCTCTCCCCTCTGACTCTTAGCCTGCTTTGGAATTGTGACCTCCATCCAAGATCCAAATCTCAGCTCAGCCATTTCACTGTAGCATGACTATCAACAGATGTTGTTACTGTTTACTTTGTAGTGCCGAGAATGGAGTCCAGGTCTCTCACTCTACTCAGGTATTCTACCTCTGTGCTGTATACCCAGACCAGATTCTTGTCTTTGTGAAGCTTAGTTGTTGCCTGTCTTTTCATAGCTGTTGGGGAGTTTGTGCAAGGTCGTCTATATATTGCTGGCTCATTGAAGATACCCTATCAGTGTTACTCTTGTCTCTGAGTCCTGTCCCATGCACCAACCTTCTAAACATCACTGTGAGTAAAATTGCTCTATATCCAACCTGGAATCAGTGCATTACTTCAAACACATCCAGAAGACAGTGTAGGCCTCACCAGCTCTAGCCATCCACTGAACATGTGGGAGTTACCAACATAGGTCCTCTGCACTCCCCGAAACCCTTCATCCACCCAGAGAGAGCACAGGTTCTTTTCCCTTTTGGCCAAAGCTGAGGTTAACCATTGTCATTTCCTGGCCTGGTTCCTAACCCCCTCCTTGGTTCTATTGTCCTCTCTCTCACCAAGATGGGTAGATGTTACACCTTCCTGATCCAGTATCACCTGCAAAGTCAATTAATGTGTCATTGGGCTGTTGCCTGCTTCCCGATTCTTATCAAGGATTTAAATAAAACGCAGCTGGTCCAGTTCTGAGCTGTCCATCACTCACCCTTGATACCAGCAGTGTTCTTCTTAGTCATCTGCCCTTGAAGTCAGATCTTAGCTTCCAGTTACAAGTCTGGTGGTACTGCCCTTCACCCAGTCCCAGTTTGGGAGTAGAATAAATTCCTGAGGCTTGATGGCATGGTTTGCTCTGAACCAGAGGCATCAAGGCCCTTCTCTAATCCTACCTCTTGGGGTAGGTGCTTTTAAATTGGTAATCATTTAACCAAACTTGCTCTTTTCTTAGGTGAGGACAGAAGTCGCAAAGATTTGTGCTGTTGCAGCTAATAAGGACTGAGGCCATTTCAGATCCTCTTCTGGTCAGTGGAGGGTTTCAGGGGAACCAGCATCCATGCCCTCTCTAACCTAGCAAATATTTGCAACACATTCTCTGGCATCGAGGCTTTCATAGTGGAGCAAAAGGCCCTGAATTTTCAAAGCTCATCTTCTCCGTGGCAGAGACAGGTAAAACACAAACAAGCAAATATGTGTTGTGGCTGACTGTGATATGAGGTATGGAGTGAAAACAGAGCAGGCTTATAAAAAGAATGGAGAGCGCTGGAGGGAGGGATTTACTGCTTGATGGGTGGTCTAGGACTGCCTCACAAGGAGGGGGCCTGTAAGTACAGGCCCAAGAAGTGATGGAGTGAGCAGGCAGACCCAGCAACAGGACACACAAGTGCCAGGGTCCTGAGGAGATGATGTCTTAGAATGTTCAAAGGAATTCTGGGAGCCAAAGTGCCTAGAGAAAGGAAGTCAGCCACTCTATAAGAAGTGAAGTCAGAGAGGCAGTATGGGGTCAAATCATTGCACCTTCTTAAAAGAAATTCATACAGCCAAAAGAAGCTCCCCCCAAAAAAAAATTTGAGAGGAAAAATAGTCTTGAGAGTCCTGAACAGTCCCATCATGCACCGGGACTGCTAAGCCAAATAGCAGTTGCCTTATTCTTCCCCTGGGGTTCTCCCCTCTCCACCTCCAAAACCCCATTTCTCTCACTGTTCTTTGGTTTTTCTGATTCTGACCTTCTTAGTTTCCTTTTCCTGTCTGAGAGGTCCCAGTTCCCTGGTGATCTGTACACTGCAGCTTTGCTAAGGGGAATCAGAAGTGGCTCCTTTGAGAACTCCAAACCAAAAGCATTCCATCCTCCTGTTGACATTTACCAGGGTACCTAGTTCCTAGTGGGATAGATAACTCCTCTTCCTACCCCCCAGTCTAGAAGGAACGAACCTCAGTCATAAATGGGTCCTGCAAAGTCAACCTGTCTGTGGCTGGAGTAACGTTCCTGCCTTGGCCCGAAGTTGGCAGATGACCAGGCTCTGAAAGATGGGCATATTCTTGTATATCCCCTCATCCCTGAACATGTTAAGTGGGACATCCTTAAAAGAATTTGATCTACCATTAGATTGATCTTCCCTGGATTCCCTCGCTATGTCCCTGGATTCTTGTAAACCTCAGTCTTGTGGATTTATAGCTTTTATAATAGTTTTGTCCCTGGTTGTTTTCGGTCTTCTATTTCATGCTTCTCCTCAGGTCTCCATCCCTGGCAGGGCAATACCATCAGAAGGGCTTCACATTCATTCATTCATCTATTCACATTCATTCATTCATCTATTCATGTATAAAAACTTATTAAAACATATAGAGTTCATATCTCTTGGGGAAGAAGGCAGCCACGATACAAAGATGAACGAGACATTTGTCTCTGCCTTCCAGGATTTTCTGGGGACAGAGGAGAGGCAGACAGAGATAAGCAGATGATTTCAACAGATTGGGACTGGTGGTCCCCAGTAGGGAGACACCAAAGTCAGAATCTAATAGGAAATAAGAAGGCAAGTGTTATGTTACATTCTGATTGCTTCTTCTAGCAATCAGAGAAGACTTCTGGAGCTAGGCGAGGGCTGAGAAGGACATACTGCCTTCAGATTTGCTTGGGACAAGCAGAACATCTCTCTGGGATATGGAAGCCTCCTCCATGTGGGACCCAAGGAGAGGAGCTCCTCAACCATTCAGCCTCTCTTTTACTCTTCCTTTGCTGCTGGTGATGAGAGCAGGACTCCCTACCAAAAGACAAAACTGTCCCATTGAAACCTAGTCTCTTCACTTGGCTTAGCCAAGATCCCCGTCCATAATGCTAGTTGTTGATAGAGATCTGCTGTAATGTAAGATTACAAAAAAAAAAAAAATCCTATTCTGGTCCAGAAGCCTGAAGACCACTGGGAGAGGCAAATAGGGACACTTCTCTGGGTGAATATTCTAGAAGCCAGGTCTAACTTTAAGCAGGTCAGGTAAACAAACCACATAGGCTCCAGATGGCTCAGAGGTGACAGACCTGGAAACAATCCTGCCTCTCTGTGGAAATGCATCTCCTGGGTGTTAGGGCACCGAAATTTCCATCCAATAAGAAGGTGTTTCGTGTAACAGGTCTACACCTCTGAGCTCCACTGCCTCAGGAATTAGGAAACCTGGCTTCTCCTCCTGGCTCAGACACTGGGGCAAAGATGTATGACATTTGCAGAGTCACAGTCCTCTGGGTCTTGAAGGCCTCATCGGAAAAGCTACCATAGCAATTGACCCATTGACTACCACCTGCAAGTCCTAGGATGGTCACACCATGCACAAGACCCCACTTTCTATCTCACATCTAGAGCTAAGCTCGGGCTCAGAAACATCAGACAAGGCTCAAACTCAATACCCCTTGTCCCTCTGCTCTGAAACATCACTCTGTCTGTGAATGGTCTGGGGGCTCCCCTGGCTTCCTGGGGCTCTGAGTCCTGGCATCCAGCTACCTGACTTTGGATCCTTTTGGCCTAAGGCCTTGTTCTAATCTGCACCTGCTTCTTGGAATGTTTATAACCCCCCTTTTCACTTATATTTTCTTGAAAATGTATAGAAACTGATGTGGAGTTATAATCTCTAATCTGAGGTCACATTCAGACCTAGGCGAGAAACGTTCAATAATGCCCTGATCAGATCTGCCTCAGAAGGGCCCCAAAGGGAACTTCTACCCTGATGAGGGAGCAGCAGGGACCGGGAAGGCTCAGAACCTCTATCTCAAAGCAATCATTTGCTCCCTACTGCTGAAAGCCCTCTGAGTTAGTAGTTAACCCCCAACCAACCACCAAAGATTCTGCCTCTCACAAAGATCTGGAAACCTCAACGCTTCTCATCCCCAAAGTCCAAGTGTGCTCCTCCCAACAGCAGCTGCCAGGAGCCAGTGTCCCTCCCTGCTGGCACGCCCTCGTGCCCTTATCTCCAGCATCTGCCATTTATTCCATCCTTACTGCGCTGTGGCGTCTGCTGGGTTACTCAACATCCCTAGGTCAAGCCAGTGTCGGACAGGTTGAGTCATTACCTGCTCCTCCTCCCAGTCCTCCCAGGTCCCAGGGTTGGGCTGGTTGAGCAGGCTTCCACATCTGTGTCTCCCCGCTTCTAAGTCTGGGAGCCTCCCATGACCAGAGTGTCTTCCTGACAGTCAGCCTCATTTGGTTTTTCCTGGAACAGCTGCTTTCACCATTCAGACCATTCGACAACACACCTGAGCTTGTTCTCCCTCAGTCTCCTTACTCACCTCTTTCTTTGACAAGTCATGGAAACTTGGAGCTAGCCATAAACCTCAGCCTCAGATGACACATCTATAAAATGGGGATAATTGTCCTTCTGCCTCGGGGCAGAACACTGGGTCAGCTCAGTTCCCAGAACCTTCTTGCCACTCTCATATGATTGCTAATCTCGGTGTGTGCATCCTTCCCTCTCGCTCTGAGAATACTTTATCCATGAACATGTAGGAGTCCTAGTTCAACGCATCTTGTTTGTTTGTTTGTTCTGTTTTGCTTTGTTCAAGACAGGGTTTCTCTGTGTATCCCCAGCTGTCCTGGAACTCCTTCTGTAGACCAGGCTGACCTTGAACTCAGAAATCTGCCTGCCTCTGCCTCCCGAGTGCTGGGATTAAAGGTGTGCATCACCACTGCCAAGCTCAATGCATCTTAAGCATCCATGCTGCAAGCCCCTCCTTTCCATTCACATCCTATTCTCGGGATCCCTGTAGGAATCTCGGCAAGTGTGACACCCACCAAACAGTCCTTCAAGCAAAGCTCCCACAGACCCCGGGACCTGCTTCCTTCTCCACCCAGCCCTGTCCTGACTAGGAAAACACACAGATTAGCCAGAAGAACCCAAATCCCTTTTGGGGACAAGAGACTAGACACAGCGCCTTGGAGATGCAAGGCCCTCCCTTGGCAGTGCCCTCTGCGTGCATCTCAGGTTCACACAGCCCCCTTCTTTGCTCTGCACACACAGGCACTCAGCAGCTCCCGCTCTGCCTCCCCCTCTCTCCTCTCTCTGCACTGTGCCTCCAAGACACACCCTCCCAACCCACCAATCCCACCTCTGCCACCGTGTGCTCTCACAAGCCTCAGCTCTAGAACCTGCACTGGCTTCCTCCACCCCCAAAAGGGTGGCCCCCGGAGGCCCACAAAACAAACATGCCTCTCTCTCTGACCTCCCTTATAGGCGTCTCCCCGTACCTGTCTACTGCAGCCCCTCATCTCCCTTTCCTTGAGTGGGGGAGGGGAGCAGCCTAAAGCCCCCACAACCCAGCCACCTCTCCCCAGCATCTGGTGAGAGGGACAAGAGGAAGGAAGAACTGTGGGTTCTTTTCCACGAGACTCCTAGATTTTGTACCAAAATGCAGGGTGTGCTCCTGTTTGCATTTTTTTTCTTTCCTTTCTGAAAATAACCATGAAACTATCATTTCCTCCCACTGCCTTCTCTCCCTATCTTATTTGGATTAGCAGGGCCGCTAGGAGAGGTGGTTTGGAGCCACTGACAGCCTCCTGCTTTGGCCTTGGGCTCCCAAATTTACAGGTGGCACTTGAGGAGGTGTACCTGTTGGGTAGAGTCCTGGGGGTGGAAGGGAAAGAATACAGCCGCCAGTCTCCATGGGTCTCTGCTACCTTCTCAATGGTGTTTGGGGAACCAGAATGGGTCCTGCCTGGTCTCCAGCCTGTGGAGTATAAGGACAGCCCCTGGCCTGGTTGCCTGCAGCTTGCTTAAAGTCATGGGGTCCAACAGCTGAGGGCTTCCCTTGGAATATAGGGCGGGAAACTGCCACAGGGGCAGACTCTTCAAGCTAGAGGGGTTGATGTGTAGGAATCTGTGCTTATGTCGGGGGAAGTGGGGGGCAAATCATGAAGGGGCTTCTCTTTTCCATTTTCTTGTCTGTCCCAGCATTTCCTGTAAACTGCCATGCTAGAAATCCATGCTGCTCACCAGAAAGCAGGTCTCAAAACAAAGCCAGCTTCAGGATGGGTTCTCCGAAGGAACCTTGCTAGTGTCACCCAAAGGCCATTCTACTGAGCCTCACTGGGCTCTTCCGCCTCCCCTGTTCTCCATGTAGAGGTGCCAATAGGCAGAATTCCAGGCCTCTCTGACAGCTTAGGGAAACTGAGGTACAAGGACAGGAGCAGGCACATTTCACAGAGGGTAGAACAAATAAAAACAGGGGTGAGGGTGACATGCCAGGCCTCCCTGCCTCAAGCACCCTCCTCCACGATGCTCTGTCCAACATGCTGTGGTCCCAGCCACCACCCCGTCCCCTGCTGTCCCTGATGCCTATAGTTTAGTGACTTTGCCTCAATCTGAAAGGAACTCTGAGAAAGGCTTCTTGGAGCTGGGCAGTTGCAGTCCCACAGAAGACCACGGGTGGCTGAGACTGAGAGAGGACTGTTTGAGGACTGGAGTGTCTTGGCCTGGTCCTCCCAAAGTGGAGGACTAGGAGTCTTGGGCACCCTCCTCATCCTAGCTTGGACTCTCTTCCTCCAAGCTACATATCTTCCGTGGGGAAGATCGGTCCAGGTACAGGGATAACATCTGGCCTGACTCACTGATATTACTGGCTACTGATTTAGAGGAGTGAGACCTTTTCCACATGTCCCTCATCCAAGGTGCAACTTTTCCATTTTGATCAGACTGAGTGACTTGTGCCCTGTCCAGTTACTCAGGATCAGCCTACTTCACTGAAACCTCATCCCTTTCTCTGACAGTTCTAGACCACCCAAAAGACAGAGGCCTGGAGAAGAAATACTTCCCCACCGCCACAGCCCTTCCCAACACGCCTACACCCATGCCCCGAATTGGCCTGCCCCTTCCTCTCTAGCAGGACCCTTCTCCTCCCCCACTCCCAGCACCAGGCTGGGTTGCTGGGCTATTTGAGGCCCTGTTGGCCCTGTGGTGTAATCAGTGCCCAGGGATAATTGCCACCTGTCCTGCCAGTGTCTGGGGGCTGTCTCGTCCACAGCAACAGCAGGCAGACATGGGGTAGCCAGGCCTGGAGCAAGGTCAGGTTAGGGCAGTCCTGCCCACACCCTGGTCAGCTTGCCACTCAGGGGACCTGCAAGGATTCCCTAGGAAATCTGCATGCCTCTGGGAGCTGGGTTCACCAGGAGCCTCCAATGGCTTCATCTAACGGGCAACAGGGCCCTAGTCAGGGACAAAAGTGTTAGAACTTAATTCATTCTACCATTATCAGCCCAAAACACAAGCTGTCTTCTGATAATCAGGGAGCTCCATCTATCAGCTGGTCAATGGGAGGTAAAGTCACCAACCAAGAGGAACTTTACCTTGACTGTCAGCACACCTTCATCAGGATGCTAGCAAGGCTTAGTGTTTGAGAGTGGATCTTCCACAACTGCCATTTGCTAATTTTTTTTAGTTTTGTAATTCAAGGTAATTTAGTAAGTGCATGTCCTCATGGCCAAGTCTATAGCCTTAGATAACTAGTTTAATCTCAGTTTCTCCATCTATATAGGAAGGAGATAGAAGAAGTGTATTGCTGAACTGCTATGCAAGGTATATTATCTAATACATATAGAATGATTTTGTTGCCTGGTGCTAACCAAGACTCCACAAGAGTAATGATGGTTATTGGGAACTGTAGAAGGCGCAGCAAGGGTGGGATGCTTCTGTATACCAGCCTAAAGACACTCAAAAAAGCAAAACCAGGAGAGATTCCCAGACACTGCCTGGTAACACAGTGGTTCTCAACCTTGGGGTCACAATGCCTCTGCAGGTCAGTCAAACAACCCTTTCATAGGGGTCGAATATCCTATATCTTGCATATCAGATATTTATATTACAGTTCAAGACAGTAGCAAAATTACAGTCATAAAGTAGTAACAAAGAATTTTATAGCTGGGGGCGTATTAAAGGGTCGCAGCATTAGGAAGGGTGAGAATCACTGTTCTAAGAAAACCTGCCTCTATCTCTTTCAACCCTATTCACTCCAAAGCAGTGCCTTTTAAGCTCTGTAGGCCAGAGTATACCTAACACTTGTGGATGTTAAATGTCCAAAAACGAATCCATATTTGCAATGTGTAGCTGAAACCCTGCTCCTGGGAGAAGTTGAATGAATGTCCTGTTTCTGCCTTTTCCAGTATTTTTAGCACTTAAAGTTATGTGTATCCAAGTATTTAAAATTCTTCACACAAGTATCCACAGCCCTACTATGCGAAAGGCCACTCAGAACTGCTTCTTTTCAGAACAGGAGGAATGGGCTATGAATCTATGCCAATAGGTCAGGATCCTCAAAGTCAGCCAATCCCTGATGAGAGGCCTTTACCACAAGGCCCAAAGCTGTTCCCCTGGACCAATAGACCAGCCCAGGAGAATGTGTTAGCCCCATAGCTTCACAGTAACAAGGTAGGGGCAGAAAAAATACTCAGGTAAAACCAACTAGCCAGCAGATATTGATCCTTGGGAGCAGAGGAGGGAGGGCGCTGTTCTGGAGAATAGTATGTGAGTGCTGCCTCTTCTGACAGCAAATTCCAGCTCCAGAGGAGCCCTCAGGGCCCCATCCAGGAACAGTTAGTCCTACTGTGTGCCACTTTAGCAGCATTCCCAGTGTACACTGGACCTACCTGGGGAAATAGGCCACTCAAGGCCAGCTGGACATGGTTTAATTCCCTCCTGATAGTTGTCTACAGTGAGAACCTACTACTGTGGGTGGAGCCCTACTTGGGGGGTGGGGGGCAGGGGGTCTCCTCTGTCCTCATCTGGCACCTCACACCCAGTGCCTGGGGATCATCCAGAGGGGATTGTTTTGCTCCTGATATCCTTCCTCCCTCTCTCTCTCTCTCTCTCTCTCTCTCTCTCTCTCTCTCTCTCTCTCTCTGTTTCTCTCTCTCTCTGTTTCTCTCTCTCATCTCTTCCCTGGGCCTGTGAGCTAATTGGAGAGCAGGAGGGGGAGGAGGGGGACGCTGCTTGCCTTGCCCGTTATCTGCAGCAATCCTGGGTGACTAATGCTCCCAGTTGGTGAAAAGGCAGTGTAATCAAAACACTTTTTTTTTAGTCCTTAAACTTAGTCATTCTTCCAGAGTGGAGGAAGGGAGGGGGGAGCCCGCAGCAGAGCACCCTGAAATGCAAGCAGAGAGGCTCCCACTGCTGGGCGGAATCAAAGCATTGGCTCCAGGGGCTCCCTGCAGATCTGAGGTCTGCGCACCACTCCTTGGTGCCCTGGCTAAGCTTCCTCGGCACCCTTGTTTGCTCTGGCTTCCCTTGACATCTGGGTTATGGGTTCCCTGAAGGTCTTCAAGGCTGAGTCAGGAGGTGCCCTTTGCTCTCGCCCTACCAGGTGCTGCCATCTGCTGGAGCCAGCTTTCCAAAGGGCAGGAAGCATATTAAAGTGTTCTTTCCTAATGGGCTGGCCCTTCAGTACTGACTCTCCTTCTGGATCCAAACGCTGGCCTGAGAGCCTACTGCACCTTGACGAGCTAAAGAAAGAGGTGGCAAGAACTTTGGAAGTCATTAAGGAGAGGGGATGCACTGATACAAGTGGTTAAAAAAGCAGAATCAGAGCTAGGCCCCCCAGTGTGGGATTCTCCTTCATCACTCCATGGCTATGCTTCATACCTGTAAGACGACGTCAGTGATAGCATCACATACCTCATAGCATTGTTGTAAGGATTAAATATTAGTTACCTAGAATAGTATATGACATGGAATGTATAGTTGATTATTAACTATTTGTCAAAATAACAAAATAAGATGACACACATACCATCTTAACCCCTTTGCTCATTCATGGCAGACATTACTAATCCATCACAGAATGTCTTCACCAGACTCAGAGTGAGTCCCCAGAATCCTCAATATAGTAGTATTCTAGACAGTTAATAATAGTCAAAATTGACATATGGAATGGCACTCATTTGCCAAACCTAGACTGGGTTCTTCACATTGTGGTCAAGGAAGATGAAGCCCATTGGAAGAAGTAAGTAACTCTAAACCCCCTTGGAGGCAGAGCCAAGGCCTAATAGGCATTGCTAATCCAGACTGCTGTTTGTCAGCCTAGCTTCAGATATGACCCTTCACCCTTTTAAGTAGTCAATATGGGCTTCCCATCCTCCACAAATTTTTACTCTGACACCCTCATATTCTGCCACCCTGGCTTGCCATTCCATGCCCTTAGCTCTTGGCTTCTCGGGGAACCCTGAGTTAGTGGTACCCTTCTAAGCAAGTGAAAAGCAATGGCAAAGCAAGATGAGAAATCCGTGGAGAACATTGAAGGCCTGGATCTTGGTCTATTTCAGGAATCTCCATGAGGCTTCGTGAAAGAGTTAGGCCAGTCCTAAACTTCATATGGGAAAGGCTGAGACAAAGCAAGATGTAACATATTGTGAGACAAGGCCACATAGGGAGCATTTGTATATAAGTTTCTGAGTTAAAGACTCTGGGGGAGAGGTCAGAGCAACAATAGATCAGTTCTTCTATAGCTTGGTTCATTAAATAGACCTCTGCCATCTGACATCTGGGGAAGAAGCAATATTTACCAGGCTTGCAGTCAGGAGCATCATCTCTACCTGAAGCCCTTCCACTCTCAGCTTCTACTGATAAACCGACCCTGCTCCTTTCCATCCCTGAGGAGACAGGATCAACTTGCATTGTACAGCCCTTTGGTTATAGAAAGGCAAGACATAGCTTCTAGTCCTGCAGACCATGTGTGCATTCCTGTGCACAGATACCACTCACAGGGAAGTTCACAGAGAGAAGCTTCAAGGTATACAGAACAGGAAGAAGCCTGACTATCCACCCTAAGCCTAAGGTCCCGCTTGCCGAAAGGAAGAAAGGCCATGCTAAGCTCAGAGACTTCCAGACAAACCCTGAAGCCAGCGTTCTCCCCAGTAACCTAGAAGATCTTGCTGATTATGTTAAAAGTCTGAGGTGGACGATAAACAAACAGCCCCAGTTAGGCCTCAGACTAAATCCTTTTCTCCCTGAAGATTCATATTTAGCTTTAAATATCAATATTTAAATATCAGATATCAATAATTGCTTAGACCTGCTCATTCCTCAGACCTGCTCATTCCTCTGGGCTAGTCTCTCTGTTCAGGTTCTGTCTTCTCTGTCCCATTTCCCAAGATCCTCTAGATCAGTGGGTCTCAAGCTATGATGGGTCATGACCCCTTTACAGTTCCTGCATATCAGACATTTACATTACAACTCATAACAGTCGCAAAATTACAGTTTTGAAATAGCAACAAAAATAATTTTATGGTTGGGGGTCACCACAACATGAGGAACTGTATTAAAGGGTTGACGTGTTAGGAAGGTTGAGAGCCAATGTAACAGTGCACTTGAAAATTGACGGGGTCTTCAGCAGCAGTGTTATCCATCCCCACTTCTGACAGATGAGGAGTCGATGGTCAGAGAAAGGATGTGACTTTTGTGAAATTGGTCATGCTATCAAAGATGGGACTAGAGCCCTGAGTTCTTCTCTTGGTCCAGATCTTATCTATTCTTGTCCTGCAAAATGTGTCAGCTACTCCAATCAACAGCCTCCAAACAGACTTCTCTCGAAGTACACAGTGGCCTAGGCTAAAACTTTTGAAAATATTTATCACCACAGCCAATGTCTGAGGGAGGCTGAGTGTGGGGCAGGGGGGAAATGGGGCAGAGCCATCCACAGGTGCTGGAACTCCAATAGACTCACAATCGCACGCTACCCATTTCCGTTCATCTCACCCCATGCAAAGCTGCAAGACTTCCCTGCCCTATGCTCTCAGCCTGAGCTGTTCTTCAAGGATTCTGGGTCTTCTATCCTCTTCAAGACCACTTCTGTGTTCCTACTTATTTCCTGAAGAAAATGCATGGTGGTGGTCTGTGAGATGTCTGGAGGGAACCACCTCCTATTGGAAAGCCATTCTTTGTTCCTCCTGCTCCGAGCCCCTGTGCCCTGAGAATTAGGGACACATTGTACATACCTCTGCTCTAGGTTATAGGGACTTAGCTGCTCCCCAGGCTGTGTCTACAACCCTCAAGGTCCATTTGAAGGAAGCAAATTCCTAGAGAGGTCAGGGGATAGGTTTGGAGTAGTTCTCACCACTTGAGTTTCTCTCTTCTAAAAACAGGAACTTGGGCAGAGAAACTCAGTTCAGTGTAGAACTCTGTGCAGCTTGTGGTACACTGGGGCTCTGAGGCCAAAGACAAGCTGTTACCCCATATACAGCTCCAGGGGTCCCTAACAGTCTGTCTGGCAACTTGTTCTGCCTCATCCATTATTATTAATATTGTTGTTACCTTTCCCTGCAAGACAGTAGCTCTTGAAGGGTACAGGGACAAGATCAATACTCTTTTTCAAGAGTATTTCCCCCATCCCCTTCCAGGTTACTGCAGTACCTAGCACATTTTTGTTAAAAGAATAAATAGAACTTGGGATGCTTCCTGACTTTGCTGAGGATGTCTACTTTTTTGTTGTTGCTGTTTTGTTTGCTAGGCTTTGGTGTGTTGTTTTCACTTGAGACTGGATTGATTGTGGAGCCCAGATGGGCCATGTTGTCTACATTAGCCTCGAACTCATGACCCCTCCCTGTCTCAACCTCTAGAATGCTGAGATTACAGGTACCTGTCATCACACCGGGCTCTCTGAGTTTTCCGTCATTGAACAGCTTCACAGAATATTCCACCCTGAAAAATACTTACTCTGCTTCCATTCGAACCCCGAACCTTCTTGAAGAAGGGGTAGGGGACCCTTGTAACAAGTGATGTATGTGAGACATTTTCAATTCTAAAGTGTGTAGAGCAAAACGCAAGCTTCCCAGTCTACTGTGTCTCCTCTAGTTCCCTCCCCACGACAGTCGCTGCTCGTGTCTCTGAGTTAGAAACCCCATATCAGAGAAACTACAGTGACTAGCCTGTAAAGGGCTCTATGCACAAGTCTTAAAGCCGAGGCCGGGCGCAACCATGTCCCGCAAAGGAAATTCCCCACTCAAACCAACAAGAGAACAAAGTGTTAACGCGTGGGCCCGCCTCCCTCCCGCCTCTTCCGGGCGAAAGGGGCGTGTTCTACATCACTTCCTGGAGACTGACCGAATCCGGAAGTGATCCTCGAGAACCTACTTTTCTACAGAGGACCCCGGCAGTCGGCGCGGGTTTAGAGCCATGAGTTGGTGAGTGAGGCCGGGTGGCGTCGGCTGGAGACAGGGCGGCCCGACAGCCCTACTCCTAAACGGTTCCGGGAGCCTCCTCGGTGCTCTCCCGGAGGCTCCATCTCTCGGCCAGACTTCCGAGGATCCCTTAGCCTGGGACCCCGCGTCTGATCCTGTTGCCTGCCCTTTCTCCCATCGCATTTCCCTTCAGCTCCTTGGCGTGAGGAGTCCCTCTTCCCTGTTCTCTCAGCTATCCATTGAGGTGGAGCCGTTGTCGTCCTTCGCTCCCGTGGGCATCTATCTCTACACCACGCTAATCCTCTCCGGAGCGGTTTCTCACCAAGACAGTCTAGGCACAGTTCTTGTGATCAAAAATCAGCTGCTTTCGGGCAACTGGAATAGCATCACCTAACAGTCCTCAAAAGACGAAATTCTTATTAACAATTTAAAAGTTGATTCTCACATGGAAGGGATCAGAATTACAACACACACACACACACACACACACTTTTAATGTGTGATTGGACTGTTTGAATCTTTCCAGGACTGTGACCCTACTGTCCTCTCTCTAAGATAGACATCGCTTAAACTTTATGAGGACCGGCAAACCAAGGAGCCATAGAGTTGGAGTGTCACAGCTGCAGGTGGTGGGGAGCTCACAGCGGATACTTCCTAACATTTGTGATTAGCTATTGTGGAAGGTCCTCTTTTCACAAAAGTTAGTCCTTATTTGTTGTTCTGGATATATATTTTTTTAATGTGCAGTGGGGAAAAGTCATAAATTTTCTATCCTCCTAGGGCTTCTTTAAAGGCTGCCCATGTCAAGGACTTTACCATTAGGCCCAAGAGCCTGTGTGTCCACAGTCCCCACTCTCACAAACTCCAGTTGTTTTCAGTGCATTTGTATGAATACATTGGCCTCCAAGGAAGTATGAGATTAATCAGGCCTCTTTAGATCCCAAGGTGCATTAATGTAGGGGCCGGGCTTGCTCAGAGCCCAGCCTATTATGCAAAATAAGTGCATGATAATCAGCTATGAATGAATGAAATTAGCTAGACACCCTCTGAGAAGGCTTTCACGCTTGACCACCAGTGGAGACTAAGCTTTAGCCACAAGCAGCAAATGTCAGTCAATGTCAAGGATAGCTTTCTAATGTACAGGGTAAACCACTTCTGCCCCTTCCTCCACCTGCTTCTCAGACTGAGATTAATTGGTGGTCAAATGTCAGACAGCTGGAGGAGCAGTGGAGGGACGCCCCCTGCGATGTTCTAATAAGCCCCAGCAGGAGATACTCATTTCCCCTCAACCTCTTGCTCCAAGAGGCCAACAGAAAGCTGGAACCCCTAAAAGCTAACTTCCCCATCTTGTTATAGCTTAGCTAGTGACAGGTCAAGGGGCACTTCTTCAATTCCCTTTCCTAAAGGGAAATTTCCTTAAAGCAGAATTATTTCTTTTAAGTATCAGTCTGTGTACCTCCAGCTTCATGATGCTAGAAATCATCTTGGTTTATGCACCTTGAATCTTTAAATTTCTCTTGCCTAAATTTTTTTTAATAAAAATTAGAAAGTACATGTGCTTTCCATTTAGACTGACATAATTTTTTAAAAAAAAATAGAATAAGTGGAACAGAGATCACTAGAGGTGTCGTTCTCTGGATGAGCTGAGGCAAGTTGTTTTCATCTGTCTTTCAGAAAGATCCCCTCCTCCTCCTCTTCCTCCTCCTCCTCTTCCTCCTCCTCCTCTTCCTCCTCCTCCTCTTCCTCCTCCTCTTTTGAAAAACTAGCATTTTTTTTCAAACCATTTTCCAACAGAGCCCATCAGGTTGGAGAGACTTGGAATTAGCAGCAACTAACAGGGCTGAGGCTGTCATGAACTGATTTGCCAGTACAAGCACATCTCAGTACCTCTTTGGACGGAGGGTCACAACCAAAAGCATGGCTTTGTCCCTGAAGGAAGAGATTCTTTTCTCTTCCTGCTTTGAGGGCTTCTACGTCATCTCTTGCGTGGACCCTGACCCTCTCTCCCAGAGAGGGGACCAACACCAGTGCCTGGGCACACAATCGTACTCAGTTCCTAGCTCAATGGCTGGCAAGGGAACGAGGGTTGGGTCCTTCTGATTCACTCCCAGCGTGGTTTTTCCTGCTCCCAGAATGAATCCATCCATTCATCTGAGACTGGAATTTTCACTAGGGGAAGAGACCAGAGTGACGTAGAGCCGTCATGGGAGGCTGATGCCCAAGGTCAAGTTCACCAAGTACATGGACTATGCCAAGCGTAGTTAAATAAGGCCTAAGGCTGCCATAGCCCATGGTACCCAAAGGGTATCCATTGTTCTGGACGAGGCTGTACTTTCAAAATGTCACAGTGAGAAATGTCCAATATTGATGCCCTTTGCACACTGTGGACTTTGCATGAAGAGTAAGAGGTCTTTGTTGGTTTCTTTCACTGTGCAGGCAGCCTGCACAACCCCTGTTTATTTAGTGAGTACCTGTGCTACCAGCCACCCACCACCCATTAGCCTTCCAGCAAGGCAACTCAGTGGTCCATCCTATTTGGAGGGACGCATTGCATATCTGCCTGTCAGAGCCCTCATTCACCTCTTGGCCCCAAACCAAATGCTCCCCACTTTGTCCTCACCCCGGCTCCATCTGTTTCTGCATAAACATGTGTTGAGTGTGGTATGTAGTGAAAATGAACTACAACTAGGAGTAATTGCAGGCGTGGTGGCACACACCTTCTAGCACTGGGGATCTCCGTGAGTTCAAGGCCAAACTGGTCTACAAAGTAAGTTCCAGGCCAATCAGAGATACACAGTGAGACTTTGTATCAAAAGCAAAGCACAGTGCCTTTTATCCAGCTGTCTCCAAGAATTATAGCTTTCCCTGGATCCATGTACCTCAACAATCTGAGGTTTAAATGACAGGATGGGGGTGGGGTGCTGGAGGTGTCAGGTCATTTGAGAAGGAAAGGGGTTAAAGGTAATAGGGATAACACTGGACTAGTAGCCGAGTACCCCATTCAAGTCCAGGCTCTGTCTCACAGAGTGGCTGGCCAGCCTTTCCAGGTGTTGTTTTCTCCCTCTGTAACATGGAATAGATGATCCCAGAAGACACTTTGCCACAGGAGTCTGCTGGTCCACATGAAGACTGTGTACCCCTTTCTGACATGTAAGCTTCTTCTCACTGGTGGCCTCCTTAGATATTCCTTAGACTCGGTGTGCAGTGTGTTTGGAAGGCGAACCACTGATGTCGCACAGGCAGGGTGTCTCGAAAGTTAGGTGTCTTTTCCTCTTAAGACCTTTTTCAGTTCTGATGGTTTTATGGAGCTTGTACAGCGTGACATACACAGATGATACTCAACCAATATTTGTGGATTAAATGCTGTTAAACATTACAGAGGTGCTGAACATTCAGGGACGTTTGGAAGGCTGTAAGAGTCAACACTTGCCTTTAGCAAGTGCCTGGAAAGTACTGGAAATTATATGTCAGGAACAATTCCAAACAGATCTTAATTGAACTTTGACCTAGCAAGTACCTGCTGTTTCCGTGGAGAACTGAGAACGAGAGGAAGGTAAAAAGAAGCATGTGGGGAAAGTGGTTGGAGAGGTGTGTGGCAGGTGTGCACGGCCAGCCGGCCAGTCGGGAGGCCAGCACAGTGCACGCTGGTCGGCAGAGGTCCCACAGTTACGGCTTGGCACTCCGCTTCGGAGCCACCTTTTGTACTGCTGTCAGTGCCCTGCCGAGGAGTCGAAATTGAGCCTGGCCTTTGGAAAATTAAGGGCTTTTAAGTAAAGAGGTAGGTATAGCAAAAGCAAGGGTTTAGATTATTGTGGCTGTGGCCTGCAAAGCTCAGAAAGGAAAAAAGTCATGAAGGCCGTCTTGGATGATATCTTCCCAATAGTTTTATCACAATTTGTGTGTGTGGTGTATGCATGAGTGTGTGCACCAGAGGTCAATCTTGTTGTTTCTCAGGTAGCCCCCACCTTGTTTTTTGAGACCAGGTCCCAGTATACATGTAATATTATATTGTATTGTATTATATTATATTGTATTATATTATTTATATATATCTAATATATGTATATATAATGTATCACAATTTAAGTTGATTTATATGCCCTGGGTTAGAACCCAGCACCCACCCCAAAAAAAGAAATTTGATAGGTATTTTGCATGGATTGCAGTTTGAAAATTGACTGTGCAGGAGTATGGTCACAAATATTCACACTACAAACTAGCACTTGTCAGTGCAGCAGTGTGAATATGGTGGGGTTTTTTGGCTGGTTTCACTATGTTGATAAAAATATAATTTTTTAAAGGGTGGGTGCTGGGGATGTAAATCGGTGAGTGGTAGAACACTTGCTTAGCATGTCAAAAGCTGTAGGGTCAATCCCCAGAGAGACAGAGACAGCAGATTTCAGGCAAACAGACCAGTGCCATCTCACAGCCAGCGTGGGGGCAAGAAGTGTCTGAGGGGGAGGGGTTATGGGAACCCACTGGGGTGTTGGGGGCTGGAGGGGCAGATTGGGCTCTATGGACCTGTGAGAGTGGAGCCACAGCAGCCCCGACCCTGGATGAACCACGTGCCAGAAGCTAGCTTTGTCACTGTGGACGTCCAGCAACTATGACACACACACACACACACACACACACACACACATACATACATACACACACATACACATACATACACACATACACATACATACACACACACACACGCACACACACACACACACACACACACACACACACACACACACACGTGAAGTGATATAGCCAGGCATAATGGCACATACTTGGAATATTGAGGCAGAAGCATCATGAGTTTGATGACAGCCTGGGCTACAGATTGAGATTTTGTCTCAAAAAAATAAATAGGCCGGGCGGTGGTGGCGCACGCCTTTAATCCCAGCACTTGGGAGGCAGAGGCAGGAGGATTTCTGAGTTCGAGGCCAGCCTGGTCTACACAGTGAGTTCCAGGACAGCCAGGGCTATACAGAGAAACCCTGTCTCAAAAAAATAAATAAATAAATAAATAAATTAAGCAAAGTCTGTATGTGGACAAGGATGAGTCTCAGAAGTATACAGCTGAGTGTAAAAGCTGGTATCTCGGTGACATTGTGCTGCTTACGTAAAGTCTAGACCAGAAAAATGATACTAGGGTTTGCTTATGGACACGTGTAGTAAAAATATGAGAAGGAGAATAAGAAATCAGCCAGGTGATGATGGCACACGCCTTTAATCCCAGCGCTCGGGAGGCAGAGGCAGGGGGTCTCTGTGAGTTAGAGGTCAGCCTGGTCCACAGAATAAGTTCCCGGACAGCCAGGACTACACAGAAAAACCCTGGGGTGGAGGGGGCGAGGGAGAGAGAGAGAGAGAGAGGAATCCTAGGATAACAAAATGGACAGGACTCAGGCTTGGAGCTCCAGCAGCATCTATAAAGTTGGGCACCCACCCTCTCCTGTCTTCGGGTCTTGCTGACCTATTAGAATGAGAACAGACAATCTCAGAAGCACTAGAAGTTTCTCAGAAGTCATCACCAAGCACCTTGAATTTTCTATCTACTCATTTCTTGGCTTTTAAGCACATGCCAGCCTCCAAGCAGCTAGCACCAATCCTCACACTGTTTAGGGAGAAACCCGCTCTGGGTTGTAAGCTGGGGAGTAGCTCGGCCCTGGATGTGGTTCAGTCTGCTACAGGATAGCCACTTGCTTCAAGAACAGCACAGAAGTCTTCTGTCCACTCCTCCCGGGTTACTTCTGTCACCTTGCAGCTCTCTCTCTAGGCTTCAGTTTGGTCTCCATCACAGTACCACTGCCACCACCGTCTCAGCAGAACTCTCCAGACCCACTTACCACATGCCAGGAGCTGTTTCAAGCACTAGACTTACTTAACACCCTTAGCAGTCCTATAGGCTAAGCAGACGTTTGCCCTATTTTATAGGTAAGGAAACTGAGGAAGTTGAGGTGACTTGTGTGAATGTCACAGCTAGTGGTGGGCACAACCAGGATCTGAACCCCAGCATTCTGACACCAGACCTCCCCCCAATGCCATCCCTGTGAAATGCCGGAGTAGAGCACTTCCTATGAGTTAGTGGACATATCAGAAGCATCTCACACAGAATCTGGCCATAGTAGATGCTTAATAAATGCTCACTTTAATTCGGTGGCCTCCTTGTTTACATGACCTGACCCCATGTGGTTCATTCTGTCTCCCCTTCAGAGGGCAGCTTGGGGGACAGCGGGAAGAAGGGATCACAGATGAGCTGGTGGATTGTCCTGGTCCCGAGTACAAGTCAGCCAAGTCACTGAGTCCTGCTTTTTATTTTTAATTATGCACACACCCTCTTCAGATGAATGGCAGGTCAGGGGTCATGTTCCAAGTGTTCTGCTGTGGGACACAGGTGATTCAGGTATAGCCAGGGTGGGAGGCAGCGGTCATAGATAACGGAGGTGAACAACTCCAGCCCTGCTTGCTACCGGCTAAGGATGTCTGTCCTTCCCTTTCTCAGGCTGACCTTTCTCTGGCCTTCAGCATAGCAGCTAGAAAAGAGATCCATTGAGCACCTGTTCCAGCAGTGCTACATGACTCTATAAACCCTGCCTGGCCGTGACCCAGGCCTTGGTCCTCTACTTGTATGATGGTTAAAGGGGCAGGCCTTGTGGACTCCAAAGACAGTGACTGAAGGATGGGGGCAGGGCCAGTCCTAGTCTACTGGAGAAGCTGCTGCCTCACGCCCACCTTCCTCTCTAGCCGAGACAGTGACTCAAGCCCAGACCACTCCCTGGGGAGCCAGGGTTCCAGCCACTATCAACCACCGCCCACTCCTGCTCAGCCTTCCTTTCTTCTCACCCCCACCCCGGCTCTGTGAGGCTCTGTGAGTCTCTTGCACAGCTGGAGATATCCAGGGAGCCTAAATCATTCTGGGGTTCTCTCTACCCACAGGCCTAGATTCCTATTTACTAGAAAATTTTGAAAAGGCAGGTGAGGCCGAGAGTGTGCCGAGGTTTGAACTCCCAGCCATTGCGTATGTGGGTACGGGGGGGGGGGGGGATGCTCCCAAGGAGGCAGGAATAGAGTGATGTGCTGGGGTGACTCAGGGGATCCCCACCCAACCACCATCTGGGTCAGCCTCTTATCTCTGTCCCTGCAGTAGGGGCGGGTGAGGAAACAAAAGATTGAGAAACCTAGCAAATCGAGAATGCAAATAGCCGTTTTGTAAATAGATGTTACACAAGAGCAGGAACTTTTTTGGAAGGTTTTACTGAGACAGACAGAATTAGCCAACTGGCATCATGTTGCTAATAGAGATATTTACTGTTTGAAAGAAGTATATTTGTAGCTTCGGAGAACATCCTGTTGACTTTTCTTTATTGTAAAAAAAAAAATAGAACCCTTTCCCTCTGTACACACGGAATTTGTTTTTTGTTTTCTTTCTTTCCGAGGTGAGGCATGTTGGAGGTTGAGGGCTGTTTTCTCCGTTTTGTTACTGAGACCAAAATATCCTTCCCCTGGCCTCTGGTGCTTATGTTTATAGACTGACCAGCTGAACTGAGAAGTGCCTGCCGTTTGAGAGAGGGAACTATAAGCTTCTTGATTGCTTCCAGAACATAGAAGTTTTCTGGGTAGCAAACCCTACTTTCTCTCTGGGCTACTGCTTGTCCCTCTAGTCCCCAGGGGAGAACAGGAAAAAAGCTGGGTCAGGAGGAACAACTCACTCATTCTGCCACCTCGCAGAGTAGCAGCTTCTCCTAGCCTGACTGCCACGGGGAAGGAGAAGCAGAGAGCCTGGCGAAATGTAGCTAGGCTACGGCTTTCCTCTTGCCCCCCTCCTTGCCACCTTCCTCTGCCCACTGAGAGTATGTCCCATATCAGTGCCAAGGAGCATCCCATCTGCCCCTGGTTTCTAGTTATTTCCTGGGCACAACAGGGTTATATAAAAAATTAACCCAAAAGACTCTCCCTTCATAGTATCGTCAAAAGCTCTTTAGCATAAATTGCCTTGGGAACTGGAGAGACGGCTCAGTCATTAAGAGCAGTTGCTGCTTTTGCAGAGGAACGGAGTTCAATTCTCAGCACTGGAATGATGACTAACCACCATGTGTAACATGACTTCCAGATATCCGATACTGTCTTCTGGTTTCTACAGGCACATTGTACACATGCATACATACAGGCATAGCATTCATACACATAAAATAAAAATGATATATTCTCTTGACTCAAGCTCTGGTAACTTCTCCAGACAAAGGCCATGTCTGATCTGCAGCTGAATGTTGGCATTCCTTGTCAATTTACTTTGATCGAACATCAGATGAGGAACCCAAAAGCTGTTACCTTTTTGTTCTTTATATACCTTTGTCTAAGAGTAGGGGTGGGGGTGGGGGCAGGGCTTGCTTGTATTTTTTTCAGGAATCCTAAATCACAGTAGAGTATAGTATTCTTCAGGACCTGAGTGTGCAACAGTACATTCTTTTTGTTCATTCACTTACTCATTCATCACTGTGGGATGACACAAAAGGTCCGTGAGATCATGGCACGGCCTTTCTTTATTTGTCCTAATGTTTCCAGACCCTAGCATAGCACTTGGCACAAAAGGTGGCTCTTAGTAAGGATGCAGTAAACTTTTACTGGAATTGCACTATACCTAAAACAATACCTGCCAGGACTACAAAGAAGAAAAGCACTCAGCCTTTGTCCCTGATAAGCTATGTATCATGATCAGAAAACAAGATGTAGATACATAGAAGTTAATTAACTTGTACCCTTTACCAAGCAGAACACTTCAGTAATGATAGGATAGTTCAGTACTAGGAAACATATTTGCTCACTTTACCACAGTGGTACATCATAGGAGAGTAAATGGCTCACCCAGACACGTGCTGTCAAGACACTGACTTGCCAAAAATGCAGTCTCTGTGTCTTTTAGTAATCTAGGAGCAGAAAGCTACTTCCTTTCTGTTCACAGGCTTTCTGGCTGAAGTCAGTGATTCCTTCCATATTTCTTAGTGAAAGAGCAAATGCAAAGCCATCTTATTCTTACAAAACAAACAAACAAACAAACAAAGACTTTCTAGTTAACACAGTGACTAGATAAGAAGTAAGCATAGGTTCAAGTATTCATAAAGACAAGGAACATTTTATCATTATTTTCCTATATCTATTTGGAAACCCTAATTAGTCTCCCTTCTGCAGTTGAAATTTTTTTAAGATTTATTTATTTATTTATTTATATATGTGAGTACACTGTAGGTGTCTTCAGACACACCAGAAGAGGGCATCTGATCTCATTACAGATGGTTGTGAGCCACCATGTGGTTCCTGGGATTTGAACTCAGGACCTCTGGAAGAGTAGTCAGTGCTCTTAACTGCTGAGGCAACTCTCCAGCCCAGTTGAATTTCTTGAGCTATACAAGTTAAATATGTAGGTATGGTAGGGTGCTGAGTGGTTGCAAGGTAAATGTATGTAGCAAGATAAAACAAAAAAGAATCCTATTTCATGAGATTAAAAAAAATAATAACCACTATGGAACATACCATATAGAGCTAAAAATTTAGCATTTAAATATTACTTTGGGCTCTTAATAGCCAACTAAATAAACGTAGAGGCCTTATTTAAGAAATAAAGGGAGGGATAGAGTGGGAGAGAGGGTAATAGAAAAGAAACGAAGAATCAAGTCTTGTGACTGAGGGACACAAGAAAAGGACTTGAGTGAGCAGATGGAAATATTACCACCCTAGGTGTGAACTTATGTGTCTATGGATGTAGGTTCTTCACACACTTAAAGTATGATACATCTCTAATGATATTAAATATATATTTATAGGACTTTAGTGTGGAGGGAGGACACAGCAGATGATTCATCTTGAATAATAAAACAAAAATAGCCTTAAATATTACCTGGAAAGTCATGCAATGAAAAGGAATTAATTTTACTGGATGTTAAAGTTTTTTACTTATCTGCAAAACAATAGGAATATTTAACACCAATACATGATTTTTCTCAAAGACATTTTTTAAAGTCATGCCTGGTTGTGCATGCCTGTAATCTCAGCACTTAGGAGGCTGAGGCAGGAGGATTGCTGTGAATTTAATGTCAGCTTGAACTATAGAATGAGTTCCAGGCTAATGGAGGCTACAGAGTAAGAACCTAGCTAAAAAAAAAAAAACAACACTAAAATCCATATGGAAAGAAAGGGGATACAGGATCATCAAATCAGTCTTAAGAAACTTCCCAGTAAGGCTCACTCCAAAGCCACGGGAAACAAGATGGGGTGAACTGTTGTGTAGACTAATGGAATGAAATTGAGGATCTGACACTCAGAGTGTAAACCGGCCTCTCACAACTCAACAGGAATAAAGCAAACCCAGTGTTTGTTTCTCCAGTGATACACATGTAACTCATAAACACATGACAGGGAAAAGATGTTCAGCAGCCTGAGAAAGATGCAAATCCAAGCCACAATGAACTTACCTCTGTGTAAGGGGGGAGGGGGAAGCTAGACCCTAAACTGGCATTGGGCAGTCCCAAGAACCATCATCCAAGCTTCCGTTCCAGACCACAGCAGCTCAGGGGCTGGCAGCTCGAAGTACCCTTAGAGCTGGGTGAAGCTGACCTCAAGGCCAGGATTGGATGAAAGATGCTTCTAAAAGAAAAAATTGCAGAGCCCAGCCATCCCCCACTTCTGCTTTACTGAGAGAAGCCTCTGCTCCACCCTAGCAGAAGGATGAAGGGGTCCCCCCCTTTTTTAAGATTTATTTATTAAGTACACTGTAGCTGTCTTCAGACATTCCAGAAGAGGGCATCAGATCTCATTATGGATGGTTGTGAGCCACCATGTGGTTGCTGGGATTTGAACTCAGGACCTTTGAAAGAGCAAATCCCTAACCATCTCTGAGAGGTTGAACACAGTCAAGGGAAAGAGGACCACAGTGAAGTCAGGAGGATGAAATGTGTGTCCACAGCCAAATGCCAAGACATGCCCCTCCCTGCCAGCACACGGGTGCACACACCCTGCTCCGTCCACCCACCAGCTTCCCGGAATGCTGAGCAGGGTGGCCTTTATTCCCAGTGCAGGAGACTGGTGGGCTCTTCCCTTCCCAAAAGAAAAAAACATGTCAGGAAGATCCCCACAAAAATGTTAGTCAGATGGCTCTTCATGATCAACCCATATCCTCTGTGCCTCAGAATTGTCTTTTGTCCCCAAGTCATATATGTGAGGTATCCAAGGAAGATATGGCAGGCCAATCCATAAAGACTAGAAAGAAAGAGATTGGAAAGGGAGAAGAAACTTTAAGCTGTTGTTACAGTCCACAGAGCCATCTGGGAAATCAAAACACCACCACAAAGGACAGCCCAAAAAGTCAAGCCCTGAGATTAAAAATACGTAAGTGGGGAAAATACAGAAGAAAACCTGGGCTTCAGCCTCAACACTGAGGTGGTGGTGGTAGCCAGACGTTTTATAAGTTGTTATTAACAATTGGATTTCTTTTTGCAAAACACACTGAATTAAACACACTGGAATTAAAGTCATGAAACTAAGTAAAACCTGATAGCAGAAATGCACAAATAATTAGAAAATAAAATTAAGGAAATGTTGAAAAGCAGAGACATCAGAAAACAGAGAGAACTCAGCAAGATCGCAGCAGGTACCAGACAATGGAGGAAAGTCAACGCCAATCAGGGCCTAGAGATTGCCAGCTGCCCCGTGAGAAGCCCGCACGGCAGATGAAAACTCCATGACAAGCCCACCATCCTTTGGACTTGCAAAAAAAAAAAATCACATAAAAAGGGGAGAAATCAGGGTGGCTTCAGATTTCACGGAGACTTCATACTTCCTGGGATGTTGGAAGATGAAAAAGTAATACCTTTGAAGTTCAAAAAGAAATTTTGTCCAGGCATGTGACACACCTGTAATCCCAGGCTCAGAGGATGAGGCAAGAGGACCATACCTGGGAAAATAGAGAAACCCTGACTTAAAACACTATGTAGCCAGGCATGGTGGTGCACGCCTTTAATCCCAGCACTAGGGAGGCAGCGGCAGGTGGATCTCTGTGAGTTCCAGGAAGCCAGTGCTCCATAGAGAATCCCTGTCTAAGGAAACAGCCAGCACAATAGATACTGATGGCATGGGCCCGTGTGCAAATCTCCTACCTCCATGCCTGACACCCACGTAGTAGAAAGAGCTGACTTGGGCAAGTTGTCCTTTGACCTCCACGCATGTACCATAGTATTCACACGTATGCACATACCCAACAAGTAAATGTATAATATTTTTTTAAATCAATGATGAAAACCATGTTGGCATTTTACATGAAAACGAATAGTAATAAATGCTGGTGGGAATGTGGGGAAAGGGGAGCCTGTATCCACTGCTGGTAGGAGTATAAGCTTGTACCACTACTGTGGAAATAAGTACGAAGGTTCCTCAGAAAACTGAAACTAGAACGATGGTATGAGTCAGCCACGCGCCTCTTGGGTCAGTGCGCCAGAGCAATACCTGTACATCCGTGTTAATAGCTGTACTAGTCACAGAAACCAGGGCATGCATTCAACCTATGATTCTGTCAACAGATAGATGGATAATGAAAACTTGGAGCACAGGCACAAGGGATGTTTTTTGCAGCCATAAAGAAAAATGAAATCATGACATTTATAGGGCGAAAAAATGGTTGCAACTGGAAGTCATTATGTTAAGCAAAATAAGCCAGACTCCAAAAGACAAGTCCCATGTGTGCTTTTCCTCTTGCAGAAGCTAAATTTAAAAGGGTGTGTGTGTATCACAAAATTAGAAAAGGGATCATGAAAGGAAGAGAACTTAGGGAAAGTGGGAAATGGAGGGGAGAACTGGGCTCCACATACCAGGAAAACTGAAGCAAGCCTACGGAGAAGGGAACGGCTGAGAGAAGGGGAAGTTCTTCCTTACAGATGGGTGGCAATGCAGCAAGGAAACTAGTCACTTTGTCTGCTAAATTAGTACATTTTTAAATACTAGACTCCAAAATTATGTTGATATATCAAAACATTCATGTTATGGACATTTTCTTTTCTTTTGAAAAGTTAATATCAGTCCATGTGTGCATGTATATACATGTGCAGATGTGTGTCCAGGCAGTAATTCAACCACTCGTTTTTGCCTCTGCAGTGTGTGAGCATTCGGATGTTGTTGTGTTCTTCATCATTTGTATTTTTCCATGTCTTCTAAGTTTCTAACACTAATCAGGTGCTATTTTTGCAGTTAAGAAAAAAACTGAAGGGTTGGGGTTTTTTTGTTTGTTTAGTTGGTTGGTTTCTTGGGGTTTTTTTTTTCTTCTTCTTCTTCTTCTTCTTCTTTTTTGGCTTACTTGAAGAATTACAGCAAGGGCAAAGAAGAGAACAGTAGCCACATTCTCTCACCCAGGACTGACACTGCCAGCATGATTTGCCTCACCTGTTTTTCTTTCAGCCCATGAAAAATATACATAACACTACTGAAACAGTAACCTTGGGTGGAGATAATGGCTGGCAGGGGGTCTTTTTTTTCTTTCTCACCCTTTACTTGAAATTTTCTTGAACCATTCTAAGTAAGCAAAGCTTTAGACTTAAGAGCATCTCCTAGTAAGGTGGGAAGTGGGAAGGCTCCATTCCTGTATGCCTCATTTCCCTGTGCAATCCAAGTAGTGCTGACTACTTAAATTTGGGACAGGAAATAAGGAGAATAGAGTCAGAGAAAGTAGGAAATGGCCACGTGGGTAAAGCAGGCTCACGGTGAGCCGGGAGTGTTGAGTATTAAAGGAGGTACAACTTGATTCAGGCATGTGCCCATGCACAGATGGGAATATGTCCGAAGGTCACAAGAGCCAACTGTAACTCTCTCCATGACCCGACTGAAGCAGTTTTGAGTGTCAAAGCAGTATTGGATTATGAGCCCGCTTATAAAATATCCGTGTGCTCACACTGATATTAATGATGGCCTAAATAAGTAGAATAAATAGTGACTCCCTAGTGGAAATGGGGAGGGGAGGGACCACAGTGGGGGAACTTCTGAAGCACTTCCCCAGCCTGTGGCTCGGTGGGGACAGCAGGGATGTATCATGTCTGCAGTATATCTGTGAGGAGACGTGACAAGAATGGGGTTTTGGTTGTTGCTGTTTTAAAGATTTATTTTTACTTATGTGTCTGTGTAAACGCTCGGCACATGTATGCCAAGGCCAGAGGAAGGCATCAGATGCCCTGGAACTGGAGTTGTAAGTGGTTGTGAGCTGCCCCATGTGGGTGATGGGAACTGAACTCTGGTCCTCTAAAAGAGCAACCAGTACTCTTAACCCACTGAGCCATCTCTCTAGCCCTCAAATCCCAAAGGGTGTGAGGAGACATTCTAGCTGTAAGCCATCTGACCAGTGCCCGTTAAAACTGTCAGTGTCCTCAAAGCCAGGGAAGTCTAACACTGTCACACAAGAGACACTTAGGACCAAATGTAGTGTGGCAGACTGCATGGGGTCCTGCTTCTGAAAAGGACACTGAAGAGAAACTAAGGCAATCTGAATAAGCCACAGATTTTATTATGTCATTCCAGGTTTATTAATCACGAATAATAGACCCTATTAATGTAAGATATTCATATGAGGGAACAGGGCAGGGAGGCAGAGTAATTATGCTTCACAATTTTTCTGAAAATCTAGAATGAAAAAAAAATGTTTATTTTACTTAAAAGGTGTTGTAGCAGGTAGACATGACTTTGGAGCGAGCAAGTTGAAAACTAATGCAAACAGTCTGATAAAATCCCGTGTGATCATCAGTAGCTACGGTGGAGACCTGGCTGCCTGCATGTAGCCGGCTTCCCTTTGTGCTGAAGCATACTGGTCCACAGGGCCTCACCTTTGTTTTCAGGCTCTCCTGATCCCACGGACTCCAGGCATCCAGTACCTAGAACAGTTCTTGAGAAGAACCCTCAAGTGAGTGGCAGAGAGAAGTCAGGGGCCCCGGGAAAGCAGCACAGTGACCCTGAGCCTGTCTTGGTCTCCTTTAAGATCTGTTTCCTTCCTGCGGAGTGATAGAGAGGGTCAAAGTGGCAAAACTATCCCCTTATTCCCGGCTGCTCTGAAAGGCCTGGGATTCCACGCTGAGCTTTAGCAAGGCCGTGGCTCTGTAGGCAACGTCCGCCAGCGTTAGCTTCCTTGGCTACAGTCTGTCATTTCAAACTGAGACTGCTCTGAGGATGCGTCAGGATCCTCACCCCACTCCCCACATTCTTCGGGTGTAAATTGTTTGTAGGTGAGCAAGAGGGCCATCTCATCCCACTGGCTTCATAGTTGAAGAAACTGGGTTTCAGAGAGACTTGCTTTTTCAATGAATGGCCAAGCCAGTGAGACAGAGACCGGGTCTGCTTCCTGGTTAGAGCTTGTTCTGCTACAGCTTCCTTCCCAGAGAACCTCAGCTGCCTCCAGAATGTTCCTCAAGGGGTTCACGCTCATCAGTCATCAGCTCCAGCCTCCAACCTTAGGGAAAGCATTGTGGGGACAGGGACAGGAAACCCAGCTCTCCCTGGCCTTTTCCTCTTAGGCCTGAGAAAGAAGCAACAGCTTTCCTTTTCTCCCTTCAGTTTCACAGCCTACCTTTTCCCATCCGATGTTGAGACGGCTCTAGACACTTTGTTTTCAGCCAGCGCCCAAAGGGTTAACGCTCCAAATTATGGGGCTGGGTTAGCAATAAACAGGAAGTCCTCCAGAAATTAAATTTAAACCGCTGTGACTCAGGCTGGCCCATCCCCTCAACCAGATTGCTGTCTGGGGTTATTATCGGTGGTTAATTATACTGTTGGGGTTAGCACAGTGTTGGTCGGCTTGGGTCAGGTGGAGGCGGGTGCGGGAGAATGGCTAAAGGAAAGGATGGGAGTGGAGCCTAAGGGTTGGTGATAACAGCATTGGCATATTGGTCTGACGGGGGGGGGGGGCCTGGGGGGATTGACAGGCTGGCTTTGGCCTTCTTCCCAGAGCTGGACCCTAGATTCACGTCCCACCTGGAGACAGGAAAGGTAGGGAGACACATTACTATTTCTGTTACTACTGGGATGAGCCGTGTTAAATGCTCACCCCTGGCCAACAATGTGGGCTAACAGGGTTCATGTTGTCAGAACCTGAAAGACATCTTTCAGTTGCCTGTGTCAAGCCACTCACTCCCGAGAGCCGGAAAGGGTCCAGGGGCAGCCTCCTGGCCTTAGGGCAGCCTGCTAAGGTAGGTGGGAGCTGGGCTGTGGCTCCCCTTCTGAGCCCCACCCCAAGATCCTCTGTTAGGCCCACCTACTTCCAGTGAGCATGGAAACCTGGTAAACAGAGCTTCCTAGCAAGTTAAAGGCAGGCTTAGGCAGATTCTTTACCAGGTAAGCCACATTTGATCTCATCTGTTCTTAACTAGTCGTAAATGTTCCTTAATATGTTGTCTCCCCTTAGCATGCCCAGAAACCTCACAAGATCCATTGTAGCCCCTATGGGGAAACTGAGTACCTCTTATAGAGGATGAGGACTGTTGTGGGCTTTTTCAAGGATGTGTTTTTAAGAATAGGGAGCCATATTTCACACTTACTAGTTCCTCAAACAAGATTTACAGATCCTCAAGGCGTCTCCCTTCCCCCACTTTTCCCATGTGTTTAAGTGACGGACCATTAATAGGAATGATGTTTTCGGCAGGCAGGAGCCACCAAGAGTGCATGGCACATGATCTGTCCAGAACCCCACTGGATGCTACTGGATCACATGGGCCCAGACCATGAGGACTAGGGAACCACGTGCTGATGCCCTCTGTGCATCCACTCCTACAGCCCAGCCTACCCCATGTCTCACAGCATCTCTCTGTCTCTTCCTCTTACAGGATTCCATTTAAGATCGGACAGCCCAAGAAACAGATTGTTTCCAAAACAGTGAGTAACCTAGTTCTTATGCCCTGAGACCCAGCCAGCCGCGTCTCATATGACCTGTGTGTGGAACCTCAACCTTCTGGTCTTTTCCCTCAGTACTGGAGATTGGACCAGGACGTTGTGCAGACTAGGCAAGTGCTCTGTCGGTGAGCTACCTTCCGGGCAGAACCTAAGCATTGGCAGTGCACATTTGGGAGCTGGAAGGTCAGAACCCTGAGCCATTGGGTGTAGAACCTGCGGTTTACAGGGGCCTCCTGTCCTGGGTCCCGTTGGTTGGTTCCCCAACTTTGGACAGCTGTAGGTCCTTTCCATCCCAGCAGTCCTGTCCTGGGAGAGCTCTGGAGCATATGCATATACACACCTCCCCTTGCACACGCACCTCACATAGAGCCGGAGGCCTTCATTTCTGGCCATCTCAACTACATAAAAGACCAGGCAGGTTCTCTTGGTGGCCCACTTGTTTTTATGTGCACAGACAGGTGAGGCTCTGCCATGACCCAGTCGCTCTGCAATGGTAACACCTTTGAGCCCACGATATTTATCCCCGTCTTATGTCTGAAGTGGGAGAAGAGCCACAGATCCCAGAACGTTAGAGCTTGAAGCCCATGGACCTCGTCTGGCCTCACCGTCCGGTTTTTCCATAGCGTGGTGGAGATGTTAGATCTGACAGCCCTCTCCAGGAGAGCTGGAGTCTGCGCTTGGTCTGTGGCCCTGCTCACTCCGCCATCTTTGCTTTGGGCTGTTCCCCGCTCTGCAGCCCTGTCTGTCCAGAGTAGCCTCCTCAGCTCCTCACACATAAATGAGGCTTCAGGTTTTAACAGGTGTGATCCTACGTGTAAAGATCAAACTCCATGGTGACAGCTCAAGTTCCAGCACTGTCCACGCAGTAGAGGCCCCCGTGCCCATCCTCTGAGGTCCTTGTCTCCCCCCTTCTCTCCTTGGCTCAGCCGCCAGAGCTAGAGGGAAGAGCCTGTTTTGGCTTGGCAGGAAGTTCAGCACATCTGACCAATGTCTCCATCTTCAGGAAGTCCAAAGTTAGGTCACAGGAAAAAAGCTGGGCTCAACTTAAAAGAGTCGCCCTCAGCCTCATGCAATGGCAGGTTGTAACAGACGCAGTGTCGCCTCCACAGCTGACCATCTGTGGAGCCTCTCTGCTAAGACCCAGAAAGTCTGGGTGTACAAATGCTGGGCTCTAAGAAGTGAGAGGGTGTGGCTTTAAGCCTCCAGAGAGTAATCTCAGCAGATCCAAAAGAAAAGTGGTTTTGAAAAGGGTCTTTTTCCCCCTTTGTTCACAACCACAAACAAGAAGACAGAACTCCCTCCCTCCACCATGGCTTTCATCTTTCGTCGATGGGGCTTTGATCCACAGAGCAGGACGGGCTACAGGGCTCTTTCCAGCTCCTTGCCAGAGTCTCTTGGTGGAAAGGACTTGGTTCCTGGGGTGTGTTTCCAGAGAAGGAATTATTTATTTTAGCTTATGGTTCCAGGGGTCTCAATCCATCATGGTAGGGGATTCTAAATCCTTTACTTGGAGGAATAGCAAAGATTTCCAAGGAAGATCAAATCTCCCCACACCCCCTACCCTGCCCCATAGCTCCCCTTGTCCCCACCCTACACGCCTGTCTAAGTCCTTGCTGGGGACTTGTCATCCTTTAGTCTGTGGTGTCCCTTCCCCCCAAAAATTGAGCAAGCCAGGTAAGAGACTGACTTCCCGAACTCCTGCCTGGCTCTGCCTCTGTTATCTGAGACTTTGGCACATGCCTTAGCCTCTTCGAGCCTTAGTTTCCCCATGTGTAAGGTAAGGCTAACCCTAGTACCTGTGTCACACACATGAAGAGTCTCACACAAACCAGTGTATATCAGGCACGTAGTCCATGTCTGCTCTGTAAGAAGCCCTTGTTGACAACTGGTTTGGCTTCCCCCAAAGCCGTCAAGGACTCAGCCTTGTCCCAGCAGCTCCATCCCCCAGTTCAGTGGAGTTGTAGGCTAGGCCTTTGATCTTTCACCAGCAGTCAAGGTAGAGGGGTGGCTTAGAATGGAGTTTTTGTCTGCACAACATGTTCCCTTCAGTTCCCTGGGGGGTGTTTAAGCATAGGTAGCAGGATCCTGCCTTTTCTGGATGGCTCTGGCTCACCTCTCCACCCCAACACAGGCCTGGCCTATGCAGATGTCTCCAGATCTCTGGCAACTGTCCCTGGACACTGGTGACACACTCTGGAATAGGAACAGATGTGGCTGCCCAGGTTATTGAAAGTCATGGCAGCCGTGTCGTGGGAAGAAATGTTCGTGTTATTATATTCATGGGTTTTCCAGGAGGTTTTTGGCTCAGGGTGCCCTTGCTCTCACTACGTGCCTGTACTCAGGTTCCCAACATGCATTCTGTGATTGTGGAGGCTGAGGCAGGAATGGCATGCTCTCTGCGGGGCTGACCGACGGCACTGAGACCAGGACCACAGCTTCCACCTCCTGAGCCAACTCTAGTCAGTTCCCTCTGGAGCCTCAGAGCATCTGAACACGGAGAGAGAGCACAGACAGAGACATAGAAACACACATCATATCACATACGACACGTGCACATACACACCACACCTGTGTATACACACACCATACATATATCACACACACATATACACATACCACATGCACCTACTTATATATCACACACACACACACACACACACACACACACACACACACGGTTTCCCATGCCTTCCAAGCAAGGGTTCCCTAGGTCTGTGTACATAGGAAAACACAAGCCTAGGTTCCTAACTAGGTAGGTTCCTTACAAAACCAGGGCAAAGACAAGTGGCTACACTGTGCCTCTCCAACAGAAGTAAGTTTAGACTTTGACCTCTCTGATCCTCCTTAGCCCTGGAGCATGCCTGGTGGCTCTCAGAATGCCTCCTCTGCCTCGCTTTGACCTGACACACCTTAACCCGGGCATCAGCGCCCCAGCCCTGCCTGCGGCCTCCTTTTCCCCTTTACCAGGAATTTGGGTTGGGAAGGAGCTCAGCTCGTTCCCTCACTTGGCAGATGCCGAGCTATGCTGGGCAGGCTGGCCTAGGCATTGCCCTTGCTCCTTGGGCCCAGGAGAGTGTAGGGAGCTTTATCTGGGGCTTGATTCTCCCCGTGCTGCCTCCAGCAGCCTGGCCCAGCCCAGTCCCCTGACAGTGCGTGCACATGTGTTTACACTTGCATTGTTGACTGGCCTCCAGTTGCCTTTTGGCAAAGGCATCAAGCATTCAGCAATGTTCAGATCTTTTCCACTTGGCCCTTTCCCTCAGAAGACATGTACCTTGGAATGTGCCTTCAATGGGTCTCTTTATTCTCTCAGCCATCATCTGAGGGCCTGGAATTCTGGTCCTACCCCCAAGTGGCTCTGTCTTCTGGGGAGAAAGATGAAGGACCCTTGACCATGGCTCCTGGAAGCAGGGGAGGTGGTGCTTCCCAGTTCCTGTGAGGCAGCCTTGAGTGGCATCAAGCAAGAGCGTGTGCCCACCCCAGGATGAGACTGCGAGCTTCTCCTCCCCCAGAACAACTCTACCTGGCTGGGAGCTCGAAGGCCCCTCTGTACAAGTCCAAGCAGTCCCCAGCCAGGCAGACCAGGTGCTCGCTGACATCCCACACACATCAGCACACACAGCGTTGCAAAAGAGAAGGCTGGGGGCCAAAAGCGGCGGCAGCACAGGGGCTCAGCCCCCAGCACCCCAGAAGAGCAAGCACATAGGCGGGCCTCCAGGAGGGTTTGCTTTGGGCCAAGACATTCTGAGTTTTCATTTTGTCCTTTTGGAAGTAAATGCTAATATGAAGAAAAGTAGGATACTCAGCAGCCACATGCTCTGGGTTTCGAAGGCCGTCGAACAGTGACACTGCCTAGCATGAGTCCATACTTGGCCACATCAGGCCTGACATGGCTGCCATTTCCCAAGCAGTTCTGGGTGCTGCTCTCCACGTCCCTGTCGGCGTCTCCAGGCTGCTGTGACCCT
Source organism: Tokudaia tokunoshimensis (assembly GCA_036184795.1). Classification (NCBI taxonomy): domain Eukaryota; kingdom Metazoa; phylum Chordata; class Mammalia; order Rodentia; family Muridae; genus Tokudaia; species Tokudaia tokunoshimensis. Next base: position 55,813,495 of record BTHU01000011.1, on the reverse strand, counting down.
CCAGAACCCAGCAAGCAGGAAAGGGACGTGAATGGACACTCTGCAGTCACCGTTGTGGGCTGGGTACCTGGCCGTCGTCACCTTCCCTTAAGGAGCAATGACCAAGGGAAATCACTCTGCTCAAAGATACGAGAAGCTGTTAATGTGAGAGCTCGCTCTCCCTGCCTCTGTTCACTCCTCTCGACTGCCTTCCTGCGGCACGTGCTGGAGGAATAACTAGGCTAGTCCAGCCTGTTGAAGATGGCTCTGTCATCTGCAGCGTCCACTTTCAAGAACCACACAATTAAGTAACTGCTTTCCCCCTAAAGTGCAGGCCACTATGATGGCTTGGTGGAGAAGAGCGCTTACTATGCTGGCTTGACAACCTCTGATTGCCAAACCCACAGCGGACCAAATTCCTGAAAGTTGTCCTCTGCCCTCCATGGATACACCATGCCTGCCCTTGCAGATACATCATAAACACAATAATGATAGCAATAATAAATTAATTTTTCATTACAAAATTCATGATTTCATAAGCTTTTACAATTTTGTGTTGAGCTATATTCGTAGCTAGCCTCTCGTGCAGGCCACAAGTTGAACGGCCCTGGAAGCACACACCTTGAAGGCTCAGGTGCAGGGGCCCCTCATTCTAAAGCGAGCTCCCACCTGATGTGCCACACAAGATCTCTTTTGATGTAACCCAGACCCCACAGCAGACAAATAGGGCCCGTGAGGAAGCTATGGCTGGGAAGGGAAGTCACCTGCTCAGGCCTCACAGCTGGCACATGGCAGAACCCTCCTGCTTCAGACCCGCCCCCTCCTTGATGCCCAGCTGACTCCTAGGTGGGGTCCAGTCCTGTCAGATCACCTTGGCTGCCAGCAGATCTGGGATGAGGAAGGGCACTAAGTGGTGCCCCACTCTGGAATGACAGGGCCGAGGCATGGGCGCCAAGACTTGCCAACTTGGCTGGTTGGCCCCTCTGGAAGGAGAGGCCTTCTCCCTAAGTCACACACTTCTTTAGTTTGGGAACACAGGGACACTGTTGTTAACGATCTGCTGGGGCGTGTAGAGACTGGACAGCAGTGTTGCCGCAGGCTGGGGGAGGGTGTGGGACGAGTTTCAGTAAGCAGGGAGATTTTTTCCACCGTGTTGTCATTGCCCCACTGACTGAGCTATCGCTTGCCTTACAGGTGGAGAGAGACTTTGAGAGGGAGTATGGAAAACTGCAGCAGTGAGTGTCTAACTCCAGGAGGGGGAGATGGGAGATAGCTGGGGACACGTGCTTCTTTCCAGGTCTTGGTCCCTGCCCTGCCTCCTCCTGGCCAGCTCAGGCCCAGTCAGGGGCCTTTCCCGTGCCCTTTGTCCATTTACAGTTAGAGAACAGCTCTAACAGGTGACTGGCCATAGGAAAGCCATCACCGCACAGTCTCTGGGTGGCCGGCCTCCTGCCGAGCCTGAGGTGGCACAGAGGTCTGTGGCAGGCCTTGCACAGAGAGGGGCTTTCCTCCCTGGTGGGCTTCCCCGAGTGCAGGAGGGTGAGTGTCCGTCCCCCCTCGCTTTCAGGCTGGAAGAGCAGACCAAGCGCCTGCAGAAGGACATGAAGAAAAGCACCGACGCTGACCTGGGTGAGTGGCCCTCCCCGTGTCCACCAAGGTAGCCGGAGACAGGATGCTCTGTCCCTCAGACCCTCGAGGGCTAACTCAGAAGTCACTGTGCTCGGAAAACACCAAGTGCTGTCCCTAAGAGAAGGCCTGCATCATCTCCCTCTGATCAGATCACCACCTCCCACAGGGTCCCGCCACTCTCCAGCTTAGTCAGGCAGGAAAACAGATGCTCCCGGGTTCCTGTCAGGATAGTTCTGCAGCCAGCAGAAGCCTCTATTACAAGGCCCTCTTCTGCCGTGGGGTCAGGGCCAGAGGAAAAAGACAGCATGGCCTTCCGGGCAGAAGTCGGCAGCATGGCTTTCCCATGGCAACAGCAGCCGAGGGGTGCTACGCAGCTGAGCAGGAGAGTCAGCTAAAGTAGAGCCAGGAAAACTTGAGGATCATTCTGTCATTGCTGAGGACACAGTGCTGAGGAACCAGCAGGTGCCAGCAAACAGCCAGGGCTAAGGAGGGCTCTTGGCTGAAGAGACTTGTTCAGGAAGAACTAGGCCCTGGGGCCCAGTGATTGAGGCAGCTCAGGTCAGGGAGCGCCAAGAGGCTGTGTCACTGAGTGACAGAGAACAGAAGAGAGCGTTCCCATACTGTCCCCACCAAGCACTGCCCTAACAGTCTCTAACCCAGCACTGCCCTTTATTGTCTGAAAAGTACCCACATTTGCTGGTCCTCAGCCCTGTGGCTTGCTGTGATGGTAAAGTTGTGTGTTGGTGTAAAGCCCCGAGAGCAGCGTGGTCGCCAGCGTGCTTCTAGTACGAGCGACAGTACTCCCACCAGCACCCGCCACACCACGGCTCCTGCCAAGTGGACCTCAGCATCTCCTCCATAGACTCCAGAGATGCAGAGAGAGGGATGTCTCTGCAGTCACCTTATCATAGGGACTTGAGAGAGACAGGTTTGACCAGGGGAAACCACCATCTCTCATTTGACAAATGCTGGTTGAGAAGCAACTTGTTCCCGGCACACATCTCAGTGCCTGGGATTCAGTAGTCAGTCAAGACAGGAGCCTCCATCCCGGGAGAGAGGGATGTAAGAAATCAGGGTATATGTATTATAGCACCATGCAAAGGCCAGTGTTGCTTTAAGTGGGGTGAACAGGGAGGCCTCTCTCCCGAGGTGCCCCTGTAACTGAAGGGATAAGGGAGTACTCTGTGTAGATGTGCCTGGAGAACATTTCAGCATAGGCCCTGAGGTGGAATTTGACCTTACCCCAGTGGCTGTGCTCGCTGGCCTGAAGGCAGAGGGAGGATTGAGAGCCCGTCTGTGGTTCCTTCAGCTACTCCACATAAAGATGTCTGTGGTGGCCACAGAGCTTGTACAGCCTCAGAGGAATCCCACCTCCTGCATGTTCGGAATTCAAGATGGCAGAGCATGTGAAATGTCCATCCTTAAAAGGAGGGTCTCGCTTTGTCAGTCACCTGGCTTGGGGCAGAGGAATTTTTTGGTTTTGTTTTTAAACCTCCTATTTTCTTTCTTTTGTAAATCATGCATGTGTTCATGTGGGTATGTATGCACATGAGCGGGCCACTTTATATGGGTACTGGGAGCTAGGCTTGGCTCCTCTTGAAGAGCAGCAAGTGTTCTTAACCACTGAGCCATCTTCCCAGTCCACCTTCCCTGCCTTGCCTGTTCTGGTTACTCAAAGCTAGAAAACAGCCAAGGGAATCTTCACTGCAGTAACCAGCCCTGTCTCACTGTTTGACCAGCTGCCCCAGGAGTAGAATCCCAGTTTGGGTAGCACCGTAGTATCCAGATGTCATCTGAAAGGTCATAGGCTAATGGGCAGCACAGAGTGGGTTGGGAGTCTATTATGATTCCACTTGCCGTGCAGTGACTAGCGCCCACAGACTTGGAGTTGCCCCATTTTTGCCAGATACTAGTACTTGGCTGGTTAATTACACCTTTATTCATTCAGTGGACACTTTGAACAGCTTCTGATCAGAAAGACAAATGCCTTCCCCGGAGCAGCTATTGCCAAAGGCCTGGCGGACCCACCATCCAGGGTTCAGGAAGCCATCTCCCTTGGCTGTGCTGCTGACCTTCCCTGCCAACCCCAAGGATACGGGAGAGTCTGAACATGACTTCCACCTCACTTCTGGCCCCTCCTGTCTGCAGAGTAGGCATGTCCTGAGCCAGGGGTCAGGTTTGGGAGCCGATCTGTTAAATGACTTTCGGGTCTGACTTACACGGAAGGCCTTCACGGTGAGTGCTCCTCACTGCCTTTCCTCAGGCGAGTGGCTGGGGCCTGCTCTCCAGATAGCTGTAGTATCCGTGGAAATGGAGTGCAGGATTTTGTTTCATAATGAGAAGTCTGTTGTCCAGCAGTAAAGTTGGGCCCGAGGGGTGACTCCTGAAGCCTAGGACCACTGGGTCCAGAGCAAGGCGCAGAGCAGCCTTTCCCAGGGCCTCTTCCTCTAGCACACACTGTGCATTCAGGGTCTGCTCATGGGTGACAGCAGGGTCGCTAGGGGACTGCCAGTTTCAGGTAGTGGGCCATGGACTCCCTACACAGTTCCTCAAGGGCAGAAAGGCTGCGGACTGGAACTGGGATCCAGGACGGTGTCTGCATTGTACTTCAGACCTGGCCGTGCCCAGGAAGTGGCCCAAGCTAGTCCAGCACCTTGACTTCATGTGGTCCCAGCAGGACGAGGCCCAAGAATGTGAGAGTTAGGATAGGTGGGACGAAGGCCTTCCACTAGCCAGTGACTGTTAAGGTTTTGGTTTGGTTTGTTTGGCTGTTTTGTTTTGTTTTGCTTTAAATATTGGGGAAAGAATAATAATAGAAGACATTTTCAGACATGTTTGCAGTTCTGTGCAGACTTGTATTTTCTTTTGACTGTGTTGTTTGTAATCATTTCAGAACTGTTTCTTACAGTATTTCTGACAAGTTTACCTTTCTGGTCCCCTCACACAGCAGGCTTTCTTTGCTTGGTAACTGTAACCCCCTACCATGATGGGGATGTCTAGTGGGGCCTGGGCTTCTCCTCTCCCACAGGCCCTTCTCTGGGAGCTGGCATTGGGCATGGGCTGTCTGTTCCACTCATGGGATGGCAAGGAAGGCCCCACCTGTAACCAGCTGGAGGTGGGTCTCCCTGCATCCATTCTAAGACACTTTTTCAAGTTAGTGCCCTTGCAACCACAATTCTGTCACACTTGCTAATATGGTGGCTTGATGGTCAGAAATTTTTTCTTTCTCAGTGGTTTATACAGTAACAGTGTGCCTTGAAATCAATAGCATCTTAAATGCTGTGACACTCAAGTAATAATAAACAAAATAAATCCCAGCCAGGTGTGGCCGTACATACCTGTAATGCCACCACTGAGGAAATTGAGACGGAAGATCACTACAGACTGGAGGTCCATCTGGGCCACACAGTAAGGCCAGCCTTGACTACAGCACCCAGTGGCATCTAAAACAACAGTAACAAAAACATCTGTCTTCTACTGCTTCTCAGTCTTTTTGCCTAAGATCATGTGCAAAGCTTGTCTTCTCTGATACTCAGCCAGATGTGTTCAGAAACTGGTGTGTGCCATGTTGGGCCAGGTCCTTCTCTAGGCCCTCTGCCTACTCTTCTGTGAGCAAATATGGAGAGCTAAAAATGAGCCCCAGATCAAGAACCTCAAAGCTCCCACTGGGTCTCATCTTCCCGTGACTTCCAGACAGCCCACAGGACCTCAAGGAGTCACCCTCTGTCCCGGTGTGATAAATGGGCCAGCCTTAGTGTACAGTAGACTATAAAGAGTCCCAAGTAGGCAAGCAGCTCACCTACAATACAGGTTCTTGTATTCTGGAATTATTGAGTTAGCATCTTTGGAACAGAAATATGTCGTTCGTGCAGCTTACCATCCTCCTGGTCCTAGAACAACCTAGGAGTTTTGCTATTCACCCATACAGTACTGTATGCGTGGTAGTTGTGGGAAACACTAAGGACCATGTCATGTGGCTTTTTGGAACCTCATTGTTCTGGTAGCTATAGCATAGGCAGAGGTGCTGAGGTCAAGAAACAAACACTAAGGAGACCTTCAACCCTGTCCGTCTGGGAGCTCACAGAGCTTTTAACTTCTTAACAGCCATGTCCAAATCTGCTGTGAAGATATCCCTGGACCTACTGTCCAACCCACTGTGTGAGCAGGACCAGGACTTTCTGCGCATGGTGACAGCCCTAGACACAGCCATGAAGAGGATGGATGCCTTCAACCAGGAGAAGGTGACCAGGTCTTGCTGCCAGTAGCCTGTGCTACTCACCCCTTTCCCCTGGGACATAGCTGGATGCAGTGACCATAGGTTGAAAGTGGTACTGGGCTTCAGCCTTCTAAAGCCTGATTGCCTCAAGCCCAGCTCTTCCCAAACCAGCCTGGACAGATGCCCATGTCTCCTGTGCTTACAGCAGCTATGCTCTGCAGGACAGTTCCATCCTTCCACTCTGAGCAAAGCTGTTACAAACCTTTGCCTGTAGCCCTGATAGGAAACGTGTTAACCTGAAACCAGACCCAGCCCTAGGTGTGGCCCTCAGGATTCCTGGTGGCTTCTCTGCCTCCTCTGGCAGCAGAATATGGATACTATACAGCCTGTCCTACTCCATCCCCTCTTGCTCAGTCCTCGGGGGACAGCAGATCAGCTAGCCACTTGGAAACCAAGGAGGGTGTCTAGCGTTGTGGCCTCTGAGGAACCTGGGACCTCCTCTTCTAGGACGAGGCTGAATCTGAGTTTTTCTTCTCACAGGTGAACCAGATCCAAAAGACAGTGATCGAACCCCTGAAAAAGTGAGTAAGATCATCCAAGGAAATGGGCCTCAAGGTACTTGTGGGGACAGCAGATCAGCTAGCCCCTTGGAAACCGAAGAGCATGTTTAGCAGTGTGTCCACAGCTTCCCATGACAAGGGACAACAGGGACACCAGCCATACAGCCTGTCCCGTGGTTGAGGCTCCTGGTCGTTCCAGGACACCAGCACTGCCCAGTCACAGCCTAGGAGCAGGGACTGGCTAATTTCTATGGTGCCAGACACTGCCCTGGTGGTCGTGTGGCCCCTTCCCTTTTGCCTCTGGTTGGGCCCCTGGGAGGCCCGGTGCTGGCTGATTTCAACTTGTAGAGATTCTGGCCAGCGCTCAACAGACATGAGCAAGGCCTTTCATCTCACAGCCGGCCTGGGATGCAGCTGCCTGCAGCACTTTGTGTTGGAAACGTGGGGGTGGCCGCACATGGCGAAGGGCGCAGCAGTGGCAGCAGCCGCATCCTGCTTGGGAAGGTCGCCTCACTCATGACCTGCGAGAGCAAGGAATTCTGGAGGGCTTATTTTTTTTGGTCCTGCAGGCCCTGGTCAAGGATCAGACAGGTTTGTCCTGTGGGTCCCCAGGGGAGGAGGCTGGCCCAAGCCTTGCCTTGAAGCTCTCAAGTGCTTCCTCTCTCCTGGCCTCTCCCAGCCTGCTCTGACCTAGAAAGGCTCCCACTCTGCGCCAGCAGCTGCACTTTATTACCCCTTCCGTGGTGGTCCCTGGCAGTTGCCTTGCCAGGGCCGGGCAGTGAGCCTCGGCTTCATTATCATTAGCCCAAGATCAAGCTGGAGGGAGATGAAGAAAGCCGTTTTTTGATCCTACAGTCTTTGGGTGTTGGGGAGTGCTGAGTTATTCCTTCCCTGTTCAGGACCAGAGGTGGGATTAGGAAAAGCCCTCCTAGCTTTCTCTGGGCTCCTCCCCAACACTGGATACTCAGAGCACCCGCAGCCATCAGGCCAGGCCTGACCCATGCCCACCACCTCATCAGCCTGGCCTCTCGTACCCCTGCCTCTTGGTCGGAGTTCATCTCCAAACCGGGGAACCCTACGTGGGGACCTGAGTGCAGAGGAGCTGATCATTTGGTCTGGTCTCAGAGCTGGATGGAAGGATCTCAGAGGGAAGCGCCTCTGTACACAGAGCTCTGATGTGCTCGAGATGCAGGGGGCCCAGAGGCAGCCACAGGCACCCGGAGTTGGCAGAATATGGCAGGACTGCCAGCTCAGAGAACTAGGGGGTTGACTACCTTCTCGATTTCACAACCAACGAGGCGGCATTGAAATTGGATCCCTGGCTTCTTCAGCCAAGTAGAGAGAAACCCCGGCTGCTTCCCACCATGCTAGCTAGCGGCCCACCACCTGCCAGGAAGGTGGGGGCGTGGCAGAGGGGGCGGCCACCATCTCTGCCATGGATCCGCTGACCTCTGTATGAGCCTCAGGCCTGGCTGCCTGGCGGACCTGGCTGGCTTCTGCAACCCACAGCCCACAGCCGGCATACAATCCCCCGTGACCACATAAACCACCGCTGCCCGGTCCCTCCTCCCCACTTGCCTCCTTATGCCAGGAGAGAAGCTCCCAGGGACCCCAGCACCGGAAACAGGAAACTGCAGCTTTCCTGTCCTCTAATGAAGATCATGGCCACCCTGTCGCCCCCAGTATCCCCCGCAAAGGGGGCTCAGTCTCTAATCCCCCAGTCCTTGGTTGTTCACATGTCGGATGGGGATGCTTTCAATTTCCCTTTCCTGGTGGGTGGAAGATCCCGGCTGTGTGGGCACAGATGAGGAATGGCAGGCATTCCCCACCAGGCCGGCTGCTCCCAGCCCACCTCCCAGCCGGCCTCTTTCCCTCCCCACTCTCTCTTCACCCCACGCTTTATCTCCCTGGGGAGCGAGCTTGGTGTTCAATCCTATGCCAGGCAAGAAACGGGTGCCTCCTAGGTTGGGCTCTCTGAAACCCTGATGCAGACCTAGGCCCACCTCCCATCTTTGAAAATCAATGTGATTCAGATCTAGGCACTCACGAACTTGGAACTCTGGAAGGTGGGTCGGGTGTGCGTGCTGCCATATTGAGCAGGACTGTCCCAGCCACTCACGCGGGCCTGAGTCTGTTTCCTCTACAGAAAGAAAGCCAAGCTGATTCCTTGGTGTGGTAGAGTTGGTCCCTAAAAGCAGGGCTAGGTGAGCTAAGAGTGCATGGAGCATGCGGGTGTGTGATCTGAGCAGGGCCGGGGAACAGAAGATGGCCCACCTCCTACCACTGTTCTCAAGGGACAGTTGAGACTTGCAGAGGATTGGACTTTTCCACCGTGTGCCTTTGGAGGAGACAGTAGAAAATGTCAGCTTTGTGCTTTAAGGAGAGCTGGACCCACGTGTCATCCTTGCCGGGAGGTCAGCAGGAACCTCCAGACACAGAGGACCAACCTGTACCTGTCTTAACCTCCTGCACCAGCACCCCAACCCTAGCTAGTCCCCATGTAGAGTAGATCCTGCTGTCAGGCAAGACCTGTCCACGGCTGAGAAGAAGACAATAAGAAAGTGAACAGGAATTCCTTCCCCATCACCTTAGGATAGGCAGGCACTCTTCCTGTGAGTGGCATTAACAGCCCCTCAGATGAAAAGAACATGACACCTGTCCCTTGACTCAGGGGCTCCCAGTCCCAGGTCCAAAGCTACCCAGATTCCCCGTTGTTAGTGATTCATCTACAGTTGCCTGAACTACTAAGGAAGCGCAGATCGATAAATCTTCATTTGATTGAGAAGTACTGCTGCAGGAGACAAGTTCTAAGGAAGCCCCGCGAGTCCCCAAGAGTCAGGAGCCACCAGCAGGGGCAGCAGAGACACCACACTCTCTGAGGCTGTAAGCCCTGGTCTGTGGCAGCCTTGGTCACCCAGCTCTGCACTTCCACGTACACTTGCCCCACTGTGCCCTTCACGAGCTGGCCAAGACACGACAGCATTAGTGTCCCTGGGAGGTGTGACTTGGTCTTGAAGATGACAACCATGGAAAGGGGGCGGGACCATGAGCTAAGGTCTAAGTTTTGCTGAGACTAGCACGTATCTAGGGCTGCATGACCAACTAACATTGCACCAAGGCCATTTCACACCTGCAGGATACCCTTCACATACTGTTTTCTTCCTTGTGATGCACTCCCCACCCCCCATAGGTGAATTCCAGTGAGCAAAAGGGAGATTGTGAGGCCGGACAGGAAAACACTCCACCTCTGCCTCCTGTCTGTCTCTCATTCTTACCCTTTCTCTGACCCTGGCCCTGAGGCCAGCGGGCAAGCTGCTCGGGTCCTTTGTCCTCCTGGGCTAGAGGGAGGGGCAGGATGGTAGGTTCTCGGGCTGGAGGCACCTGTTCCCTGAGCCACATGCCCAGCTGCCCAGGAGGGAGAGGGGCTCCAGAGCAGCTGAATCACTGGGCACAGCTGTCTTGATATAGGCAGTGATGGCTCCTCCCAGTGTGACCCATGGTGCCTGGTCCCCACGTCTATTTTGCACATTTCACCTGATGCCTGGTCAAGTTTATATTCTCTCTTCTCTAGCAGGAGTATTCATTACTCCCATCTGTGTGTCCCTGACTTGTTGAGGCTTTTCAGTACCGAATTTATGATCACGTGCCTCCTGTGGTATGTGAACCTACTGAAGACAACCTTAGCAAGCTCAGATGTTCTCTCAGCTCTGGGGCATGTGAAAGGCTGCCCTCAGCCCCCCTGATGGGCATCCCAGTGAAAAGATGCTCATCCCTGACTTCCATTTGCTCTCTGGGCCCTGCCTAGATAAGCTGACTCTTGTGGTCTTAGGTCACCAGCTGTGTCTCTCCACCTGAGCGACCAGAGGTGTTGAGTCTCTTGGTTGCTTGTCTATATCATAGCAGGCTGGGAGAACTCCTGGCTGGCACAGTGGGCACCACATGGTGTGGTAGGAAAGCCTTGCACAGCACTAAGGCCAGTTCCATGTCCTCACGGCTCTGCGGTCAAGGGAGCTGCCCCATTGTCTCGCTCCCAAGAGACCTACTTGCAGAGTTATCTCACCTCCACTCCTCATCTGTGTCAAGAAGAACATTTACTCTTTCCTGGGCCCCCCAAAAGTGTCTCTCCCCTGGCCTGTCCAAAACAGAATGGCCTTTCATGAGGGAAGGGGGGGCCTTGATGATGGTAACACTCAAATGCCAAAACATGGCGTTCCCTGCATGGCCAGTCAGTCATCTGAGTGGTCATACCACACTCTTTTTCAGTCACATTGGGTAGGAGGGGCTAGGGCCATCTTTCTAAAACGTGTTTTTCCGTTTGTTCTTTTAGTAGGAGAACCATTCCCTTTGTGTTTCCTCACAGTGTAAAGGAACCCTCGGCCAGGATCTTTCTTTTCTGTCACCTGTCAGTGGCATTGTGACGTAGTAGAAAAGGTGTTGGCAAACTCGGATACTCATAGTCCTTTCCAGACCATCACTACCTGGTTGTGGCCCTGGCCTTCCCCTGTTGGTTTGGTCTGGTTTGGTCTTTAGTATATACAGGCGGATCCCAGCCCTGCTGACCTCATGATGAGACTCAGCGGCAGGACAAGGAGCACCGTCAGCCACAGCCTACCATTTGGGTCTGAGGAGAGCCCTCAGTACTGCCTGCTACTCCTCATGTCATCCCACCTGTACAAGCCCCAAAGCCTCAGAGCCTTATGAGACTGGCACATAGTAGGTGTTTTAATAGTAGCAGTCGCACATGTTTTTGGGTAAGTAGTGACTGTTGGTCGGATACACCCCTACCTGAAAAGCCTGTTTCCAACCAGGCTGTGCCCAACAGGTTCAGCAGCATATTTCCAAGCCTCAACATGGCAGTGAAGCGGCGGGAGCAGGCCCTGCAGGACTACGGGAGGCTGCAGGCCAAGGTGGAGAAGTACGAGGAAAAGGAGAAGACCGGCCCCGTGCTGGCCAAGCTCCACCAGGTACAGGGGGGCCGGAAGGGTGGGGGAAGAAGCAACGGTAAACAGAACAACCGTTGCCACTGGGCCCTCCTTCCAGGACACTGGCTATTCCCACCCACACCCTCTCCCCCCACCCCGCCCCCCTTAGTGACAGCCCTGACTCCGAGATCTTGTTCCCCAGGCCCGTGAAGAGCTACGGCCTGTACGGGAAGACTTTGAGGCCAAGAACAAACAACTCCTGGATGAGATGCCACGGTTCTATGGCAGTCGACTGGACTATTTCCAGCCCAGCTTTGAGTCCCTGATCCGGGCACAGGTGAGAGAAGGCTCTTTCTTCCCTTGGGGAGTCATCTTTGTAGGAACCGACTTCCCGTTAGATATAGCCATGCTCTGCACATGCGGAGGCCTAGTCAGCCCCGGTACAAGCACCGGTACTGTACTGGAATTTCTGTTGCGTATCCACTCAGTCCCAACCCTATGATAGACGGGGTTCCTTTTTGTTTAACCCTTTACCCCTTGAGTTCTTCCTCCCGTGCTCAATCAAGCAAGCAGCAAGAGCCCAGATTACATCTTTAGCTACCACTTTTAACTGAGCAGGTCCTTTGCAGAGGTAGTTGAGAGGCCAGTAGAGGTGACTGCTTGTGAACCCAACGGGAGAATTCCATTAGCCAGAGACCACAGGAGTCTTAACTTTCAGTGTCCTAGGGAGGGGTTCTGAATAGGCTCTGAAATGCTGGCCACTAGATATGAAGTGCCCCCTAGTGGAAGACAAATGGGAGTGCAGGCCAGTATAGGGGTGGTAGCCAGAAAGAGGGTAAGACACAGGTCGGAACCCAGTGTCTCCTGCTACTGGGTCCAATTGGGGTGGCATGCAGCTCCTGCCCTCCCCTCACTGTTCATCGTCAGGCAATGTTTAGCTAGGATTGTTCTCCCCACTGGCAAGTTGGGAGAGGCTACTGGAGCCCGGAGCAGGGCCTTCCCACACAAACGCCCTCACTGATCACACACAGGTGCTGGCTTCCATCTCCAACACTCACTAACCACCAAGCTAAGGCTTCTTGTCCCCAAGTTCTGCATGCCCTGCTTCTTGTCTTAGCTGCACCGCTGCTGCCCTCCAGTGGACACCATCATTCCTTGTTGCTTTCATAGTCCCAGGGTCAGGTAAAGCCTGATTCCCTCTTCCCAGCCTTCATCTGGAATGACACCCAAAGCTGTGGAGTAGAGTGCCCATTAAGAAGCCCAGACAGAGCCTGGGCTTGCTAATGGTCCATGTTTTCAGTCCGGTGCTCTCTAGGGAGTGAGACAGACGACAGAAGGGCGGTGGGGGGAGGGGGGGGATGCTCTCCTGCGGTCCCTGCACGTGAGGGCCGCCTTCCAGCCGCTGCATCCTCTGTTTGGATGAGGCGTGGATTTACAGGGGAAGATCTTGGCCTGCTCTCTTTTGCTGCCGCCTGCGTCTGCTTTCAGTGAGCTGCATACACCATCCCCACCCCCAGATCCTTAGAGGAAGCTGCAGGGTGCCCAGGCTATGGGGTACCCCGTAACCAAGCAGCAGGGTAGCCAGAGTTGTTTACCATCTCTCCCTGTGCCAGCCACCTTCTCACCCGACTGCGGCTGCTACTAGTCACTAGAGAAGTGAGCACTCCTGGTGACTCGCCAGGCACTGTGTCCCAGCCAAGGACTTGGGGCCCCAATGCTTGGCCCAGTGCAACCTAGCTGGGAGTACAAAAGAGACCTCCTAGGATACCACTTCCCACTGGCCCTTGCTGCACAGCCACCCTCCCAGTCCCCATCATCTGGATTCTCAGATGGAAGGAGAATCCTAGAGACATCTCAAAGTTGAGGTGCTTGAGGAATGTAGAACACTTTGATGAGGGTGTGTCATGTCAGGAAGTGGAAACTGAGGCACAAATGGCCTCTGGCCTCCATGGAAGTCGCCATCTATCATATAGAGAAACCCCTCCCTCTGCTCTTGGACCTGCCTCCCGCTTCTCACCCTGTCGCTCTCACCACATCTCGGGCTTTTAAGCATCAGTGCTGCTTTTCTTCCAGGCAACTTAACCTGGGTGCAATAATTAGCAAAGCTGGGAAGGGGTGCAGTCTGGGGGCTGACACCTCCCTTAACTGGACTTCTAGAACCAGCTCCAAGACTTGGGGAGCCAATTTCTGCTGTGTTCTTTTTCCATGACCAAAAGCCCCTGACTCCTCTCCCCGCTTAGAAAAATCCGTAAGGCCCAGGCCTGCCTTTGCCCACACCCTGCCCTCTGACACCCTCGAATGCAGTCCTCCCACCCAATCTAGCTATTTTGGTCTTGACAAACCTTTCTCTGCAGTATATATTTCCAAAAGCCCCAGCTGTGGTTCCCCCATCCCTAGGTTGCTGAAATAGGGTGAAATGTGAGAGGCAGTGATGGAGCAAGTGAGACCCCCCCCCCAGCCAGAGCAACCATAGGCCCAGAACCAGGCCCTGCTTGTGCCCCTCGGCTGCTTTGCTAAGCGAGTGCAGTGCAGAACTGGAGTCCGGTTCCTGCCAACAACTCTTCCTCCTACCCAGGTTATATACTACTCAGAAATGCATAAGATCTTCGGGGACCTGACCCAGCAGCTTGACCAGCCAGGCCACTCCGATGAGCAGCGAGAGCGGGAAAATGAGACCAAACTAAGTGAACTCCGAGCCCTCTCCATTGTGGCTGATGACTGAGCCCGTCCCTCAGGAGTCCTTAGACTCTTTGGGACATGGATGACATCTCTATAGGCTTTGCTCCTAGCGGGCATGGATTCATGGACCTCCCAATGGCCAGGCAGTTGGAGACAGGTGGTCACTATTCTACCTTGCCAGTTCTCTGACTTAAATGTCTCCATTTCCTTGAGCCTGATACTAGGAGCCTCACAGGCTGCTGTTTCTCTGTGCCCAAGCCGATAAGCAATGTAGAAAAACCCTGGGGCCCTTTTTACTTCCAGAACCGTCCAGAACGTGCTATAGTGTCTGGCCCACGGGAGCCTTTGGAAGGGCCTGGGCTTTCTGTGGAACTTGAGGCCTTAGCTGTCTACCTGCAAAGGACCTACTCTAGGAAAGCCACCATCCCCTCAGGACTCTATAGACTGTTGGGTGAGGCACGGTGCCCTGGGTAGCAGAACTCTGGTTTCTCAGCCTCTATGGGCCCTTCATGCCAACACAACCAAAGCTGGTCCCCTACAGGTCCAGCATAGGGACAAACCCCAGGTGTCTAGCTTGCCCTTGAACTGGGACTTTGTCTCTAGCTGTTCACTAGAAAATGTTACACGTTGAGCCGCTGCCCTCAAAGCAAGGCTTCTGTCTCCCCTGTGTTACTGGAGTTTTATTTTCAAGTAAAGTTTTCCAGTAAACAATAGTGTACTTTAGCTGGCACCACGAGGGAGCCACCACAGCTTTGCCTCAGCCCTGCCAACTTGGCCGAGGGCCTTCACTCAGTCACAACCTGTGGCACTCACTGCCTGCCTTCTAGAGAGAACTGAGGACTGGCAAATAGGGAGGGCACAGACAGCTTGAAAGAGGAGGAGAACTACAAAGACTCACACTTGGTTTGTTTTTTTCACTTTGGTTTATTTAAAAAACAAAAAGCCAAAAAAAAAAAAATACCAACAAACAACTTTATATACAAAGTCAAACTGAAACCATGGATTGTGGAAAGAGGCAAGAATTATGGGAAATGGAAAAGGGCTAGGCCAGGGCCAATACCACATTCTGAACATAAGAGCTAGAGAAGGAAGTGCTGGTTCTTCTGGCAAGTTGGGGGCAGCTGGGACACAGTGTTCTATTGGCAACCTTGACCCAAGCCCAAGTGCTTCTTTGAATGGGCTCCGTCACCTAACAGACCCGGAGCCTGCGGGACTCGTGCCGCCCAGAGGACGGGCATTCTTGGCTGCAACGACTCTGCCCATTCCTCCCATTTGTTGGCATTAGACCTTGTTCTGGGCTGGAAAAGCCTTTTCCTCCCGTCTTGCTCTAAAATGGACGAGGACAGGAGACAGCACAAGACTACAAGGGTCCTGGGAGAAATTCCAAGATTGAGGGCAAAATGACATTCTAGGGGTGCAAAAGATGTTGTATTTAGTTGTAGCTGGAACTGGGGTTCCTTACATTTGCATCCACACAGCACAAACCCCATACTGGCAGTTTGATGTCCCCTGCAGAGGCTGAGCACAGAACTCAAGCCACCCCTGCTGTGGCTCCCAGGCCCTGCTCCAGCTGCTTTCTGGTACCAAAAGGGCTCTAATGTCATCAGGCTCCGTCACAGACCTCACCAGGCAGCCACTCAGTTGCTAGGCGTTGGCTCTTCTTTCTCTACCCAGCTGTCAGCCTGTGTGAGCACATGTAGCAATGGTGAGGACAAGGCTTCTCCCATGTCCTGCCACTAGAGTACAGAGCACTGAGAGCAGCTGAGTCTCCTAGGAACCCGGTGCATGGAGGACCAGCCCAGCAAGGAAGGGCCGGCTATCTCCCAGGCCTCTCCACATACAGGCCAGCTCCACCCTGCGGTTTTGTGGCATCACCACAGGAACTACAGCCACCCTTTGGCCATCCTACCTTTTCAACAATCCGCTGCATCTCAAGGTGGAGTGGGGTCAGGCGCCTGCGGAAGTCCTGCATCTGACGCTGGAGCTGGTTCTTCTGTCGTTCCGCTGTCCGGGCTGTCTCCTCTGCCTCGGCCAGCCGGCTCCGCAGCTCCTGCATTTCTGCTGCCAGTGTCTTATTTGTCACTTCCGTGGCTGAGAAGCGGTTATGGCTCTCCTCTGAAAGGTAGGTGAGGACATGGCAGGAAGGCTTTGATCAGTCAGTTGGAGCATTGGGACAAAAGCCTGAGGCCTAAAGAGTGGTGTCCCCTTAGTGGCTGTGACATCACACTCACCCAGCTTCAGTTCCAGTGTGTGAATCTTGTTCTCCAGGTACAGGCGGCCACTGTCTTGCTGCTCTGCACGCTGTAACAGGCTTCCCACATTGATGAGGCTACCATTGTGGGGCACCAGGCCTTTGTGCTCTGTGGGGGCAGCACCTGGCTTCGTGCTCTTCCCTGAAGGAGGCAGTAGATCCAGGTTTCCTAGAGAAGACATGCATGCTCTCAGGAGAATGGCCCACCGTGGCCCCACTCCCTGCCTGCCAACCTGCCACAAAGCACAGAACATACCGAAGAGCACATCTTCGGGGAGGCCGCCATCCAGCACCTCAGCACGGCTGTACTGAAGGCTCCGGTACTGACAGAGGTTCTGGGCCACCACTCTACTAACCAGCTGTTTGGCCTACAGAAAACACAGCAGGACACCTACTGACCACACCCCTGCCTCAGGGAGACCAGAAGCCCGAGAGAGCTCTGGAAAGGCCCTTCAGGACAGGCTAGACAGAAGAGAAACTACCTGCTCTGCACTGAGCCGGATCCCCAGCGTGAGGAGGACCCTCTCCAGGTCTCGCCTGTGCAAGTAGCCACACCAGTTGGCATCAAAAAACACAAAAGCCAGAAGGCAGTCCAGGGGGAGCACAGCTGAGGGATCCAGCTCCTTAGGCTACAAAGAAAGAGAAACAGGCTTTACAAACAGTTCTCAAGGCTAAAGGGCACAGTACACACAGCCAGGTGCTGGGCTGACGGCAGCAGGTAGACCTCATAAGCAGAGGACAGGAGCTGGGGCTACAGGCTTCTGTGGGCACACTCCCAGAACATGATGTGTTCCTGATCAGATCTCTCTCTGATCTACCCTGACAGGGAAAGTGGTGTATTCTCCATGAGTCAAGAACCACAGTTGGTCTCTTGTCTAGGGAAGAGGTCACTGGTAGGCAACCCTCACCAGGAAGGGCCAAGCTTCCCACCACCAGGTACAGGAGACAAGGTCTCACCATGTCCTGAAGAGAAGAATATTCCATCTCCGACTGGTTTGAGGCAACAGAACGAACCTCTGTTTCCTCTAGCTTTGCTCCTGCTACAGAAATCCCAAGTTCAGCATCTAGCAAGGCGATGGTCTACACCCCTAAGACAGTGCTTCTCAACCTGCGCTTTGTGGCCCTGTTGGGGCTCAAACAACCCTTTCACAGGGCTTGCGTGTTAGCTCTCCTGCATAGCAGACACTCACATTTCAGTTCATAGCAGTAGCAAAATTACAGTAATCAAGTAGCAACAAAAGTAATTTTAGGGTTGGGGGCCGCAGTTACTACAACATGAGGAGCTGTATTAAAGGTCGCAGTATTAGGAAAGTTGAGAACCGCTGCCTAAGAGGAAGCTACCACAGCCAACCCCAGAGAGCCGCTACCCTAGACACACCAAACTCCTCCTCTCCATCATCCCTCAGAAGCAGCAGGTCCGGGTCCAAGGCCGTCTCACAGAGGTCCTCAGCCGCCTCACCCCGAGCCTTCTCCTCCTCTTCTCCCCCTGAAGAGGGCTGTTTGGGCAGAAGTCCATCCTCCTCCTAGAGAAGCAGACCAAGGTGGTGAGAAGAGCAGGACTCTATAATGCTAACAGTTGCAAACACTCAAGTATCAGCTGGGCACCCACGTGCTGGACACTGGTGGGTATTCTGTGTCCCACCATGTGCTCATGGGTATTTAACCATACCAGGATTCCGACCAGCAAGGGCACATGTAGGCCCCTGAGGTATTTCCCAGGAGTCAGTCTTAGTCGTACACATAACTAAGCAATTACATGTACATGACATATTTGGACAATAAGCCAAGTTACATTTTAGAAATGGCTAAAAACCAGTTTGTCCACCTAACTATCAGGTAGTCCTAATTCCTGAGGATTCTGACTGGCATTTCTATGCTGCCATTGCTTATCAGACACACCTCCCTCCCTCTTTGGGGCCACTTCCCTCATCCTGGACATACCACTTCCTAGCTGTGTGGCCACATGCAGGGATTCGTATTCCTGGGTCTCAGCCCTTCCCCAAAGACTGGGTAACATAAAGAAGCAATGCACCTAGCCATGCAAAGTGCCTAGAGTGGTGCCTGGCACACATAAGGGGCTGGAATCCACTAAGCATGACAGCGTGGGCCTCGGTCCAGCCCAGGGCTGAGCAGTACTCACCAGTGGGCTGTCTGACTCTCCAGCCGTGCCCTCCTCCTGTACCTCATCCTTGGACGCCTTCGCTGCCTCCTCTTTGACAGTCTCCTCCTCTTTGACCACATCCTCCTTGGCCGCCTCTTCCTTCTCAGGTTCAGGAGGAGACACAGCTTTTTCTGGAAGGCTCAGCAGCATCTTATAAATCCTATAGCCAAAATCCCTCTGCAGCATCTCCACAAACAGCTCAGCCAGCACCACCACCTGGTTAGAAGAGGTGCAGGGACCATGGCATCAGGGAAGAGGACAAGTATGCCACACTAACCCTTCGTCACACTCATGAGCTCTCTCCTGCACTTGCCTCAAAAGAGATCCTTTCTTTTGGCCTCCGGTCCTCCACAATTCCATAGAGAGACAGGTTGACACAGCCAGGTCGTGCCATCACGGCAGGTTCTAGAGGAGGCGGAGGGGCCTCTGGGAGATCAGTGTCCACATCTTGCTGTGTGGTGGCCTCCGTTGACTCTGTGCTCTGTTTAGAAGTGTCTGCTTGCTCTGACCCATCAGGAGTCTGTTCAGTAGCCTCTGCTTCCTATGACAATAGCTCAGGTGTGACCCTCTGGGCCCTGGGATCAGGGCACATACTTTTGAGACGGGCTCATGTAGCTGAGGCTAACCTCAGATTCACTATGAAGGTGAAATCAACTTTGAACTCTGGGTCTTCCTGCCTCTCCCTCTCCAGTGTGGGAGTAAGTTACAGGCTTGTGCCACCATGCCCAGCTCCCCTGCATTTTCATAAGGCCCAGCCTTACCCCTGACGTCTCCTGTGGTTGCGGAGCTGCCTCTGTGGCTTTCTGTTGGCACAGTGCCTCCCACTCCTCCAAAGTGGGCATGATGGTCCACACGTCTGGCAGGTACACCACTACTGTGTGTAACTGCCGGGGCGGCCCCGGCTGCAAGTACTGAAACTCTGCAAAGCGCCACCTGGTCACAGCAAAAGGAAAAGAAAGCCCTCAACTGTGACATATTTACCGGTGTCGCACTCACAGACGAGTACCTCTATTTCCAGTCAGCACTGCATGCACACATGCCGCATGCCAAGCCGTGAGTACAGACATAAAGCCACACGCCAAAGCCTCAGTGGTTAGGCAACAGGGAGACGCAGTAAGCAGATAGCACATAGGAACACTAAGGCATTGAGGAGAGTACTGGGTGTGGCCCTGGGGGTCAGCCGCCATCAATGCTCACAGCCCTGGGCTCTCGGTCATCTAGGAGCAGTTAGGAGTGGGCAGGCATGAGCTGTGGCAGGAGAGAACCTAGAGGGCAGAAGCCGGGCTCCTGACACCCCACAGCGAGCTGGCCACACGGGGCAGGCCACTCACCATTTGGTGCAGGTGCTCAAGTCAATGCCGGTCTGGGCTTGCGCACAGCGGATGGCTGTGCGCACCAGCACCTGCGGGTCTGCCTGGGGGTCGAGGCCATCCAGGGAAGGAGACCACTCACCCCCAACCAGCACTGCCTCCTCTTCTTTCCGGCCCAGCAAAAACTGCAGAGAGATTGGGAATAACGAAAAACGGCCTGCGTCTCCCACAGTGAGGCAAGGCTGCTGCCCAGCAAGAAGTGAGGCAGCAAGAAGTAGTTAAGGCCACCACCACCTAGGGCTCTAGGGCCAGTCACTCAAACCAGCCACCTGACTCCTCTTCAGAGGAAGCATCTCTGTATTGTCCTCCTGTATAAAGTTAGGGCCTTCAGCTCTGAAACACCGAGTTTCTATGTTAATGCACAGAAGCCTAGCTGCTGAAACTGTGGCAGATTGACCAGCCAGCGCATGTTGCCTCCTGAAGCCAGTGCTTACCTTTAGCTGCTTCAGAGGATGCTCTGGTGTCTCCCTGGGCTCAGCCATGTCATCCAC
Organism: Tokudaia tokunoshimensis; assembly: GCA_036184795.1. Taxonomy (NCBI): domain Eukaryota; kingdom Metazoa; phylum Chordata; class Mammalia; order Rodentia; family Muridae; genus Tokudaia; species Tokudaia tokunoshimensis. The sequence continues at coordinate 55,793,237 of BTHU01000011.1, read as the reverse complement.
AAACAGCATGCAACAACGATAGAACTCCTCCAGGCCTGGGGAGGAGAGCAGCAGCACCTGTGGAGGGGACAAGGTGCTCAGCCACATTCTGTCCTAGTAAGGTGACAAGTCACAAGAGCCCAGTCAACTGACCTTGGAACTGTAAGTGGGGTCACTGTCCTCAGGGCTGAGCTCAGCACCAGTGTCTGGAGCTGCCTCCTTCTCTGAAGAGACCTGGATCCGACTTGGGTGGTGGAGGGAAAAGGGCTGGCCCAGAGGGAAGGCTGACAGCCAGCTCAAGTGAACGGAAAGAAAATCTGAGGGGACCAACAGGCTGCGATAACGTCGCTGCAGTTCTAGGAAGTCACAGGTGGGACTGTAGGAAGACAGCAAGGGAATCACTGAGCAAACACTCAGCATTAAAGGAGGGGCTGGAGAGACAGCTCAGAGCTTAGGAGCACTTGCTGCCCTTACAGAGGATCTAGGTTTAGTTCAGAGCCTACATGGCAGCTCACAATTATCTGCAACTCCAGTCCTAGAGGATCTGAATCCTCTTCTGACCTCTGGACACCAAGTATACATGTGGTACACTCACATACAAGTAGGCAAAACACTTTTACACACAAACTTTAAAAAAAAAAAGGTTTGTTTTTTTTTTAACAGATTTGCAGGGCCAGCAGAATGGCTTATAGTGGGTAAAGGTATTTGCTGTGTAAGCCTACTCATCCCCAAAACCCATGCAAACGTAGAAGGAAAGAACCAACTTTAGAGTTGTTCTCTGATTCACATACATGTGCTGGCAGGTATGTGTGCCATCCCCACCCCCACCCCCCAAATACATTGGCACACTGAATGAATTAATGAATGAATGAACTAATGAACAAAACAGCAAAAGACTACAACAGCATTTTATTCGGCTTGAGAAATAAAGACTCTAATAAGGAATTCCCCCAAGGGGTAAGGATGGACCCCGTATGACCACTTGATTTATAAATCCCCATAACAAAGAAAGCCAAACTGAGAAAGAAAGAAAAAAAATCACAATACATGATACAGCAATAGTCATGGCCTCTTTTTTTAAGGGTTTACTTTAATTATGTATATCTGTGTATGGGCACAGACACATATGTGAAGATTCCCAGAGGCCAGAGGCATCCGACTCCTCTGGAACTGGAGGCCATAGACAGTTGTTAGCTGCTTCAGATGGGAGATGGAACTAAACTCATGTTCTCCAGAAGAGCAGGATGGACCCCTAATCACTGAGCCATCTCTCAAGCCCCAGAAATGATCATGGTCTTGATAAGCAACTCAGTAGTCGGCAACAACAGTCTCAAGTACCTAGGAAAAACTGAAACCTCACATGACAAGTCCTTCCCAGAAACATAAACACATGCGACATGAAAGCCTAGGAAAAGGATCCTACCAGCCGAATTCAATCCCTGGAACCTACATGGTGCCAGAAAAGAACCAACTCCTCAAAGTTTCCCCGTGACCTCACACGGTAGCCCACACACATGAACACATACTCACGAAAAGTAATAAATGTAAAACCTTTACAGAGTGTCAGACTCACTGCTCGTTAGAAATGAGAGTCAGAACAGCACCTTTCACCAGCAGAACTACAATGAAAAGGTAGATGAAGGCCTGATGTGCTGGTGCACACGGTTAATCCCAGCACTCGGGAGGCAGAAGCAGGTGGGTCTCTGAGTTCAAGGCCAGCCTGGGCTACACAGAGAAACCCTGTCTAGAAAAACAAAAGAAAAGGTATGTGAAAACAGTGTTGGCAAAGGGACAGGAAACAAGGACTTTGAGCCCCGCACCATGGTGACTGTGTAAGCAGACACAGTCTCTGAAAGAGAACTGGTAATAGCTGGTAAGAGAAACCAGGCCAGGTATGGTGGCACTTGCCTTCACCTTTAATGCCAGCACTCAAAAATTGCTGGCATGGTAGCTCACATCTGCAGCGCCAGTGCTGAAGAGACAGAAACAACTAAGCTCGCCCGGCAACTCCCAAGCCAGTCCCTGTCGCCAAAGCAAAAAGACATGCACCCAAACACACATGTGAATCCAACACATGAACAAATGTGCATGCATGCACACAGAATAAGACTTACTAAATGCATTAGCACAGAACCTCCTCAAAGATACACCAAACCATGTACAGCAGGTTCCCACAGACTGGTCGGTTAGAAGAGGTGACCACACCACACACATTCTCACGCATCCAAATGAACCTGATCTCATTTACCCTAGAAACCACTGTGCACGTCTACAGCCCTTCCCAGCCTTTACTTACCTGTCCACAGTATAGGGAGTGAGATGAACCCGGTAAGGAGGCAGGTCATGCCTAGGTTTCTTAGCACCCCAAGGCTCTCCGCCAGCCCGCTGTTTGCGTTTCTTCGAGTCATAGTCATCACTGGAGTTGACCCATCACCAGAAACAAGAAACCATATTGTTACACATGGAATCAGTATATAAAGAACTAAAAAACACCTGAGTCCTCAACATTAAGAAATGAATACAAGGTCTAGAGAGATGGCTCAGTGGTTAGGAGCACTGACTGCTCTTCCAGAGGTCCTCAGTTCAATTCTTAGCAACCTCCTGGTAGCTCACAACCATCTATAATGTTATCTGATGCCCCTTTTCTGGCACGCAGGTATACAGATAGAGCACTCATATACATAAATAAATCTTAAAGAAAAAAGGAAATGAATACAGGTAGCAGTGGTAGAACACTTGTTTAACCTATGAGAGGCCCTGGGTTCAAGTCCAGCACCACACACACATACAAAAAGAAGCCATGCTAGCAAATATGTGACAGATTATTAAAGACATTAAAATAGGAAAGTAATAATTTAATAATAGAAATTCGGGCAGGAGAGATGGCCCAAAGGTTAAGAGCACTGACTATTCTTCCAGAGGTCCTGAGTTCAATTCCCAGCAACCTCTTCTGGTGTGTCTGAAGACAGCTACAGTGTACTCATATACTCATAAAATAATCCTAAAGAGTGAATTTTACATATATATATATTCATATATATTTTCAAGGTACAGCATATATACAAAAGGCTATTATAAGAAAAAAAGAACAGCTTTAAAATACTGAAAGATGAGCCAGCAAGATGGTTTAGCAGATAAAGGCACTTGTCAAAGAGCTTAGTGACCCAAGTTTGATCCCAGAACCCCCATGGTAGGAGGAAAGACTTAATCTCTGCAAGTCTTCTGATCTCCACACATACACACAATAAATAAATGCAAATTTTTTAATTTACCATGGCTAGAGAAGGCTCCAGAGTCTTTCCCTGTGGAGTATCCTGCAGGCTTGGTGTTTAGATTTTTATTATGTTTACGCATGTGCACAAGCACGCGACAACACACACATGGAAATTGGTTTCTCCTTCAACTATTGGGTCCCAGGGATCAAACTCAAATCATCAGGTTTAGTGGCAGATGCATTTCCCTTCTGAGCCATCTCTCCAGCCCATGTTTTAGAATTTTTGAGACAGTCTTCTACTCTATAGCCCAGGCTGGTCTCAAATTTACCATGTAGCCCAGGCTAGCCTTGAACTCATGGCCATCAAGCCTCTAGCCTCAGCTCCCAAGTGTTGGGATTAAAGACATACACCACCAATCAATCCTGACTTAAAATAATTTATTTTATTTTGGTTTTTCAACTCAGGGTTTCTCTGTATATCTTTAGCTGCCTTAGAACTTACTTTGTAGACCAGGCTAACTTCAAACTCACAGAGATCCACCTGTTTCTGCCTCCTAAATGCTGGAATTAAAGGCGTGTGCCACCATGTCCAACTCATTTTTTAAAGAATAAAAATAAATATTAACTGAATAAAAAGGAGGGGAACATAAGACAATACCTTTTGCTCCAGTAATTCTACCCTTGAAAAACTATTCCAAGAAATTGGGGGTACAGGGATGGGAGCAATATAAAGCAAAAGTACGAAGTCATAGAATGGAGTTCATGCATCCTCACTGACAACTGAATTTAATGGCTATAATAACGATTTAATCACTAAGGCAGACACCAAGATGATGCTTCAAGACAGTCCTAGTTGTCAGTAGTGAAGCCACTGGTTGTCTGAACGTGCTCCAGTAAATAACACTCACCCACGGTCATGTAAGCAGCCCTAAATTACAAACTAAGTAATGTAGTGAGCCTAAAAGGACATAAAGGTAGAATCGGGAGAGGGAGCAATTTGTCTGTGGGGGGGTGTTCTCCAGTAGGTTGCCCATGCTCCAGTGGAAAACCCACACCTATAGCATTCAGGTAGCATTACTTGAACTCAGTAGGTTAAAACAAGACAAAAGCAGACTGTGAAGAGAAGCAGGTAATGTTAGGGAGGTGGGAGGAGGGAGAGGCTGGAGTAGTATGATTGAGATACATGTATGCATCATGAGACTGTCAGGGAAAATGTAGAATATTCTTTTTTTAAAAAAGGGTGTGTGTGTGGGGAGAGATGGTTCAGTGGTTAAGAGCACTGCCTACTCTTCCAGAGGTCCTGTGTTCAGTTCCCAGCAACCACATGGAAGCTCACAACCATCTGTAATGGAATCTGACACTTTCTTCTGATGTGTCTGAAGAGAGAGATAGTGTACTCACATATATTAAATAAATAAATAAACAAAAGAGAGAGAGGAAGAGTGTTCAGGGCAGGAGGACAGAAAGCTAATAGGGATGTAATAAATGTGCTCAGATGCGTGACAGGTATGAGAGAATAAACCTTTAAAGAAGATCATGCTACAGTGTGGAGAAATGTCTAAACAGAAACAAATACATTGAATATCACAGACCATGTACTATCTAGAAAGAAACTAGCAAGGTCGCAGGAAGGTACAACAGGAACTGTTTTCCCGAGCAAAAACCACTTCCCAAACTCATTTTTTCTTTTTTTTTTTTAAAGATTTATTTATTATGTATACAGAGTTCTGCCTGCATGTATGCCTGCAGGCCAGAAGAGGGCACCAGATCTCATTACAGATGGTTGTGAGCCACCATGTGGTTGCTGGAAATTGAACTCAGGACCTCTGGAAGAGCAGACAGTGAATGCTCTTAACCTCTGAGCCATTTCTCCAGCCCCCCACTTCCCAAACTCTTACCTTCCCGTCAACAAAAGGACATCAAAGAAGGCTAGAACTTTACCTTTCAATGTTGCCATTCTGTTAGTCTTTTGTTTTGAGACAAGGTCTGAAGTAGCTTGGGCTGGCCTTACATTCCTAATCACCTGTGACCCACAGACCTGGCAGGAAACACATTAGTGATGGGAGCAGCAGAAACCTGGCCTGTCTGAAGACCCCAGCTGCTCACAGGAGCAGGACAACGGCCATGTTATTCTGTACTCCAGAGCTGGGGGTTAACATAAAGCCGGGCTAGTGGGCAAACCACCCTGTGGTCAAATCCTTTATAAACTGGCAAATTTTCCTCAGAGTAGCTAATTCCTGATGCCCCTCTTCCTACTCGACACATTCTCTAAAAGCTATAACCCTGAAGCACCTTGGCCTGAGTAATACACTGCAGGTAGTACACCAGGGCCTGGGAATCAAATGCAACTGGCAACCACCACTGGAATTTCAACTGAAAGCAGCAGGCCTGCAGTCAGGGGTCTCCAACCCTCAAGGTTCTTGCTATGCTTCAGCATTGGAGGCTTTCATAAACTCACAGAATGGAGAAGCCCAGGAAGATACACTAGACAAGCGTTATAGGTGCAAGCCATGTATGAGTTTAGGAATGGAGATGGGAACAAAGGGTTTCAGAAGTGGAGACATGTAGAGAACAATGCCAAGCCAATCTGCATGGGATCCACAGCAGCCTTTCCCAGAGAACAAACACTAGCTTCTACACGGGGACTGGCTACGTCACCTCCCCTCAACTCCTAAGGTTACGCCATGCTTACTCCAAGTGTTTCCCACTTAACTGCTTCGTAGCTCTTATCAGCATGTGGGAGACAGGGTGGTTCCCTTTCTGTAGGTATTTCAAAGAAATCACAGTACGGTGATCTTACAAAGGCAGAATACTATGAGATCAAAAATGTATAGTCAAGATTCTGACATTTCAATCTAACTCAATTTCACTTCATGATTTCTATCAAAAAATCAAAACAAAACAAGTTCAAGGCTACAAGGAGATTAAGGTAGAATAGGAATAAAAAAGAAGGCAGGTAATGATGCTTGTATAAATCAGGTAATGGCTTGAAGATTCGTTTTCTTTTTCCACTCGCTTTGCATATATTGAATTTTCTATTATAGGAAGCCAAACAAAAACTCTCAAGGGCAGTGAAGCACAAAGGAGATGTGAACTTGAGACACAATGAGCATGCTCCTGGAAATTCCCCAAATTTGCAGATGATAAAGGATGCCTCAAGTGTCTGAATAGACTATGCTTGCCCCACATTAAGGCCAAGAAAAGTGTTGGCACAAGACAAATCCTGACCTACTGAACATATTGTAGCCTCTGTGTTGTAACACTGTTACACAAAGTGTACACAAAGAAGTCATCTTAGGAACTAAAACATTTTGCAACAATCCCTTCTTTGATGTTACATTTTCTTGTAACAATTCTTGGGTATCTCTGTTAAATACTAGAAACAAAGTGGAAATGATATACTTTTTAACTATCTGGAGCTGAGGAGCTGGCTCAGAGAGTAAAGGTGCTTGTTACTGATAAGGATCCCAGCAGCCATTTCAAAGCTGACAGTCTGTGATTCCAGCCCTGGAAGGGGCGGACAGGAGGATCTCTAGATCTTGCTGACCAGTCAACATAGCCAAAATGGCCAAGCTCCAGTGAGACTCAGTCTCTAACAAATGCAAACAAAAGCCAACAGAGTACATTAGAAGACACTTAGCATCTACCTCCGGCTCTTCAGACACCTCGATACAAATTCATGGAGCACACACATACACATGCACACACAAAGTATCTCAAAACCAAAAAGCTTACAAAAAAATGAATGAATGTATAAGCAAGCTAGGTATGATGCCGCACACCTGTAAACCCAGCACTTTACTGGGAGGTAGAGGGAAGAGGATCAGGAGTTCAAGGTCAACCTTAGCTACATTCTGAGTTCAAGGCCAGCCTAAGCTACATAAGACTTGATTCAAAATAAAGTATTTCAACTGGACAAGTGTAGGCGAGCTAGGCAGGAAGGAAGCTCTCCATGAGGGCAGGCTGTGCTACACAGTGACACCCTGTCTCAAAAGAGCAAAACAACAAAAACTGTCAATGTGACATTTTGAAATATCAACTGTATTATCTCAGCTTTGCAGAGGTAGTGTATAAAGTTACTGTATTTGTTAAGTATGTTTCAATGTGTCTGCCTTTCAAAGAAAAGGGACTAGACTCTGTCCACAGAAAGAGATATTAGTGTCAACAGGTGTCAATGGTGGAGCATGGCCCCAGGGGGAAGTGTAAAGCCTGTTCATCCCCTTACCTTCGGCCCTGGTCCAGCCTTCCGTGAGGACCACGAGCAGGAAATCTGTTCAGGTGGCTCAGATGAAGTGTGTGGGATGTCTGGAAGAGACTCAGAGCTGAAGAAAGGAAATGGCCGGTGACTCAAAAGCCCTAAAACCCCGTCCAGCTTCCTCCTCCTCTTCCTGTGTAGAGAAGTACCCCCTTCTGTTCTAAGAGCATCTATATGAAAGGAACAAATCCTTTCCAACAGACTACCCCACAAAGCCACACCCCAACTTGCATGCCACCAGTACTCACGCTTCTGAGGGAAAAGTGGGGGAATTCGGTGAGGCTGAAAGATCAGCTGGGGCTGAGCTCCGAGGATCCCTTGCTTCTGGCCCAGAGCTGCCACATGCAGAAGGGGAGGTGCTGGAGACTTCAGTAAGGGCTGAAGGAAAACAGCCGGCAAGTTCAGGGGATCCCAAGGTTGATGAAGAGACATCTATCCCACCCCTCAACACAAAGAAGAACTGTGCCCAGAAGTCAGGCCACAGGTCTTCCTCCTCTCCTTCCCATTGCAATGGACATGCTAAGGAGAGAAAAATACCTGGTTGGAGAGCGTCTGCACCTTGACAGCATTCCAGGGCACTGCCTGGCCTGGGTTATATGCAGCCTTCACCAGCACCTTCTCACCCAGCTGGGGTAGTCGGCCCTTCACCACACTGTCAGCACACAAACCAGGAGGCCCCATCAGGAAGCACCCTGGACAAGGTCCCCTGACTGCCCCCAGGAAGACCTTCTCCATCAAAATTTCTCATACCTTGCAGTAAAATAGCAAAGCAATGACTTTAAAGAGGGGGCCCACCAGCACAGAGACGGAACTAAATGCAACAACCATTCCCAGAACAGACTAGCCTCAAGCCTACCTCAGCTGAAAAAAGACTTCTTCATCTACCACTCCAAAGTAGTCGTGCAAGCTGGTAACAATGCCAGTGAAGACTCGCTGCTTCTCCCCACCCTGCAAGAGAAGGATAGGTCAAAAGCAACAGGAAGCGACCTGAACAAAATCATGCCATGCCACTAGGACCTCATCTCTAGCCACAGGGACCTGGCTCATGCCATTACAGGAAAATTCACACGGAAAGAAACACAGTGGGCACAGCCTATCTATGAAGAGGAGAGAAGCTAATTCTTGACTTTCATCCAAAAGATCTCTCTGGAGCCAGATATTCAAGATTCCCCAACCTAAGAATTGTCTGAGTTCCCCAACACTGACCTACTACCAGGACAAAAACGAAACCAACCAAATAAACAAAAAACCAGGGATGTTGACCATTGTAACACAAGAAACAACACACACCAGACATCCAAACATTCTAGGGTAGCCCCAAAGGGAAACTCACTAGAAAGGGCACCCAACATACCTGAAGGTGCCTGGCATTTTGGGACAAGTCTGTGGCCACAGGAGGAGTAAGCAGACCAGGAGGAGGGCCCAAAAGAGATGTTGAAGCCGCGCCTATGGGGACAGAGAAGCAATCTCTGGAACTGCGCCTACTACTCTAAGCACTAGAAGATAGTCAGAGGATCTTGTAAACCCAGAAGTTTAGGTGGCTTTAACCAGCTACTCAGACATTTAAGGAAACACCCAAGAGGCATATTTTTGGAAACTGAGTCTAGAGCATATCCTGCGTGTAACCAGGAAGGAGGTAAGCACCTGAGAAGTTCCGTCCCCCTGGAAGTGGGTTGATCCTCTGGCGCTTAAACTGGGACATTTGGAATACTGTCCTTTCAAGGTCTTGGGGGGAAACCTTCAATCAAAAGAGAAAGAAGTTAACAGCTCGAATGGAAAACTTCCATCTATTACGGGGGTGTGGGGGAAGAGGAAATCTTAATGAAGTAAAGCTTTTACAGTGAAGAGGTGGGCCCTAAAATGGAGGGATGGAGAGGATGGAGAGGAGATGAAACAGGTAATTACATTACTCCAGTTTGTTCTCACAATAACCTAATGGTGGGTGCTAGTGACATGCTGATTTATAGACAAGGAAACTGAAGCTTTGAGATTAGGAGACTTGCCCAAGGCCACAAAACCAGGTAGTGACAGAGTGGGACTCACACCCAGATCTCCCAACAATTTAGCACTCCTTTCACTATGCCACTGGCACCCTTAGAGAGGCTGGCGGAGTGAGGGGCTGGAAGAGCTCCGGTGACATTCATTCATTCAAAAACATCCGCCAAAACACTCCACGCAGGGCCGGGGCAAAAAATAAAGGTGCGTGTAGCGGGTTGGTAATGCGGGCCCTCTCCCCGGAAGCCCGCCAGGCGTCCTTTCGGACCGGCTGGTGGGAAGGGAGCTGTCCAGCCGGCCCTCGCCAAGCGGCCTGCACGCCGATCGATCCCTCCTCCTAGGTCCCGACCCTAGGCTCCGGCCTCCACAGCCGCCTGTGCAGAGCTTTCCGGGCCCGGCCACCCAGAGGCCACCGTGGGAGGACCACGGCGCGAGGTTTCTCCTCCTCCCGCCCGCCCCCAGGGCCGAGGCCGTTGCCAGGGAGACGGAGCTTGCAGTTCAGAGGGGGCTCTTTCCGTGACTGGCGCATCTTCGCTGTTCGGACCCCACGGTCTCGCCACCCGAGAAAGACGGAGAGGCAGAGGCGCGGCTGGAGGCCCCCAACCCACCTGCGGGCCAGGGCCACGACACCAGGGGGACAAAGACACCCGGAACCACCGCAGCTGCTGCTGCCACCACCACCGGAAACGCCTCTCCGGAAGAGCGACCACTGGTCGGAAGCTGCCACTCTCCCGGATATGGTACCTCCCTCTTCTCCATCGACCTCTCCCTTCCCCCACACCAGCCTGCCATCCCGCTCCAACTGTAGAACGGAAGTGCGCCTTCCCAGATCCGATAATGCCTTCGGAAGCTGAGCTCGGTGGTGTCCTCTCTCAAGCGTCCCATCAGAAAAATAGGCTCGAACCATTGGTTCCCGGTCTCAAAATGACTGGCACTGGGCCCCTCCCTCAAACCCAAGGAAGGGACTACCACTTACACACCCTGCTGTGCTCTACTAACCCCCAAGACTACAGCAGCAAAAGAAGCAGCGCCTCCGTTGGCTGGAGGAGGAGCATGCCTACTCGAGGTTCATTTCCAGGGGATATTCTTCTGACTGAAGCCAATGACCATCCCACCCCATCCCCCCATCCCTATTCCTGCCCTTCTTTGGACTGCACCACCAGCAAGGGGTAAGCATATCCGAAATCTGTACCCAAACACTCAAATATGAAATGTACAAGATCTCAATGAAATGGCTTCTCCAAAATCTTGCCAGAAATAGGGCTGTTTTCACAACTACTAACAGTGGCCACCCCACCTCCTTTAACCACTGGCCTCCCATCTCTCCACTCCTGTTTGCCTCCAGCAGCACACCCTTTCCAGTTCACTTAACAGTCACAGCACACACTGAGAACATTGAACGTTACTTTATCCTCCTAACAAGCTTATGAGGTAGGTAAGGTGGGCATCATCCCAAGTAGAAAGCTGTGGCTCGGAAATGAAGAGACTTTGCTATGGTCTCAACTCCAGGATGGAACACAGCATCTTAGAGTTGACCTTGCAAGTTATTTGTTGTTCCTCACGATGTTCTTGATTCCCCCCCCCCCCCGCCATTCCTCACTCAGCCTTCAAGGGCTGGGCTCCAGAGCCGTGACTCACTACAAAGGTACCCAAGGCAGTGTTGTTCTTGGTCCTAGGGCTGCCGTCTCAGGTATGAGGAAGAAATTAGAAATCCACATCAGTAACTGTTCATTGTGGAATGAAGATCAGTGCCATCCTCCCAGTGACACCCGAAACACCAACCCTTTGGACAAATGATTCCATCAGACGGTTGAATCTGGGTAGTCGAAAGTCCCACAAAGACTGCATAAACATACATCTGCAGCATGCTGACACATTCCCATACTAAACATGCTCGGTGAGCACCTGGTAAATAAGTCAGTTCACATTGCCTAAGCCCAGAGATTTCTGACGAGGAGAAAGAGCCCTGGAAGAGTGTTGGAACTGCATTCAAGGGTCTCTTGGGAACCGGGGCTCCTTGCCTCGATGCTTAGAGAAGGACTTGGCCTTCACCTTGAAGAGGAGCAAGCACCAATAGCTTTTCCTGGCAGTCCAGAGAAGCAGCAGTAAGCCAAAATATGAGGGACTTCTTGACAAGTCCCCTCCACTCAAGGTCACCAGGTACACCAAGAGGTCATACAGAAAGATTTTTCACTCGTGGCTTCTTAACCACCAATGTTGGAATAAAGGTCTTCCGTTGGGAATGGCACGGAGTCCTTTCAGAGAGGTTCCTGAACTCCATCCTATAGAAAAGCAAAGGAAAGTTAGAGTGGAAGAAAAAAATATACAACAGCAACAGGCATAGGAAGCACTGCTTACCTTCTGAAGAGAAGCCGCCAACCATGACAGACTTCATCTACAGTACAATAATTTGCCTGTGTGTCTACCTCACCAGCTCCCAAATTCCAGTGTTAAGGAGTGAGGCTTGACACAAGATGATGAACATACTACCCACAATCTAGTTGTGGCTTCGGGAAAGCCACTGTCCCCAATCTCGAGTGGCCTTCCCTCTCTTCACCAACAAATGGGTGTCTTAACTACTCTCATTACTTGGAGCATCTCCTATACTTTGTCTCACCAGTTCCATAGGGACTAAGATGACAACTGTCAAGACAGGACAATATCAACATCCTGGACCATCAGCCTCTCCCCACTCCCTTAACCCGAATCAGGCACAAGACTTACCTGGGTCTAGAACTATCAGGGGGGAACAGGAGGCTCAGGAAGTCGAGGGCTCCTCCAACGGATCCGATTGAGTAGAACTTTGACCTTATCCCAGTGGGAAAGATCCTGCTGAACAGAGAATAAGGGCTCATCATTCAAAGCATCTATATTCTATACATCCCTAATGAACCTGCCAGGAACTTCAGTGCCTGAGCAAATCACCTGCTCCAAACAGGAATCCTGTCATTTCCCTAAAGCTCTGATTTGGAGGGGCACTTCCACATTCCCATGTTCCCCCACCCTGTACCATTCTACCACTTGCTCCACATATATCCATCACTACCTTGTGTCCCTGGGAGGGCGGAAGGATGTGGGTTGGTTCCAGCAAGGCCTCTGGCAGCCCAGGGGGGCTGGCGACAAGCACCCCCACCTCTGGGAATGAAGCTGCCTCTGCACCTTCTGAAAGAGAACTCTATCATCTGGGGCCAGAAACAAGCAGGAAGTAACCCCCTTAAGCTACAGTTCAGGGGTCTGATGATGGGACCCTGGGCAGGCACATAGGCAGCAGAAGGCAGAGGAAGACACAGTTGCCCCTTTACCTGGGTCCTTTGTCCGGCTCAGCTCCTCTCTGTGCCCCTGGACCCTATTGTCTGGGATATGCGATGATGAAAGAGTTGGAGTCAGTTTTTCCTCCTCAGGATCCTGAGACAGGCGAGATGGAACAAACAGGGGCTCACTCGGAAGCCGGGGCTGTTCAGAAGGCATTCATGCTCCAGGGGTTCCCCCTTCCCTCCCTCCCTAACTGACCTGGCCACCTGCCCCTGTCCATCACTCACCCTAGAGGGTCTCTGGGTCTGCAGCTGCAGGTACAGCTGCTGGAGCCTCGCCATCTGCTCCAGCACAAGGCACAGGTGTTCCAGGTAACGCAATCCCTGACCCGGAAGGCAGGTACAGGCTCCAGACTCCATATTACCAACCTGTGGGACACATTAAGGTAGGAAGACCTTCAGGGTCAGCCAGAACTCCCATTCCGGGTCATCTGGCTGTGCTGAGCCGACAGAATGGGTGGGACACGGCGGACAAGCCAAGAAAGACACACTTGGCTGGCTTCCCCAGCGGCCAGCTGAGCATGGCACCCATACCTGTCTGCCTCCTCTGTGGGGGTGGCTACATACTGCTGGGTGCGAGGTGAGACAAAAAGCAATGACACAACCCTCAATTAGGGGCAAGGAATGCCCCGCCCCGAGAGAGCTCCAGGGAAAATGGGGGGAAGGGTCCCCACGAGCCACACTTCAGGGCTTTCTCCACCCCACCCCACTCCACTCCACTATAGCCAAGATGAATACTCACCTCCTTCACTTCTTCTGCCTCCGCGGACTCCTGTTCTCCTACAAAGATGGGCACTCCACCTACAGGCTTGTTCAGCAGCTGCAGGGAGCCCCGCCGCCCAGACAAGCCAGGAAACTCTCGAGATCTCTCCAGCACCTGTTCCAGCTTCTGTCTGGCCAGCAGTCGGTCTAGCTGGGCAGGAGGCAGCTCAGGGCTCCCCGTGGGCTCAAGGTTCAGAGAATCTTGAGAAAGTCCCGATAAGGTAGCCAAGGAGCTGTCCCCAACCACCATCTCCATGCCTGAGTCCTGGGAAGCCAATTTCAGAAGTGGCATCTGTCTCTCCAGACCTCTCAGCTCATTCTGTCCCTCCCTGAAGTCCAGTGAACACCCGTGAGTTTTGTCTGGTATCCGTCTGTAAGTGCAAGTGACTCCTGGCACCACGCAGCCTTGTGCCAGGTCCTCAAAGGCCCCATCTGTAAGGAGAATCTGTATCAAGCTGGGCAGGATGCCCTCAACGCCCCCAGCATTCCTAGCAACCGGCAGCATTCCTGTACCAGTGGTGAACAAGGACACAGGACATCCACATCCCCACTGGGATAAAGTTCCACCCTTGCTTGGAAGATGTCTAGATAGGATTCTCATAACAATCGTTGACAGCCAACAGAAACCTACACCTTGAGCAAGTGGTAGGCAAAGTCCTTGCAAGTCATGACAATCAGCGATGCAGATAGCTTAACAGACCCTTAACTAAGGTTCACCTGAGAGAATCAAGTCTAAGTGCCTCGGACTTCTTGGATGGGGGGAGAAAGAGCAAAGTGAAGGGACGGGGCCACACAATGCTGCCTGGAGTTCCTGGCACACCAGGAAGCAGGATGAAGTATCTCCTGGAGTTTATGAGGACACTGGTAAAAATGACAGCAGTGGAGGCTGGGACGTGACACTGTGAGAGCTTTCAGAACGTGCACAAGGCACTGGGTCCTCACACTGCAAGACAGAAATAGCAGCAGCAGCAGCAGCAGCAAAAACAATAGCAATTATAATCATTTAGGATAGTGTCTTTTTAAGCAAAAAAGGATGATCATGTGACAAATGGAGGAAGTTTTTGGAGTTGGATTGATGATTAAGTATTTTACAATACTACTTTTCCAGAAGACAGGCATTGGGTGGGCATTGGGTTCCAGCACCTACATGGGTGTTCATAACTCCAGTTCCAAGGAATCTGAGCCCCTCTTTCGACTTCCCTAGCCAGACCACACAGGTAAAACAGACAAAAGTCCAAATGTTAAACTACTACAACAACAACAACAAAAAAAACTTTAAATATAAACTAAAACAAGGAAATTGACTTTTGTTTTGTTTTTGAAATAGCGTTTTACTCTGTATCCTAAACTGTCCTGGAACTTCCAATATTCCTCCTACCTCAGCCTCCCAAGTGCTGGGATTATAGGCACGAATCTCCTTGCCCCTTTAGGTAGCATCCATTTATTACCACCTCTGTGCCAGGGGTTATTATGGTCTGGGTGGTCTACTGGAACCGGGCAGAAGCTTGGACTGCTTTGGCGGGAAGAGGATGCCAGGCCGTCCCCTCTGGATCAGGAAGTGTACCAGGAAGCCTATGCCCAGCAACCATCCCGAAGAAATGGGTTTGTGGCCACCAAAGGGCTTGCAGGACTGCTAGCTGGGGCAAGGATATCGGAGTCAC
Organism: Tokudaia tokunoshimensis; assembly: GCA_036184795.1. Classification (NCBI taxonomy): domain Eukaryota; kingdom Metazoa; phylum Chordata; class Mammalia; order Rodentia; family Muridae; genus Tokudaia; species Tokudaia tokunoshimensis. The sequence continues at coordinate 55,778,060 of BTHU01000011.1, read as the reverse complement.
CCAACCGCAGAAGAAGCTTCCACAATGGGAATTAGCGGGGAAGGAAGCCACAGACCAGTAGAATGTGGGTGGTGGGTGATGGACCTGCAAATGCCGGAGGGTCTGCACTGTGTATGGCGTCCCAAGCCTATTCACTCGACTCCTTCAAAGCAAGGAAGCGAGGGGGCGCGGCCGGAGGACGCGGCTCTAGCGGGGCTGGAGAATAGGAGACGTCTCCAGGGTGGGAGGCAACGCGACTCACCCCGGCTGCCAAGTCGCTCCACTGCAAAGACGCGGCGCCGGCTCAGCATGGCGTGTTCCAGCCGTGGAAACCGCTGCAGCAGCACTCGAGTGATCCCGGGCGTCCCCAAGTCCCTAGTTGCGCCCGAATGGCTCGGCCAGCCGGTCCCTGCCCAGATGGGCGTGGTTCCGGGACACTCCCCGCGGGGGGCGGGCCGGAGCGGGGCACGGCACGCAGGTGGAGGGCGCTGACCCAGGCAACGTCAGTCCGGGGACCGCCTTCCCTAGGCATCGTATCTCCAGCCCTGGCAGCAGAAGTGCCCCAATTAAGTGCTCTTGAAGGAGAGTGTACCCACTCGAGGACTCTAGCCGGCTGGCTGCGCGGGGTCATCGCTCCCCGCCCCGAGACATACACGCTGCTCGAGTTGCCTGTGTTCTGCTACTGCAGCTTGGAACCTTACTGGTGCGGAGCTGCATTGCACAGCCCGGAAGGAAATGGAACCCCACAGTGCTGGCGGAGGGAAGAAGGCAGACTAGGACTGCATCCGGCCTCACAACTGTATGACCTGAGGGCAGGTCCCTCAGCCTGTCAGAAAGGGGAAAGGGTTCTGCGCCCTGAGAAAACCTGTGTCCAGAGCTACTTAAGAACCCCTTACCCAGCCCAAGCCTCTGTCTTATCTGGGTGCTGCTGTAAGCGTGTGGTGGCTGGGTCTACAGGGTGTGGACAAGAGGTGAACCACAGCCTGGGGGCTGAGCAGAAGTATAAATGTTTCCCTGACCCTAGCAGCCACCACCCTTGACCTGGTTCCATTCCACCCCAACCCCATTCTAAAAAGGAAGAAGCCCAGGCAGCAGCTGATGGCCAACTACCTGGTGACCAGATGGTACTGGGACTTCTAGGGAAACATCCCCTTTTTCAGAAGCCAATAAGGACTGGGAAAAATCTCAGCTGGTCTCAAATGCCCTAGAGGCAAATAAGGGTGAGCTGGAGGAGAGACTGGAAGTCTTCAGCCCCTCTCCTTGCTTCTTCCTAGATCCCATCCTCAAAAGCTCTCCACTAATTCCCTTGTCAGAGAGTCACCAACAATCACATTTCAGTACTATGAAATTGGGAAACTGAGCGCTCAACCTCCCCCGCTCCCCACCCCCATCCTCCCACCCCGTTTGCAAGATGAGAGCTGAGTTGCAGTCCTCTGTCGTCTTCAGAACCTTGATGTTTAGGTCAAGCCCTTTTCCTGCAACGTGAGTTCCCAGGGTTGCCGGCTGCCCCACCCCACCCCCACAGCCTGTCCTTCAAATATGATGAGGGAAACAGGATGCTGGGCCTCGCAGAACTGCTGTCTCCAAGCCCAAGAAGATCCAGAGAAGAAGCAAGCTTCCCAGCCAAGCCCCGCGGCTCCCGCCCACAAGGTGAAACTGTAGGGAAGTAAAACAGGGGGATCCTTTGCCTGATTTCGCCCTGAATTTAGAAAATGTGGGGCCCAGATTCCAAGCAGCAGTATCCGTAGTGACTAGGGCAGGAATGCATCTAGAAACAGGAAGTCAGGCCAGCAGGAATGCAGTACCTCAGCACAAAGAACCCACACACACCCCACTAAGTCCACGCCCCAACACATACTCCCTCCCAGAAAGGGCCCCGCCCCTTTGCGCAAGGCTGGGCCAGGTCTAATCTGTCACAACCTTCATGGGAACTGGACCTGATGTGGTGGGCTAGACTTCCTTCTTCATCTAATGTGCTGGCTGGAGCTAACTCAGAACCCAGCCAGTCCTTCGTTACCCAAAGGCCTGTATGTCCCTGCTGTACCTGCCATTGCCTAGGTCTCTTTTCTCGGCCACCTCCACCTGGAAAATCACATTCCCTTGGAGTGAACTAACTGCAAGAAGCATCACAGCTCTCCTGTTTGTGGCTGCTTCGGGCAGTCCATCCATGGCTGTGGTCCTTCTGCCTCCAGTGGGGAAGCCCCAAATTCAGGAAGCTGGCTTCCTGAAAGCACCAAGTTTGACTCAGGGGACAAGTGAAGGAAGATCAAGCACCCCAAAACAACAGGCTCTGGTCTGGTTCCTTTCCTGACTCCCTCCCCTTACTAACTAGAAGTCCTCCCTGTCCACAGTCCCTTTATTTGTAGACTGGGGGTGCCAGCAGTACTTGCCTCCGAGCTGTGAGGATGCAGAATGTTTCAAGCATCCCTAGTACATGCAGAATGCTCTAAAGCAGTGGTTCTCACCCAGCGGGTCTCAGCCACTGTGGGGTTGCATATCAGATATCCTGCAAATATTTATATGATTCCTAACAGTAGCAAAATTTCAGTTTTGAAGTAGCAATGAGCATAATTTTATGGTTGGCGGTCACCACAACATGCGGGACTGTGATAAAGGGGCCACAGCATTCGGGAGGCCGAGAACCACTGCCCTAGAGCCTCAGACACCATTATCCAACCGTGTAACTTTGAGTGGCACTCTCCCAGCTGTTTGAAGGGAGGCTCGTTAGATGCTTCTTGGGCCACTTAACAAATCTGTCATTTTTGAACTTACTCTCCAAAAACGCAGGAGGAAATAGAACACAGTAGTTCCAAAAGGATGTGCTGGCTTACGACGAGGATGAGGGTAAACCAGAGCTTGCCCAGTCCCCCTTCACTCCTTGTGGCACATTTTGGCCCATATGGGTTTGTCGCAGGTGCGGATATAACCATATCAATAATCCAATTCACCCTTTCCAATCTGTCACTGCCTCAAGTGATTTTCTAAGCGTCCCCAAGACTCCAGGTGAAGTTCCTATCACATTTGACCTCAGTGCGGGTTTCCCAGCTGCCACTGCTCTAAGCTAAGTGTTGTCTTTGGCGTTCAACCAGTTCTTGACACAGCCAGCACCAGTCCTCGTTCAGATGGTCACAGCTTTGAACTCACAGAGCAGCCCCTTGTGTGTTCCGGGACAGCCTTAACAGCTACTGTGTTTTATGATGCCAGTCCCACGGCAACCACTTCCACATTATCTACAGGAAAGCATGTGGGGGCGGAGGGGGTGTTTAATCCTTCTGTCCGCCCACTGTGCAGAAGTCCAAATTCCAATGAATTCTTCCCGTGAGCAGTTTCCCTGCAGTGGGATCACTGAACACTAGATGACACCAAAGAGACTACCTGTTTTCTAACCAGTGGCTCAGCCAGCCCCACTCCCCAGCCAGCCAGCCTTGATCTTTTCTATAAAAATACAAACACATCTTCAGGCAGGCATCCAGGCAAAAGGTGAGATGATTGCATCAAGGTATAAATTACATGCACAGGTGTCTAAGAAGGCAACACGGTCTCTGCCAAGATTACTTTCCCAAAGTCAGTTAGCAAACACTGCCATCAGGATCCCACCCTCCAAAGCTAGTTTTGATCACTGGTGAAAGTAAGGTTCACATGAGTCCCATCCCCTGCGATACACACCACCACCCGAAGATGTTCTGAAATATCTTCTGAGATTGAACCTAAGGGTGGCTGATAAATCAGACCAAAAATTAAGGGCTTGAAGAAGACTACTGTTCCCTACTTCCTCTCTGTTCAAGTACACCCCACACGGGGGCACGATGCTGAACACCAGACACACACCTGTTGTATTTCCCTCAAACCAATGAAAGCAGCAGATCAAAGGCTGTAAGTTAAGAGCAGACCAGCCTGGCTGAGACCCAACCCTTGGTGGGTGGTAGGTAGTACCTTGGAGCGAGTACTCTGTTGGACTGTCTCAGTCCAACATGCACATGCGCAAACACCCGACTAGGACCTCTCATAGGCCAGCTGGTGGTTTCTTTTGGCTGAAAATACTTTGTCACACAAGTCTGGCAGCCTGAGTACCATCCTCAGAACCCATGGTAGAAGGAGAAAACCAACTCCCCAGAGATGTTTTGTTTGTTTGTTTTTCAGACAGGGTTTCTGTGTGTAGTCCTGGCTGTCCTGGAACTCCATCTGTAGACCAGCCCTTCCTGAGTAAGGCCACCCTACAGCTCTGGTCCAAGGTTATCTTCGGTCGATGGATCACTGTTCCAAACGGAGCAAGCAGCCGGAGGCATCAAGTTCCTCCACCGACCCACACACCATCACTGGGTCCCCTTCTTGCCTGTCCTTTTCCTCTGTGTACACTGGTAGTTAGTGAGGTTGGTAGCATCCAACTAAGTGAGGGTCAAGTCCCAGTCCTGCTCATAGCTTAGTTTATGAAGTGTTTGACTGTCTTGCTGGGAAGCTCTTCCCTGGTCCTCTGTGTGTCTCTCTCAGCTTCAGAGACAAAATCCCCTCCTTCCAAACATGAGCAACCATTTTCTTTTAAGGAGCACCTTTATAAAAGAGTAAAGGAAGCATAGACCCCCGCCCCCAACTTAAAGAAGTGAGTGACTGAACGTGGTAAGGCACATGCCCATAGCCCCAGCATGTGGAAGGAGGAGAAGTAGCTGGCATACTGTCTCAAAGGTATGAAAAAGAAAAAGAAGAAACAGGCCTCTGTGTTGGGGTGCATCGTAGGTGGGACTTAAGGGAGAACAAAGGGGTACCTATAAATAAAGTCTTTCTTCCCAGGAACAGGGAAGGAAGGAGGAAAGGACACTGCTTAATTTTATGTATCACATGTATATAGAGTTCATATGTTAGAAACTTCACACCATGAATATCATTAACCTCAGGCCCACCTTTCCCTTCTAGATACTTCTATCCGTGCCCAACCCTCTAAGCAAACTTGTCAAATATGGCGGCCACTTCAGACAGTAATACAGAACCCGGCCTGCAGGAGAAAGGCCAGAGAGAGTGGAACTGCCCTTAGCACTAGCAACCTGACACTAGTCCCAACTCTTGGCCTCACCCAGCAAGGACAAAAGGGGACTCCCCAACCTTAGTTCGTGTAAGATCTATCACCCGCTACCACCCCTTGCCTGCTTGCGCTCAGTACGGTCATGTCTGCAAGAGTCTGAGAGTGCAGACGGGCTGAGCATTGAGGCTCAGGCTCGAGAACTGAGCGATCCGAGCACTGAGTAGCGCTGGCGGGCGTGCTTCTCACAGTACAACTCATTGCCCACCCAGAAGTGGCCCCGCATCTTCAGGTTCAGCCCGCAGTCTGCGCAGGTGTAGCAGCCAGGGTGTCGGTACCTCCCCTCCTGGATGCGGACAGCCTGGTTCCTGCAGAAAGGGAGAACCATTAGTTTCAGGACAGGGGTAGGACAGTTAGGAGGACCTGGCATGAGGCCACCATTTCCAGGAAACCTGCTCCCCAGCCAGTCAGAACCTCAGACACAAACACCTCAGGGCACTTGGTTCCCAAAAGCCTCTCTCTTGGGAATTTCATGTTACCAACCCCCAACAAAGGATCAACATACACATGCACAAACACCTGACTAGGACCTCTAATGGGCCAGTCTGATGGCTTCATTGGCTAAAAACACTTTGCCACAGAAGTCTGACAACCTGAGTACCATCCTCAGAACTCATGGTAGAAGGAGAAAACCAACTCTCCAAAGATGTTTTGTTTGTTTGGATTTTGTTTTTGTTTTTTTCAGACAAGGTTTCTCTGTGTACTTGCTGGAACTTGCGCTGTAGACCAGGCTGGCCTTGAACTCAGATATCCACCTGCCTCTGCTTCCAAAGTGCTGGGATTAAAGGCCTGTGCCGCTAGCACCCGACTTTATCTTCTGATCTTCACATATATGTCATGGTTACTTCCACACTCATACATACACTGATAAATAATTGTTTAATTAAAAATAACACTGAGCCAGGCAAGCTCAGACATGCCTACAATCACAGCATTAGTTAGGCAAGAGTATATAGTTTGAGGCAGACCCTGTCTCACACACTGACCACATCCCTCAGGTCTCCTGGGCTGTGGCTCTCAGAGAGTGACCCTCGATACAGAACTTATAGCGTCAGCATGTCAAGGCAGTGCAATCAGAACTGATACCCTGGGGTTAGTTGTATGCTCTGTGCTTTATAAGCCCTCCAGGGACAGGGATGCAGGAGAGAGAGCCTGGGAGAGCCTCTAGTACACATCAGTTCTCCACCTAGGTTCCTCAGAGAACCCGACACTATCCTGTCCCGCCAATGAGAAAGTGGTAGTCAAAAAAAGTCAAGGCATTGCCCAAAGTAAGTCACCTGACTCTCAGTGTTAGTTAGAGAGAGAGAGAGAGAGAGAGAGAGAGAGAGAGAGAGGTACAAGTATTTTTGTTTTTGTTTTGTTTTTGTTTTTTAAATATTTATTTATTTACTTATTTTATGTATATGAGTACACTGTAGTTGTCTTCAGACACACCAGAAGAGGGCATCAGATCCTACTATAGATAGTTGTGAACCACCACGTGGTTGCTGGGAATTGAACTCAGGACCTTTGGAAGAGCAGTCAGTGCTCTTAACCACTGAGCCATCTCACCAGACTACATTTTTGTTTTTGTTTTTGTTTTTTTTAACAGAGAGAAGGGCTACATTATGATGCCACCCATTGAGAAATGAGCCCAGGATAGGGTAAAAAGAGGGAGGTGCTTCATCTGGGGACAGACTTCCAGAAACTTGGAGAATATGTACGAAAAACCAAAAGTGCTAGCATTTTTTCATTCCTTTACAGAGAGAGGTCTGCAGGGAGCAGCCAAGCATTCATTTTGAACCGGAAGCCACTTGGCTATGCTGTCCCCTATGGTCCCTGACTAATGGCCCAGCTTTGTCCGAGAGCCCCAGCGATGCTTGTCACCCAGCCCTCTGATACTCACGAGATGCTGTCGCTGCACTTCTCACAGATGTGGAGCTTGGGTGGGGTGGCCAAGGCCCTGGAGGTGGTCAAGGAAGCCTGGGGACTCAGTGAGCTGGGCACAAAGGCAGGCGTGCCACCTGGGAGGGGCAGGAGACAGATTCAGAGAGCTGCTTGCCAGCCGCAGAGGTACCCAGCTGTACTTAATGGCATATTGACATTCCTCAGTTCCTCCCCAGAACACTCCCACTCTCGTCTTGTGGCCAATGGCAGCAGCACTATCACAAGGACCTTTGGAGTGTACCACTAGGAATGCACAATGATAAAGGTGGTGACTGAGGCAGGGCTTTGGCAAATGCTGATGAAGAACCCTGTTCTTCCAAAGCAACCTGGGAACGTCTGTGCCTTGTGCTTGACAGAGACAAGCCAGCCAGTCGTGATGATATAAACAGATAATACTAGGTTGTAAGAGCATCGCAGTGTCTTTGTACAGCCCTTTGAAAGGACGTTTATGTGCATCATTGCATCTGAGGCAGCGAAGACACCAAGATGAAGGACAGAAGCACTGGGCAACTACTGTCCAAGCTTCAGCTGAGAGTCTGTGACACCCAAGAAGTGACCTTCCGTTTGTACTCTTCAAACTCCCACCTACCCACTACCAATCTTCGTGTGGCCCCTTCCTTAGCCCATAGAGACCTCAGAGTCAGGATGGGCAGGATTTGTTCTGAAACCTTCTTACTTAGCCCCTGTGTTCCAGCAAACAGACAAGTGAGCACTACACGCTCAGAGTTGTAAGCGGATGTCGGGGACCGGCCACCCTGCAGCTCCAAGCGCTGTTCTGCCCGTGTCATCCTCTCTGTGGACAAGGCAGTGCGCTTGTCTGCTGCTTGCTATAAAGGGCATCGTTCATGACTTCCTGGAGGGACAGCATGCATCCCACTGCTGTACGCATGCCTATGGGAACTTTTCAGAGCCCTATCTCCAATCTCTGGAGCTCCTCAGGGGTCGAGGTCAGGTATACTCTACACATCTGTTCCGCAGAGTAAACATACCGCTGTATTCCCAGTGAGTAAATGGGCAGCTGGCAGGAGACTGTATTGTGTTGTTCGCAAAGATACCTTGCCTGGCATGATAGTTTGTGGCATAGTTCTTTGTTCTGGCTCCCAAGGCCCTTGCCTCAGCACAACTAGTTCTTCCCGACACCTTCCCTGCTGCCAGGCCAAGCCAGTTTCTAGTGAACATAATCCAAAGCTCTGGTTGCTGGCCTCCACATTCCATCGTACTCCTGCCAGGCCACTGTCTGAAGGCTGCTGGAGTCTGGGATCTTGTTTCAAGGCCAAATCAAATCCCTCTTTTGCCAAGAAGCCCTCCCTGGAGACCCAGCCTAGAGTCCCTGTTTTTACCACTCCCTTGTGTTCCTGGTTCTGGCTGGTACCACCCACCACTTTCTGAGGGTACCCAGTAACCCCAACTAGAATGTAAGCTTCTTTAAGGCAACTGGGGCCTGACATATGCTCCTCTAATCCCTAGTTCTGCTAAGGACCCTTAAGCTACTTCCTCAGTCTGTTTGGCCTCATTCCAGAGAGTCCAAGGGGCCTTACTACATCCAGAGCCTAGAGGCCTCACCTCTTTCCTCAGCCTCCAAGGCTTCCTGTAAGAGTCGAAAAGAGCTGGACTGCCTTGGGGCGGCCAGGCCCTGGCGGTTCTCCTGCAGCATCTTGAACACCTCCGAGTCCTCTTCCAGATCCAAACTGCTGTGGAAGAGACAACTAAGAATAAGGACCCTGTAAGGATGGTGGGACACACCCTGATGCAGCCGAGAGAGAATTAAGGGGCGGAGACTCCCATCCCTCTCTAGGAAACCAGTCCCCTCCAGACCCTCCAGGAGCTCACCCAACTCTACAAGACCTGCTAGTACCTGAACCTGGGACTGGAGGGCCTTCCTGGAGAATGGAGCAGAACCCTCACTGCGGACTCGCTTGGGCTGCTGCTGTGGCCGGCCTGTGGGAGGAGAGCAGCAGGGAGGAGTCAGTCCACCCACCCCCACCCCGGTGGCCAGCTTGTTCCGTGCGCTTTACAAGATGTTGTTCTCAAGATCAACGCAAGGGGGCGCCTAGCCTCCAACAACCCACTGGTATCAGGTACCCTGGGCCCTGCCCTCATAAACCAAGCCAAGGGAGTCTGAGATCCCATAAGGGAAGAGAGAGAGATGTTTAAGCTACACTTAGGAATCCCACAAGGAGCAAAAAACGAGGACATCGGGTGGGGACTTCACACAGACACCCTTTAGATATATTCCACACACTTAGATCATGCTACCTGTCTAGAGATGTGGCCAGCCTCCTATTCCACAGAAGAAACACATACACACACACACACACACAGAGAGAGAGAGAGAGAGAGAGAGAGAGAGAGAGAGAGAGAGAGAGAGAGAGAGAGAGAGAAAGAAAGAAAAGCCAATCATTTTGTAACATAGCCATGGACATATAAATGAGTAAAGAGAGTATTCTAGGTGCAGACTAGAAACAGGCTTCTAGATTCAACAGTGAAGAAGAAATCTGAGTTTCAATGCAAATGCATGAATTGAAATTATTTGCAGAGTGTGGCCTGTTCCTAACACTTAGGAGGTGGTGGTCGGGCTGGGCAGGGAGGCCCAGACTTGAAAAGGTAGTAAGAAAGGCCAGTCCAGAGCCTGACCTGATCCTCTGTGAGAAGGGCATGGAGGGCCTGCTCAGCCCTGTCCTAGCTCTAGGTGGGCTTAACCCTTTACACATTTATATTTCCATGGCCTTGTTGCAAAATTCTGTAGCGCAGCAAGGCTAGGAACCTAATCAGATCAAATGTGCTTCTGTCCTTCGGTCTTGGGGCCTCTGAGATGCTAAGAGTGTGACTCAGGAGGGAAGTGTGGATCTCTTGACTCCTGCTGCCATCTGCACAGCCTGAGGGTTAGGAATTCTGTTTTTTTTTTTTTTTTTTTTTTTTAATGAATGCATCTAAGAGCCCAGAGGAGCTTGAGGAGAAGCAGCTGGCTGAAGGAGGATGAGAATGCCCAAGGGTCAGTCTGGTCTGATGCTGGAGACCAGAGGGGAAGAGGATCCTGCTCTTCCTAGCAGCAATGGGACTAGCTGGGGCGGGGGTGGGGGGGTTGGGGGGGAGCGCCTGCCTATCACCTGACCCCAGCTCCTTCTTTACAAGTTTGTCAAAACACAAGTTCCTGGCCTGTGGTGGCCACAGTGGCAGCACAGGCCTTTAGTCACAGCTCTCCAGCTCTCCAGGAGGCAAAAGGCAGGCAGATCTCTGTGAGTTCAAGGCCAGCTTGGCCTACAGAGTGAGTTCTAAGACCACCAGGGCTACAAGGAGAAATCCTGTCTTGACAAGAACAAAAACACAAGTTCCTGTTCTTGAACCCCCAATTCCCAGTCTGCAGCAAGTCCAGGCTGGGACCTGGGGATCTATACTTATAATAAATTCCCTGGGAATCTGCATTTTCCCATAGAAGTTCTCGGAGACTGCTGCTGGCTTGATAATCGCCCCCTAGACCAGTCTACATCCCTGTTTGCCCAGGTGGAACACCACAGGAAGAGCCACCCTCGAGCACCGAGGTCTGCTAGGCCAACAACCTAGAATTTCCCAGAAGGGATGTGCCCACCAACTGGAAGCCAAGATCCCTTCCATCTTGTCTCAACCCGCTGGGTCTTGCTGGGACCCATCGTCCCCCTCCTAGAACCTCAGACCACTGCACATCATTCACATCATTCTCTAATCAACCCCCTCCCCTAATCTCCCTCCACTGTCCAGCAAAACTCCCAGCTGAGCCTTCCCAGACCACCCAACCTACTTGTCTCTCTCCCCTTCCAGAATGCCTCCTGCTTTTGTAATTAATCCCACACTCCTTTATACTTAATTGTTTCAAAATTGTTTGGCATGTTTGTCTTATCTCAACAGCCACATCTTAAATTCCTTAAAGATGGATCTGTGGCCACATCGTCCCCCTGCTGGCCCTGGGGTAGGAACAAGGCCCAGCACCACAAATTGAGCCCCTCCCTTATCCAGATCCCCTCCCCACTTCCTTTCTCCTACCACCCTCAAAGGCCCTGCTCTTTGGAATGCAGAACCTTCCACCCCAAAAGGCCCTGCTCTTTGGAATGCAGAACCTTCCACCCCAAAAGGCCCTGCTCTTTGGAATGCAGAGCCAACCCAGAAGATTTCAGCAGCTGGGCCTTGTTCCCTTCACCCAAAAGGCCGGACATACCCCCAGCCACTCTGCCCCCAGTAGCTGATGGCTGTTGTCATCTAGCTATTTCACTACCCCGCCCCATCCTTGGGGGAGGAGAAATACCACCTGGGGGTTAAGCTGTCAGGAGTGGCCAGAAGGACTGTGGGGGAGGGGGCCAGCAGAGGAAGGAGGGGACAGAAAACAGGCCAAGGGCAGCGTGAGGCAGAACCACACAGTCCCTCAGAGTCTCTCTGGGCTGCGTGGAAGGAGATCAAGAGCAGGGGTGCGGGGGGGGCCTGGGGGCTTGGAACAGGGAGGAATGTATTTGAGAGATGCAGCCAGCACGGAGAGGGAGTCACCCCAACAACAGCAGCAAAACTATTTCAGCCACAGCCCAAAAGAAACACTGAAAAGGGAGAGAGCCAGGGGCATGGAGGGGACCAGAGTGACAGGAGAGAGGAATGCAAGTGGCCTCAGTGTTAGCTAGCTTCTCTGGCTGGCTCAGGGCTATAATGGATCTGTCACTAGGGGATGGTACTGCAAAAGGTACCAAGAGCAGCTACTGGCACTGGAGGCAGGTCTCTCATCTCCTTCCCTTAAGAAGCCTCACCTGTTGGCTGGTGGGGTGACTGGGGTAGGTCAAGGGGTGAGTAGCAGCAAGGCCTGGTGAGTGTGTCAGACTCTGGAACCTGGAATGAGGAGGGGAGTGGGAATCGGTGAGGTGCAGCGCCCACACAGTCTGCCTCAGGGAGGAGGGGGCCCAGGGTACCCTACACAGAACTCCTGAGACTCTGAGGGGCCAGGCTCAGACTTGGTGGCCCACTTGGCCAGGGTACCCCAACATGCTCACCTACAGCCAACTACATCCTCCCCAGAAAGGGCAATTGGGCTGGTAGGGGGCGGCGTGGAGAAAGGGCTGCATGGCCTGGAACTGAGAGAGGCTGGACTGAAGCAGGCAGACCTTTGGGAAGACTGGCTGTCATGGTGCGTCCTCAGGGAGCCCTGTGGAGAAAGGGGTCAAGAAAGAGTTGGCATGGCCCTACTGGCTGCACCCCTCAGGGTGCTTGGGGATGATATAGCTCATGGCTGGAAGGCCCTGCTGTCCAGCTTACCTGGAATCTAGTTGCCAGCACTTCCAAGGAGCCCACCCCATTGGTCTGTCCAGGAGAGGCAGTTTGGGACCTGAGGGACAAGAGAGAAGAAAGAGACTGTCACAGGATCCTAGACTTCACCCTTTCTGAACACTGTTCCTAGGCCTGGTTGGTCCTTTGGACCAGTCAAGTATCCAAGACACTTGGACGTTGGACTTTCAACTTTGTTAAGTTCAAAGCAAATGACTCCCATCAACCACCATTCCTCTCAGGTTCAGCACCATAACAGAAAGGACAGAGTTTCAGCAGACTGCTTGATAAATTCAGTTTATCAGACGTTCCCCACATGACCCACATCCCTCCTTTCTTCCGTTTCATCTAGACGGTCACAGGAGCAGCAATTGCTGGAGATGAGTTCTGAGGAAGATGGCTAATTCCCTGTAAACAACCCTTTGTCTTTTAAACTGTGGAGAAACCAAAGCCTTAGGAAAGAAAATGAGGGGCTGGAGAGAAGACTCAGGGATTAAGACCACGGACTGCTCTTCCAGGGGCCCTCAGTTCAATTCCCAGCCATCACATGGTGGCTCACATTCCTGTGTAATGGAATCTGATGCCCTCTTCTAGTGTGTCTGAAGACAGTGACAGTGTACTCTCATATATAAAATAAATAAATCGTCAGAAAGAGAGAGAGAGAGAGAGAGAGAGAAGAAAAAAGAAAAAAGAAAGAAAACAAGGGAAGAAGGATTGTAGGAGGGGGTAATGTAGGAGGGGGTAACCTGGAGGTAGGGGCAGTGAGCGGGAAGTAAAGTGAATATACTAATACTAATACTAATAATAAAAAAAAAAATGAGTTGTCCCAAGTCCCAAAGCCCATTGTTGGCTGAGCCAGATGCCTACTTTTCCTCACTGATAGGCTTGTCCCTACCAGTTGCTTTACTGATGGACACAATATCTTTGGGAAAGTCACTTGGAATCCCTTTCCCAGACTCTTCCCCAGCAAAACAAGGGGTGGAGCCGGGCCTCCCTTTCCTTCTAAACAGGCAGATGGACTTGGAGATTGAAGCTACAAGAAGGTCCAGCACCTGACCTACAGCTGACAGCAGCTACAAGAGAGGCTCCTCTGACCCAAGCAGACCCTCTCTAAAACTTCTCCCTGTGGAGCTGACAGGAGCCTAGAGTGGCAGAGCATTGGAGGTGAGAGGTGAGAGGTGAGAGGTGAAGGAGAGCACCCCCCAGAGCCACCTCCTGCTCACTGGCCATCATTACTACATTCCTGGGCCTCGGTCACTTCTACAGAGGTGGGCGAGCAGGAGCCTTTGCCTTCCTGGATCAGGGTAGTGGTGAGGGTCAAGGTGAGGGGAGTTCCTGCCTCAGAGCTGTTGAGTTTCCTCTGAATGGTTCCCGGAAAAGTGGGAGGAGGATTGAGGAGGGGGCTTGGCAAAAGAATGAAGACACCCAGAGCCTTGGCTTGCCTGGTATTGAGCTGGCCAGGCCCACGTCCCCAGTGGCCAGGTTCCTCCAAGAAAGACCTAACAGTAAGCAAAGGCAGGCGTCAGCAGATCTTCCCCTGATTGCCGCCTCCTGTGGATTTTGGTCCCATTCCCAGATGCCATGAGGTCCCCTTCACCCTCCCCCTCTAGGTCTCTCTCTTACAAACACTCAGGGACAGAGTGGAATGAAGAGGGCCAGTACCATGGGAGCCCGCCTCTGCAGTATTAGCTACTAGCAGGGCCCACTGGTGAGGGGGGCTACAGATGCAGGGCCAGAGGGAGAGAGAGAAGCAGACATCCAACTCCTTTGCTGGCCTGCCCAGAGAGCCTTTGGACTAAGGGATCTCCCAGCATTCTTGAACTCTGACTCACTGTGATATTCTACCTGTCCCTCCCCCAACACACAAAACTTATGAATGTAGGGACCCACATTCAATGGCCAAGCCCAAAACAGTGAGAAGAAGAGACGATAAGGGCTTTGTTGTGTTGTGGGTTCCTAATCTCCATCTCTACCTGGATCTACAAAAAAAAAAAAAAAAAAGCCATCTCTCAAATACAAGGGTACTAGAGACTCAGGCTAGGGTACACCGTGCCCAGAACTTGCCTCTCTTCAAGCACTCCATGCCCACACCCTGTACCATTCACAGTCCTGGGAACCAGTCAAACCCGGGCTTCCAGGTAGCTGGTGCCAGCTTGCCCCACCTCGCCTGTGGCTGCATGCCCAGCCCAGCGCCCACCTATGCCCCTATGGTCACTGGGATGTCTTCCTTGTCCCTACCACAGACCCAGAGCTGAGGACATGCCAAAAGAGCCTGGGAAGGCTGGGATGGGACTGCACAGGGTTGTCGGCAGGGCCGAGGGTGGCTGCCTGGCTGGCGATGGGCAAGTACAGGAGGGAAAGGTGGCAGGACCTGCCAGTGGAGGTTGGAAGACCTACCGGTCCAGCTGCAGTCTTAGGGGTGAGGCACTCTGTCGGATCTTGCTTTGGGCCTCCGCATGTAGCATGCTCTCTGCGCTCTCTCCATTGATGGCCACAATGATGTCGCCTGGCCGGAGATCAGCTGCCTCCGCCTTGCCCCGCTCTGTTACCTATAGGGATGGGAGCCAGATGCTGGCTGGTGAAAACCCACCCTGGATTAAGAGTATGCTTGAGAAGACTGGAGCAGAAGGGTCCTCCTGCTGCCCAAGAAATGCAGAAGCAGGACTGTACCTCTACCACCCTTTTCTCTGTCTTTCCTGGTCCGCCGGCTTGTCAGCTAATCCCTTACAGACTTGAGTGCCCCCCCCCCCCATACACTGGCATTCAAACGTGGGCCTCCCGAGGAATGTGATGGCAGAATGTCAGGAACCGAGCTTGGGAATACTTCTGGGTAGAGAACCCTGCCTGTGCAAATCATACCTGGCTGGTGGCTGCCTAAACACCACCCTTGCCACGAATGCTCTCCAGCCAGGACTTGCGCCTGAGCCTGGGTGAAAAAGAAACTAGCCAGCTCCCAAGACCTCACAGAAGCACCTGTCCTATGCAACTACCCCTAAGGGCAGCCAACAGGTGTGAGGTGTGAGACTTAGGGCAAAGGGCAGTCCTTGGCCCCCTTCCTTTCATCTTCTAATGGCCCTCCTGAAGGAGCCCTCACATACCCATTCGACAGAGCACAACTGTCCCCCTGGCCAACATTGCCCAGAACAGACTCCACGTTCCAGAACAAATTGGGGAAAGTACCCTGGGGAACAAGACACCCCTCGGGGGGGGCGGGGGGAGCTAGCTCCTTATCTCCTAAAAACAGCCCTTACCTTGGTCACGATGATGGGTGTATGGAAATCTCTGCCTCCACTAATGCGGAAGCCCCAAGGTGCTGGTCCCACCACATCCACCGTCAACGCCATGCCTGAGGAAGAGAAGACTGGGAGGTGGGACCCACTCCTACAATACACCCCAAAGCAAAGGGAGAGGACGGTGGTGGCCGGTCTCAGAGCTGGGTTGCTACCCAGTAGGGCCTGGGCCTGGCGGGTGGTAATAGAGGAAGTGACTTAAGTCCCTCCCTCTCCTGAGAGTTTCACTTCCCCCCACCCTGGGAGGCCTTGAAGACTCTGAGTTCCCCCTTCTGGGGTCTTCAGACCAGTAGATCCCCTAAGACAGGCAGCAGTCCCACTGACAAGTGGCCAGACCTCCACACAAGTGCTTGGTGGAGGATTGTGGAAAGGAATTAACAGGTGGTAGGAGTAATCGCCCTCCTCCCCCCAGCCCCCCTTCACTACCTGTTTCCTGTCCCCAAAACTAAGAGCACAAGAACTTCCTACACTCTGTATAGAGCAGAGCTTTCCACACAGGAGGAGAGCAAGCCTTAGGGTGACCCCACCAGACGGTTGGCAAGAAGTTAGCCAGGGCTGGGGCTGGCAGGTGTCAGACGAGGTCTTCAGAGGGGCTACCTGGCTGGCTGCCCAACCCTAACAGCTGGGGTCAGCTGAGCAAGAGGAAGCCTGCTGCCTCCCCTAGGGGCCTGCTGTGCCCTCTGAGCAGCCTGAGGAGGAAGGCCAAGGGAAGCACACACACACACCCACACCCACACCCACCCTGGTACTGGCCAGCGGGGCAAGTTCATGATGCTGCCAGTTTGGCCACAAGCTTCTCATCCACAGCCCCCTCTGCCCCACAAGGGAGTGTCCTTGTGGATCAGGCCCTCCTAGGATTTCCTGAGCTTCTAGGTCTGGAGCCAGGAGCCAACCCCAGGCAGGAAGCTACAATGCCAGGCTGGGCACCACCCAGCCCAGCACCCATCCTCAGGCTGTCCCTGGGGAGATATGGGTCAGCCAGTACGTCCAATATCTCAAGAACAACAAGGCCTAGGGGAGGGAGGGGGCCATCCAGGCCGGCAGTTTGACTGTCTTGTCCCCCAGGCAACTGGCTTTCCCTTTCACCCAGGCCCAGCCGCGGTGTCCCAGGCTGAGCACTGAAAGACAGCAAACGCCCTGAGATTCTCAGACCTTTGAGCGGACCAGTGGACCCAGTCCTGCGAGTACTGCGGGAATTACCTAGCTGTCAGTCTGGCTGTCCCCAGCACCACTTCTCAAGCCTGCTTCCTACCAAAGCCAAAATACCCCGGGGCGGGGGGGGGGGCTGGGACTAGAGGACGGGTATCTGGGTCAGGGGCGAACCCAAGCCACCGGGTATCCAGGACGAAGAGAGACTTCAGGGAAGAGGGTCTTTGGGCCGAGGGTAGGGTCCGGCGAGGTGGAGGTCGCCGGGGGCGGTGGCCCGCGGAGGGTGCAGGTGGGCGCGCGCTCACCTGGCTGCCGCTCGCCTGTCGGGCTGGGCGGCCAGGCCCGCCAGGAAAGGGAAGGAGGGAGGGAAGAACCGAGGGAGTAAGGACGAGGAGCCGCCGCCGGTCCACCGCAGCCGTCTGTCCGACTCTAGGGAGAGCTCGCCCGGGGCTCCCAGACCTGCCTCCGCCCATGTGATCCCGGGGCCGCCCCTGCCGCCGCCCCTGGCCCGGGAAGCCGCCTCCCCTGCGCTGCCGAGCCGGGGCGCCGCCACCTGGCCCGCGCCTTGCCGGGGAGCTGGGAGTTGGGCGAGCGGGGAGAGCAGACCCACCCGAAAGCCGCCTCTAGGCTGACACCCTTCCGAGGGGTCCACATCCTCTGGACTGTCCCTAAGTACAGAGGGTCGGTTCAAATGACAGACCCTCCCCCACGGTGCGCAGAATACGGAGACTGCGTCCCATCCCACAATAGGAAAGGAACCCTCGATGCCACGGTCCCCAGACCTGTCAGGCCACCGCTGGCTTGATGGACCTGTCTGTGGTCCGCCCGACTCTTCTGCCCACTCCTGGCTCCGATGTTGGAGCAGATACAGTCCCGATACCCACAAATCTCAAACCTGGGCCACCCCTCCACCCTCCTATCTCTTCCCAGAACAGATGCTCCACTCGTGGCTTTCTGCTGCCAGCGCAGTGACTTAGCCCCAGATACCCCGCAAGCCTCTCCTGGGCAGGGAGACATGCCCAGACCCAGAGGAAATAGAGAGCACTTGGCAGAGTCACCAGACACCTCCTCTCCCGCTAGCCTGCCTGGTATGGGCCATCTCCAACCACTACCAAGGACCCTGTGTGCTCAACTCCTATGCCAGGCTCCATGGCTCAGGCCAACAGCAGGGGGAGCGGGAAGCAGGTGCAGGCCCAGGAAGGAGGAGCAATCTGGCCAGAGGGTCCCCCAGAGCTATACCTGGCCACTCTTGCCCTGGGGAGTTCAGGGCCCACGCAGCTGCTCCTGCCTCTTCAGTTGCTCTCACAGCTTGGCACACCGTAGAGCACACCTGCGGACCCAGCTGTAACCCGCCTGCCTCGGGTGTGAGTCATTGTCTCCGAGTTCCCCAAGAGGATTGCCCTCACCACCCTCGCCATCCTCCTCACCTACCGAGTCCCTGCCCTTCCCATTCCGCCGGCTTGCCTCCAGTCGCCTCCCTGGCCCCACCTCCCACCGCCTCTCCTCGGGCAGGTAACTGGCTCTGCCACAGACGAATTCCAGGGACCTCCTGGAGGGGTCCCTTGCCGGCTGCACCTGCTCTCCCAACGCAGCTAGTCTGGAAGCCATTTATGTTGGCTTGTTTTGGGTGCCGGGGATTGAATACAGGGCCCCCAGACCTGCATGGATTTTCCCTTTAAGCTCTACCCCCCAGTTCCCCCACCCCGAAAACCTCTCTGTCCGATCCTCAAGTTGCCACGGCCGCCTTTAACTGCGTGCTGCTTACTTTTTGTCAACTTGGTACAAACTAGAGTTATGTGGAAAGAGGGAACCTCACTGGGGAATCGCTTCCCTCAGACGGTCCTGTGGGCGTGTCTCTGGGGGCTTTTTCTTGATGGCTGATTGACGCAGGAGGGCCCAGCCCACTGTGGGCGGTTCCGTCCCTTGGTAGGTGGTCCTGGGTGGTATAAGTAAAGCCGGCTGTGGAAGCCATGATCAAGCCATGAAGATCAAGCCCTTAAGCAGCGCCCCCCACCGCTTCTGCTGGAGTTCCTGCCTTGAGTTCCTTTGATGATGGACTGTGATGTGGAACTGTAATAAACCCTTTTCTCCCCAAGTCGCTTTTGGTCATGTTCTCTCGCAACAATAGAAACCCTGACTCTGGCAGTGTTTTATCACAGCAACTGGAAAACAAAGTCAGGAAAAGCAGTTTCCACAGCTCTTTGGGGGCCTCAGTTTCCCCCTGTGCAGTAATGGTCATTTTACTCTCCTGCTAAACACACGATTTCCCAGAGGAGAAATTCAAGGATTACAAAGCAGAAAGGTTGAAGGATGTGGTAGGGAGGGGAGACAACAGAAAAGAATTCACCTTCATCTCATCCAATCAACGATTCTGAACAATATCAGCAAGTGTTTATTGAGCACCTACTGTGTGCCAGTATTGTGCCATACTGTCCTCAGAGACTCTCAAGCCTCAAGACAGGCTCTCTGCTCTGCATGGAGTATCCACAAATCCCCCTGCAAAGTCAGCTGACCATGGGCATTACTCTGGCTTGCAGAAAGGACCAGTCCTGCTCTAAATGATCCTGTTCCTGGTACAAGTCACATCTTTCATCTGTCTAATGGGTGGGCCACCCCAACATCCCCTGGCTCTCCTCACCAGGTCAAGGTGACAAAGTAGGCACCTCACACCTGCCTGGTGGCTGGAGGGAGGTTCCAGGGCCTCACCAAAGAGGCTTGGATCTGTCCAGGAGGAAAAAAAAAATCTTTCAACCCTGAACTGTTTCATGAGGGCACCAAGGAATATAAAACACTAGGTTAAGGGATCAAAATTAGGCCAGCAGGGCCCTAGAGAGTCATCATTTCTAGGCAAGAATGGGCTGGACCTGCCAATCTAGAGCCAGACCAAGATGAGTCCTAGGTACAGCAAAGGGCATAATGGCACACAGGTCTCGTTCTGCAAGCAGCTGTTTAACTATCCTGGCTGGGGTCCAAGCCACACCCAGGCTCAAGAAACCAGCCAGGGCCAGGCCATTACCCTGTGCACCTAGGCTTTCCCGGTCTTGACCAGGTGCACCACTCTTCCTGTCACCAACTCTGCTCGAATAAGGATACCTTAAGTGACAGGTCAAGGGGCCAAGAGTACCAGGAAGAATATAGAAGTGGCCCAACCCTAGTCCCTCCCAAAGTCCGTGATTGCCTGGTCGGGCCTCTGGCCAGGGATTGCAGGGCACTTGGTGGATAGGATGTGATAAGGTTGAGTTGGTTCCGCCCTTCAGTGAGGATGCTGCCTCTGAATTTCTGAGCTTCTCTCCTGTCACCAGCTGTACTGCTCAGGTTAGGTGACACATGTGTAGCACCTTACTGCCTGCTCAACTGTTAGCCACAGCCAAGAATGGCGCTTTCTATCAGTGGCTGGGGTGGCTCTCATGGAAGCTGAAGGAGGAGTTTGACCTCCAATTCCAGGCCAACCTGGGTCATAGAGTAAGACTCTGACTCAACGAGAATGGAGTTTTCCTTTTCTGGAGGAAAGGACAGGCCCAGGATGTGCTAATGTCCCCAGAGGCCACCAAGCCCTGGGTGAGAAGAGTTACTTTGGCTACCTCTGCCCCACCCACTCCCATTCTCCCACCCCCCCAAGCTTCCCCAAACTGAATGCTCAAAAGACTTGAGCCCAGAGAAGAAAACCACAAGGGTTTGGTGTAGAAATGGAGCACAGAAAAGGAAAACCTTAGTGGGGAGTAGTTAGAAATGTCATCAAGTTCAGCGACCTCGTGGTGACAGTTGCAGAATCAAAACACATCTCAGCCCCCATCAGGCCCTGGCCTGTCCCCTCTGACCTTAGTTCTCAGCACCACTAGTCCTCGGAGCGGCTCCATTCTGTCTGTCACCCCTGCTGAGGCAGGGGACTAGTGATTTACTCCCTTCCTATGTACAGTTGGCCCTAGCTCGGACTACAATCCGTGATGGAAAGAAATCCCACAATCCTAAATGGACAGAATCCCCACCTCAGCCCCTCCCCCTAGACCCACCCAAAGCATAAAGATACAGGCAAGTCCCTGGTATCCACGTTTATTTTACATTCTCTTCCAGAGGGGACCTGGACAGTGGGAAGAGCTGGGAATTAGGGCAGCAAGCTTGTCTCCCTGTAAATAAATCTTCTGATAGGCCCGGGCAGTTGTGTGCCTCAGTCAGCAGGGTATATGTGGAGGCCCAACCCAGGGGCCCTTCTTTTCCCTTCTGGGAAGAGAAAGCCTTGAAGCAGGGCCTCTCGCTGGGCCTTGAAGGCTGAGGAGGTGTTCCCCACCTTGTTTCCAGGCCCAGCTGGAGGCCAGAAGGCAAAGTGGTAGCAGGCAAGCTGGTGAGAAACAGGAGGAGGCCTTTGGTCTCCACCAGGGTAAAGGGCTGGTCCTTATTAGAGGAATCCCATGGGGGTGAAGCGAGAGCCAGTCCCCATTAGGGGAAATGCTGGGGGATTGGAGGCTTGGGGGGTCTGGTCTCAATAAGGCCTGGAGACAGTCTCCACATGAAAGCAGATGTCTGTATTTGAGGGGCAGTGAAGGGGGCTGTTAAAGGAATGCCTGTGACTTGTAGATGGGAATCAGGCTTCAAGGAGGCTTGGAGGGAAAGTTGCTGGGGTCTCTGCAGAAGCCGGGAGCACAGGTCCTGGGGAGGAGGAGGTGGAGGGCCTCTCTCCCTCCCATAGTGCTACTGCTCCCCACTCGATCCTCTTTGGCTCCAAACTGCCATGGAGATCACTCACACTGGGGCTACATAATTTCCAGGGAACGTTCCAAATTTCTGAGTTCTCCGGGAGACACCTGAAAAAGAAGACGTTACGCGGGTTAGGGCGCGCCCTCCGCTGACAGTACCTGTAACTGCAACTTCGCAGAGAAAGGGCTTGCTTTCCTATCCTCATTTATGCCCCCTAGCGGTACAAACAAAGCTGCACTTCTAAACTAACCAACCAAGACAACTTTGCACACGGCTCTAACTCCATGCTTCTCTGAGAAAACCAGGAATTGAGATGATGAATCACAGACCTTCCATGGGGAGGAACTCACTGATATAATAGAACACCTTCATTTCAAAGATGGCCACTGGTGGGCTGCCTAGGGATAGAGCTGGTTTCTGGCTTACTAAGTCCCCTGGAGAACCATGTGTCCTGGGGGGAGGAAGGGACTGTCCTTGAAATGCACTAATATGAAGAAGGGGATAGAATTTTTATTTTGTGTCTTTTTAACTAATCTACACTTAAATGGCCACATGTAGCTACTGGATACCATATCAGAGGGCACAGGTCCAAGACACTCCCCATAGCGTTATGGCTTCTGCTATAGAAAGGGTGCTTTCTCTTCTTGTCTATGGAAGTCTACAAAACTTCATATGTGGTATAAAAGAAATGCCAAAGCAAAGGTGCATGAGTGTTGAGGTTTGCTGTGTATTGCCAAATACTGGCCCTCACGGTCTGGTTGCCCCCAGGGATGAGAAAATCCTTACATACACCAAGTGATGCTATTTAACCTTGCTCCTTAATTTAAAACTATTGTTTGAATAAGAATGCCTACAGCCTACAGCTGGACAGAAGAGACATAGGTGGACTTTTGTTTCCCAGGCTTGGGGTCAGAGGTAGAACCACTAGAGAGAAGAGAAAGGAGGAGAGGAAGACAACCTGGGGTACAGGATTGTGAGGACTGGCCATGAGGGCTGGCAAGTTGGGGTAAGAGCTGCCCAGATGGAACAAGTCAAGTTACAATTTGGGGTTATTGATAGGGAAGTAGATACTAATAGCTTAGAGAGTGAATATCAGCCCAGATCTAATGTTGTCAGAGTCCTATACTATACATATAAAAGCTGTGTGTTTTTTATCTGGGAACTGAATGATCAAAGGCAGGGTAGAAACCCCCGATGAAGATTAATCTTTTTCTACAACGCATGAGTAAAACAAGCAGTGAGGACTGCTACTTCCCGTGGTGTGAGAAGGGTGCCTGGCACTGAGCCACTGAGAGTCAGATTAGAAAGGGAGGACTATACTACCCTGTGCCCTCCTCTGCCTCTCCTTCAATCCTTTGGGGCCCAGCATCTGCTTGTTAGAAGTCAGGGCTTTTAGCCCTTCTCTTCTCTCTTCTCTTCTCTTTGAAGCCGTATACAAGGTGTGGCCACTTTGGGGAGTCTGGTAAGTGGGTCAGCTGGCACCAGACAAGATCAGCAAGACCCTCAAAGCACAATGTTCTGGGCCAGTAGTGAAGGGCTGAGATTTTTTTTGGGTGGGGGGATCAGGGGAATTTGAGATAGGGTTTTATTGTATAGCCTGGAAGTCAACCTGGCTGGCCTCAGACTCACAGAGAACTCGCCAGTCTCTGCCTCCCGAGCGCTGGGATTGAAGGCCTGTGCCAGGCTGGCTGACATCTCATGTTGTTTCTCAGGTTGTGGGTGGGGTGGGAGCAGGGGAAAGGACACTGGGATGTGAGACCTGCTTGAGGAAGCGGTGATATGCCGAGGGGAGAAGCAGGGGCCTGGAGTCGGGAATCCTGTCCCAAGCGTGACTCTCTCGTAGGTCACACAGCTGGGGTAGGTTCCCCTGGGCCTTGCCTCCCTTCAGGACAGGCAGAAAGGCGCTCTCAATTCAGAAGGCTGTGGTGCGGGTGTTGTCTATGACTCTTTACTGACTCAGCACCGCCACTTAAGGCCCAAGGGAGACCCTAGGATCCCTCTTTCTGGCCAGCCTTTCCCTCCACAGGCTACATACCCACAAACCAGCCATCGTCACATTGCTGCATGACATCCACACGGTCCCCCTCACGAAGTTCCAACTCATCCTCATTCTGGGGCCTGTACTGGTACATGGCCCGGTACCTGTGGAAATGCAGCGTGGCAGCCAGAGGCCTCAGGCTCCTTCCCAGACCTGCTGCCAGTTCCGCCCAGAGCTGTCACTTCCAGTGCCCCGTCCCCATCACATAAGCACCAAAAGACTAGCTCTACCTGGGAGTTTCCACAACCTACAGATGAGGAACAATGGTAGGACCTGGGACCAGTACTGCCTGCCAACAACTTCCTCCCAAGGCAAACCCCCCTCAGCTGGTACTCACGGAGTCCAGTGTATCTCTGTAGTGTTTGGGGAGGAGTGCCCCAGGTTTGTGGGACGGCTGGTGCCTCGAGAATGGGACAGGGTTGGTCCGGGGGTAGTGAGACTCTGGGGGTTCATGGGAAGAAAGAAGGGGTGTGAGGAGGAGGTATAGGGTAGACGTGTAGACTGGGGTTCCACAGCCTGAGGAGCAGTTTTCATGCTTTCTCATCAAGCTCCCAGGCCCAGGAGGGTGCCATCTGACTACCTCACTTCAGAGGCACTTGGATGTGGGCCCAGGCCCCAGGCAGCATGAGTGGCTGGACTTCTGAGCCCCAGCAAGGACAAACCAGGCTCAAGGAGGAGCCAGGAGCAGTTGAACCTACTCAGAGAGGCGTGCTGAGTGAACATGTGGACCCAGGGCCAAGAGCACAGCGGCGGGCTGCCAAACACCTTCGCTCAAACCTACCTCATCAGTCTCCCACAGTGGGGACTGTTAGCTTTTTTACACAGGGAGACTAAACCCAAAGGGCAGAAGCTCTGTTCCTGTGGGCCACACATAGCATGCAAACACCAGAGCCCTGATACCTAGCGCTAGCTACCTTGCTGAAAATCTACCCTGAAAAAGGGGCATCTTGGAAGGTCAGGGCTAGCCTACCACCCCAGATAGGCCTGCCCAAGCCTCTCTGAGCTAGAGGATCTTGAGCTTGAACAGTATCAAGGGGGTTAGGGCCGAAGCAAGATGGGGCCACGCTAAGTTCTGCCCAGCTTCCTGCTTCTCCAGAGGCTGCTGTCCAGGAAGGATTCCCAGTGTGGACCAGTCAGAGGATAGGAAGGCAGTGTGAGAAGCAGGCCACCTCACCTGGGTTTGGGACCTGGGCTCCTGGAGGGTGATGGGGTAGGGGAAGGCGGAGCGTCGAGGGGAGGTCCGACCTCCCCAGTCAGTGGGGTCCACAGGTATTGAGGAGGGGTGGGAGTGGCTGCTTGGGTGAGCAGTGGTTGTCAGGTGAGGTGATGCAGGGAGCTGGGGACCGTCGTCACAGAGCCTGAGTCTGGGCTCCCGGTTTATCTGCACGTAGCTGGCAGGGAAGATGCCCTGGCGTCCGGTGCCCGTGATACGCCCCTCGTACCAATGTTCATTCACCTTGCGGATCAGGCAGATGTGTTCCCCCTGAGGGATTAGAGAGGAGCTCTTGTCAGCAGGGGTTTCTTGGGCATCACACACCTGAGGGTGGCTCTCCTGGGCCATTTCACTCAGGCCTAACACTTTACATGCATGAGGGATCAGGCTCAGAAAGGGTCAGCAGGTTATCTAAGGTCACACAGCTAAAAAAGAGAGGAGTCAGGAACAAGTAGAAGACTAAGATCTTCCCATAGCAGGCAGTGCTGGATTTGGATCAGTTCTTTCCCGTGGCAAAGCTCACAACACTATCAATCCCTACCATCAGTCACTAATTACAAACCCCAACTACAATTCCCCAACGCTAAGTCCAAGTTATGTGGCCTTGGGCAAGTTGCTCTGCCCCTCTAAGCTTGGTTTCTTCCTGTGTTAATTGGGAAGACCAACCACTGCTGTTGAGACACAGAATCGAGAGTGGCCTTTTAAGTAGCAGTGGACAGATCTTAGCATGCCACCACAACTCAGTCCTGCCCTGGCTTCGCATGTCCTGTGACCCTCTCCCAGGGCAGAAGGTCTTCTCAGGACAAGCTGATGGAGGTTGGTGTAGAACTGCCAGCGTGTCAGCAGACTACTCTAAGAAGGACGTCCTCACCCCTCACTGGCCAGTCCTCTCCTGCCCAGCCACCCACCCACCTTCTTCCCTGCCTATCTATGGAGCCAGCCTTTCTTAGGGGCACTTACTAGGACATCTATGGCCTTTACCCCCAAATTCAATCAAAGGAAGGCCGGTTTCTTGTCTTGCAGAAACTTTTCATACTTTCTTACCATAATCTAGCACGAAACATACTTGTCAGTAACATCCCAGAAGCCACATAACACACACATATGGGCACACTTAGGGCCTCATGTTTGATACAGTACCCTCTGCACACAAAACTTATTTCTAGTCCTTTTTAAAATGTAGATTATGACCTTCAACTAGGTGATTAAAGACACATGGTAGGGTAAGGTCAGGCCTGATGGCTTCATACCGTACTGTAATCCTAGTATTTGGGCAGCTGAGGCAGGAGAACTACAGGGAATTCCAGGCTGTCCTGGCCTACACAGTGAATTCTAGGCCAATCTGAATGACAGAGCAAGACACTGTTCATAACATTCTTTCAAAAGTAGAATAAATTGGCCAAGCCATGGCACAGGTCTATAATTCCAGCTATTTGGGAGGCTAAGGCAAGAATATCAAAAACTCAAGGCCTTGGGGCTGGAAAGATGCTCAGTGGTTAAGAGTATCTGGTGTTCTTGCAGAGGACCAGGATTCCATTCCCAGCATCCATGTATAGAGAGGCTCACAACCATCTGTTACTCTTATTTCAGGGGCCCGAGGCTCACTTCTGGCCTCCGTGGGCACTGCACACATGTGGTACACACATACACACAAGCAAAACACTCAGACATATTTTTAAAAAATGGTTCAAGGCCAACTGAGACTATACAGTGAGTTCTAAGCCAGCCTGGGGGACTTAGCAAGACCCTGTCTCCACATTAAAAATAAAATGAGGGCTGTAATAGAGCACTTGCTTTGTGTCACAGGACCCTTGGTTCAGTCACCAGTAATGGGGTTAAAGAATCAAAGGTCAGGGGTAACCTATTCTAAGAGATTGGAAAAAACTACAATTTTGGGTACAGTTGACATTTTTAAAAATGTTCATTTCTTTCTGCAGCATCCCCTGTTTTCTTCCCCATCCCACTCTACCAGGTCTTGCCTGACCTTACCTTTCGGAAGGACAGCTCCACCTCCAGGTCTCCCTTGAAGGTATACTGGGCGACAGCGTCTCCATACTCCAGCACCTGGTATGTGGGCGGCTTGATGGGTTTGGGAATCTCATCTGCAGGCAAAACCTGAAGGGAAGGTGTGAGCCAAGTTCAGACCAGATACCAATAGAGACACAGCCATGATCCCTGAAGAGGGAGCCATACATGGACCCTGGCCAGATGTCACAACCACACACAGACCAGACACAGCCTAGCAGGTGGCAGTGTGAGTACAGGCGGGCACTCTGAGATAGGTCATCTAAGAAGGCTTCCTGGAGGAAGACTTTTCAGTGGAGTGATGTGCAGTAGGACAGGCAGAGCAGGATTGTGAATGCAAAGATAAGCCAGTCCAACTACAGAGCTACAGATGTGGGCCACAGAGGCAAAGGAAGGTGATACAGTATGGTGGTTTGAATAAGGATGATCCCCACAGGCTCATATATTTGAGAGCTCAGTCACTAGGGAGTGGCTCTGTTTGAAGGATTAGAAGGATTAGGAGGTATGGTCCTATTGGATGGTTGGAGGAAGTGTGTTTCTAGGGGTGGGCTTTGAGGTTTTAAAAGCTCAAGTCAGGCCTAGAGATTCAATCTCTCTCTCTCTCTCTCTCTCTCTCTCTCTCTCTCTCTCTCTCTCTCTCTCTCTCTCTGCCTTTAGATCAGGATGTAGCTCTCAGCTACTGCTCCAGCACCATGCCACTCTGCTTCCTGCCATAAAAGACTCTGAAACTGTAAGTAAGACCCCCAATTAAATGCTTTCTTCCACAAAAGTCTCGGTCATGATCTCTTCGAAGCAATAGGACAGTGACTAAGACACACAGACTAGAGGTCTTGGTCAGGTTTGTTTTCTCTGTTAGTGAAATCATTGAAAGGCAGGAAACTCTTGAGCACAACAGACAGCGGCAGAGAAAGATCAAGCACCGCAGACACTGGGAAACAATCAGCCGTTGGAGAACGGTGTTTCTTGGGGCTGAAGATACACACACACACACACACACACACACACACGTAGTAGACACAGAGGCAAAGACCCTCTGTAAGGGAAGCTGAGAAGTCCAGTCTTTTCTGAGGGCTGGGGTATTTTAAACATCTGAAGGCTCTTCCTTTCCTGACTTAGGGTTGGTTAGTTTGAGAAGGCTAGGATGTCTGATTAGCCCACAACTGTTGTGTAACATGGCCTGATCTTGACATTACTGAACCAGTCTACTAGCAGGGCCTGCTGGGAGGAACCCGGGCTTACAAGGCCTGTGTTTAAAGCCTTAAGGCTTTTGTCTCAACTCAGGAGAGTGAGAAAGAAGCCCAGCATCTTGGAAATTCACCATCTCTGTTACTTAGTCATGGCCCTTTCCCTCTCCATCCCAGGGAGTCTGTCTAACTCCTGGTCTCTCAAGGGTTCTGCAGAGTAACTTCCTATAAAGCTGAGAATTTATTATTATTGTTGTTGTTATTTGATTTGTTTTATCAAGACAGAGTCTCACTATATATCTCTGACTGTTCTGGAACTCACTAAGTAACCCAGGCTGGCCTGGAACTCACAGAGATCCACCTGGCTCTGCCTCCCAAGTGCTAGGATTAAAGTTGTGTGCCACTAGGTCTGGATCAATTTATTGCATCTTTTACCACTTCTGAGGGCCAAGTGGTCCTTGGTTTAAGTGTCCTGGTCCCTCCTGCCCTTTGGTCCCACCACGGCTCTGAATCCCCATACTTTCTTGGCTAACCCTATTTATTCATAAAAATCAATAAGCTAATCAAATCAACCATTTCACAGTAAGCTGTGGATGACTGCTGGATTAGATGACTGTATATACTCAGTAAAACTCCAATGAAAACAGAGAAGAATGTATGGGTGGACAGAACCTGTTAATACCTGTTAAACCAGAGCTGGAATTACAACAGCCTACCCAGTTATCAAAGGGACAGCATGAAGATAATGAAAAAAAAAGTTTAAGTTAACCAACAGAAACTATAAGAACAGTAATAATAATAATAATCACAATTTGGTCAGTCCTGATGGCAATCACCTTTGAGGCCAAGCCCTTGGAAGGCAGAGGCAGGCAGACCTCTGTGAATCCAAGACCAGCCTGGTCTACTTAGTGAGCACCACACCATCCAGGGCTATATAATAAGACCCCGTCTCAAAACAAAACCAAAACAAGAAAATTAATTATTTTTACTTTATTTATGTATTTATTCTTATTTGTGGGATGCAACTAAAACAGTGTTTAGAGGGAAACTTACAGTATCAAATACTATTATTATTGATCAAACTACCATGAGACAGGAGGATCACCATAAATTTGAGGTCAGCCTGGGCTACATAGTGATTCTAGGCCAGCCTGGGCTGCTGTGCCACTCTTGTCAATGGAAAAAGAAAAAAGAAAGAAGAAAGGGTAAACTTTCACTCGAGAGGACAATCATAGGATGATGTCAGGGAGGAGGCTCACTGAGGGTAGAAGCCTGATGACCTGAGTTTAGAACCCAGAACCCACAGAAAAGCAAGAAACAGAGCAATAGCAAATAGGAAAGCCCGCCTTAAGGTGGAAGGCAGGAACTGACACTCCAATTTGTGCTCTGGCCTCTAGATGTGCACCATAGTAGGTTTACACCCACATATACAAGACTAAATATACTTTTTAAATAATTTATTTAAGGTTTTATTTTATGTACATTGGTAGTTTTGCCTGCATTCATGTCTGTGTGAGGGTGTCAGATGGCCTGGATCTGGAGTTACAGTTGTGAGCTGCCATCTGGGAACTGAACCCGTGTCCCCTGGAAGAGCAGCCAATGCTCTTAACCACTGAACCATCTCTCCAGCCCCAAGAATAAATATTTTTAAAATACAAGAGAATATTATGAACAACTTTATCCCAGAGGTTTAGTTTGCTACAAATTAAGACATAGATCCTAAAAATAGCCTATAGGTCTCCTTGAGACATGACTTTTTGACTTAGCACAGAACCTCCATCTGTAAAGTGAGATAATTATCACTCCCCAGGCAGCGTAAGGAACAAACAGGGAACACACCTGAAAGACGTGACACATTTGCAGATGAACTGTCACGCATTTCACGTTCTGGTTAGTTGAGACCAGGATAGAAATATGGAGTCTGATAGCGAAAATCCAGGGCCCTAATGGGGCGGTGACTTCCAGACGAGGGTCTCTTTATCTTCCCCTGGGCTGGGAGACAGATCGAGCCCCGGACCAGGTGACGTGTGGGCCAAGGACATTCAAGAGAGATAGCGGAGACCCCTCAACGTTTTGCAAGAAACCTGGAGTCTGCAGTTTCTAAGTCTCTCCTAACCCATCTCTCCCACTCACCTCCACATAATTAGCTGGGAAGATGCCCAGCCGGCCATGGTGTTCTCCCTCCAGCCAGTTCTTGTCCACTTCTTTATGGATATAGACAATGTCACCCTTCTGCAGAGTCAACTCCCTGCAGGGAGAGCAGTGTACAGCACTGGGTTCCTGAGACTTTCTCTTTCAGACGCTGGCTGGCCAGTGTACCACCTCCCACTCCAGCCTTCTGCCCAGAGCAGCCCTGGCCCTTCCCTAACCCTCACGTTCAGACTGCGGGGGGGGGGGGGGTTGCGGGGTGGGGGAAGGGCTGAGAAAACCACTTACTTGGGGGACTGTGCCTGGAAGTCAAACTTGAGCCGGGCGGCCTTCCTCTGGGAGAAGAGAGAGAAGAGAGTGGCAGAGTGGGCCACCTCAGACAGACAGGGACCTGCCCAGACACTCCCTGACCCTAGGGCTCTCTTACCTTCTTCTCCTCCTTCCTTGCAGGGCTGCTGCCCCTTTCAGAGGCACTAGGCTCTGTGGAGAAGCACCACCTCAGCTTGGGGAGGTCATGTCTGGGGGGATCGGGTTGGGATGGGTTATGCTCCCCACACCCACCCAGGTCAGGCACAGGAAAGCAAGGGGCTCTGTGACCTTCCAGGCCCCCACCCTCCCTTTCCTGGGGCACCACATAGCTAGCTGTAGGAGAACTTCTAGAACCAGTAGGCGGCCATTCAGGGCCAACAAAAACAGGATTTGTCTTACCTCGGGCTGAGGAAGGGTAGACAAAATCTCTACGTCCCAGAAAGGGGCTTCCTCCTCCATCAGCCATTCTGTGGGGGTTCAGGGGTCGGGCGGAACTGAAGTAAGGTGCATGCGGTGAGCTGGACCTCCAGGCTGAGGACAGACTGCAGGGACAGAGGCAGTGAGTCACCTGTTTGGAACTTTACATCCCTCAGAGCTGCTCGTCATATCTTACCGACCTCCCAGGCCCTTTGGCTACCCCCATCCCGTCCCCTGCCTTCCACGGCGGCGTCTTCCCAGGTCCGGGGTTCTCAACAGGATGTCCTATTTCCCGTACAGCAGAGGGCCGGGAAGGGTGAGGCCTTGGGTTAGGAGAGGCGGAGGCCGCCCAAGGAAACGCGGGAAGTGTCGGGCCTCGGGTCCCACCACCCACCTCCAGCGCTGCCGAGGCCACTACCACTGGAGTCCTCCTCGGCTTAGGACAGGTGGCCTCAGGGGGCAGACAAGCCCCAGCGGAGGTGCGGTTGGGATGCCCCCAGGCACTTTTCCGATCTTCAGGCCCCTCCTCCAGAGTTCGCCCGTCCTCCACCATGGGCAGGGCCATCGCCCCGTCTCCGGGCCGCGCCACGTCCCCTCCCCCGGGAACAGACCCTCTGCTCCGGCCCGCGCTTCTACCACTCACCGGGAGGAGGGCTGCTGCTCCGGGCCGGGCTGCTCAAGGGGTCGTCGTGGAGCTCGAGAGTGCTGCGCAAGGACACCGGACGTGATCAGAGCCTGGGACCCCGGGGCCAGGGCAGCCGAGGCCAGTGCCGCCACCTCCTTCGGAAAAGTTCGCGGCTCGGGAGGGAAGGAGGCCGGAGAGGGGCGGGACGCGGAGTCCTAGAGGCGGCCGCGAGCCTTCGCGCAGGGAGGAGGCGCCAAGGAAGGAGGCCCAGCCCGGGAAGCCGGGGCCGGGTCGGGTCTTGGGATCCCTGGGGCTGCGACTGGGGGCGGGGGCGGGAAGGGTGGGGGCCCCTGGAGCCAATACACTGGACCAGAGTTGGCCAGGAGGGGTTCTCAGGGGTCACTTAGAAAGTCTACGCCTAGTATTTTGCAGATCAGACAAGGCTGAAGTCCGCCCAAAGTCCGCCAGCTTCTAGTTCTGCCTGCTTCCCTCTGTCCCCTGCTGCTGTGACTAAAGCCTTCCTTCTAGAAGCCTGCTGGAGGCTAGTACCTTGGGGGACGGCAGGCGGGTCTCAATGGCCCGAAGGTCCTTGTCCAGCTCTGCGCTCAGCTTGGCCAGCTCTCTCTCTAGCAGGACCTGGGGGATAAGTGTGCTGTGTTAGAGGTTGGTCAGAGGTCAGAAGCAACAGGCTGGTCAGGGGCAGGCCTCAGGGAAGGGGATCAGGACACATTTTGATGCCTGTGGTCATGGTTCGAGGATAATGGGAAGGTGTCACCTCATTCCTGTCATAGTTCCCAACCCAGGACTCCAGGGTGTCAAATGTGCTTTAGTATTTGCTGGCATTTTTAATTTTGGAGGAAAGGGGATGGGGGTGGGGAATGTGTTTTGTTTAAGAACCTGAGGGCCTGCAAAATTCCTTTCTGTTGGCTTCCATGGCCTTCCAAGGCACGGGTTTGCTGCAACCACCCTCCACACACTCATTCCAATGAGCTGAGCAGGTGCATGCATGCATATTCGATACACACTCCCCCTGCTCACACTTTTTCCTAGAGGGATTCTCTCTACCAGGCTGAACTCAGTTCCAATTCACGAGTACCTTTGATAATGCCTGTATTATTCTGTGTGTGTTTATTAATCATCTACTGCATTCAGGCACTGTCCTTGGTGTTAGGGATAGAGTTGAAAATGTATTGACCTAGGGCAAGTTGGAGCCTTGGATCTGTGGCCTTTATCCATGGCTACTAAGACCACATTACCCAGAGTTATCCTTGTTTACTGTTGTCCCTGGTGTCCTTCCCCTATTCCATCTGGCAGCACTTACCTCAATGGGCTGTGTGGGCTTCTCAACAGGGTCATCCACCAGTGGTTTCTTGGGCTATAGGATGGGAGGGGTATGTCAAAGGGGATGAACCCATTTGGAACAGGCTCCAACTGAGGGGTGTGTCCAGTCCTAGAGGACCTTGCTCACCTTATGTCCAGTTTCTAGTTCATACAGAAACTGGTTCCAGGAGTCTTCTGTCCAGGCATTCTCTAGTTTCTCTCGATGTCTAGGTACCTGCATGGATATGGGTGGCCACTAGCTTGAGTGGAGGGACACTAGGGTCATATCTAGAATCTAAAGGCAGGCCTTGTCTTCCCTGATATGCCCACAAATCCCTTGTTAAGTATGCAAGCTGAAATCAGGGAAAACATCTGCGCTATGTCAGCAGATAGGTATGGCCAGAGAACATGCAGCTGGGGATGGTGTTGGAGAGCAAAATGGTCTACCTGACTTGGGGGATGAAGCCCTGAAGAAGATGATCCAAGATTATAGTTAAAGGTGTTTCTAGATGTCTCTTCAGAGTGGTTCCAGTTTCTTCTGAAGAAAGAGAAAACACCATGTCAGCTTCCTCTTAGAAAACTGAGACCTGGGTGAGAATGTAACCAAAGGAGAAGGGGCTGTGCCTCTTTCTCTACCTCTGTCCTCATTCCCATGGAGGGAGCCTACCTGCCGTAGATCTTGTAGCTATGGCGAACTGTATGGAACCCTGGGCTCGACACTGGTAAAATGGGAGTGACTTGCAAGGAAGCATATGCTAGGTGTCCAGCAAAAGGTCTATACAAACATTGCTCCGTGGATAGCCAGGATCTCTCTTGTGGCCTTGGAAAAAATGTATCCTGCATATGTGTTTGGTATGGTGAATACTTGTGCAGCTGACTTGCAGGCTGCTCTAGCCAAGTGGTCTTATAAACCATGGCCCAGGACATAAGACTACAAACAACTCCAAGGGAGACCTGCAAGCATCTCTACCCAGAAGACCTTGGCAAAGTGTTTCTGGTCCCTAAGCCTTAGGTCCATGGGACTTGGAAGAAGTGATAAAATCTGTGTGGTTGTCTCAGCATTGGGGTGCCCTGTCCACCTTAACTCTTTTCTAGGGTTTCTCTCTTGGCTGGCTTTCATATTCCAGCCTCTGGTTTTAGTCTAGAACAACTGAATAGAGCTTATCAAATGATAGCATGTCTGACCACAGGATGAGGATGTGTTGCCTATAATTATGGCTCTATTCTCATTTCTATAATAAAAAGGTGATCATGAGAATGGAATGTGCTGTTTGCAATAGAAGGAAGCTCTCACCATATGGGAACCTGTGTGTTAGCATGTTGGCAGACTTGCCACATGCCAATCACAATGCCAAGGTGAGTATGCTCGCTCTCTCAGTCCTCCCAGTCACCCCCATCACCCCCACTTACAAGATGGAGACACTGACACTGAAGCTCAAGGTCGAATGACTAGTGGCAGTACCCTGACTTGGACTTCTTGTCACTACCTCACTGATGACAAAGGTCACAGGTCAGTGATGGCTGTGCTAGTCAACTGAACTCTACCCCATAAAGGCACATACAGCTGGTATACTTTACCATAGACCAGAGTTCCAGGTCCCCAAGGTGTAGTAGAGTCTTGGCAACCCCTGAATACTCAGCCCAGGGGAAGGAATTTCTTCCTTCTTCTCACTGGAGGGCACATCTGAGCCAGAGTTTGACAGAAAACTGGGTTCACCCATGCTATAGGTTTTCTCTGTTTTTAAAGTAGAAGGGCCACGTGTCCAAGCTGCTCTTAACAGCTTCAATCCCCAGTGCCCGGACACACATCACTTATGGTCTCTGGATCTGTGAGGGTCTGGCTCCTGACACACAATGGGAGTGAGTCTGTTCCTGGCTACCTTTGATCCTTGTGAGTTGGAATATCTACAGCTGTGGAGCCCCCTCTGAGCACCTCTAGACCCTTTCCTGTCTGCTCCCAGGTTGTGCCAGGTTTGGCCACAAGAGGATACTAGTCTCTACATTGCCTTGGCCACAGCTCACCTGCTAGAAGTCTCAGTTGTGCTAGGCCTAGAGGCAGATCTGTGCTGGTGCCCTGGATACCTGGAGTCTGCAGAAGAGGCATGTGAGGAAACCACTGGAGATGAATCAAGACAGACAAGGACTAGGGTTGGGCAGTTATTTTAGGCTGTGATACCCATCTCCACTCTAACACCTGGATAACAGGTTCACAGGGACCGAGATGGGTACCTGGCTAGTACATGGGCGTTGTCCCAAGAGATTTATGATACAAACTCTTCAAAACAGCTTTGGAACAGGTGGTATTCCCCATTTCACAGATAAGAAAAGAGAGGCCCAGGGAAACCTGGTCAGCAGATGGCAAGAGAAGGGCTCTTTGGACAGTGAAGGTAGTCTTTACTTGCCTACTAGGGGACTTAGTGTTCCCAGAGGTGCCCTTTAAAATCCTCTTGCATGGACTCACACCACCCAGGAAGCTCCCAAGCCCAAGCCACACGTCTCCAGACTCCAACCAACAAACCCACACCCCTCACCTTTGGGTGGGTCTTCCAAGGTCCAATCCAGCTGCAGGTCTAGAGAACAGAAAGGACTGGGTCACCAGCAGAACACAGAGGACAGCATGCTCTAGAAGCCTGCCTAGCTGCTCCCAGCCTCCCTTCTGCCTGGAGCAGGGGCTGAGGGCTGAGTCAGGGCCTGAAGAATGTCCTGAGGGAGGGAAGGAATTAGGAAGGCAGCCCTTGGGAGGGCTTGAAATGCCTGCCTCTGGCAGCATTTAGGCCTGGGAGAGCCAAATGGGTGGCAACCACACCCTCTAGGTCCTCCTGCTTTTTAAACACACACACACACACACACACACACACACACACACACACACACACACACACACACTCCTGACCTCTGTAGGCTTGTCCTGGCCATGCCAGCCTCTCTCCATTTCCCTTCTCCAACTGCATCTCCTTCTAAAATGCCTTACTTTACCCTTTGCCCACACCTCCCAGTGTGTGTAGGACTTTCAGGGGTTGGCATGGAGAAGAAGCCAAGTAAGAAGTTCTAAAACCCAAGTACTGTTCTCAAGAGCCCGCCCTCACCTCCCTCTGCTGCTGGGTGACTGCTTTTCCTCACAGCAGCCACACCACCATCTCTCTAGCCCTCAGTCTTCTTTCCTGGAAGGCCTGCTGCTCAACACTGCTGCCCCAACCACGCTGACCAGGGACTCAGGACCTCCACAGCACCCAGCCTTATGGTCAGCTCTCAAGTCATCTAGCTGGACTCGGTGGTGGCATTTGTCACAGCTTTTCCTTCTGAAGGTCCTCTCTCTCATCTGGCCACAGGGAGACTATTTGGTTCTCCTGTTTCTCTCTAGAAGCACCTCCAGTCTATCAGCTGCTTTCCTCGCCTCAGCGGGGCTTCTCTGAACCCACATGCCCATGGGGGACTCAGTCCTGTCTCCCTGTATGATCTTGACTCGTCTCAAAGCTTCTCAAATACATTCAGCCTTGTTTCCATAGGGTCTATATCTGTGGATTCAACTAGCCCCACTTTGAAAATATAAATCCCATCTGTACCGCACATGTGCACAGACTATTTCTTGTCATTATTCCCTAAACAACACAGTATAGTATATATAAAGCTACTAATACAGTATTTACTTTATATTAAACATAAGTCATCTGGGGGGCACTATAAGGTCTATGAGAGGCTGTCTGCAGGTATATGCAAATATGACCTACTTATACCTAAATTTATCATAAGCTTATTTTGTATTTTATATGTATGTATGTCTGTGAACCACATATGTGCCTGGTTCCCCCTGGAGGCCAAAAGAGGGCCAGATCTGCCGGAACGGGAGTTACAGAGAGTTGTGGGCTGCCATGCAGATGCTGCGACTTGAATCTGACTTCTAGAAGAGCAGCCACTTAACTCGGCAGCCCCTTCAGGGTTTTTTGTTTTTGTTTGTTCATGTTTTAGAAACCTTTCTTTTGTGTACATGTGAGGACACATGTGTGGCACAGCATGTGTGTGAGGGTCAGAGGATAACTTGCAAACATCAGTTCTCTCCTTCTATGATGTGAGCTTTGAAGATTGTCAGGCTTGGAAGCCTTTACCCGCTGAGTCATAGGACCTCACACCACAGCCTAGGTTAGCTTAGAACTCATGGCAATCTTCTTGCCTCAGCCTCCTGAGCACTACCACCATAGGGCCTTTATACAATGGACTTGTTCTTGCAGGGAGTCGCTCTCTAAGGACAGTGCTGTCTATTCCTACAATTCCAGTTTCTGGTCAAGCCAAGGCTATATGTCGGAACTGTCAAGGACTGGAGATTGCCATCTTTTTGAGCACCCTAGGTATTTCATGTGCAGCTTTAGACCTCCCCCCTCACCTAGCCCAGGACATTCTGCTGCCTGCTCTCCTTGGGTGTGGCACACTTGGAAAGCCAAAAGCCTTGGCTTTTTGTTGTCTTTGTTTTTTAGAGACAAGGACTCATTTTCTAGTTCTGTCTGTCCCAGAACTCACTATAGACCAGGCTGGACTTGAACTTCTGCCTGTTTCTCAAGTGCTGGGACTAAAGGCATGTGCCGCCCCGCCAAGGCTCCAAATGGCTCTTAAACCTGCATCCTCTGTCATCTTCCCTGTCTCTAACAAATGTCAGCATCAAAACCAGGCACATTCCTATGACCCCTGAGACATGATGGCTGAGAGCTGACTGTCAGCCTCAGCTAGCTACGAGGTGAGTTCAAGGCCATCCTGGAATACTTGAGATCCTGTCTGAAATATAAAAACGGGGCCCAACAGCAGCTCCATCCTTCAACGTACTCAGGTTTAAACTCACTCTCACGCTGTCCTTTCATGTGTTGTTCAATTATCAGCAGATTCCAATGCTGCGCTTGGAATGTCCCTGGAATTACCATTCCATTCCATCCCACTGCCCAGGACTGGGCCACTGCTAGGTATGGACTGGAAAGAGCAGAGCTTTCATGGTGGCTTCCCACCCACTCCCACCCCTAGCCTTGCCAATCAGGGAAATTGGTATCCTTGCTCCCCCATCTCTTCTGGGTCTAGCTGTGTGGGAGATCCTCCCAGCCCTCTTTGTTAGGACTCTTCACCCTGCTGCTCAGAATTGCTCAGAGGTTCCAGGTTTTTTATCCAAAAAAGAAAGTCAAAGTCCTTTTAGGATCTTCCGAAGCCTCACAAGACTTGACCCTATGACCTTTCTGACTCTGATTCCTACCGTCTCACCTCAGTCCAGGGTTTCCTGGCCTTGGTTTTCCAGATGTGTTTTTCCCCTCTGGGTTTTTGGAGCGCCCTCTGCTGGTACATTCCTCTCCACCCTTTCTGGGCTAAACTCAAGCATCTCTCTCTTCACAGGGTCCTTCCTGTTTTGGGTGAGGTCTCAGCCTAGCTGACGTGGTCACTCCGCAGCCTTCTTTGGTTTTATTCTAGCCCTTTCCGTCATCTGTGTATTGTGCATCTTTCTAGAACAGTGCTCAGTGCACAGGAAGTCCTCGGAGATAGGCAAAGACTGACTCAATGCACAAAGGGCCTGGAGAGCGCTCATAGGCAGCTCAGGACTGGCTGCATTCGAACCAGTGCTTCGGGTGGTGCTGTGGCCTAGCCAGAAGTCCAGAGAGATCCCAGGACGCCCCCAGAGGATATCGGGAAACCTCAGCTAGTAGCTGTCCATTCAAGCATGTTCTGGAGACCATTGTTGGCCTCAAGCATTGGTAGAGCAGAGAAACTCCTTCCCTGCCTCCTCTTCCTCTTCTCTGTCCTCCCCACTGGCTCACTTACTAATTTTCGACTTTTGAGGCAGAGTCTCACTTTGTAGCCCAGTCTGGCCTTCAGACATCTGTGATTCCCCCTGCCTTTGCCTCCTGAGTGCTGGAGTTACAGGCAGCAACTTTTTTTTTTCTTTTGCCTGTCTCCAGGGCCACTCACCTTAGAGCTTGGAGAGAGGAGTCAGAAGAATTTCATTCCATAAGCAAAGAAATCCCCCTTTCTATCCCTCCCACGGGTTCCGGATAGTTGGGAGTCTATTGGGCCCTGGGAGGGTGTCTAACCTGGCATTTTCCGATGGATTTGCTGGAACATTCTCCGATACCAGTCTCTGGGGCTGTCAACACTCTGAGATCAGAAAATTAAAATCAGGTCTCTTTGCTCACCCACCCTTCTCAGGCCTCCCCGCTCACCCATCCCCTCTAATGACGAACCAATTCTGGGCACCTTGGAATCCCTATAGATGGCTTGGGTCTGGGGAATATCTCTGGTGGTGGTGGTGCTGGTGTGTGTGTGTGTGTGTGTGTGTGTGTGTGTGTGTGTGTGTGTGTGTGCACCTGTGTGCATGCAGGTACATACCCCATGCAGGCACATACCCCTGCGCATGTACATGTGGGGGCCAGGGGTCAATTGCACACCACCATATTTATTTTCATTTATTAGTGGGGGAGGGATGTGCAGATGCCAGGTGGAGGCCAGAGGAGAGTTTACAGGAGTGGGATCTCTCCTGCTACCATATGGATTCTGGGATCAAACTCAGGTTATTAGGGATGATGGTAACTGCCTTTGTCTACTTGAAACTTTCACCAGCCCACTACCTAATTCATTTTTATTTGTTTACTTTTTAAAAGATGTTTTAATGTGTATGAGTGTTTTGCTTATATCCGTAGAGGTCAGAAGAGATTATTAGAGTCCCTGGAAGCAGAGATATAGACAGTTGTGAGGTGCCATGTGGGTTCTGGAGATCAAACCCTGGACCTCTCCAGGAACAAGTACTCCTAACCACTGAACCATCTCTTCAGCCCCTTATTCTTATTATATTTTATTTTTGAGACAATGCTTCACTAGATAGCCTTTGGCTGGCCTAGAACTTACTATCTAGACTGTACTGGCCTTGAACTCACAGAGATCCTCCTCCCTCTGCCTCCTGAGTGCTAAGATTAAAGGCACCACCGCCCCTCAAAAAATAAGATTATTTTTTGAGACAGGATCTCTCACTGAAGCTGGAGTTCATTGTTTCCTCTAGACTTCGTAGCCAGGAAGTCATGGGTGCTGCTTGTGACCCCTAACCCCAGCTCTGGGATTGTAGACACAGATTGCAGCACCTAGCTTTAATATAATTATGCAGTAAGCATTTTGTTTACTGAGCCTTCTCCCCAGCTCCCTTTGTGACAACTTCATGTGGCGTGTTGTGTCTGA
This sequence comes from Tokudaia tokunoshimensis, assembly GCA_036184795.1. Taxonomy (NCBI): domain Eukaryota; kingdom Metazoa; phylum Chordata; class Mammalia; order Rodentia; family Muridae; genus Tokudaia; species Tokudaia tokunoshimensis. The sequence continues at coordinate 55,738,209 of BTHU01000011.1, read as the reverse complement.
ATTCAACACATGCAAGAACTTTCTTCAGTGTATAGCATAAATGACCCTCCATCATGAGATGAGGACTGATTTACCTTTTCCTCATGTTTTTACATATCTGTATGTTTCATGCACAGCACACTGAGTGCATGTTTGTGTGGGTGTAGGTGTGTTTGTATGTGTGTGTGCATGCACTGCATATGGATGCTAGAGGCCAACCTCAGTTATTATTCCTCAGGCACTCCATTAATTAGTTAATTTTTGAGACAAAGTTTTTCTGTGTAGCTCTGGCTGGAGCTCATTCTATAGACCAGGCTGGCTTCCAACTCAGAGAGATCCACCTGCCTCTGCCTCCTCCGTGCTGTGATTATAAGCATGTGCTGCCATGTCCAGCTCTGTGTATGTGTGTGTGTGTGTGTGTGTGTGTGTGTGTGTGTGTGTGTGTGTGTGTCTGTGTGTGTGTGTGTGTGTGAGTGAGTGTGTGTGTAATGTTCCGGGGACAAGAACTCAGGCTTGTATGGCAAGCACTTTACTGATTAAGCTATCTCCGCAGTCTTATGTCTACTCCTGATGCTTCTACATTTTTCTACATGAACACAAAGAACAGTGTAGGGAGAGAGAACATTTCACATAACCCGCCATGTCTGGACCTTACAAAGCAGGAAGGGTCCCTGACTATGAGGAAATATGGCTGGCTCAACATATGAGGTAAAGAAAGACCAGGGCCTGCTAATCCTCTGTGGAATGTGGAATACAGGATCCTTCCCCATCTGCCATGGCAATCTCACTCACTCAGCTGGTAAATAGGCAGCTAGTCTGTGGGTACTAGGCCAGGCCCTTAGGACACAAAACCAAGATGCATCCTACTAAGTTCAGCCCTTAAATTGGTGGCTTTCCATCTTTGAGATCTGTACCATATAACATCTATATGACTCCACACACAAGGCGTGGTTATGGCCTCTGTGCCCCACCCCATCACACTCATAGAGATAGAACTTAGGAGTGTCTCTGGACCCCTCTGTCTGTGACCCTCAGCCCTGGACTCACAGATCGGGGGGCAATGGGCATGCCGCTCTCATCCACAGGCCCGATTCCCTCGTACTTCACCCAGCGCTTGTCCCGTCGCTTGCTGTCCTTGGTCCATGTGGCTGACCAGTTCTGGGAATGCTGGGAGGTAGGCGGCTTTGGGTTCACAGAGGGCCGGCTCCCAGGGCCTGGCCAGGTCTGATACCATGCTGGGTCTGTGAGAGGAGTGTCGGGTCATTAGCTGAAAGGCAAGGGCCCCCACCTGACCTTGTCTCCTCAGAACATCAATCCCTGTGAGTTCAAAGTTTCAACCCTCCTTATTTGTTTGACTGGATGATGCAGACTCCACAAACTTGCACATCCACAGCAGCGCCGCCTTTGGCTTCTGCTTGTTTATTACTTAAGATGAATTTTAAGAGGATTTTGTTTGGAGTAATCTGTGTCCGTCCCCACCCCATTCTGTTTTCCTCGAATGGTCCTAAGATGTTGCAGAAGGAGGGCTGGGAATGATTACTTTGAAGCAAATGCTGGGGGCATCCCAGTTAGGGTGTGGCAAGGCTGATTCTGGGCTGTAGGGGATTGGCAGGGGCAGGAGGATGGGGTGGGGGAAATGGTACTGGAGGGATACAGACAAATTTAGACTCCAGCTCAGCCACCCATTAGTTGTTTAAGTTTAGGCCCACTAATCACCCTGGTGGTGCTTTGTATAGAAGGAGAATAAATTCAGCAAAGACACCGTGACTTCTAGTCTGTGCCACTGGACATAGCACATACAGACCAGCCCCCAGAGAGGTCAGAAACTCATTCCCCAGGCATGTGTTCTCTGTCCCTAGCTTTCCCGCAGAACATTTAGTTTCCAAGTAGTTTAGTGTAATAGCATGCGTGCTTCAGGGCCAGATGGTCACGGGTGTGGATCTCGATGCAACCTTAACTACTCCAAGCATCTCTGAGACTGGATCCTCACTGGGAAGATGCCCATAACTGACCCTGACTTTGCTTGGATGTGGATGGATGAGATGGGGTCAGGCTTGTGAGATGTCTGTCCAGCGTTGTCCAGTGTTCAATAATTCCTTGTTGAAACGACTGAGGTCCTTTGCACAATGTCTGACTCAGGGGAATGAATGCTTAGTAAATGATGCCATTTCTCAAAGGGCTGGATTGTACTGAGGAGTCCCCAGGAGCTCAGAGACCTTAGGGCCCACCCAGATGGCAGCTCTTAAGCTGCATCTCCAATGTCCTTTTGGGTTGGATGAGAAGCCTGAGCAGGGGGTGGGCAGTCCTTGTCTGTCCTTAAGCCAACACTTCTCACCCTCCCATTTGAATCACTGGCCCTGTCACAGTTCCCTTGACCCCTAGGGCCATGTCTTTCCCTTGTCAAGAGGGAGGGAAGGGCTGTATCAGCCTGTTCTCTCTTCAAGGTTCCTTTCTCAAGATCTGCATGATCACAGAGAACCCTAAACTGAACCCACAGTTCCCTGGGGACCTTCTCATGGCCTTGAAAGATTCAGTCCCTTCCATATGGCACAGAGAACTCACCCCATCCCCTGCGTAAGGTTCTTAGAGCAGTTCTTCCTAAGCAGACCCACCTGGATGCTGGGAACCATCTCTCCTGGATGGAGGACAGCCATTGCACACAGTCCTGGGCGCAGGGTCATGAAACTGGAAATTAAGGGTGTTGGAGCCACCATTCCGGATCACAGGCACCTGTGGGGAGGGGCCAGGAGCAGCAAGCTCAGGACCCAGAGGCTCCACTGGGAAGGAGTGTCAGCCAGAGCCTAGCCTGAGTCCAGCCTCCCGGGGAAGCCATGGAGGCTCTCTGGGGCTTCCTTCAGACCGGCTTCCCTCCTTACGATGTTGATTCACTGCTCCCCCCCACCTGGCCCGCCAGTGTCCCCATCAACTGCTGCTGGCCCATCGGTGTTCCTCTTTCCTTGCTGTTCACTCACCCTTGTTCCCCGGGAGGATACGCCTCTATGGCCCTGGAGGTGACCAGGGCTGAAATCATCCAGGCTGAGCCCAGCAGAGGCGCCTTGCATGCTTGGGTCAAGGCTGGAGGACTCAGGGTGTGCCAGCTGCTCCTTCATGTGTACTCTGCAGAGAAGGAGGAAGGAAGGGAAAGCCTTGCTGGGCTGGACTGCCTGGGACCTCTTGACTCAACCCACTGGTGGGGGAGGAAGGTAGGTTGTGGGAGGGAATTATGGCCAGCTGGGTGGGAGCTCAAGGACCCAGGAAACAGGCGGCTCTGGGCACCCGCCTGCAGGCTGCCAGTGCTGACTCCCAGAGGCACAATGGACTGCTTGTTAGGCCTGGGGCAGGAGCTCTGGGTGGGAGTGGGGGAGGGGAAGCCAGGCAAGGAGGAAGATAGGGAGGCTGGCCAGGAGCAGGCCAGTGTTGCAGCCTGCTGACCACCCCTCTGGGGCTCTCTGTGCCAGGATAGCCAGCTCCCCTAGAGGGAGAACTAGGGCAGCTAGCAGAGAGGGCCTGAGCACACAGGACTTTGTTTCCATTCTTCTGTCATGCTCTTGCCCTGGGTAGCATCTGCGTGCTCACAGGCACAAGGGCAGTCAACATCAAGGCCACCGGCCTGCTGACCACTGGGAAGCAGCCAGCAGTGCCCTCCTCCCTACCGAGGCCAAGGAGAGCATGGGAGAGCATTGCCAGGCAGGGAGCCACTTCTGAGATCTAGGGAACGCGGGCTGCCCGCTGGCTCCCTGTGCAGATCGCAGCTCCAGAACATGCAGAACCAGCCCTGGGTGGATGGAAAGCAAAGCAGCCAGGTGACAACACAAGAAGACCTGCTTTTGCCCTGAGGGTGCTGCTGAGTTCTGGAGGTTTCTCTCCTGCACACTGTGCCCACAGGCTTGGTATTGAAGGGAGGGTTGTTCCTGACTCAGAGCCTCATGCCTGACAAGCCACTAGGTTCTGCCTCACTCAATGGTCAGCAGAAGGGAGCTCAGGGCACCTGGGAGATGGGTGAGCCAAAGAGCACCCACAGATGAGTGCAAGAGGACAGAGCACTCACGGTTCAGGGGCACAAAGGGACTTTAGGGTCTAGAGGGCTGTGGTATAGGATCTGTATCTCTTCACCTTTGCGGCTGAATGAGGTACTAGTGGAATAAACTTACACCACCTTTTGGACTGGGCCAGATCAGGCTTGTATGTGCCTGTGGGGCTTGTGGGGTTTCCAAGAAGAGACACCAGATACCCCCAGGAGGCGTCCTGTGTGCGGTAGAATATATTCAGTGCTGTGAACATGATGGGGGGAGGGGCGGGTAGATCATGTGAGGAGCACGGGAGTTAAAGTGAGAAGCATGTCAGCAGGGTGTGCAGTAAGTTGTCACCTGAACAGCACAGCAGCTGTGGGACTGAGGGGGTGAGGACAGTACAGCAGAGGCCTATGGTACCTTGTCTGCTGGGCTCAGACATTGACAAGGAGACGAAGGAGACTAGGGGCAGCAAGCACCCTCTCTCAGTCTGTATTTGTGGGGATTCCTTCTGACATCTGAGCAGCCTATTGGGGACCCAGCCAACCCCTGACTTTGTGGGGAGGGGAGGTTGAGGTGCAGCCCACCAGCTGGATCCAATTAGAGCTCTTACCAAAAAGCCAACCGTAGGAAGGCACCCCAGGTCCAGGCAGACTTATGACCAAGAAATCCTGGGCACACTGGCTGCAGAGCTACCCCTCCCTGCCCGGCTGCTGGCTTGCGGCCCAGTTGCCCTCAGCATCAGCAGTTGTACCCATCAGCTGACAGGCCTTCCTTCCCTAATGTCACTGTGTCCCACCCTCCCAGCTAATCCAGAAGTGTCCTCTCTAAGGGGAAAGATCCAACCTCCCCCCCCCCCCATCACCACCTGGTTTCAGGAGCTACTGACCCTTGGACACCTCCATCTGCTCCCCTCCCACTGAGCTCCATGTAAAGGCACTCCTGGGAATACACGAGCTTAGGATAGGGCCCTGATGGTGGTCCTGGTTTTTCTCCCAGCAAGCTGCCTGGAGACATTAGGCAGAACCTAAGGAAGCCAGAGACCTCCTGGGGAATTGGTATCTGTCTAGCATAAACCAGAAGGTGTCCAGACACCTCTGGTGAGTTCCCAGAATTCAGGCAGCCCCTGAACTCTCCAAAGGGTTGGAAGAGTGAAGAACTTATAGGTTTGGTGGACTCCTTCCCATCTCAGAGTGAGGCCTTGATGGTGAGAACGTCGTTCTCTGCCTTTCCAGGTCTTACCAAACTATAGCTCCCCACTAACAGGGTCAGGGGTTTTCAAATTCACCTTTTCTGGTTTGAACAACCTCAGAGACTGGGACCCTGAGGGAGGGGCTCTATGCCTTCGCTCCAGTCCACACCAGGCTGTGTCTTGCCTCCTTCCCGCCCCTTTGCGTCGCTGAACCTACCTTCCCCCGGCGATCAGGTGGGGGGGGGCTTGGGGCTGCCCAGGAGGGCAGGAGCATCCCAGCCCACTTCTGCCTGGAGCAGCCGCGGCGAGCCCTCGGGGAAAGAGGGCAGGGAGAAGTGCAGGCGGTCGCGGCCCTCGTGACCGGTCAGGACGCTGGGCCAGGCTGGTCGCCCAACGAGGAAGAGGGAGGCTGAGGGGCCGCGCTAGGAGGCAGAACCTAGAGAGTAACGCGGCAGGAGGAGTTTGGGACTCGAATTTGAACTCTAAGCCGGGGCTATGCTGGAGTGAAGTGGAGATGCCGGCTACTCCCTCACTCACTCCCGCGAGTGCCCTCTGTCCGGCGGCGCGCCACGGGGACGCTGTGGCCCCTTGCCCAAGGGGCCGGGCCATCCAGGAGGCGGTGCCGGGAGGGGCCATCGAGGGTCCCCCGGGAGCCCTTTGGGTTTCCCAGATGCCTTCCCGGTCCCCCACCACAAAGCTGGAGTTAAAAGGGGGCGGGCAGGCTGGCGGGGGCCACTCAGAGTTTCCAGCGACATTTCCAGGGTGTGGGAAGCAAGCTGTTCTGCAAGAGCCAGGACACAGGGCAGGAGTGATTAACCGAACGGTCCCAGAGTGCCAGAGCCCGGGTGGAGCCGGAATTAGATACGCAGCCCTCGGCCTTGGAGAGGCAGGAGACAGGCCTGGAGGCAGACAGGCTGGGACCAAGATAAGTCATGGTGGCCCAGGAACGAAGGCAACGCCCGCTTGGGGGAGAGAGTTCGTGCTTGTCTAAGCGCACTGACCAGGCGTTTGCAAACACTCGTGTACTGACAAACGTGAGGATGCACACACACACACACACACACACACACACACACGCATAGTTTGGGGGAGGGAATCGACCTTAAGAACACGCGGCTCCCTGGAAGTGCCACGGCACTGAAGAGGATAAGGGTGGGGCCCCTTGGGCGGGGATGAGGTTAAGAGGGTCTTGGTGTTCCCATTCACCGAATTTGTTTTGATCCTGCTTTTCCGCTGTTCCTGCGGTGCTGACGCGGATCTGCAGGACACCGCCCACTGGCTCCCCATTCTCTCTGACCCTCCCTCGTCCAGTCTTCTGCAGGCAGGTGCCAGGGCAAATGTTTATTGACAATGGAAACCCTGGAGTACTCCTAGTCTGTGACTCATTGGGATACCCAATTCCCCAACAAACCAACCAGGAAAAATGGTTTCTGGTCCACGGCAGGCAGCGAGGTGTTGGGTATGGTAAACGATACCCACTGCAGCTTGATTGGTGCCTGAGCCACCCGGAGCTTTAGTAGTTCCCAGCACCCCCCCCCCCCCCCGATCCCTAGCGCGCTCGCCTCTCATTAGCTTCACATTTTCCCAGTTATGGGGAAAGAACTGTTTGTCGTGCCCTCAAACAAAATCCACCCCCACCTCCCGGGAAACTTAGGTCAAAGAACAGCTGGAGAGATGAGGTGTACGAGGTCCTGAGTCTTGAGAAAGTAGTTTCACAGGCTTCCATAGATGGAAACCTGCTAACGGGGCTCTGATTTGCATACATGAGGTATTTTAACAGATGTGGGTATTACACAGAGCACAGCGTTTGTCGGGGGCTGGGGGGGTGTGTGTGGGAAAGCTGAAGGGAGAGAGATGGGGTGGGTTGCAAGAATGTACATCAGGAGTAGAGGAGCTCTGGGACCCTCCTTGAGGTCAGGCAGCCATATGCTGCCCCTCTGAAGCCTGAATTATCCGCCTGTCCCAGGGAAGCAGCCTCTACCTTCCCTGTGGGGTTAAAAGTACTACCCATTTCCCGCTTTCAAGCTTTCCCACCTGTCAGGGTCCTTGGGACTAAGAGGGGCCACATCACTTTCATTGTCTTCTTTGTTGTCCAAACCTGAAGATCTTCCCACTCCAGGAATCCTGGCCATCCCCGTCACCAGCAGTGAACTTCTTAGGCTCTAAGGCTCTGACCTGGACTCCAAAATAAATATTTAATGTAGAGGGTGCCGCTGAGCTGCCAAAGGTCCCAGCTTCCTGTTTCTCACAAGAGAAGGTACAGGGATCTGAGGACTGGCTACCAGTGCCATCTCTATGGGAATGAGGAGTCCAGTAAACAGTGGTGGAGGATGCCCGTTGGGAGGACGGGGAGGGCGGCAATGGAGGGCTGAGCTTGGCCATGCTACTCAGGCCTGGGCTGGCTTGCTGCCTCTGCCTCTCAGGTCAGAGCCCACTGTGTTCTCAAACTTTCAGAGAGCCTCACAAAACACAGGAGGCACGGCGCTAGGACCACAGGGCAGGTAAATCCAAGGAAACTTAAATAATCCCCCACCTTCTTTTCTGCCTATAATCAGGGAGAATTCTTCTTCTTTTAAGAAGATTAGGGAGAAAAATGTAGCAAGGTTCAGAGACCCGACTGAGAGCCAGGTGTCTGGTTTCCTGACCCCTCCCCCTAGTTTGAGCTGGTTGCTGCCTGCCTGACTCACCCTGGGCAGCTTCCAGTGGCATATTAGAGCCAGGTAACATTGTCCCAGATAGCGCAGCCCTGGTCAGTATGCCATGCTCTGTCTCTTGCACGCCCTCCTGTTCAAGAGGGACCTCCTTCCCTATTAGTTGGCTACCTGCACACCTCCAGCACGGCCTTGGGTCAAGGGCTGCCTTGCACTCCACAGCCACCTGAGCTCATGTAAACACAGTTACGTAACTGCTCTGTTTTTCCTAGCTATCTGATTCCAGTCACCAGGAGCCCCACCCAGCCCCAGGCAGTCAATTCTGTCCTGTGCACATTCCCCAGCCCTTAGCCCCACAGTACTCTGTCCTCTGCCACCAACTCAAAGTACCATTAGTCAAGTGACTACCAATTAGTGTTGAGGACAGTCTATCATTTGGATGAGACACTGGCATCTCCTCTGTGGCAGGTCTGACCTCTGTGTTTGGTAGAAAGGCACCTGCTAGTTCCTTCTCTAGGGCAGCCTTCAGCCCATTCTTGAGGTAGGCTTTCACGTCCATTTTGATCTGTGCTCCTAGAAGAGTGTTTTCTTTCTACAGACCAGAAGAGAGAAACCAAGAACATGGGCTCTTCTAGAGTCCATAACCATCCCAGCAGTGAGGAACCGAAGCCAAGTCACCATGGATATACTAGCACAGATCTCGACTCTGTTTCATCCCTGGGGCCATCTCCTGACTCCAGCTCCGGCAGTACTGCCAACTAAGCTCTATCAATGGCTCCACATATGCCAACCACTCATGAGAACAGGGGCAAGCAAGGGAGGGAAGTGAAATGACCCACTTTGGGGCTCCAAGGGCCCTCTTACACACTGGCCTATCTGGAAGTCTGAGGTTTTTTTGGTTCAGTCACTGCAAAGTGAAGGAGCTCTAAGGGAAGCAACAGCAATAAAAAACACAGGGCAGGTCAAGGCAGGTCAATGTCAGGCTTGGTAGCAAGGACAGGTGTGTAAAACCCCACAGGAACAAGAGACTGAAGATTTCAGACCTGCTTTGCACAAATATTTTCATAGCACACATATCATGGGTGTCTCATGGCTCTCAGCCTCTAAAGCCCAAAGGCAGTGAAAAGAATCCATTCCTGCCCGGTTTACCCAGCCTATCCTACAGGAGGCCTGGACACTAACTGACGTCACATCCACCATGCATTCCTTTTCGTGGGTAAACAAACAGATGTCATGGCCAGACAGGAATGCCTGAGGAGGACCAAGCTAGACAGGCTTCCTTTGGTTCCTACGAAGGATGAAAGGATCAGGAAGGTGACGGGTCTTGAGAAAGCAGACTTTACAGAGTGATGACGTCAGAGGGAATGTAAGCCAAGTCAGCTCAGCCACAGACAAGGGCAAAGAACGAGGGCCTGGAAAATTAGGTCTGCCTCAGCCTTCCATCCAAGCTCAGGGAAACTGAGATTCGGGAGTCAGAGAGCTGATTGACTGGCCAGAGGGTACCATGATAGAGTGCTGGTATCCAAACAAAGGCAATCCTGTCTTCTGGCCTTCTTGAGTTCTTAGGATGAACTCTCTTCACTGTATTAGCAGTATGACTCCAATTACTTCTAAGTGACCAATCCACTATCAAGAGTAAGCTTTGTAGATAAAATCTTAAGAGTCGTGATCTTTTAAAAAGTGAAGAGAAGGAAGAGGAAGAAGAGGGAGAGGAGGAGGAAGAGGAGGAGGGGGAGGAAGAGGAGGAAGGGGAGAAGGAAGAGAGTGAAGCCATCTAATTACCCAGAGCAGACAACAAGGTAGAGATTAGATCTCCATCTAGCAGGGGTCAGTGTGACTCAGTGTCTCGTCGTTCTTTCCTAGGCTCTGAAACAGCTTCCCACGACTCTGTAAATAAGGGCAAACATTACCTCATCTCACTGGGGCTTTAGCTAAGGGATAAGGCCACTGTTAACTCAGGATGTCACTGGGGTAACAGAACATAAAATGCTCACTTGGCTTTTGTGCAGTTAAAACTCTAGGCTCATTTTTCTGGTCTTAAAATTGCACACTGTGGCTGTATTTGATGTCAACATTGCTATTTGAATCTAGCAGCCCTAGATTTAGCCTTTCCACCTTTGTTGCCATAATCTGTCCAAGTCCCTGTCCAGGGCCCCAGCCTTTCCCTGTCTCCACCCCCAAGCTGTGCAGTCATGCTTATCTGCTCTTGTGAATTCCCAGCCCCTGGGGATCTACTTTGCAGAGGACTCCGAGGCTACTCTGGTCTGCGAAGCTTGGGGGTGCAGCTCTTCATCAACTCCCTTTGGGCTTCTGACTTTTCCCAGACCATATGACAACTTATTAAATGACTATCATAAAGCATATTTCTGTGCTTTGTAAAGACTTTCCTGGGTTATCATCCTTCTACTCCTTCAAGGAGAGGCCTCTGCTGGAAAGGCCAGAGAGGGTCTAGAACAGGAGTTAGTGTTGGGCATAATTTCAGGAGGTAAGAGGCAAAGAAAACACTGATTATGAGTGGGCAGAAGGGGGGAACAGAAACTCATCAGAGGTCATCAGAGCTTCAACTTTAGCTGAGGGATCTACTCTGAGGAAGGGACTTACTGGCATTTTCAGAGATCAGACCAGACATCAGAAACTAGGCTTTCCCTCACTTCTGGAATTACTAACTGGGTTAGAGCCAAAAGATCAGTCCCTTTACTAAGAAATCAAGGAAATAAAGACACAGGGAGTCAATGAAGTTACCCTTCACTTATAAGAGCATTTGCTTCTTTTAATCTTAAGAAGACTTCTAGTATACAGTAAGAAAGTTCTTATAAAACTTTTATTCACAAAGACTAATGTCTCCTGTTGATAGGTAACATTTCTACAACTGTCTTTAACATAGCAGAAAGCTACAGAACAGGTAACCTCCAAGCACAAGCAAACAGGCCATCACTTAACAGAGCAACTGCCTAGATCGGCATGTGTGACTACTTCATCATCGAGGCAGTGAGACTGGGAACCAATCCTGGAAGGGTCGGGTGATGGGGAAAAAAAGAGCGATAGCTTAGGATGCTGGGATGGACGAACAGACGAACGAAGAACCGAACGAACGAACAAACGAACAAACGCACGCACGCACACACGCAAGGGGCTCCCGATGGCATCTTCGCAAAGGTTCGGGAAGAAACAAAAACACATTTCCTTTTTCTCGTTTTAAACACAGGCTTTCATTATGTAGCCCTGGTTAGGCTGCCATTTATTGTGACATCCGGCAGCCCTCAAATTTGCAATGGTTCTTTCGCTTCATCATGTGCCCAGCCCAGATCACATCTTTATCAACCCAAACCATAGTTTCTGCCACGCGCATTTCGCTTTGAGATGTCCCCCCCCAAAACCAAAATGACAGGGAAGGAACTTGGAGAGCTGTGAAAGGGGGTGAAGGGACTGTGGGCGGGGACTTACAGGCAGGAGAGTGCTTGGCTCTACTTCAGAGCTGCACAGAGGGGCGGTCCATGTCCACGTTCTTGCTGCTTGATCTGAAACCACCTAGACTTGGCATGAAATTGTTGACGATGCATAACCCTGGCTCAAACAAAGGTGTTATTTAGCACGTCTTGCCACAGTTGCTGAGGTGTGAGGCCAAGGCCTCCCAGGAGGGAATGTGCTCCCAGTATCATCTTTACCTTTGTGACTGCATAGATGAAGGCAGTTAACACTGACCCCATTCACTTTGGCTGGCTAGATAGAGGCAGGACAGCTCCCAAGTCCCAATGTCATGTAGAGTCCCTCTCTCTAGCTGCCAATGGCACAGAGTCCTATTGTTAGCATGGCTTGCTGCTGGCTTCCAGATGAGAACACAGCTCTTGCCCTTCGGCAGACTGGCTTTCTTCTTTACGCTCATCCTTTCTTTCTTACGGCTTTTCTATGAGCTTCAGACCATGGCAAGAATTGAAAGGGATTCCTCTCTGTGACCCAAACCCTCTTCAGAGTCTTGCTGTCTTGGCTGTTCTTTACACTAGTCTATCAGGCTACAGGAAAGACAGGACGGGTGTCAGATGAGGTGAAACCCCACAAACAATCTAGCAAACTGGAGCCTCATACCTGTGTTCTACCATTATCGTGACAGCTAGGTTACATACTGGGGTTCTAGAATGCTACCTCAGCAAGTCTTTACTGGTTAGGAAATAGTTTTCAGTACAAACATTGGGCAGGGAAACCCAATGATCATTAATATGAAGAAAAATATGAATCATTAATTTGGGGCAGGATTTTCCTAAACTAGTATAACTAAGCAGTCAGTCAGATTGGCCAGCATGCACTTGTTTCTCTAGAGTGTGACCATTACAGATATTCACAAATATGATACAGGCAGTACTTGGGAGATCAGCTTTTACATAAAGCAGAGGGAAGGGATTTCGACTTCCACATTTGTAGACTAAAGAGTTCTTGCACAATTGGCTGTAATTTGGGGCACCCAGCTGCATCTCACATGACTTAGGATATTTTTCTTATATACACCAGCTGCCTCAGACTTTGTATTTGAAAACCAGATGGAGAAAAGGAACTAAGGGATAATGCCAAGGTTAAAGAGGCCTCAAAGCTACTCCATTTTCAGAAATCCTATCTTTGCTCTTGGTATCAAATGATTTTTCTATTGACTGAACCAATAGGGGTTTCTCTTTCCCCATACTGAAGTGTAAGGAAATCATTCTTAAGTTATCGGGGTAAAAAACCAAATGTTCACTAGTGAGAGAGGCAAGCTATTCTGGAGATGAGGCAATGAGAGACAGTGGTGGGCTGGAGTGGTGCTGACTGACATTCCTGGACAGTTTGACTCCCCTGTTCCTAGGCAACGAGCCGCGTCGTGTGACATGCCATGTCTACTTTGATCATCAATGTCTAGTGACAAAAGAGGTGTCACCTTGAGACTGCAAAGAAAACTGAAGCTGTTTCCATTGTTGCAGCCTCTGAAGCAACTCACACATGTGCACATACGCACCATGGATGCCCACATAGTGTTCTGATTCTAATCAGAACACCGAGATTAAAAGAGGATGTTCCCTTTGTATCATTAATCTTTGTAAGTGTAAAGTTTCTTATGTATATATTTAACCACAGTTGGGAAGTCTTGTCTGTGTGAAGTGACCATTTTAAAAGTGCTTCAGAAGTTTGCAAAGGAATGCTCCGACGTTCCTAGAAAACTGCTTTAAGAAATGGGTTCCTGGGGCTGGACAGATGGTTCGGATCACTGATCGCTCTTCCAGAAGATCTGGTTCAATTCCCAGCATCCACATGGCACCTCACAGCTGCCTCTACTACCAATTCCAGACAATCATGGCGCCCTGGCACATACATGCAAGCAGAACACCAATGCACATTAAAAAAAAAATTTAAAAAAGGAGTTGTGGCTTTAAGCAGAAATAGCTGCTCTAGGGCAAATATAATGTAGCCACCTAGGAGGAAGATCTGTTCAGATGCTTAAATCTGAAGTTAAAAACTTCTAATGAAGTTTAAAGAGAGAAAACAGTACTCATTTCAACATATTCCTAAGACTGGGCAAACAGGTACGATTCTGAACTATTTCTGGCTTCTGGTTTCTAGGGACTTTCAGAACTTCTGCCTGCTTATAGGTCGTTAGGAGTGAGGGGTCCCCACCAACGGACTGTGTCACAATGTCATCTACTGCGGCTTTCATAGGAGAGCTTTCCAAAGAAAGGATCTTTTCTACCGCTGGGCTTTGGGGGAGAGAAAGCATAAGCTACCAAGAAATTACAATGAAGAAGACATTCTTCAGGAGTTCCTTCCTATCCCTCAGGCTATCCCAACAGTTAAGACTCTTTCTCTTCCTCCACAATGTCCTCTTCTCCTTGCCTCCCATGGAGACAGGGGTTTATCTAGCCCAGGCTGGCCTCATTATTCCTTTCTTTTCCTTTTGTTTTGTTTTTTGTAGCCCTAGCTGTCTTGGAACTTACTCTATAGACCAGCCTGGCCTCGAACTCAGAAATCCGCCTGCCTCTGCCTCCCAAGTGCTAGGATTTAAGGTGTGTACCACCACTGCCCTGCTGCTGCTGCTGCTTCTTTCTTCTTCTTCTTCTTCTTCTTCTTCTTCTTCTTCTTCTTCTTCTTCTTCTTCTTCTTCTTCTTCTCCTCCTCTCCTCCTCCTCCTCCTCTTCCTTCTTCTTCACAGGCCTATTTTTGTTTATTTAGTGTCTATATGTGGTACTGGGAACTGAACTCAGGGTCTTGCCTGTGCTAGGCAAATGCTCTTCCATTGAGATAAACATTTTAAATAATTTTACTCTTTTAAATATAAAAGAATATGATTATATGTGTGGGCTTGTACATGTGTGTACAGTGAGTGCCCTTAGAGGCCAGATGAGGGCATCAGATCTCCTGGAACTGGATTTCCAGGCAGTTTTGAGCCAAACAGCAAAGCTGCTGTGAATTGAACTGGGGTCCTGTGGGAGAACAGCCAGTGCTTTTAACCACTGTGCCATCCCTCCAGCCACCATCTTTAAATTTTAAAAACTTATTTTATTAAATTTTCTTTTTGCATTTGATTACTTTATGTATGCATGCAATAGTGCGTATGGAGACTAGAGGAACAACTAGTGTAAGTTGGTTGTCTCCCTCTACCCCTGGGCTCCCATCATCTGATTCGGATCATCCCACATGGAGACAAGTGTCTCCCCTGCCGAGCCATCTCACTAGCCCCTAATTATGATCGCTATTAGTGTTCGTGAGTGCAAGCATGTGTATGCTGTGGGTTCTGTGTGGAAACCAGAGGACAGCTTCCATGAGTCAGTTCCAGGGGTCACACTCAGGTCATCAAGCTTGCGTGGAAATGTTCCCCTTCTGAGCCATCTCCTTGGCCCCGAGCCTTGAACTCAATAGGCGGCTAAGGCTGACCTTCCTGCCTCCACCTCCCCAGTGCTGGGACTCTGGCTGGTGCCATCACACCTCTTCTCTCTTATGAACAAAGCAATCCATGCAGGAAAGTTACAATTCCAAAACATGCTCGATCTGTCACGGACAAACTGTAAAATGTTAGCAAAAGTATTTAAAAAAACAAAAAAACAAAAAACAGATGGGGCTAGAGAGATGGCTTGGCAGTTCAGAGCACTTGTTACTCAAAGTAACAAGCATGGGGATCAATCCCAGCACTCATGTGGTGCCTCACAACCACTGCTAACCCTAGTTCCGAGGTTCAGATAGCCTTGGCACACTCTTCTGACCTTTTTGTGCAACAGGCACACATGCATACATACATACATTCAGGCAAAACATTCCTACACATAAAATAAAATAAAAAAACAACCCACAGATAGGCAAGCTAACCTTTCATTTTCCCCACTGAAAAATCATAGTTTTTTTAAAAAGTAAAAGTTGCGCTGTTGTTTTTCTGCTTTCCTCTCAATGTGCTACATTATTGTCTGAGATACTTGCTTTTAATGCTAGACCCCCACATCCCATAGGGCACCAAAGAGGTCTAACAAATCTACACCTTCCCAGACTCCAGCAGCCATTAGAAAGCTCATCAGTGAGCCCTGGAGCACGGCACCTGCGACCACACTGGGTCAAAGGCTGCCCGGGAGCTCCTCAGGAGTGGCCGTGGACACCTGTAATGCCAGCACTTGGGAGGGAGAGGGAGAGGGTCAGGAGGTCAGAGACAGCCTCAGCTACTTAAGTCTAGGGCTGGACTGAGCTATATGAGACCATCTCAAAAATTACCACCAAAGCCAGATGTGGTGGTGTATTCCTTTCATCCTGGTACTCACAGGGCAGATAGTTGGAGCTCTGTGAGTTCAATGCCAGCCTGGTCTATAGAGAGAATTCCAGGCCAGTGAGGACTACAAAATCAGACTCTGACTCAAACAAAACAAAACAAACAAACAAACAAAAAAACAAAAAAATCTAAGGGGCAATTAAACATGCATCCTTAATTTTGGGTTCCAATCTATGCTAATCAAGGCTCCAGTGTTCAGCCTAATGACCACTGACACACGTGAAGGACTGGGGAACTAGTTTCCTGATTAACTCTAGGAGCAGCAGTCTTCCTTCATTCATCTGACCCCTTAGCAAGATTCAGTGTACAAGGAGCCCATTCTATCATCTAAGAATTTTTTTTTCAGACATACTGACAGTGAAAGCAGAAGAAATCTGGGAAAACAGCTGCAGTGCTTGGTGTGACAACACAGTGGGGCAAGGACAGGTGCAGTGCTCATGTCCTGAGGGCACTGAAGAGAATTCACAAGTCTAAATTCCTTTGCAGATGGGTTCATCTGGGATTAGAAACTGAAAGCAAAAAATCTGGCAACAACTGAAACTTTGCGAATTTCCCTTAAACTTCTGAGGGGACTTTAAGCAACTCTAAGAAAACCTCTCAGCATTATTATTTAAAAATGTTTATTGCATTTGCTTGTTTATTTATGTGTGTTCCGCAATGCTGTGTGAAGGTCAGAAGACAACTTCTGTGAATTGGTTTTCTTCTTCCTGGGGATCAAACTTAAGTAATCAGGCTAAGCCATCTTACTAGCCCGCCCTCATTATTACTTTTTGAAAGGAGCGTTATTAGAACACATGAAAATGAACCCAGGAGTAGAGGTATAGCTGGGAGGAAGAGTGCTTTCATAGTGTGCTTAAGGCGTGGGTTCAATCTTACGTACACACATACACACACACACTCTCACTCCACAATCACAGAACTGAGAGTCTGAAAGGAAGTAAGTTATTATGGAAGCAGTTCTACCTGGATCTTAAAAATCACTAGGTTTAGGTTGTTCTCTTAGAAGTTCAAGTTTCTCTCAGAAGAGAAGCAGTTTTAGCCACTGTAATCTGGTACTGAGCAGAAAGGGTAAAAATTGAAAAGACATTTTCGAATTAAGTCTTAAATGAAAAAAAAAATCACCTCCCAAAACAAGAGGAGAGCTAACTAGGAGTATGAGTCAGAAATCCAGGGTGAAGGTTTCCAAGGCCCTTTTTATTAGGGGAAGGTCCCCTTTATAGCATAAGATTTCAACACACACACACACACACACACACACACACACACACACACACACACACAATCAGATCCGTTCCTAAAATTAGGACAAGGGGAGGGAAACAAAAGTATTTTTTATATATATATATATATATTGAACATAAATTAGAAGAATTTATAAAATGGTCACCTTTCTTACAGAATAAATGCGACTGAATTACAAATGCACCTCCAAGTTTAAGTTGTTTGAGTTGTTCCTGTTTCATTTCCAATATAAATAAATATGATCTGCTCATAGGGTTGGGACCCATCAGTGCTGCACAGGGCCTTGAGTCATTACAGGGCTTTCTTTCCATGATCGGTCCTTCTTGATGCGTGTGGGTGCTGCGGGTGCGGGTGTGAGTGCATCTTCCCTGCATCATGGTACGAAGCCTCTTTTCGGGGTGGCATTCTCTCATTAATTCGGTCTAGACCTCTGGCTTCTTCAAAACTTCGGATCCTGTGTGCAATTGTAAAACCTCTGATGGCTGCAGAAAGACAGGAGGGGTAGAAAGTGCTCAGAGAGGTGGCCGTTAGCAGCTTAAACCAAGCTTCCAAGTACACAGCATCTCCTAGGAACACACAGCAAGGCAGCTACAGAACACACATCAGTTGACAGGCAACATGTGACTAAATCAGCTCTGTCCACAAACACTGCTTCTAAACAGCTCTAGTGTGGTAAAAACTAGCATAAGAATAACAAGTCTTAGCCGGGCGGTGGTGGTGCACGCCTTTAATCCCAGCACTTGGGAGGCAGAGGCAGGAGGATTTCTGAGTTCAAGGCCAGCCTGGTCTACACAGTGAGTTCCAGGACAGCCAGGGCTACACAGAGAAACCCTAATGGGATCCGATGCCCTCTTCTGGTGTGTCTAAATTAGAGAGCAATAGTGTACTCAGATAAGTAAAATAAATAACTAAGTCTTGAAAAAAAAAGAAAAGAAAGAAAAAGAATAACAAGTCTGGCAGAAATAAACAAAAAAGATTAGATCTTAATTAGCCTCCGCACACTTGAAATAGTGTTTTTTATCCTGCTCACTTCTAGAAAAGGTTAACACCAGAAAAGCACATCCCATCAAATGGATAGTTGCTTTAAGCACAAACATGGCATTACCACACACAAGTGACAGTAGACCTATCTGCTCAAGACAACTTTTTATCTTCACAGCCAGGAGCTGAACGGAGATGAAAAACATCAGCACAGCTTCTAGACACTTCCCATCTGATTAAACTGAAATTTTTTATTGTGGTATTGGGGTTTGAACCCCAGGCCTTAACATACCTAAACATTCTACCACTGAGTTCTTCCAACCAGATTCAACTTTGCATTGCCAAGGAAAGATTCCCCTTTAAATCACCTTATCTAATGAGATTACTAAATCTACAATGCAGGTTTATGAATTCCAATGGTTTTCATCTAAAAATTCATAAGCAGTATGATTTAAAATGTCTCCACAGAAAGAACTACTTTTGCCCCTACTGCTAACCTTTGAGTTATTAGGTCTCTCGCTCTCTCGGTCTCGGTCTCTCTCTCTCTCTCATATATGTGAGTACACTGTCTTCAGACACACCAGACGAGGACATTGGATCCCATTACAGATGGTTGTGAGCCACCATGTGGCTGCTGGGAACTGAACTCAGGACCTCTGCAAGAGCAGTCAGTGCTCTTAACCACTGAGCCATCTCTCCAGCCCAAGGTAACTCTCTTAATAAAGAACAAAAACCCACTTCAATCATTTGACCTCTGTCATTACCAGCTGCACAAGCCTCAGTCATTACATAAATCTGATAGACTTAGGACACAGGCTGTGTGACGGCATGTGGTCACACTGAGGGCCGTCCTCTCCTTTCCTGTGGCGATCCTGCGATGCAGGTGAGTTTAGACATGGGATGAAGCTTTGAGACTGGTACACAGACACGGGCCCCGCCCCCCGCTGAGTGACACGGCCGTACCTTCCCGCTCCTCTGCTGCTTGTTCTTTGGCTATAAGAAGGCAGGAGCAGTGCATGCGAAAATGAAGACAGAAAGAATATGTGAGCCAACAGCAAGGCAGCCAGCACAGACACCCGGGGTCCCACCTGCCTGGGTGCCCGCCCACCCAGAGTCCAAGGACGGCGTGGGCACGCGGTGGGAGGCACTATTCTAGTTCTCCGTTGGCGCGGGAATTTGAAATCATCAACTGCTAGTTTATGCCTTGTGATCATCACATATCAAAATGACTTGTCAAATCAGATAATTTAACATCACAACTGTGTTTGAGCTTGTAACTGCTCAGATTGTATCAACCGGCTGCTGCTCAGTCCTATTTCTTAGTATTGTTAAATGACTTATGCATGATCTAACTATCCTTAACCATTTAATAATTACAGTAACAAAAGAAGAGAGTAGCACTTGAATAGCTCTAGCATTTGGAAGATGAGAAAAATCGGTTATAAGTGAGGAGTCACTTCTGGTCTAGAGGTGAACAACTAGGCACGGATTTGAACTCTCATTCATGTACCCATCCGAGACGCGGGAAATGGCAGAGGCTCACACTAACACCCCATATGGCTTCTTTTCCTTGCTCAGGAAAGCAGGTCAATTACTAAGAAAGCAATCTTCTCCAATTCAGTGACAGAAATGGAAGCAATTAAAATGAGCACCAATAGGGAAACTCCCCCCTGCCATTCTTTGTCAGTCAGTAAAGCTGTTATACACAAATGGTTCCAGGGGACAGCAACGAGGTCCCATCTCAGCCCTGCCAGCTCCTCCAAGGGCAATTTTCCTAAGGAAGGGAGGAAGGTCACTCGGCAGCAAGCCCACCGTGAGGCTTCCTCACCACCCTGAGAAGGAAGGGAGCTGCAAAGCTCCTTAACCTCCCACAGGTAGCAGCAGGATCTGGGCAACCATGTCCCCTAGGAGGGCGCCTGTTAGAGCACTGCAGCCTCCCTAGCCTCAGATGGGCCTGGTAAGCCACACAAGGCAGTGACAGCACCTTTCACAGAGCAGGGTGCTGCCTCTGCAGCTGTGAGAAGGTGGGACTCAGAGCTCTGTCTAAAATTCTATGGATTGTGGTGCTTTATTTGGAGTTTGAATGTGTGGTAAAGTATATACCAGCATCCCACTTCAAAAAAAAGTATTTTAGATTTATTTAATTCATGTATATGAATGTTTTACTCGCATAAGCGGAGGT
This sequence comes from Tokudaia tokunoshimensis, assembly GCA_036184795.1. Taxonomy (NCBI): domain Eukaryota; kingdom Metazoa; phylum Chordata; class Mammalia; order Rodentia; family Muridae; genus Tokudaia; species Tokudaia tokunoshimensis. The sequence goes on along the minus strand of BTHU01000011.1, from coordinate 55,718,204 downwards.
CAAAAGAGGGTGTCATATCCCCTGGAACTGGAGTTAAGGAAGACTTTGAGCTATTATGTGGGTTTTCAGAACCGAATCTAGGTCTCTGCAAGGATAACAAGTACTCTTAACTGTTGAGCCATCTCTACAGACCTCCAGTACTAAATTTTTGAGGCCCTCATAGAATTGCTTTTCTTTTGCATTGGTTACTGAGATAGCAGTCTGTACATACCAAGGGATAAGGTAAAAAAAATTATGAAACTGTTTACATATAATTCTTATGCTACAAAATTGTTTCAAGTGTGTAAGTCAATACTTTTGCTGTTTGTTTTGCTCTCACTATGTAGCTTAGGCTGGTGTGGAACTCACCATGTAGTCTAGGCTAGCCTTGATGCATGTGTGTGTATCTCCTTCTTGCTATGGCTATGTGCAATCCCATTGTACACGCCTTACTTTGTTATCCGACGGATGAACACTGAGGTTGTATCTACTTTAGGGTGTTCTGAAGAATTCCATTTGAGGCTCTTTTGAAGAGTGTCATGTATGACCATCAATGTACAAGTTTTGGTGAGAACATAGTTTATTTCTCTCATTGGAGGGGGGCGTGCAGGATGGCAGTGCTGAATCTATGGTAACTCTATTGTCATCTGAAGAACTGCCACAATGTTCTCTCTGCAGTAGCCCTATTACTATATTTCCTCTAACAGCAGAAGAAGGACCTAATTTCTCTAAATTCTCATCAACAGTTTCCTTTCTTTCCTTCCTTTCTTTCATTTCCACAGACCTAAGGATCAACCCAAAAGTTTCAAGCACACCAGGCAAGAGCTCTATGATAGACACTGAACTCTCATTAATACTTTAAAAGAAAAAAATTTTTTTGAGGCAGGGTTTCATATAGGCCAGGCCATCCCTGAAATTTGCTGTATATTTACAATATCGAACTACTTCCTGATCCTCCCATGTCTGCCACTCAAGTGCTGAGATTATATGCATGCAACCATATCCAGCTATCTACTGACATCATTATTATTATTATTATTATTATTATTATTATTATTATTATTATCATTATTTAAACCTATCTTAGTAACCACTGATTGTGGGTATTAACTTCCTTTTAGGTTTATTTTTATTTTACGGATATGACTTTTTTCTGCTTGTATATACATGTACCATTTGCATGGATGGTGCCTGTGGAGATCAGAAAAAGGTGTCAAATCCCCTGGGATGTAGTTATAGATGGTTGTGAGCCATCATGTGGGTGCTGAGAACCAAATTCAGGCCCTCAGTAAGAATTGCAAATGCTCTTAACTGCTAAGGCATCTCTCTAGCCCTTTAAATATGTTCCATTACATTTGTGTGTGTGTGTGTGTGTGAGTGTGTGTGTGTATTCATGACCATGCCACAGCATATGGAGGTTAAAGAGCGTAGGAGTTGGTTCTCTTCTACCATGTGGGACCAAACTCAGGTCATCAAATTTGGCAATAAGTATCTTTTATTACCCACTGAGTCATCTCTCAGGTCCATAAAATATTTCCAATGCACCCTCAACTTAATGGTTGCAGGATCTTCATTTTTACAATAGTGTATCTTGATCATATCCACCTCCTGCCATCTCTATGTCCTCTCCTTTTTTTGTTTAATAACTCCCTGAATCTATTTAGTCTCTTTCACGGGGCTATGAAGCTATTCACTTCATACTACTACATATTTCATACGACCTACTAGAGGCCATATCTCTAAAGAAATGTGCAGGCTTTTTGAAAAATATAAGATATTTGTCTACTTTTATTTTACTTAATCAGTCATGTGAGATTTCTGTGAACAGTTCTGATGAGGGTGTTTTAGGGTAATAGGAAGTAACATGGATTAAAAAAGAGAGAGAGAGAAATGTCTACATATCTTCCTTACTTGAAGTTTTAAAAATTTATTGATCTACAAAGTTGCTTTAATCTAATTTTTTTGCTAGATCCCATAAAATCAAGGGTAGTAAGAGAATTTTATAGGTGTAGTAACTTGGGATATATATATATATATATATATATATATATATATATATATATATATATATTTCTTCACTCCTTTTTAAACTTGGTCCCAATATATTTTATGTCTCTTCATTTCTGGTTTGAATTCAGTGTTTTAATTAGAGATTACTTATATGCTATTTCCAAAGCATGTAGAACTCTTCAAGAATCTCACTGTCTTTCAGAGTGACACTCTCTCTTACTGACGGGAAGGAGCTGATCTTGTGCTCTGACCTCAGTGTGACAGGCCCAATGGGTGAGCAGTAGCCCATGTATCAATATAACTTAATCACTACCAACAGGCAGGGGAGCTGCTTCTGATCTGGAGCTACCACGGTAAACATCCTTATGCACATCTTCTGGTAGACACAAATGCTAGTTTCTCTTGGATATTCTTGGTGTGGAGTTGCAGGGTATAGGTCCAAATGTCTTTAGTTTTATTGGCTATCGGCTGGCCAAAGTGTTGAGTCTATTTGTAAGCCCACTAGCCTATATCTAGTCCAGGCCTCCACAGACACACCAACTCTTGATCTTGTCAGATTTTTAAATTTCAGTCATTCTTGTGGTATGTAGTAGTATTTCACTATGCTTTAATATCATCTTCCAGATAAGTAACTGTGTTGGGTATTTTCATAGATGCTTACTGGCCATCTTCACATCTTCTTTGGTGAAATAAACTGTCTATTTTGAAACAAGTCCTTTATCAGACAGGTAGTGCAGAAATCTTCTCTGTGGCTTGCCTCTTCCTTCTTTTACTTATGTATTTTCATAAGGGCAATTTAATTTTAATAACCTCTATTTTCTTTTAAGGTCACTACTTTCTGTCTCTTATTAAAGACTTTGCCTACTCCATGCCTACTCTCCATACTGTTTTTCCCTAAATGTGTTTCAACGTTTTCATTTAAATTATAGTCTACTTTGAATTATTTTTGTGTACAAGAAGAATAAGGGTAATGATTCCTCTTTCCCTAGATAAATATCCATTGCTCTAGCACCAGGTTCTAAACAAAGTCACTGACTCCTGGTAATGGGAAGGGGCATTCTCATACTCACCAGTCTCAATGGTCTGCTTTCCTCCAGAGAGGACCCCCAGTGGGAGTGTACCTGTGGGAGTGAGGCCCTTGAGGGTCAGCACATTCTCACTCTCTTCCCTGCAAAGGAACATGGAAGCCCCGGTTAACGCCAGGGAGCCATGGAACAGCAATGCAGTAAGACCTGAAGGAAGGTAACAGGGACAGAGACAGGAAGGCAGGCCCCACCTTCATCTGACCAGGTTTCTGCAAACACTTCAGATACAAAAATTAATGTCCTTTTTCAACCAGAGGCACTGGTAGCCAGGCAATGTTCCCCGTACTTTGTCCCATTTGACTCAACTAACAACATGTGAGCTAGGTTCTATTATAATCTCTAGTTTATAGACAAGGAAACCTAATACCCACACATTAAACCCAAGACAACACAGCTAAGGACAGCCAGAGTTTGAACATGGGAATCTGCCTCCAAAATCCACACTAAACCTCTACATCTACACCACTACCAAATGGATGTTTTCCAAATGCTGTCTCTTTCACATGGAGTCTGGTTCAACCTGCACTCAACCGGAGGACTTGCAGTTCCAGCACCAGACTGTAACCTTGAAAACACTACTCTAAAACTAACTTGTAACCTCCTTTTTAAATGCCTTGATCCCACAATGTAATGATGAAACCTTACCGAAGAATCGTAAAGACCCGCGCCATTTTCCCAATGGCTCGGATTTTATTCTTGATGACTTCTTTTCGAGCTGAAGTGACTCCTTAGAAAATACAAAGAACAAGTGGGTTAAAGTGATGTGGTTAACAAGACAGATTTTTTTTTCAAATGCAAGATGGAGTGCTTTTGTTTCGAAAGAGAAACTTAAAAAAAGAAAAAAAAAGAAAAACAAAAGCCTAAATTTTTAAAAAAACAATTAACAATCCTGGGAAGTTGCAAGGAACAAGAAGAAACAACAGGAGAGAAGAAATGAAGGGGAGAATGAATGAAGGGGTCACAGAAAGACACTGAGACATCTACGGGAAGCAGGACATTTCGAGTTCTGAAACGTTGAAACACAAAGACACAAACGAAGCTCACAGCGATGGTCGATCGCTGCTACAAGCCAAGGTCTCCTTTGAGAACACTACGCACCACCTTTGGATGCGGGGTCTGGTCTGCCAAAGGCAGCAGCAGTCCTGAACTCAGGAAGGCCGCGCCCTTTCTACAGTCTTCTTCCCTCAGAGCCAGCTCTGTTTCTTCAGAATACTCCTAACAACTGTACCATAAAGATTACAAGGATGGGTAAGGGATTTTTAAAAAGCGACACTGAAAAGTTAACATAAGACTCTTTTCTTAAAGATTTAGGAAATAGTCTAAACGTGAAAGGCAAGACCCAGGCATATACCAGGCAACAGCATCCAAAAGTCAGACAAAGACACACAGGCTTTCCCTCCTCTCTCCTACTTCTCAATTCTGCTAAATCAAACAACAGGTCCACAGAAAACAGCCATTCCCACTGAGAGGGAGGGTGGAAAGTCGCGTGAAGCTACCCAACTACCAATTCAAAACGACTAGCCAATCAACGGCGGCGAGCACACAGCAAGAACTGAGCTGACAGCATTCCAGTTGGATACCTTTTGGACAGCTTGCAATGTAGTGATCTTCAGGGAGAAGAGACACCAAGAAATAAAGAGATGAAGACAGACACATGGGAGGATGATGGGAGTTTACATGGAAGAGAAAAAAAAATCCAAGTGTGAAATGCATGGAGAGGAGCAGGCTGTTAGCTGAGCAGCTCAGAGACTGCTTGCTCCATCAGACTAAATACAGCCTCCAGTTTTTGTCCTTTTCTCCATTTCTTAATAGTATACCGTTTCGCATTAATTCCCATCTACGATTATCCACCCCGCCCCCAGCATGAAAATAGCACAAAGATACTGTTTGTGGGACAGAACAGCTCACAGATCTCTGGCAGGAACACGCCTCACTTGTCAGTAGACTTTTTCCTTCTTACAGGTTTAAAGTGTAAGCCTTCAGTACTTCAAGGTGTTTTCCTGTAGCTTCTGTCTTGTAAAGATTTTGCTTAGGGGTCTGATGGTCCTTGGTGTTTGCTCACGGTTAAGACCCTGAGGGAATCAAAAACTTCCGGAGCTGGGAGAAGGCACTGATGGCTCTGAGAATTGCATGCTGGTCCTCTGTTAGGGAAATGAGTTCTCCTTTATTTAGAGATCAGCCTCCAGACTTAGAGAAGGAACAGGTATCCCGTGGCAAGCAGAGTTTTAACAGTTTTTTCAAAGGTTCTTATCTGTTTTACTTGGGTGAGCGCAGAGTCCCTGCCTGCTCTTCTATTCTCATTCTAGCAACTGATATTCAGCATTCAGCGTCCCCTAGCTCTAAATAGGGCTTTAGTAAGCACACTAATGCATTTAAAGGTAATCTGTTACCTTGTTCCACTCCTAGACAGACCTTAACGTTCTTACAGCACGAAAAGATCTTTGGGGTTTTTTTTCTTTAAATATTAATTTTTTAAGTTACCATACAAATTAGCAGATTTTATCCTGGCATTGTCAGACCTGTTGTTACGTATCTTCTAAATTGCCTCCCTCCCCACTGACCGCCACCAATGAATTTATTTTCTCAGCTTCCAAAAGTTTGATCTCTTCCATTTGTAGACATGTAATTTTTACCTTTTTACTAGGAAGCATGATGAGTTTTCCGTATTGATACAAAGCGAACTAGTTACTATGTGACTTGTTAAAAAGCACATGCCTGTAAAACTAGTCACCCAGGGTAACCAATGTTGCCCTCGACCCATGGTACCCCAACACCTGTAGCCTCTCCTGTGCAAAGGACAGTACTCCTTTGCATTTCACTAGGACGTTCTTCTTCTCTTCTTGTCAGTTTTATCATGGATGAATGCACTTAAGTTTTGTATTGTTTTTTTTTTAAAGTTATATTTATTTATCCTCTCTTGTTTTTTTAATGAGTTATATTTATTTGTCTTCTCTTTATGTGCACACTCAGCAAGGAGGTCAGAAGACAATTTATAGGAATTGTTTCTTTTCTTCCACCATGTGGGTCCCAGACATTGAACTAAGATGCTCAGGCCTGGCTGCAGGTTCATCAACCCACTGAGCTATCTCAGCGACCCAGGTTTTAGGTTTTGGATTTCCTATAGTTGGTCAATTGAGCATTGGGGTGACATTATCTTGGTAAGACACACTCTTATTTTCACCGTGGCTCATTTTCATCATCACATACTGTCCCACTGCAGCACTGTGCCACTATGTTATTGTTTTATTTTATTTGTTTTTTTTGAGACAATCTCTTTCCATAGCCCCGACTGTCCCAGAATTCACTAAGTAGACCAGACTGGCTTCAAACTCACAGAGATGTGCCTGCTACTGCCTCCCAAGTGTTAAAGGTATGTTGCACCATGCCTTGTCAACTATGCAACAATTCATTACCTGTACAACAATAATCATTTGTGTTGCTTCTAACTTTTGGCTATAGCATGTGAGACTCTGTATTTCTGTATATATCTGTCTTTGGTGCACATATGCACATTTCTGGTATGTTCCTAGGACATCAGAATGCTCAGCTCTAGAGCATGGGGAATGTTTAACTTTGGATAACAGTTTAGCACTGTCTATTAGAGTGGGATCTATAAAATTTTACTTTTGTGTGTGAACATTCCCATTCTACATATGCTGGCTTACACTATTTATGACTCATCTAATTCTGTCTAATCTGATAAGTATGAAGTATTATCTTATAACGATTTTAATTTACATTTTCATGATTACTAATGTGGCTGAATATATTTTTATATTTTTGTTAGCCATTTGGAAATTCTCTGAAGTGCTTATTAATGCCCCATCATCCTAATTGGAAGTAATTCAGTCTTTTGTCAGTGAGCTGTTTGTTGGTTGTACTGCAAATATCCTGTCCTTCTGGATGGCTTGCTACTTTGCATGCTGAACAGTCTCTGAATAAGCAAAAGCTCTTACCTTTTTTTTTTTTATTTTTAATATACGTGCATGAGTGTTTTACCTGCACGTACGTAAGTGCATTCAGTGCACTCAGAGGCCAGGGAGGGCTTCAGTCAGACCCCTGGAGCCAGAGTGGCAGCAGTCATGTGACTGCAAGAGCCACACGTGCTCTAGGTCACCGAGCCATCTCTCTAGTCCCAGCTCCTGCTTTCAATTTATCTAATTTATTAATAATTTTCTTGGTGGCTAGTGTTTTTTGCCTCGTGTTTAAAGGATTTTTTTTTCCATTGCATGGTTATCAAGGTAATTTGGTATTATACATACTACAAAATCCACTGTTTTACATTTCAGTTTTTTAAAACTTCTGCTATTTGTTTGCTGAGACAGGGACTCTCTATGAAGCTCAGGTTAACCTTGAATTCATTACATGGCCTTAGCCTATGGCTCTCTCGCCACAGTCCTGAAGGCTGGAGTGACAGGAATTCATCACTGCTTGGCTGTTATTTGCTTGTTTGTTGCTGTGATGTAATGATGCTAGAGAAGCAGCCCAGGACCTCAGGATGCTAGGCAAGTACTGCACTACAGAGTCACATCCTCAGCCTCCCTTACCTTTCATATCGGAATGAAATATAAAGCCACAAAAGTAGGTATTTTGGATCCACAAAATAAATCCCACGTGGATTTACTTTTTTCCAAAGTGGATGTCTACAAGTATTTATTTAAAATGCCATTATTGGCCAGGTATGGTGGCACATACCTTTAATCCCAGAGCTAGTGGATCTCTGTGAGTTAAAGACTAGGCTGGTCTACATAGTGAGTTTCAGGATAGCCAGAGTTACACAATAAGGTCTCACACAAAGCCATTGTAAAATTCCACCTCTGATAAAAATCAAGTATCTATATACAAGTAGCTTAATTCTGAATTCTCTATTGCATTTCAATGCTTAGCTACCCTTGAATTAATCATTTTAATTGCTGTAGCATTACACTAAATCTTGACATCTACAGAGCAAGCCCTCCTGTGGCGTTCTTTAAGTCTTTAGCCATTTCCCTATGAAGTTTAGAATTAATCAAGGCTAGGTATTTGTACTGATTAGTTTTATGTCACCTTGATACAAGCTAGAGTTATCAGAGATGTGATGGTTTGAATATGCTTGGCCCAGGGAGTGGCACTGTTAGGTGTGGCCTTTTTTGGAGGAAGTGTGTCATTGTGGGAGTGGGCTTTAAGACCCTGTTAGTCAGTTTTCTACTAGTTGGCTTCGGAACAAGAGTAGAACAAACACTCAGCTCCTCCAGTGTCATGCCTGCCTAGACACTGCCACACTTCCCACTATGATGATAATGGACCGAACCTCTGAAACTATAAGCAAGCCCCAATTAAATGTTGTCCTTTATAAGAGTTGCTGTGATCATGGTGTCTGTTCACAGCAATGAAACCCTAACTAGGACAAGAGAGGAAGGAGCCTCAACTGAGAGAATGTCTCCTTAAGATCAGGCTGTGGGCAAGCCTAAATTAGTCTCTAAATTAGTGATTGATGGGCCCAGCCCATTGTGGGTGGTGTTATCCCTGGGTTGGGGGTCCTGGATTCTATAAGAAAGTAGGCTGAGTAAGTCGTGAGGAGCAACCAATAAGCAGCACCCTTTCAAGACTTCTGTAGGTCCCATCTCACTTGAGTTCCTGTCCCGACTTCCTTTGGGGAACTGTGATGTGGAAGCAGAAGCTGAATAAACCCTTTCTTCCCCAAGTTTTTTTGGTCATAGCGTTTCCTCACAGCAACTGTAACTTTAAGACAAGTTGGTACCAGGATAGGGGGTTATTGCTACGACAGACCTGACCATGTTGTTTTTGGGAGAACTGTGGAAGGACTGGTCCTCCAAATTTCAGAGGGAAGAACAGACTCTACTGGGCCTTTTGTGTGATGAATCTGTGATATCTGGTCAGCTGCGGCTGAAGCGTAAGCTGTGATTAATAAGGGACCAGAACCACTAAAGTAAAACCTTTGTCTTAACTGAGACAGTTGATGCTGGTTAGCTGGAGCTGAGAAATTAGCGGTGATTAAGAAGAGATGAGCATCACTGAGGTGAAATCTATAAGTGTTTCCTGAGAGCTAGCACACCAAAGCTGTGTTCCAGAGGCAATCAAGGTTGTATCTCTTGCTGGCGACTGAACTAGGCAGTGTAAGAGTCACTCAGGTGGTACTGTTTGGAAGGCATGAAGGGGTCATGGAGAACAGCTGAGGCTTGGCCCTCGGTGAAGGTGTAGCCTCAGTGTCAGTTGAAGGCCCGGATCGAAGGGGTCATGGAGAGGAGTTGTAAGGCTTGGTACCATGAAGAAAGTCTAGGAGAGGTTATTAATGAACATGTAGCCCAGTTGCAGGGGAGGAGCCTAGTGTACTGGAGATGCCAGCACTGTGTGATGGACACCAAGAACAGTAGCAGCAGTGGAGTAGGGCATGCCCAAGCTCAGAAGACAAACTCTGTGCTGTGGGGTACGGAGCCAAAGAAGTAAGCCAAGGTCTTTGGAGGATTCCAGAAGATCGTAAGTAAATCCCAGACGCCAGGCACTGAGTTATTTACATTGTTAGTTTGGTTTTGCTTAGTTCAGATTGTGACTGTGCCCTGGTTCCTCCCTCTTGAAGTGAGAAGGTATTTAATATAATTTTGTTTTTTTTCCAGGAGCTCACAGGTGAAATAATTTGAACTTTTAAAAGATATTTTGGGCCAGGCGGTGGTGGCGCACGCCTTTAATCCCAGCACTTGGGAGGCAGAGGCAGGCGGATTTCTGAGTTCGAGGCTAGCCTGGTCTACAGAGTGAGTTCCAGGATAGCCAGGGCTACACAGAGAAACCCTGCCTCAAAAAACCAAAAAAAAAAAAAAAAAAAAAAAAAAAAAAGATATTTTGGATTTTTAGAGAGATTGGGTATTTCAAAGAGCCTGAAGTTTTACTGTATTTAAATTTGTAAGGGCTGTGGGACTTTTAAAGTTGTTTATGTTTTATGTTGATATTACTATTAGTGTCAACTTGGAGATGTATGAGAAAGGAAAGGTTCTAGCTGAAAAGCAATCTGTTTCTATGTTAAAGTTGACAAGAAGTCAGTTGTTGCCGGGCAGTGGTGGCACATGCCTTTAATCCCAGCACTTGGGAGGCAGAGGCAGGTGAATATCTGAGTTCGAGGCCAGCCTGGTCTACAGAGAGTTCCAGGACAGCCAGGGCTACACAGAGAAACCCTGTCTCGAAAAACCAAAAAAAATAAATAAATAAAAGAAGAAGTCAGTTGTCCTGATTAGTTTTATGTCACCTGACTCGAGCTGGAATCATCAGAGAGGAAGAAGCCTGAACTGAGAAAATGCCCCATGAGATCAGGCTGGAGACAAGCCTGTGGGGCATTGTCTTAACGAATGATCAATGGGGGAGGGCCCAGCCTACTGTGGTGGTGCTGTCCCTGGGCTGGTGGTCCTGGATTTTATAAGAAAGCAGGGTGAGGAAGCCTGGCAGCAAGCCAGTCAGCAGCAAGCCTCTGGCTCCTGCCGCCTGGTCCCTGACCTGCTTGAATTCCTTTCCTGACCTCCTTTGAGGATGAAGTATAAAGTGTGACATACGCTGACTCAACTTTTCCTCTCCAAGTTGCTTTGGTCACGGTGTTTCCTCTCAGCAACAGCAGTCCAAAGCCAGGAGTGCTTTTGTTACTCTCCAGCTCTTTGCCCTTGTACTTTGTCAATACACCTCGTTTATTTGTCTTTAATATGGTTAAATGTATATTCTCTTCTGCTTTATTTTTCTTCATCCCATTTTTCCTATAACTTAAAAGTAATATAACAAACTATTTTCTTCCAGCTGGATCTAGAGACTGCACTGCGTTTGTCATATACTGAAGCATAAGGCCAAAGGCCGGGCTACAGCTCAGAACACTGGCTTGTTGTGTATGAGGCACTGGGTTTGATCAGAATTTCCAGTCCCCGTACATTTTGAATGTATTCATCCCAGTACTGTTTTTATAGTCCACTATTACTAGCACATGCTTTGCCTGTTCAAGTATGACAAGAGTCTATGTCCACACTGTCTGTGCAGCACTCTCTACGTCTCCTCTTCATTCCTTCCTGTGTTTCTAAACTTCTTTCTAGGATTTTCCTTCTGCTTAAATACTACCCTTTAAAATTCCATTTAGTATATATTTCCTGCCAATTTTCTTAGTAAAAATTTTGAGGGTTGGGGAGGTATCTACAAATATTTATTTGGCCTTTCTTGTTTCCACATTTTGCTGCGTGTAGGATTCTGGAGTACTAGGTGTCGGTTCTCATACCTCAGCATGTTACTCCACCCCCTGCACTGCCATTTCCATGAAGAACCTGCCTTCAGTGGCTCCTCTAGGGGAGACCCCCATTTGGACGGCTGTGTTCAGATCTGTCTGCCGTCTACACGAGGCTGGTTGTTCTTAGTGTCCGTCCTGCTCTGCTGAGGACTTCTTCAGGTACAGCTCAGTGTCTTCTCAGTTCTTGAAACTGCTTTTATGTGGACCTTGCAGACTCCCTCTCGCACTTCCTTTGGCACTCCAGGCTCACATGTGCTGGGCTATGCAGCACGGCTATGCAGCACGGCTATGCAGCATGCGCTGAGTCGCTCAGCTGACTGCCCTCCTTCTCACTGTGCTTCAGCTAGTTTTGCTCTGACCTACCTCCCAGGTCACTTAGTCCGTGTCTCGCTGTGTCAAACTTGCTAGTTTGTCATGTTATTTTTCAATGCTATAATTTCACTTTTGATGCTTTATCAAATATGCTACATTTCTTCTTTTATTTCACAATTCTCAACCAACATTTTTAACCTGGTCTTTTAATTTCTTAAATTAAGCCAGGGATGGTGGTATACACCTTTAATCCCAGGGCTCAGAAGGCTGAGGTAGGTGAATCTCTGTGATGTTTTAAGCCAGCCTAGTCCACATAGTGAGTTCCAGGCCAGCCAATCTACCAAAAAACCAAATTAAGGGTTTTACTTTAAGTGTGACTGGACAAAGCCAGTGTCTGTGGGATATAGAGGGTCTCTGTATTTAATTTCTGCTGCTTTGGAAAGTTCTTTGTTGTTTGTGACAGTCTCACTATGTATCTTGGGAATGCCCAGAACTTCTATATTCCACACACACAGTCACTTGCTTCCACCTCCTAAGTCCTGTAATTAAAGGTGTGTGACCCGTGCTTGGCTGGAACTTTTTAAACTCCTATTTCTGCTGTTGTTATTGGACTCATGCGTATGTGTAATGGGGAGGATCATGCCACAGTGTGAACACAGTGGGCAGAGACTCATAATGACTCTATGGAGTTGGTGCTCTTCTTCTGTGTTTCTGTGAGTTCTGAATTCAAAGCTAGGATGTGTGAGGCCTGTACAGCGAGTCCCTTTACCCCTGAGCCATCCTGCCGGTCCCGTTCTGGGAAGCCTTTTTCTTCCTCGTTCTGCTGTTAGCTCCCCACATGCCTGCTTATTTTTGCTTGTCAGCCATGCACTGTATTTGACAGACTGCTTGTTGAGATCTTGTATGCTGTTATTTCACAGAGGTCTTTTACCAGGGACTACCTCATGACAAAGGCTGAGACAATGGAGAGATGGCTTGCCCTTGCTCTTGCAGATTCACCCTCTGAGATCCCAAAGAGGAGAAACTTACAGTCACGTATACCCTCCTTGGAAGTCCTAAGCCCATTCTTTTAAGTTTAGTACAAAAGGTTATAAAAATTACTCTTAACCCTTTTTACCCACTCCTTTGAAATTCATGAATGATCTCAAGCCATGGTCTCACTAACGTCTGTCTGCATTTCTGACCTTTTCAGTTCTCACCTTGCAATTCTTTACTAGTTTGTCTGTTTTCATATGGATTTAAAACTATTCACAAAACTTTTGGTTTTGTTGTTTTTTAAGGCAGGGTTTTTTCTCTGTGTATCCTTGGTTGTCCTGGAACTCTGTAGACCAGGCTGGCCTCAAACTTAAAAGATCCACCTGCCTCTGCCTCCCCCGTGCTGGGACTAAGGACACACACTGCCACCAACCAACTTCAAAAAAAAATTTGTCCAGCTTTTCTAGTTGTCTTAACAGGCAGGGCTGAAGTAGCAATCCTTAGAATGTATTACTTTTTAAAAACCCAAATTTTCAGACAGTGGATGGGCTCAGTGGGTAGGGGTGCTTGCCAAAAAAGCTGGATCGAGTTAGAGTCCTAGAACCCACCTGATGAAAAGAAAGAATCAAGTGCACACTGTGCAGCCTGTTTGTGCAGGTTGTAGACGACGTGTGAGAACTAGTTTTCTTCTGCCACGAGTCCTGGGGATGGGGCTCAGGTGGTCAGTCCTATCAGCAAGGGCCTTCATCAGCTAAGCTATCTCACAAGCCCAAGAAGTTTTTCTTAACGCATATCATAGTTTACAACCATTTCAACTTCTATTTATTTACATTTGCATATAAACTTTATTAAATCAATTTTTACATATTTTACTTTCCCTAAGTTATTTTATAAGTTCCTCTCAGATTTCCTTAGAAGGACTAGACCCATTCAGCAATCTCCTACCAGAAGAGGAACTCACAAGCTATTCTCCATCTGCTTACAGTCTTACAGGAGAATCTAATAATAAATATGTTTGGGAATCCCCTCTAGACTCCCAATGGCAGCGATGTGTTCTCCACCATACAACACTTTATGCAATAGTTAAGTGAACTACATAGACCTGCAAAGAATGTGAACTGGAGGTCTGTGATCATGTGAGTTCAAAAACTCCTGTATCCTCAGACAAGTTAGAGCCTACCTTTCAGATCAAACCACTCACAACACACTAGAAGCACTTGGCTACAACTTGGTTTAAACTTAATTCTTCTAAAGGAAACAAACTAATTCACTGTGATAGAAATCAGGAAAAAAAAGCACTTAGCTATACATATAACCAGTGTTACTATACTAAGGCACAATACAAAGATCTCTTACATATCAAACAGGAAGCAAAACATGCCTATGATCCAGTAGAAAAACTAGTAATATATGAATTTACATTCACAAAACAGAAAATAACATGGTCAATAGATATAAGAAAAATAATTATTAGTCATCATAAAAGTACAAATTAAAATTTTAGGGCTAGGGATACAGCTCAGGGGTAAACACTTGTGTAGCTTACACAATGCCTGGGTTCTAGCAGCAGCACTGTGTGTGTGTGTGTGTGTGTGTGTGTATGTGTGTGTGTGTAAACTGCAACAAGAAAATAAACAGTACTAGAAAAAGCATTGTGAACAATGCAGCACACAACAAGATACAGAGTAACATAGCCTTTAAAAGGCTGTCTGTATCAGCTTAAGCTTTAAACACTGATACATTTGCAGTTTCTAGACATTAACCTATAAAAATAAACAAGTAAACATTACTCTCAGAGTTCCTAATACTGCACTACTTTCTTCTATAGCATGCATCAGTAAGTAGCTGCATCGTATTTATTTCTTGTTTGTCTTCCTTACAGTACAATGTAAATTATTAAGAAGAAAGGCATAAAGAGTATTTGTCACACGTCAGGCATATAACAAAGACTGGCTGTTGATAGAATGAGCAGTGATTTGTCTATACAAATTCGAAATTGTTAGCAGGTTTTTGTTTGGTTTTCAAGACAGAGCTTCATTGTGTAGCTCTGGAACTTATTCTGTAGACCAGGGCTAGGTTTGAACTCACAGAGATTCACCTGCCTCTGCCTCCTGAATGTTGGGATTAAATGTGTGTGTTTCCACTGTCTGGTGACAAATTGTAGCAGTTTTAAAAGCTAAAGTTGTAGGGAAAAATATAATATCCAGCAGCATCTATAATATTGGTTAGCACAGTGACTGATGAACATGGACAACTATGTAACTATGAAAAACTAGACTACAAAGGAAAACAAGAAATAGATATGAAGACAAGATAGCATGTCACCTCATTTTTGTAAGTGACAAAAATGAGAAGTAAAATATCTATGTAAAGATAAAGAGAGTTTACACACAGGTGTTAACGGCAGACATTTGAGATGGCAGAACAATAATGACTGTTTTCTTCCGACTTATGGTTTCCTATAGTTTCTGTTTTTACAACGAACATAATTCTTTTCTAGTAAGACCAAAAACACTCAAAATAAATGAAATCCCAATCAGAACCCATCAGTTTCTATTTGAGTAAGAAGTTTACCTTCATCATCCTCTAAGGACATTTCTTCATCCGAGCATATGTTGAGAATATTGACCAGCATCTCTGTGACTAAGTGACAAGTAACACAGTGTGTATACAGTTAATAGGACACTTCTGGATGTGCATAAATTAAAATACATTAAGTAAACACAGACAGAAACAACTTATCATAATATTATTAGCTATGAAAATAGAACCAAGGGTAGACCATAAGGTTCAGAGAGAACTTTTGTCCACACTTTTTGTGGTTAGATAAGAATCTGTGGAGTCTATCACAGAACTACCTGATTTTATTAGATAACTGTCCAGAACCTTTGGCTCAGATAAGCATATAAAAATTCCTTCCCATTTTACAAAGAAATCACAACAGGCCTACATCCAACAGGCTTCTTTTATGTCTGTACTGCTCACTTGTGGATCTGTGTTGTTGGTGCGGCTCAGCTGTGTAACTGTTTTATGTTTGTACTGCTTACTTGTGCAGTTGTGCACATTAAACTCTAAGACAAATTCAGTCTAAATTCTGTTAGTACTGACGATTCATAGAAGAAATAGGATAGTGGCCACATTACTTTAAGATCTTGATCACACGAGACAGTTGCTTTAACTTGATATTTCAGATAAAGAAAAACCATAATAGACTAACATTTAAGAACAGATTACTGTCGTTTAAAAATCTCTGTTAGAGTTCAGTGGATCAAGGTGTTCCTAAGTAAATCTGGTGACTTGAGCTCAATCCCTGAAACTCAGGTAAAGGTGAAAGGAGAGAACCAACTCCACAAAGTTTCCCCTGCCCTCTCCACAAACATGCCACGGTACGTGAGCCCTGCCCCCAATACTGCACACATACACAAGTAAGTCAATTTTTTTTTTTTTTTTTTTTTTTTGGTTTTTCGAGACAGGGTTTCTCTGTGTAGCCCTGGCTATCCTGGAACTCACTCTGTAGACCAGGCTGGCCTCGAACTCAGAAATCCACCTGCCTCTGCCTCCCAAGTGCTGGGATTAAAGGCGTGCGCCACCACCGCCCGGCAATTTTTTTTTATAAGTAAAAGTTTTAAAACACTTTGTAGAAAACAAACAAAATTAGCACACATTTCTCATAAACTCTGGGAATATAAAGGTCTCTCGTCAGGAGAGAGCTGCTGTTCACCTGCACACAGGGATTGATTCTCTTACCTTTTTCTCCAACAAAAGGCAAAGACCACGTGAAAACATCCATGAAGTTTGGGAGCCAGTAGGGGTGTGGAGAACAGTTGAACTGCCTGATGTTCATGATATTGTTTTCATATTTCAACACTGCAGCTAAAAAGTAAAAACATAAGGCACGTGGGCACAGAGAACTGCAGCACGGCAGCTTTGTGCTTCATCCCTGTGAACCAGCCACAAGGACTTTTCAATGATTTATTTTCCATTTGTAAATTCAGGACAGCCTGACAAGTTTAAAGAATTTTACAGGGTTCATTCTTTTGGGGATTAATTATCACAGGGAACAAAGTCACCTGGGGAGTTCACATCATCAAAACACAGGACACTGCTCTGAAATACCAAGGGTGTGCTGTGTACTAGCTACTGAAGAAACTTCAGATTCAACACAGAAAAACTCCATGTAATTTCCATTTACTGGCCAAACAGTTACAATCACAACTTCTAAGGGCAAATAGCAGTATCACCCATCGAACGGACAGAGCCTCCTTAGCAAGTCATGAGCCACAGCTAAAGCTTTTTATAAACACTCCAAGCATTTATCAACTCACAGTGCAATAAATGGCAAAATAATTTATAATTAATGTTATAAGGGTAGAATATAGAATCTTCTTAGTCAATTAAAAAAAGTTTCTTCTATTCTTGGCATTCTGATTGTCTATAAACAGTTAACAGTAACCATGTCACATAGGTGCATACCTACTGATTTTCCGTATACTTTTTTTAAAATGAGCTCTGGAAAAGCTTTATTAAACAAAACCTTTCCTTGTTTACCGTTCATCAATCTGTTCTGGCTGCTTCAGATAATATCAGCATCACCTGGGTCAGTAATACCCAACATGCACCTCTCTAGTATTTTCTGCATGCTGTGCCCAATTCAATATTATTGCCACTTTTGTGATGGGCACCAGTTTGGGCCAACATGGCACAGTATTTTATTTCAGATTTCATCAAGCTGGGCAGTTTTTGTTGAAGATAACCAGTTTTGCTTGGCTCTGTCTGATCATCTTCAGAGTCTGTATCTCAGCATGTACTTTTTATAACAAACTGGAGCCCAGAGTTGACAAATGCCAGAAACCTGTGACTATGGGTGAGACAGGGTTTCTGTGTACCCCTGGCTGTCCTGGAACTTGCTCTATAGACTAGGCTGACAGCACACTCACAGAGATCCTCCTGCCTCTGCCTCTACCTCACAAGTGCTGGGATCAGAGACCTGTGCCACCACTGGCTTGCTAAGAGACTTTTGTGTCTTTGCAGCCACCAACTTCCTGCCTTAGGTGAGGGACAGCCCCCAACCGAGAGCAAGTACTGGGAGGGCTGGGGAAGGGCTTCTTTATACTTTTAAAATTTCTTATTCTGTATCAAGTTATTATTTGTACTATTTATTCAATTACTCTTTTTTGTTTGGTTAGGGGTTTTTTGTTTTGTTTTGAGACAGTCTGTCTCTCTGTGTCTGTGTTTGTGTCTGTGTCTCTGTCTCTCTCTGTCTCTCTCCTCTTTCTCCCCAAGAGCTCTAGCTGTCTGGAATTCACTGACTCGTTTTGAACTCAAGCAATCCACTTGCCTCCTGTCTCTCAAGTTCTGAGATTATAAAGCTGTGTGCCACTACACCTGGCTTTATTTCAATTATTCTTACAGAGACATGAAACATAATTCTCTAGAAATGACAGACCAAGGTCACATTGGGTTCCTGTTTCCTTGTTGTGGGATAGACTAGTATTCTAAACTTTAAGTTACTAATGGCCTAAAATGTATATGGCAGACTACTACAAAGTACAAAAAAACCGGATTTCCAGTTGTTGAAAGTCTAACTTTACCTGACATGTGCACCTCCATTATTTTCATGCTGTATGCATTTTATGTAGCTGAAGTGAATATATCAATAATTCTCTCACTCACAGGAAAAAGAAGTTAGTCTCAACAGCGGATGATTAAAAAGGGAAGCTTAAGAAACTTTTGGAGTACGTTCCCAGGGGATAAGGGGGTGGGGAGACAGAAATTAGAATAAAAATCCCAATTTAAGGATGTTTTAGGTCATCAGGGAACACAGATACAACTTGGGTACCAATGAGCCTAAAGATCTCTCCAAAGAAGCTCAGCTTGCAGAGCGCTACCTAACATGCATGAGGCCTGGCATCACACACATCAGACATGGCACCTGCCTGTAATCCCAGTATTCTGGAACGGAGGGAGGAGGATTAAAATTCCAAGGCCATCGTAGGCAACAAAGCAAATTCAAAGGCCACGTGGCCTAGGTCTCAAAAAACTAAGAAAGCAAACAGGAAGAGCAGCCATAGGAGGAAGAAGGTGTGAGGGAGGCATTGTAAACTGCTGGGTCTTTAATGTACATGTCATGCACATGTCTTTAATCTTTAATCTTAATCTTTAAAGTGAGGCCTAGGGGCACAAGTATACTTGATAAGAAAGGAAACTAGAAAAAACCCTGAGCTGCTAGAACGTGTGAAATATAAGAGCCCAGCAGAGGTGCTGCCGAGCACGAGCTGGTAGGACAGTCAGGGTTAGAGAACGGCCTGGAGCAGTTAATAGAGCTAAGGCCAGGGGAGAATGGATCTGCTTTTAAATAGTGAGTGATCAGGACTGGGAGTGGAGCTCAGTGCCCGAATACCTCCTAGCAAGAGTAAGGCTATCGGTTCTAACAGAGCACAAGATTAAAAAGAGAAAAGACAAACCACTGAAGGACAGTCTCAGATTTTTAAAAACAATTTATTTTTCATTTTATGCATATTGCTGTTTTGCTTGCATGTATGTCTGTGTGAAGGTGTTGGATCCCCTGAAACTAGAGTTACAGGCAGTTGTGTGCTGCTGTGGGGTGTGGGAATTGAACCCAAGCCCTGTAAAAGAGTAGCCAGTGCTCTTAAACACTGAGCTATCTCTCCAGCTCTCTGTCTCAAATTTAAATGAAACAAAACAGGGGCACTGGTGGCTCATGACTTTAACCCCAGCACTTAGGAGGCAGAGGCAGGTGAATCTCCAAGTGTGAGGTCAGTCTGGTCTACAGAGTAAGTTCTAAGACAGCCAGGGCTACACAGAGACACCCTGTCTCCAAACAAACCAACCAACCACCTAATGGAGAGCCAGGTATGAGGGCAGATGTCTAAACCCCAGCACTAGGGAGGCCAGTGCAGGATGGTGAGTTTGAAGCTGGTCTGGGTTGTACAGTGAGACCCCATTTTAAAATACTAAACAAATGTGCTCCCCAAGAGCCCAGTCTCTTAGGATAACGGCCAAGCAGCAGCTTACATTCTAAATCTATTGACCTTTTCCCAATAAGATCCCCTCTTCATCTAGGTATGGTAGTGCATACCTGTAACCCTATCACTTGGGAGATGAAGCATGAGGACCCCAAGTTCAAAGCCAGTCTGCATTGCATAGCAAAACCTCATCTCAAAACAGAACAAACGAGGAGAAGAGGAGTAGGGTGAGAGAGAGGTAGAGATGTAGGATCTGTGGAGCTGGTGCAGAGCAGAGTAAGATACCAGAGACTGTAGCTAAGGCCTTTCCCATGCTAAACACATGCTTTACTACAAAGCCACCTCCCTTACCCAAGACCTTCTTATCTGACTGAAATGTTGTACTTAAAGATAGGTGTTCAGGAGATAGCCCAGGGGAGAATGTCCTGGGTTTGATCCACAGAACCAAAACATAAAATAAGCAAATGAACACAATAATAAAACTCAAACTTAAAGTAGAGCTCACAGTCACTAGCAATTCACACTCAGCTACTGCTGGCTTCTTTACCTTTATTGTTATAGACGTCTAGGTAATTAGGGGCAGAGAAAATCGTGATAAGTGATGGAAAGCCGGTTGCCTGGTTCTTTCTGTACATTCGGTACCTGGAAAAAGAGAGATGAGCTCAGGCATCTTTACACTAAAAGTAAAACCTGCAGGAATACGAAGGTCGAAATGCAACCTACCCAGCATCCTGGGCTTCATGGGCTCTGATTATTGATAATAAACTGTTGTTCTGTAAAAATTCACAAACTGCAGGGTAACTGAAAAAGAAAATGAGAAAACCTAAATATGGAATTATAGCAGTTATGTTTTAATAGGAAGAAACAGAAGAGCCAATCCGAGAGTTGTTTTAAGATTACAGACACTACGAACTATGCAATTTTTCAAGACTTACTTTATGTCTGTGAGGACTTTGCCTGCCTGTGTGCACGTGTACCATTGAGGGCCTAGTTCCTACAGAGGCTGGCCAAAGGAGGACGGGCAGCCCCATGGGTCTGGAGTTACAGACAATTATGAACCGAGTGCTGGGAACTGAACCTAGGGTTACAGCAATTAGAGCGGTAATTTTTTTCTTTACCCTGACTGGCTTCCAAATAAATGAGACAGAGACTATAAGACTTGTTTAATCAAGCTTTACAGCACAATAGCTGGACAATATTAATCTATTTTAATCCTCTAAAATAATCTGGCTACCTCCCAGCCAAAATCGCTAGGATACTTGTTTTAGTACTGCTCTGGCTCTCTCGGCTCCAGGTGTGTTCTCAAGGTCTCTTCCACGCTCTTCTCACAGCGAATCCTACTTCCCATCCCCTCTTCCACGCTCCTCCCCTGGCTGGCATGGAAGTCCAGCCCTGTTCTCTCCTCTGCTCAGGAGAGAGCATTGCTGATCAGCTTTTATTGACAAACCAGAGAATAAATAAGGAGCATCACATCTCGGAGGCATGAGATTTCTTACAATAAGCATTACAATGCCATGTCAGGATTGCAACCTGAAATCAGCATTTGAAAAACACAAGGATAATCTTCAAACTGCACAATAACATTATGCCTACACTCAGGACCTCCGGAAGAACAGCCAGTGCTATTAACCACTGAGCTGGCTCTCCAGCCCCACCACTGAACTATTATTAAAGGCTCAGAAACCAGCTCCTCCCTCCCCACCTCCCTCCTCCCTCTTCTTAAACATCTTAAACCCAGGCCTCCTGCCTCTGTCCCTGAGGGTCCTTGGGGGGGGGGGGGAACCGGGAGCAGGTTTGATGAGTAACCCCTCCTCCCAGGCCCCAGAGGAAGAAGCCTTAAAGTCTACCTGTCGGGTACATTATATTTAATTTCTAGATCAAAAAAAAAAAAAAAAGCTCAGAAACCAGTGATTTCTATTTCACACTACTATCAAACCTGAAGAAGACACCCTAGAGTAGAAACAGTTTTTCCATCTTTTAAATTATTTTACCTTAACACTAATATTAGAATCAAGATTATTTTGGTATTTTGATATGAAAATGTATCCCAACTCCATGTCTACATGTATGTGTATACAGCAAGTGCTACAAAATTAGTGCATGATTTTCTTAAATCCTCAAACTTTTAGAAAAATTAAAATAATCTACTTATAACTTTATATGTAATACCAATAGCAAGGTAACACTATGCATGGCTATCTCAGGAGTAGATATAAATATTATAGACCAGAGACTGTAGCTAAGGCCTTTCCCATACTAATACTCCTAGTGATATCTGCATATACTCCTAAAATGGTCTTTTTTTTAAAAACTTTTCTGGATGACAAGCAGGAAGAACTAGAGAATATAAAATTATCACAAGAGTTTGCAGATGTTAATTACTTATCTTTTCTTGAATTGGGATATAACTGAGCTGGTGTACTGCTGGTGTAGCATATAGATTCACCCCACATGCTAGGGATGCTGCACATGTAGCCCCAGTCCTTGGGAGGCGAGACAGGACAATCAGCTGTTCAAGGCTGTCTTTTCCTACATGTAAGTCTGAGGCCAGCCTGGGACGCATGGGATCCCTATGCTCAAGGGAAAAGGTGTAATTTTAAGATCACCTGCATATGACATTATCATGATTTCGGAACAGGAAGTCCCCTCTTGACCAGCATAGGAACAATGAATGATCTGTCAGCCAATCATAGACTGTGAAGCAGTTTTTTGAGAAGGCCTCAGGAATGAGGTAGGAGGCAGTGGAATCCTGGTCAAGCCCACGCCCAAGGATTCATGCCATGAGACATTGTTCCTAGGTTCTGTATGTGGTTTAACATTCCTAGGAGCCTCTGGCCATATTTTCATCAACCACTTAAGTGTTTCAGATGTTTTCCTGCATAATGACATTTTATGTAAATGTACAACTGAATCATTAACATTGAACTCATGGCCAGGAAAACAACTCACACTTGACAAATCTCTGTAAATTACATTACAACCTGCTTGTGCTCACAGACACTGGACAGCATTTGCTTGATACCATTATCAACACTGAAAAAGACTGCTGACAAAAAAGTGCAAAAACAGAAACAAAACTGCAAGACTGGGATAGGGGGATGGCTCAGTGATTAAGAGCAGTTGCTGCTCTTGTGGAAGGTCTGGGTTTGGTTCTTAGCACCCGCATCCATAATTCCAGTTCCAGGGGGTCTGGTGCTCTCTTTTAGCCTCCATGGATACCAGGAAGACACATGGTGCAGAAACACACATGTGAGCAAAACACTCCTACACATAAAACAAAAAAGACTAAAAACAGAAGTCAGCACATAACTTCTAACACAATTACTGCAAGCCAGCATAGGGCTGGCTCAGGCGCATCTGTGTTCTGTTAAGTGTGTCCACAGATGCTGCAAGAGCTCTGAGGACCGGCCGGGCTGCAGGGAACTCAGGTGAGTACGGGGAGAGCTGCATGCCAAGTGTTAGAAGAAGGATTTCTGGGTGGAAGGCCTGTGTTGTAAGAGGTGTTGGCAGTGACCACAGGAACTGCAACAAAAGACATTCGGCCAATAATGCTAAGTCCTTAAGCAACGTCATAAGAGGGAAAAGTTCAACTGTCTCAGTAAATAAGTCACTAGAAAGATAGATGGTAGAGTGGAATTCAAAACGATTATTTTAAAAAATGTTTAGAGGCAAATTAAGGCTTCTTTTATACATATGTATCATTTAATATCTGTATTATCTTAATCAATTAGCAAGGTTTTTAAAGAACTAAATAAATGTATTATTTGTCATGATAAAACACTGGAATTAAAATTAGTTTAGATTTCAAATGTCTCTCTTTTCTCTCCTTTTTGGGGGTGGGGTTTGGTAAACTATACCAAGAGCTCACATGTGAGCTTTAGGACAATAACTTCCGGGAAAAGTCCTAGGCTTAAACCAGTGCTCTGGTTGGTTTGTTTTTGTCAATAGCAGAAGTTCCAAAAGCTGGGAGCAAGCCAGTAAGCAGCACGCTCCATGGGCATCCATCCACTGCCTCCAGTTTCAGCCCTGGCTCAGTTCCTGTCTAGACTGCCTCCGATGATGGATTGTGATCTGGATAAGCCAAGTGAACCCTGTTCCTCCCCAACTTGCTGTTCAGTCATAGTGTTTTGTCACAGCAACAGTAACCCTAAGAGAGTACGCCTGGCTGATTTGGCATCCACTATATAGATGAGGCTGGACTTGGACTCACATTGAACAACCTGCCTCTGTTTCTCAAATACTGGGATTAAAGGTGTGTACCACCATGCCTACTCAGTATTTAGTTTTTTTCTTAATGGAAATTATATATATTGAGAGAGAGAGAGAGAGAGAGAGAGAGAGAGAGAAGGGATTAGAGACATCCTCAGTACTAAAGAGCACTTCCTGTTCTTGCAGAGGACCCAGGTTTGGTTTGCAGCTTCCCCAGATGGCTCATAATCATCTGTAACTACCAGTTCCAAGGAATCCAATGTCCACTTCTGGTCTTCACAAGCACCAGGTACACACGTAGTTTGCACACACACAGATAAGCAAAGCACCTATACACATAAAAATAAGGGGCTGGTGAGATGGCTCAGCGGTTAAGAGCACTGACTGTTCTTCCAGAGGTCCTGAGTTCAATTCCCAGCCACCACAGGCTGGCTCACAACCATCTGTAATGGGATCGGATGCCCTCTTCTGGTGTGTTTGAAGACAGCTACAGTGTACTCATCATATATATATATATATATGTATATATATAATAAAGAAATAAAATCTTTAAATAAATAAATCTAGAGGCAGTATCTAGATGATATCTTGAAACAAATAATAAATCATTTAGAGCTTATAACAGTGAGATATTGGGAGAGATTTTAACTGTGTTCACTAATCTATACTTCTTATGATCTCATGTCTAAGAACATATTAAGACCTTTCTGCTATTAAGGAATTGAACAAGTGCTTGCCCAGGATGTGTAAGGTCCTGGGTTTGCTCTCCAACATCAAAATGAAAGGAAGGGGAGGAGGTGAGAGAGAGGAGAGAGAAAAAAGAGAAATTAGAACACAGAGAATGAATAAGCCTCTACTACATGTTTGAGACCTAAGCCACTAAGAAAAATTTCATAAAACCAGGAGTGATGGCAAGATTAATTTCATAAAGCCAGGGTTTGAGAGATGGTTCAGTGGTTAAGAATACTTACCTCTCTTATAGAGGACCCAAGTTCAATTCTTAGCACCCACATGGTGGTTCCACAATTCCAGTTCTCGTGGATATAATACCCTCTTCTAACTTCCGAGGGCACCAGGCACATACTTAGTACAGACAGGCATACAGACACAGCATTCATATGGAAAATTTTTTTAATTTAAAAAAGAATAATCCTATTAAATGGATCACATGGGCTGTAAAGATGCCTCTGTGGTTAAGAGTATGTGCTCTTCTTGTAGAGGACCTAAGTTCAGTTCCCAGCACCCACACTGGGTGGTTCACAACTGCCTACGTGCCCAGCTCCAGGGGATCTTGTGTCTCTAGCCTCTCTGTGCACCTGCACTCATATGCACAGACACGTATGTAATTAACGAAAAACTTAAAAAATGAAATGGATCCCAATCTGTTTCACTGTTTTCTCAGCTCACCTGAAGAAGTAGGAGCAGCCTCGGATGGTGTTGTGGGTGTAGTGCTCCAGTGTCTTCTCACTGCCATAATCCTCTAAGGGATCAGACCAGAGCAGGTCACACACTGGCCCAAAAGCAGGAGGCTCAGCAAACCTATCTAACTAGAAGACACACAAGGGCCAAAAGAAGAGGGAACAATCAGGAAAGTAAAAGCCTTTTGGAAGCAGCAGGTCAAAAGTCCCCTTCCCCCTACAGGAAGGCAGTGCAGATGAGGCAGAGAGCCCCAAGGATGGTCCCTTGAGAAAATGAGGGTTGGGCAATAAATGTGTACGAGGATCTCTGTTCCTGTAGAAAAGGGCTTCTCCTCTGTGCTAATCTAGTGCAGCATTAACTCCAATGTGAAATCAGCCACCACCAAACACTCTGAAGACTAAAGCTAACTCCAGTGTTCCACGGGAAGCAGACCCAGAGAGCGGACCCGGGACCCCAGCAGGCAGCCTGCCCACCGCACGCTCACTTCCTTCCCATGGAGATGGTGTCTTTTGTAAAAGGCCTTTTATTCTTTCCATTTATAGAGTGATGACATTTTAATATCTGTCACTAACTTACTTTCTTAGTTACTGCTGCTTTAATTAAAACACACACACACACAAATCAAAGAATACAAATAACAGTTTTTTTTACACACTAGAACATCTGAGAGTCAAGAAGAGGGCTTCTGCTGAGTGAGAGGGGAGCTTTTTACTACAGCTGATTCACAGTGGTTAAATACAAAATCTACTAAAGGAGAAAGGCTGGGTATGTAAAAGCCAGCACACAGGTGTACCTGTTTCTGGGGAGACTGCTGTGAACTCAAGGAAATTCTGAGTTTGTATCTGTGTGGAGACTGAGGAGACGAAAGTGAGGAGGTGCACGTGCACAAGGCTGTTCCTATTTCTCAGTCATGAAGACACAGAATCTTGGAAATAATCACCCAGTAAGGCAGATGGGGCAACTAACCCATATCGTTTAGGACATAAACGTCAATGCACCTCACAGCTGCCAGGGCTCAGGGCACTTATTCAAATTTCCTCATTTACAAAAAGAATGTACTCGAAGGTTAAGGGGCTGGCCAAGGCTCCACATTTATGTTCTTTCTTTGCACACTGGAACATGATTTAAATTTTTAAAACTGGGCATGGTGGCAAGATACCATTTTAGTGGATGAGGCAGAACTGTCTTGAGTTCAAGACTAGCCTGGGCTTTGCAGAGAAACCTTGTTTAAAATATACAAGTATGTTTTTTAAAGTTTCAGAGTTATACTATAAGAACAGTATGCTTTTAGATATTAAGATTTAATTTTAAGGCCAAGCGGTGGTGGCGAATACTTTTAATCCTAGCACTCAGAGGCAGAGGCAGGTAGCTCTCTCAGAGTTCAAGGCCAGTCTAGTCTACAGAGTGAATTCCAGGACAGCCAGAGCTACAGAGAGAAACCCTGTCTCAAAAAAACAAAAACAAACAAAAAAACTGTAACAAAACAGACACTTTAATTTTTAAAAAGAGAAAGAAGAACTATGTTTCTCCAAGTGTTAACAACAGCTTTCTGACAATGACAAGATCATGAGTCAGTTCTGTTTTTCTACCTCTGATTGTGTTTTCATTTAACCTCAGCAATCATTTTATGCTATATAGATATTCATTGGCTGGGATAAGGAACAAAAATTTCAAAGTATACTCTATGAAAATAGTAAAAGGTTACTTACTTTCCTAATGTCCTCTAAACAAGTAATCTCAGGAGACATGCCTCCATGTACACAGAGAAACTGCTGGTTTAAGAGGGCTGCAAGAGGCAGACAGTCGAAAGTGTGCATGCACGCGTCGTACACCAGCTCTGAGTACTTGATCCGACCTACCCGAAGAGGACAAAGTCAGGGGTGAGCAGTCATACTGAAGAGACAGACTAACCAGGTGAAGCCAGCTCAGAAGCCACTGGTTACAGGCAGGTCTGAAGACCCTGTCCCAGAGAAGATGTCCTTTTAGAGTGGCAGACAAGGGCTAACGGAGCACCCTCCCTCTCTAAAGATAAGTATGACCTTAGATTAACTTTCTAGCTCTGTTGCCATGGAAACCTGAGAAGGCAGCTGGCTGCCCAGGTCTTACTAGTCAGCATCATTTACCCGGTTATGGCTTTAGGCTCCTGAGGGTAGTTTTAGGATCCTCAAATTCTGCCATTAAAGCTTTTACAAACAAGGCTGGCATTGGTGATCCCTGGGGCTTCTAAGGCAGAGTATATCCCAACCCCACCCCATGTGGATTGTCGCCACAGAACTGAAAACTATTTCTGTATCATAAACCTATTTGCTCATTTTTTTTTCTGTTTTTAAAAAAGATTTATTGTCTTTATGTGTATGAGTATTTTGCCTGTGTGTATATTCATGCACTGAGCACATGCCTGGTGAGGAAGCCAGAAGAGCATAGGATCCCCTGGAACTGGAGTTCAGAAGAGTTGTGAGCTGTCATGTGGGTGCTGGGAACTGAACCTGCGTCCTCTCTGCAAGAGCAGCTCTTAGCCACTAAGTCACTTCTCTAGCCCTTACTTTTCGGCTCATTAAAAAATGTGTAACTAAGCCGGGCGGTGGTGGCGCACGCCTTTAATCCCAGCGCTTGGGAGGCAGAGGCAGGCGGATTTCTGAGTTCGAGGCTAGCCTGGTCTACAGAGTGAGTTCCAGGATAGCCAGGGCTACACAGAGAAACCCTGCCTCGAAAAACCAAAAAAAAAAATGTGTAACTAAATTATTACTACTCTAGTGTATGTAAACACTGTTTTGCAGTTTTGAATTTATTTTTTATCTGTGTATGTATGTGTGTCTACCTAAGTTCTGTGTACTGTGTATGTGCAGGTGCCCTCAGAGGCCAGAAGCAGCATTAGAGCCCATGGACCAGCAGTGACAGACAGGTGGGAGCCACCCAGTATGATGTGGGTGCTGGAAACTTAACCTAGTTGGCCCCAAATATAGCAGCTTACAATTCTCCTTAAATCCTGTTTTAGGGACTCCAGTGCTCTTAACCTCTGAGCCATCTCTCCAGCTCCTGCATTTTATATTTTGATGCGGCTGTCAAGTTGGAACTATGGTATAAGGAAACACTCCCAAGTGGACAGATTGTAGGTTTGCCACAATTCTCCAGGGAGAAAAAGACATGAAGTAACAGGTAAGAACTCTAAAGATTTTTTGGGGGGTGTTTTGTTTTTGTTAAAAAAAAAAAAAGCATTTTCCTTCTTGGTGTTATGGTGTGGTTATGAGTTGGATGTATCTCTCAAGGGATGTGTGGGTTTCAGTGTGGGATGTTACCAGACAGTGTGGAACCTTTAAGAAGAGAAACCTTAACAGGTGGAACCCAGGGGGAAGTCACTGGGGCACTGTCTGAAAGAAGAGATGTTCTGAGACCCTCAGTAGTTCTTCCAGGAGGGCTCTTCTCTATTCTCTAATCTTTGGCCTGTGTGTTCGTGTTCTCTTGTTCGTTCTCTCTCTCTCTCTCGTGTTCTCCCAACATGTCCAAAACTATAAACTAAACAAAGCTCTTTTCTTTATAAGGTTCCCAGCTTCAGGTCTTTTGTTAGAATAATAAAAAGCTGATTATACAGTTGGCCTTGGGTTTTAAAGTCAAGCTGTGCCTTTAGAGTGAATGCTGTAGAGAATAGACAGGGTACATGTAGGCAGCCCTACAGTCTAGTGGATTCCTTCTCTTCCAAGACCCTGTGAAGATTAGGTCACCTACAAGAGAACAGAGCTGTAGCCAGCAAATTATTATCTTGATGGTAGTGATTGTGTTTGTTTTCTTCTTATAATTTGTAAACTTCTAGAGAAAATCATACTGCAGAGTCAAAGCCTGGTATAAAGTGAATAAAGTGAAGGCTAATGAATCTTAATGTGGACCAAGGTGCAGGATTCAGGCAATGGGAAAGACTAGAGATCCCTAAAGGAAACTGTAAACTGGAGCCAGGCATGGTGGCACACACACATTTAATCCTAGCACTCAGGAGCAGAGGCAGGTGAATCTTTGTGAATTTGAGACCAGCCTAGTATACAAAGTGAGTTCTGGGATAGCTATGGCTACACAGAGAAACCCCATTTCAAACAAGCAAAGGAACGGATAAACAAAGGTGAGAAGGCCTCCCATTCATGACATTCCAGAGCTTCTCTTTGTGGCTGATACTGAGGGACTGGGGTTTGGGTTTAATGGAATCAGTGGGCTCTTTTCACACTGGCACAGAGGCGGTTAAGACCGTGTATTTAATAGCATATGTAACTTTAACATGAGCTCAGTTTGTGAGAACCATGACTAATGCAGGGTTGTACCTCCTTACAGTTATAGCCTTACTTTGTTATTTCAAAAGCGGATCTAGTTGTGAGTATAACATCTGTTCAAAATTAAAGCAAACAAAAAAAATCTTTAATATACAGTCAGTGCTAGATATTTCTTCCTAAAAACCCAAAGGCAGAATCACCTTTGTTACCAATGTCAGTAGAAATTCCTTTATAAGAGTCCTAAACTTGAATATAGGTAAGAGTCTATGTAGCATTCTATTTCATGGTCCATGCCACCATCTAGTGTGCCTTTCATCCTAGCAATGACTCAGAAAAAGTCCTTAGCTTACTTCCAAACAGATGCCCGGTCTGAGGAGAGACACCAAGTATATACAGAGTACCGAGCCATTCTGTAAACCAAAACAGGAGGACAAAAGAAATCCATGGCACATTGGTGTGTGAGCAAACAGGTAGTCCTATGTCACCTTCCTCTGAGGGATTAGACTAGAGACAGTAACTATAGTCATATTTTACCATATTTTTTGAATTTTCTCTGATGAGTACATATCTGTAAGTGTATAGCATGTACACATATATAGTGAACACAATACACATCAGTGAGCTAAATGCCTGAGCTGGCTCAGTGGTCAGATAAATGACCTAACTCTCTTAGTTTGGTCCTTAGATTGTTAGCTTTCTAGCTTGGAATCTTGGGCAAATGCTTCCACTCCATGTGTTTTCCCAATGTATAATGGGATGGTAATCCTTGTAAGTCATGATGCTGTGAGGATAGAAGTGTATGCACACCTGGCACACACTGGTTATAACTATGTGTTAATTCATTTCACAGAATACCTATGAAGTAGGTACATTCCCATGTTCATTTAAAAGCTGAGGAAGGCAACTGGAGAGGTGATTCAGCTGTTAAGAGCATTGTCTGCTCTATCATAGAACCAGGGTTCAATCCTCAAAACCCACATGATAGCTCACAACTGTCATAACTGTCTTTAACTAGAGGTTAATGAAACAGCTTTGTGGTTAGATGCCATTTCAAAAAAAGTAAACTTAGATCTAATCTTGCATAGCACCCAACAAGTGACAAATGAATGAGGGATCCAGGGGTTAAAATAAAGTTCAACAAGAATGCATGGCTGTAGGGAAGAAATTGTAATGACTAGACATCCAGACATGTTTCTGTCATGTAAGAAGGAAGGAGCACTGGGGCTGGAGTGGTGGTTCAGCAGTAAGAGCACCCATTGCTCTTCCAGAGGACCCGGGCTCAGTTCCCAGCACCCACCCACATGGTGAATCACAGTGGTATGTAACTGCAGTGGTATGTTAGATGCCCTTGTCTGGCCTCTGAGAGCAGCAGGCATGTGTGTGGTGCACAGACAGACATATATATAAGCACACACATAAATATAAACACAATTACAGAAAGGGAGAGAACTGGGCCCAGAGCCCAGAACTGCAAGCTCCTCAGTGGCAGAGCTCAAACACGTTCACATCCTCAACTGCCCTCTCAGATTCTTCCTAATTATGGTGCAGGGATTGGGACCCTAGGCCTTGAGAATGCTGGGCAAGTGCTCTACCAAATGTTTATACCCTCACCCTGTGAATGTTCAACATGGGATCTTGCTATGAAGCTCAGGCTGGCCTTGAACTAGCAGCCTCCAGAATGCTGGTATTACTGGCATGTGCCACTGTGCCCACCACTGTTTTTAAATTTAAATTAAACAGAATTTAAATACTAAAATATATAATTCCAAAAGGTCAAATTAGCTGATACAAGAGCTTTATTTTTATGAAAAATTAATGTCTATATTATAGACATTTATATAGGGTTTAACTCTTGCTAATAATACAACAGGATGAAAGAAAATGTCGTTAAAAGAAGGTTTCACATAGTCCAATCTGACCTTAACTCATTTCCCAAGTACTGGGATTACAGGCAAGCATCACACCACCCATGGCCAGCAATAAAACAAAATTGTAAAAGAATTCCAGGAAGTTTTGAGAGTCAGCATCATTTATAAGAATCCATAACCTAGCCATTGAGCATATATTTTCTTAATACCTATTTTCATTCACTAAAGATCCCCCTCTGTCTTTGTCTCTCCTCTCTCTCTGGCTCCAAGCTCCCAGGTCCACTGGCTGGGACTAATGGTACCGGCCATTTGCAAACCAACTTAATTCTCTGGCCTAGCTGAGAAATCCTGAGGGATAAGGTAAAATTCTGTCTTTCTTATGAGAACAGCTTAGTAATTAAAAAGAAAACAAACTATACAGCACTTGACTTTATGGATATGCCATAATCTAACCACACAAATCTGCCACTCTAAATAATGTAATGAACAATATTTGTTCTTTAAAAATCTGCTCAAACAGTACTGTTTTCTTTAGAAAATTACAAGAGTTTCTGGAACTGGTCAGTAAACTATCAAAAAGAAGTTTGGAAAACAACAAACTAATAATCCTCTTGAGAAATCTGCACCCAAAACTATGATAGGGTCAAGGTGTTCACTGCACTTCTTGCTTTCTAAGTACACAACAATAAAAGACGGTATGTAAAAAGTTAACTATTAGCCAGGCCCTGTAACACATGCCTGTAATCTCAGGAGGATGAAGCTGGAAGCCCCCTTATTGTTTGAGGCCAGCAGGAGGTACGGAGGTACTTCAAGGCCAGTCAGGGTAGTCTAACAAGCCCTTGTCTTAAAAACACCTCCTCCCAAAAGACATCAGTTATTTTTTTTTTGTTATTCAAATTTTCTTGTGCTTTGGAGAAAACAAGAGAAATTGAAAACTAAATCTCTCAGTATAAGAATGAATGTGATACAGGCCTGGTGACCCTGGTGACATCAGCCTGTGATCCCAGCTATGTAGGAGCTAAGAGGGGGCCCAAAAATTCAAGGCCAACCTGGGGAACTCAGACTCTTTCTTAAAGCAAAAAGTAAAAATAGGGCTGTTTAAAAAAAACAAAACCAAAACAAAACTGATATGAGACAAGAAAACCATACTCCTTAAAAGGCCGCAGCTGCTCACTCTGTAATTGGGCGTCACTTAGCAGAGATTATACGGTTCTGATGCTAAAAGCCACAGCGGTCCAAAGACAACATCAGCTTATCAGCGAACACACACACACACACACACACACACACACACACACACACACACACACGCTCTTTCCTCATATAGGAATAACATTTTATATTTATATGTTAGTGTGTCAGCAGACGGAGTGACTGGGCTGGAGTACAGCTAGAAGCACACTGAAAGCCAGCAGACAAAAGAGGTGAGGAATTCTGGGCAAAATAAGAAACTTAAAAGCATTTCCTGAGCCTATTGTTCTATCTTCTAAAAATACTCAGAACCAATTACGCTGATCACAAACAAAATCTGCTTCACTCTCCAGCACCAAACCCATAAAAGAACAAACAAACACTGTTGCTTAAAAGGGAGAACAGGAGGGGAAAATACAGAAAATGTCCCTTAAAAAGCAAGCCAAGCCGGGCGGTGTTGGCGCACGCCTTTAATCCCAGCACTTGGGAGGCAGAGGCAGGCGGATTTCTGAGTTCGAGGCCAGCCTGGTCTACAGAGTGAGTTCCAGGACTGCCAGGGCTACACAGAGAAACCCTGTCTCGAAAAACCAAAAAAAAAAAAAAAAAAAAAAACAAACAAACAAGGAGCCTGGACCAATGAGCTGTGCACAGCCAGGGCAATGCAGAGGACCCTCTGTCAAAACGGAACCAGCACACCCTCTTCACTCAGAACAGGCACCCGCAGGCCATGTTCTTGCTGCTCACTTAATTCTAAGTGCAAGTAGCTGACTTCCATCAAGCAGACCCTAGGTCCTTTGTCGCCTGTTTTATACATATTATTTAATTTTTTAGGCAAAACCAGTATATGTTAGAAAAATTGTAAAGTACTTTAAAATCTTCAAATAGTCAAAGAGTTGGGAGTTTTCAGAGACACTGGCACAGTCACGCTTTTCTTTCTTTCACATCTTGTGTATCCATGCTCACACACATATAAAGTCACAAATGCGGAAGGCCGAGAACAGCTTTCAGGAATCAGATTGTTGCTTCCCAGGGACTGCTCAGATGTCAGACTTCTCACTGGCCCTGCAGTCGTTCTTAACCAACTGCACACAGCTGGATTACCAGGAGAGGGCCAGAGACACGGCTTCGTGGAACACAGCTCTTGTACCTGTACCTGTACCTAAATTCAATCCTCAGGACCCACATGGTGGAAGGGAGAAAATCAACTCTGTGACTTCCACATAAGCCATGGCATGCTCCTCATGCACAAACACAAAATAAAAAAATAAATGTTAAAAAATATTCATTTAAGCCAAGCAGTGGTGGCCCATGCCTTCAATCCCAGCACTCAGGAGGCAGAGGCAGAGGCAGAGGCAGAGGCAGAGGCAGAGGCAGAGGCAGAGGCAGGCAGATCTCTGAGGTTGAGGCCAGCCTGATCTACAGCTTGAGTTCCAGGATAGCCATGGCTACACGGAGAAACACTGTCACAAAAAAAGAAAAATAACAATGAGAGAGAGAGAGAGAGAGAAAGAAATGCCATTTAAACACTTGGTTTGCAAGTGCATCATTTTTAAGTTAGCAGCTTGAAAAAATTACAGAAGCAGTACAAATTAGTGGCAAAAGTAATTCAAATATTTCAAACATTAAAATAAGACCCTCTGACCCAGCAGGAGAAGTAAGCAGTAGTGCCGATTTCTTCTGCACACATTGTGCAAGTCAGCCAACAGTTTCTCTCAGCTAATAGCACATCTAAGCATCTCTCCATATAGCACATACAGATCCCTTAATATTTAAATAGTGGTCTGGTATTGCTTTAAAAGTTATTTTGGGGGCCAGAAAGATGACTCAGCAGGTAAAGTACTTGCTGTGTAAGCCTGAGAACTTGAGTTCAATCTTGAGAGCCCACATAAATAAAGGTAAAAGGAAAGACTGGGCTCCACAAAAAGTTTTCTAACTTCTATACTCCCACACCCCTTTCTGATACTAGTGTATTGTACTTAATTGGCCCTTTATTGACATCTAACTATTTTTTTGTTATAATTAACACTGCAATGAGCATCCTTAAGAGCATCCATCTGTGTTAGACAAACTGTAACATGACTTCAAGGGCTTCCACTCTGTATAATCTTTCAAGTCCGTGGGACTCAGACTATGATGAGTCTCTCACTGTTACACTTCACTGGATGGAAAGGGAAGAGTCTCCTGGATGGACCTGGCCTGATCACACCAACCTTTAAAGAGCAGAGGTTTCCTCCAGCTAGCTGACTGCAGAAGTCAGAGACTCATCCAGGCTGGGCCAGAAGAAAGCCAATGACTGCCCTGGGAACTACCTTTGGGACCCATATGTCAAAAACCTGAAAGCAATCTTTAAAAACTCAGAGTGATACCCCGCCCCTCTCCCCCAGTTGGGAGCTAGAAGGAAAGTTAAGGACTTTAATCCACAGTTGCAAGGGCTGTAAACAACTCCTAACTTCAGAGGAAGACTCTAATACAGCCCTCACACACCATGGTTCCAAGTGAGCGAAGCCTACCAGAGAATCCTGACTTCTGCTGTGACATGATCCCTGTGTAAGTCACTAAACTCCTGACAGTGCTTTAGCAGCACTATGGAGTCTGCCTGATATCTGACAAGTCAAAACACTGAGAAAAGAGAATGTATACTTCACAAATACAAATGCAATCTTCACAAATATTTCAAAATTGCTGTCCAAATATTTGATACCAATTTAAATCCCTACAAAGCGTAAATCTACTTTGAAACCCTTCCTGGTTATTATCTGATGGTGTGTTTATTTCAGGAAGTTTCTGGGGCTGGAATGACCTGAAGATCCTTTACTTGCAACAGTCTTCCCTGTTCCTTTTGTTGTATTTTGAGACAGGGTTTTATATAGCTCAAACTGGCCTTGAATTCACCAGGTAGCCAAGGCTGCCCTTCAATTCCTAATCATTTTGTCTCCACCTCTCAAGTGCTGGGATTACAGACAAGTCCATCAAGCCTGGCTTACAATTTCCTTTAATAATTCTGACCTTTCCTTTCAGGCTGTACTGGGAGGAAGGCAGCTATTATAACCTGTCCTATGTCCACTAAAGCTACTAGACATAGTAAGCACATGAAACATTGTCAGATGGAGACCACCATGGGAGTATAGTGCTGTATGGGTGCTGAACAAACTCATTCTCTGATAAGCAATGTAAGAGCATTAAACTTTTCTTCTCCATCTTCTTTTAAACAGTGTCTTACTCTATAGCCCAAGCCAGCTTCAAAGTTGTGGCGATACTTCTGCCTCAGCCTCCCGAGTGCTGAGCTACAGGCAAGAGCCACCAAGCCTGGCTTGATTTTTTTCATTTTGAAGGTATGATCTTAACTGAGTGCGGCAGCACCTGAAATAACTAACTCTTCTGGAGAGACGTATACTCACATTCCTGTTTGAAGGTGAAGTACTCTGTAAGATGCCTGCATTCATGATTTCCTCGAAGCAGAAACAATGTTTTAGGATGGTTAATCTTTAAGCTCCATAGATACAGCACACACTAGGAGACACAATTAGAGGATAAATGTTCTTCATGACAATGACAATACATAAACATATTTTACCTAAATCCAAATGATCTGCTATATGGCATATGTCATTGTAAGCCCCAAGTTGTAAATGTAATCTTCTAGCTTTTGCATGTTATCCTTAAATTTGGTAGAATAAATTAGCCTTCATAAAAATCTCTCCTAAGTATCTAAATATTGAGGACTCTCTGGGCAAAGCTACCCACATACATATTATAGCTGTAAAATCTGCGTCATTATTTTATAATGGAAAAACAGTAGGACCAGGAACAAGGCAAAAATATTAACTATTTGTTACTATTCAGCATCACAATTAAGGTGTTAGCAAATATAACTAGACAAATGAAACTAAGTAAAGGCTTTAGAATGGGTAAAGGAAAAATTAAAAGCAGACAATATAATTGTATAACTAAAAAAAAAACCTGAAAAATCACTGATAAAACCCTGAAAAAGCAGCTTAATAAAAGAATTCAGCAAAATAAGATATAAAATTGAATACATGAATAAACATGTAAGGCGGTTGGTCTGGTGCTGCTGATACTCAAATGCTAATCTCTGTACCCCAAGATCTGACTGCTCTGAGACGAGCAGATCCTTACATATAACAGCTTTTGTTGTATAAAACTTGCCCCCAAGTTTTCCCTGATCAGTTAATAAAGATGCCTACAGCCTGGGCTGTGCAGAGGAGAGGGACCAGATGGAAGGTTCTCAGGCTTGGGGTCTCAGGCAGGGATCACAACAAGAAGAAGGGGAAGGCAGAAGTTGCCATGGGGGAGATGGACCATGAGAGCACAGCCATGAGGGCCAGCCTGTTAGAGTAGGAGTGGCCCAGACACAACACACAAGTGATGTATTGACAGAAGTAGACAAAATAGCACAGAGGGTTGACACCTGCCCAGCTCTGGTGCTTTAAGACCTTATTTTAAATCTAAAGGGTTTGCTCTTTTATTTGAGAACTATATGGTCTAAGTAGGGTAACCACCCCTCTTCCAGAATAATATCTACAATATCAGCAACAAAGTTGGTAGAGTGCCTGCCTAGCGTGCACAAGGTCCTGAGTTCGATCCCAGCACCCATAAACATACATAATGTCCCACACTCATAATACTAGCCCTTAAGAAATGGAAGCAGAAGAATCAGTGAGGAACCAGTAGTTCAAGGTCAAGCTACACTATGAGTTAAAGGCTTAGGCTAAATGACATATTGTATACAAAAAAAAAAAAAAAAACCCAAAAAACAAAAAACAACCCCCCACCACCAAAAAACAAATACAGAAACAAAAACATAACATCCTGAGCCAGACAAGATAGCATAGGCCTGCTACCCCTGTACTCAAGCAAAAGGAGCATGAATTCAAGGCTAGAAGTTCTAGACTAAGCTGGTTACATAATAAAACTTCAGCTCTAATAAAATAAAATCCCTGTGCCCTACCACATGCCTCAATCTTCCAGTAGTCCAGAAACAGATCCAAGTTCATATGAACATCTGTATGCAATAAAGGTGGTACCTCAAATCACCAGGAAAAAGCTGTGCACGGCAGCTCATCTGCACCCCAGCACTGCTGCAGCTCATCCTGCACCCCAGCACTGCTGCAGCTCATCCTGCACCCCAGCACTGCTGCAGCTCATCTGCACCCCAGCACTGCTGCATCTCATCCTGTACCCCAGCACTGCTGCAGCTCATCCTGCGCCCCAGCACTGCTGCAGCTCATCCTGCGCCCCAGCACTGCTGCAGCTCATCCTGCGCCCCAACACTGCTGCAGCTCATCCTGCACCCCAGCACTGCTGCAGCTCATCCTGCGCCCCAGCACTGCTGCAGCTCATCCTGCACCCCAGCACTGCTGCAGCTCATCTGCACCCCAGCACTGCTGCAGCTCATCTGCACCCCAGCACTGCTGCAGCTCATCTGTACCCCAGCACTGCTGCAGCTCATCCTGCACCCCAGCACTGCTGCAGCTCATCCTGCGCCCCAGCACTGCTGCAGCTCATCCTGCGCCCCAGCACTGCTGCAGCTCATCCTGCGCCCCAGCACTGCTGCAGTTCATCCTGCGCCCCAGCACTGCTGCAGCTCATCCTGCGCCCCAGCACTGCTGCAGCTCATCCTGCACCCCAGCACTGCTGCAGCTCATCTGCACCCCAGCACTGCTGCAGCTCATCTGCACCCCAGCACTGCTGCAGCTCATCCTGCGCCCCAGCACTGCTGCAGCTCATCCTGCGCCCCAGCACTGCTGCAGCTCATCCTGCGCCCCAGCACTGCTGCAGCTCATCCTGCGCCCCAGCACTGCTGCAGCTCATCCTGCGCCCCAGCACTGCTGCAGCTCATCCTGCGCCCCAGCACTGCTGCAGCTCATCCTGCGCCCCAGCACTGCTGCAGCTCATCCTGCGCCCCAGCACTGCTGCAGCTCATCCTGCGCCCCAGCACTGCTGCAGCTCATCCTGCGCCCCAGCACTGCTGCAGCTCATCCTGCGCCCCAGCACTGCTGCAGCTCATCCTGCGCCCCAGCACTGCTGCAGCTCATCCTGCGCCCCAGCACTGCTGCAGCTCATCCTGCGCCCCAGCACTGCTGCAGCTCATCCTGCGCCCCAGCACTGCTGCACACAGCAGCTCATCCTGCGCCCCAGCACCAAGTAGGCTGGAGCAGGAGAACTGCCTTGAATTGGAGGCTGGCCTGTGCTACAGTACAAAAACAGGGAAAAAAAAGATCACTGGGGTAATGAATGTTTTAATAAAACAGCTCTGGGGTTAGATGCCATTTCAAAAATAAATAAATAAACTTAGATCTAATCTTACATAGCACCCAACAAGTGACAAACGAATGAGGGATCTAGGGGTTAAAATGAAGTTCAACAAGAATGCATGACTGTAAGGAAGAAATTTTAATGACTAGACATCCAGACAGACATATTTCTATCATGTAAGAATGAAGGAGCATTGGGGCTGGACAAATGGCTCAGAGGTTAAGAGCACTGACTGCTCTTCCGAAGGTCCTGAGTTCAAATCCCAGCAACCACATGGTGGCTTACAACCATCCTTAATAAGACCTAATGCCCTCTTCTGGTGTGTCTGAAGACAGCTCCAGTGTACTTACATATAATAATAATAATAATAATAATAATAATAATAATAATAATAATAATAAAGATTGAAGGAGCACTGGGGCTGGAGAGACGGTTCAGAAGTAAGAGCACTCATCAATCTTCCAGAGGACCTGGGCTCAGTTCCTAGCATCCACCCATATGGTGATTTACAAACATCTATTAACCCCAGTTCTAGGGTATCTGATGCCCTCTTCTGACCTCTGGGATACCAGGCATACATGGGCTACAACACAATACATGTTGGTCAATACATACATAAAACAAATCTAAAATTAAAAAAAAATCTGGTTGGTGGTACATGCCTTTGATCCCAGCACTCAGGATCTCTGAGTTCAAGGTCAGCCTGGTCTACACAGTAAGTTCCAGGACAACCAAGGCTACACAGAGAAACCTTGTCAAACAAACAAACAAACAAATAAACAAAAAGAAAAGAAAAGAAATTGCATGAAATTGCATGGTAAAGACAATGCAAAAGTTCACAACATTATCATAGTAAAATACTGGTAATGAACACATGTACACATACACACACACACATACATACACACACACACACACACACACACACACGCGCGCGCTAAGCAGTGTCATGACACTATATCAAAGAATCATATAAACTGGGGCTGGAAAGATGGCTCAGCAGTTAGGAGCACTGACTGCTCTTCCAGAGGTCCTGAGTTCAATTCCCAGCAACCACATAGTGGCTCACAGCCATCTGTAATGGGATCTGATGCTCTCTTCTGGTGTGTCAGAAGACAGCTACAGTGTACTCATCATATATATCAAATAAATAAATAAAATATTTCTTTAAAAAAAAGAATCAATGTAAACTGTTTCAGAGTCATTTCTGGTTAGGTGAAAAAAATCAATATAGAAAGAGTATGGGATGTTACCCTTTATAAAGACAGGAATATATGAAATGCACGTTTATCTACTTAAGAACCATGGGAAAGTTTGATAAGACTGACACTATAGAGGAAACAGGAAGGGTGAGAACCCCTGGGTGGGATAAGGTGGATACTGTCCTTTAGATTTATTTTAAGAGGGGAAGGAAGGAAGGAGAGAGAGAGGGGGAGAGGAAGAGGGAGAGGGAAAGAGGGAGAGAGGGGAGAGAGGGGAGGGAGGGAGGGAGGGAGGGAGGGAAGGAAGGAGAGAGAGAGAGAGAGAAGGAGAAGAAGGGGGAGGAGGAGGAGGAAAAGGAAGAGGAGGAGAGGGAGGGAGGGAGAGAGGGAAAGAGAGAGTCTGTGTGTCTGTCTGTCTCTCCGTCTGTCCATCCTAATCTGATATCTCTTATCCATATCACTGACTGATTACCAAATTCCAAAATCTGAAATACTCCAGAATCTGAAACTTTGTGAATGCCAACTCAATACTCCAAAAGATTTGACTTTGGAGCATTTCAAAGATTTTACTTTTAAATAAGGGATGCTCTGCTGGCAAAATCCAGGCATTAAATGCTTCAGTACTTGAAAGCCTCTGTAGAACCACATCTGGTCTCAAGCATTTTAGATCCAAGGACTCGATATATACTAATATGTGGGGTTTCTGTACCTGTCTTTAGGCTCTAGCAGTTCACTGATTACATAACAGTCAGAGAAATTGTTGTAAAACACAAATATGGCTGTGCTACTCCTCTCAAAACCTCCCAAATTAGGAAAAAAAAATAGCTATTAAAATAACAACGCAGGTGCTTCATATCTCATCCAGAACAATCTAAACTCCCTGACTATGGTTTGCAAGGTCTGCCAACACCTAAGCTCCGCCCTTCCGTCTGTCCGTCTGCCGCGGTGCTTACTCCCTCCTGTGGCTCTGCCCTGCCCAGCCTTGCTACTGTCTGGGCTCTCAGTCTCCATGCCCTCTGTGTGGAAGGGACTCCCACCCAGCTGAGCTTTCTCCTGAAGGTCATTCCAGTTTCTACCCAAACATTATCATCTCTGAAAGGCCTGCCCTGAGTGATCCTTCTAAGTTAGTTGTTCATATCTCCTTTTATCCCTTACTGATCTCAGTTTCATAGATGGTAGACAAATTATATAGAAATTAGCAAACAAGATTCTCAGTAGAAAATCAAGAACTTAAGTTTAAGAATTTGATTTAAAGTCCATCATGCCATTAAGGATGTATTCGGGTGAGACGACCAGTATGTAAAGGGCTTGCTTTGTAAGCCTGGTGACAGGAGTTCAATCAGAGAACTCACATAAATGTGGAAAGACACAAAAACTCCACAAAGGAGTCCTCTGACCTCTGTGCACTGTAGTACACACACCCACCCACTCCACCCCATATAGTAATACTTCTTTTTAAATTCAAGGAATATTCAGCAAGACACTAACTTCAGCAATATACAGAGCAAAAATGGAAAATAAGTTTGTGCCATTTACAGTATAGTGATACAAAATCTAATTAGCTGGGCCTGAGAGTTAACTCAGGGGGGTTAAGGAATTTGCTGCTAGCCCAAAAACCTGAGTTCAATTCTTAGGACCCACATAGTGGAGAACTGGCTCCTTTAAGTTGTCCTTTGACTTCTATAGGCATGCATATAAACACATACCCTAAATATAATTTAAAAATTAAAATCTAAGACATAGTCACAAAACCAATTAGCATTCTCATTAAATAAGAGGTGGAGACACAGATGTTCAGTGATGGCCTCAACACTGTCACATAGAAACCTGCTACTCATTACTCTGTTATTCACGGAAGGACAGTCCTCACAGCCATGAAATGGCTGCCTTGGGACACCCATCCACATTTAACTGACAGGGTGGAACAGATGACCAAACGCTGTAGCCTGCACCCACTGTGTGGTGGAAGCAAAGGCAGGTGTCCAGAGTCACCCTTGGCTATACAATGGACTCAAGGCCAGTTTGGGCTTTGTAAGATTCTGCATCAAACCAAATAAGACAAAGCCCAAAGCTTTAACTTCCCAAGAGTCTTTTCACATAGATAGATGTCCATAAGACAGACAAGCAAACAAAAACCAAGACTAGCACCAGAGAACTGTCTTATAGGTCACTAGGCAGAACGAGCCTATGCTTATTCTGAGGCTAATCACAAGTGGCAGGATTTACTTTAACAAGTTCAGAACAATCAGAAATTATTCCCTGGCCTGGGATAAAAGCCTTCCTTTCTGAGTCTGAAAGTTCCCCTTGCCACCCGAGTTCTACTTTTTGCAACAAAACAGGGGTTTTGTTATTAAGGGAGGAGGAGGAGGAGGAGGAGAAGGCAATAAGTAACCTCCTAT
Organism: Tokudaia tokunoshimensis; assembly: GCA_036184795.1. Lineage (NCBI taxonomy): Eukaryota > Metazoa > Chordata > Mammalia > Rodentia > Muridae > Tokudaia > Tokudaia tokunoshimensis. Next base: position 55,675,792 of record BTHU01000011.1, on the reverse strand, counting down.
AAGTCTATTTATCCAACACTAAAGGTAAAGTAAACCATGGACTTTATGCCACTAATATGTCATCATAGAAAAATTAATGACAAAAATGCTTTTGATATGATGTTAAACGGAAAAGGATTACAAAAGGAATATCCATGATTATTCTAATTCTCTTTTCAAAAATGCATACAAGGGGCTGGAAGGACAGTTCAGCAGTCCTTCTCTTGCACGTGACCCAGATTTAATTCCCAGCCTCCATGTAGTGGCTTACAGTCACAGGTAACTCCAGCCCCAGGGGATCTGACGCCCTCTTCTGGCCTCTGTGTGCATACACGTGGTACACAGACACACATGCAGATAAAACACCCACACTCATAAAATAAATGATTAAATCTAAAAGAAGGACTTACAGTATTAAAAATACATATAAATATAAGAAAAAATTAAAAGAACAACAAGAAGTCAGAGCAAGGGAATAGCTCAGGAGTACAGTATGTAGCTATGGCATGCGGGGGACCAGAAGAAAAGTGCTTGCTGCTCTTCCAGAGGACCTGCGGTTACTACCCAACTCAGTTATCTGGCAGTTCAAGACTGCTGTAGTCTAGCTCCAAGAGAAAGGACTGATGATCCTCCTCTGCCTCACAGTTTATGCATTTGCACACAAATAGCATAAACTCTCTCTCCCTCCCTCCCCCTCCCTCCTTCTCCCTCCCTCTCCCTCCCCCCTCCCCCCACAAATTAAAAGTTTGAAAATAATAAAAATGATAGCATCCAAAAGCTAAAAGTAATCTGGTCAAGGTGGTTTATGCTTATGCTGCCAGCACTTGGGAGTGGAGACAGGCACATAAGGAGTCCAAGGTCAGCCTTAGTTAGCAAGCTTCAGGCCTGGCTAAAACTGGGAGGAGTGGTGGTTGGAGAGATGGCTCAGCAGTTAAGAGCATTTATCGCTCTTGCAGAGAACCTGAGTTTAGTTCCTAGGACCCACACACGGAGGTTCACATTCCTCCTGTAACTCCAGTTCCAGGGATCTGGTACTGTCTTCTGACCTTCTTGGACAGCAGGCATGCACTTGAATACACTCAGGAAAACATTTATGCACATAAAAATAAGCAAAAATCTTAGAAAAAAAATTAGACCACCACTGTTATCTAAAACTTTCAATTTATTTGTTATATTTTAGAAAAACCAGTCAACTAAAAAAAAAAAAAAGGAAGTCAAATGCAAACTACAATTCATTAATAGTCACTAAAACTGCAAGCCTGCTATATATCAGGAGACTTGGCTAGGTCTTTAAGATTTATTTTTAATTATGTGTGTATGTATAATGCCTGTGTGTTAAGTATGTGCACATGAGGGCAAGTGCCCAAAGGAGACTTATTTGGACCCCTTGGAGCTGGAGTTATAGGCAGTTGTGAGCGGCATGATATGTGTGCTGAGACCCAAACTTGGGTCCAGTGCAAGAACAGTACATGCTTTTTTCCACTGAGCCATCTACTAACCCCCGGGTAAGGTCTTAATATGAAGATTACTTCATAAGATACTTAATATGAGTATAGGAACACTTCTATTATACTAGAAGACCTGCTCAAAAGAGAACCTGTTCTATAAGACTGCTCAGCTCCTCCAGAGAACGCGAATCTTACTCTTTTGTGTGTAGGTGGGGACGGAACTCTAGGCAAGTGCTCATCCTCCACCTGAATCTCATTCTAGACTGGATTCTACAGCCTGCTATAAAGTTGTTATTCAGGAAATTACTGATAAAGGAGGGAAAACCATGTAACACGAAATTTCCTGAAAATAGTATATAGGTACAAAACTCATTGTGGATTTTAGAATGTGAGTCAGTAATTGTATCAATGAGTTGAAACTATTTAAAAACCAGGAACCAGAGCCAGAGGAGGGTATATGCCTGTAGTTTCAGCTATTTGGGAGGCTGAAGCAGAAAGTCATGACCAAAAATCAGGGCTACAGAGAGAAACCATGGAGAGGGGGTGGGGTGGGGGTAGGGAGAGGATAGACAGACCAACTAACCAATGTGGAGAACACAAGGACACCTGTCTCCAAAATAAAATAAAAACCCAAGGGCTGGGGATAGTGCTCAGTGGTAGATTTCATACTGGGTTTAATTCCCACCACCTAAAAATAATTAAAATTAAAACTTTATAAAGCCCTATTTTTAATTAACTGTAAGTCATAATAATTAGAAAATAATTTGTCATATTTGTTTTAAGTTTTTTTTTTTAAGATTCTGTATATCTGTGCTTATGTACACGAGACCATATGCCTACAGAGGCCAGAGTCATCTGGAGCAATAGTTAAAGATGGTTGTGAGCCACATGAAGACATGGGTGCTAGGAATTGAACCCAGATCCTATGCAAAAGCAGGCTGTGTTCTTAACTGCTAAGCTAACTCTCCAGTCCTAATGTTTATGATCACTACACTGTCCCTGGGGCTAGGGATTCACTCAGTTGGTGGAGTATCTCCCTAGCATGCACAAAATCCTGGCTTCAATTTCAGCACTATGTAAGGACCATGGAAGCATGGGCACAGGAGGATCGGAAGTTTAAGGTCATCCTTAGATATACAGCAACTTTGAGGCCAACCTAAACCAAATGAAATACCACTTAGACAAAAACAAAAATAGGGAGGGACTGAAGGAGAGGAGGGAGGGGAAACTATGGTCAGGATGTAAAGGGATAATCATAGGGCTGGAGAGATGGCTCAGCAGTTAAGAGCACTGACTGCTCTTCCAGGGGTCCTGAGTTCAATTCCCAGGAACCACATGGTGGCTCACAACCATCTGTAATGAGATCAGATGCCCTCTTCTGGTGTGTCTGAAGACAGCTACTATGTACTCATATACATACAATAAATAAATCTTTAAAAAATAATAATAATACAAAGAAGGAGGACGAGGAGAAGGAGAAAGAAGAGACAAGACAACGACGATGAAGAAACCCCAAAACAATGAAAATACATTTAATTAAGTAAAACAATGAATAGATAATTGAAAACATTCTTTATTCTTACCTTCTGCTGTTTAAACACCTACCCATTAGCACTATCTACCGATATGCACGAGCCCTGATATTAATTCCTGGCTCTGCAACAGAAAAGGTTTGCAATGACACAGTCTAGAGGCATGACTTCCACTTATCCCAATACCTGCCCAGAGGCTGTCCATGAAAGATTACTTACTGTTAGCAGCTGGGCAAGGCACAGCAGTGAAATGTCTTCATCTATAGCATTATCCCTTGTCCTTCTCGATCTGACACTAAATGAATTTGGGGCAGTAACAGATAAAACTGAACTTTTCTGACTTACACACGCCTTTTCAGAGTCAGGAATTAACATCAGGGCGTGTGCACGCTGGGCAAGTGCTCTGGCACTGACTTACATCTCTAGCTCCTTCCTACAGTGCTGTTTAACTGAAGAGTACAAGAAACATATTCTGTTGTTCATTTGTTTTGGGTCTTAAGAACTGACTCTTCTTTGAAAACTGAGTAAGACGGTTGAGTTACATTTAAAAACAATGGAAGGAAAAGGAGGGGGAGGAGGAGGAAGAGGAGAAAGGGGAGAAGGGAGAAGGGAAGGGGAAGAGAAGGAGGAAGAAGAGGAGAAGATGAAGATGGAGAAGGAGGAGAAGGAGAGAAGGAGGAAGAGGAAGAAGAAGAGGAGGAAGAGGAAGAGGAGAAGGAGAAGGAAGAAAAGCTCTTTCTCTATCAGGAGCAACCTAATACGGTGAAATCCCCACACTATGAAGAGCACACAGGCTAAAGGCACTAAAACACTACAGAATTTGTCATCCCCTGCTCTTTCTAGGGCATATCACAAACTTGATTATGAAGACCTCTTCAAACAGGATCTTTTACTTGTGAAGCACATCATAAACACAGATGTGCTATAATTACATGGTACTCAAGCCTTTGTATTGGGTCCTAAAATCATTTTTTAAAGATTTATTTATTATTATATGTAAGTACACTGTAGCTGTCTTCAGACACACCAGAAGAGGGCATACGATCTCTTTACCGATGGTTGTGAGCCACCATGTGGTTGCTGGGATTTGAACTCAGCATCTCTGGAAGAGCAGTCAGTGCTCTTAACCGCTGAGTCATCTCTCCAGCTCCCCTAAAATCATTTTATGTTTACACATAAAAGCACATACTTGTTTTAAATCCTACTCATGTTCCATCATTTAATTCTGAAAACATAAAGGTAAACTGTCAGTTTTTGTTGGCTTCACTTCATCTTTTGCCTTCCAGTGAACATTAATGCCAGCCATGTGCCACAGGACCAGAATCCCTCCTACAAGGAGCTCAGCAGTGTCTAGTTCTCACGGGAAGTTAACCGAAGAGTTGGCTGCAATGTTATAGTTAAGGTAGTTAACTCAGACACTGTTTAGAACGAAAAGCTATGTGAGTCCCTTCTATACCCCAGACAGTTATCTTTAAAGAGAAAAACTTAGCAAAAATCTGTTTTAAAAATTAGCTTCTACATGTTAAAAGGATAGATTTTTTTTTTGAGAAACTAAAACATTTCTCTATTAGTTGAATGTCAAAAGTAATAAAGTGGATAAATTCTAGCAGCATTCATATCTTAATTTGTTCTACTAAGGAATGGAGAACAGATCTTTTAGAAGATGATACAATAGGGCCAGGACAGCCAGGTTAATCTTACCTCGATACTGAAATAGCCTCTGTCCACATAGTCACCCAGGAAGAGGTAGCGAGTATTACTAGGTGATCCCCCAACTTCAAACAACTTCATCAGGTCAAAGAATTGTCCATGAACATCACCACACACTAGGCAAGAAAGACATGAGATGAAAATTATGAATTAGAAGGAAAGAGGCATCAGAGCAACAGTTTAGCATTTAATTTAATCACCTTGGCTTTTGACTGGTCTTCTGTATATTTAGTTACTCAATCAGCACTCAATACCCCTATTAGAAATATAAGCAGTTAATAGCATGCTTCTTTTTAAAAAGAAGATTTCTTTTTAACTTTGTGCGTATGTGTGCATCTGTCTGGGGAGAGGGGTGTGTACATGAGTACAGATGTCCACAGAGGCTGGAGGTGTGGGACTCTTCCCTACAGCTGGGAGTTACAGTGGCTGGGACCATGTAATATGGACATTGAGAACCACACTCCCGTCCTCTGCAGAACAGTGTGTGCTCTTTAGCCATCAATTTCAGACCCTGGTGTTGTTTTTTAAGGAACCAAAGTCTAAACAATCCCTAGATTGCTTCAAATTTCCTAGAAATATTTATCACACTCATTTTAGTTGGCTTTTGGTAATCATTTCTCAAAATTAGAACAAACCTAAGGGCTGCCATGCACATGCGTTTCATACCTGTGACTGGAGCATCCACCTCTATCATAGTCTTCTCCTGCTTCAGGATGGCAGCCCCATCGTTGATTATCTTTAAGGCTACTTCCTCTTCCACACGACCTTCTTTTACCAAATGGTTTTTCAAAACATCCATTTTAGGTTTCCCATTCTCAAACACTTCCTTCAAAGTTAGCCGTCGGGTTGGAGGAAAGGGGACAGCTAGGAAGAGAAAATATAATTTTGAATATTTAAATGTACCGATAACAATCACAGTCAGACTTCTTAAACTAAGCCTAGTAAGCAATCATAACTTCACAGTATTAGAATATGAAAGAGCCTAAGAAACTGTGTATCAGAACTGGTAATTCTAATTTTAAAATGGTCACAGTTTAAGTCATGTGGCTAAATCTGTACATTTATGTCACACACACACACACACACACACACTGAATGAATAGATGAATATATGAATGCAACAAATACATATGTTTTAGTGAAACAGATGACTGAAGAAGTAGCTCAGTTGATAACTGTACTTTCTTTGAATGGACAAAGCCCTGGGTTCAATCCCCAGTATCACATAAAACAGGCTCCCACTTCTATTCCCATCACCTGGAATGTAGAGGCAGTTGGAATGTTCAAGGTCACCCTTAGACACAAAGATAGTTGAAGGTCAAACCGGGCAACATAGGACCCTGAAGCCATTTAATATCCACTTCCAATGCTTGACCTCTCATAACTTTCAACTATGAGGTAAAACCTTTGAAATGAATTAATTTAGCAGGCTGCTAGATTTCACCAACCCCAAAGCTAAGAATCTCATTCATATAACATTTAAGACTTATTAACTTCATTGTAACCTGCTAACTCGATACCTTGATTTATGATTCTCCTGCAACTATAAAAAGTCCACATAACCTCTTCCATGCTGAAACATGTTATTCAGAGTGTAGAATTACTCATCTTGGCAATCTGAAGACTTTAAAAACACTCAAAAAGACAGAGCTTTTGGTATGCCTGTAAAGGTGCATCCAGAGGGGCTTTACCGAGGGGATAAACACTATTCTCAAAGTCAGTGGGCAAGCTCCAACAGGAAAGCCAGAATAAGGGGGCCCAAGGGAAAGGCAATAAGCACCTGTGGCCTCCCTCATGTCTTCTCAAGCAGGTGCATCTGTTGCTACTTCTGCCTTCAGAGTTTAGCTTCCGCAGCTTCCCAGCACGGCCTCTTCTAGGGAGCTCCAGGCCTTCAGTGCCAGACTGGTACTGCTAAAGCATCGAGCTTCAAGGACTGAGCAACCAGTTGGTTCTTAGACTCTCCGCCCTACAGACAGCCACCGCTGGACCCTGTTACATAGGTCAACCTAATAGATCTCCTTTTAGAATAAAAATATACACATTTTATTGGTTTGGTTCTTCTATAAAATCCTGACTATATGAAAATTAGTACTGAGAAATGGGGTTATTACCCTGACTACATCTCTACTGTGTAAGATTCGCATCATTAAAGAAGAACCTTCCAGTTTGTACTGGGACAACAGGAAATGGACTCAATAGCCCCAAGTTTATTAAAGTAGAACACCTTTTGAAAGAAGGCACTTTAGTAAGAATGCAGCTGAAGGGGTTCCCTATTCAAAATCAGCCACCTAGAGAAAGTGCTTCCCAGTTCAGACACAAAGGGCACAGAGGTGATGATAGCTGTAGCAGGGACCAAGCCTTATCGTGAACTGCCAGCAGAACCGTCCACGTGGTGATGGGTTTACAGGTAAGCAAAGTTCACGTGTGAGGGGATCGTGGGGGCTGGCACCCAGGGCCAGACAGCTACTAGCACTAGTATCTCTCTCTCTGCTTCCTAAGGGGACACAATGGGACCAGCAGCCTCCCACTACTGCCACAGCGGCTAGAACCACTCTTGCGGCTACATCTTCCCTACCATGATATACTACAGCCTCAACCTGGGAGCCAAAACAAACCATTCCTTCTTCAGTTGCTATTTGTCAAATATCAGGTCACAGCATAGACCACGGTCACTCATATCTGGCTCTTATTTCCTTTGAAGTGAGAGATGTGTTTTAACATAAGATGATGATGATGATGGTGAAGGTGGTGGTGATGATGATGATGGTCTACATTTAAATAGAAAGCTGAAATGCAGCCGGGCGGTGGTGGCGCACGCCTTTAATCCCAGCACTTGGGAGGCAGAGGCAGGAGGATTTCTGAGTTCGAGGCCAGCCTGGTCTACAAAGTGAGTTCCAGGACAGCCAGGGCTACACAGAGAAACCCTGTCTCGAAAAAACCAAAAAAAAAAAAAGAAAGCTGAAATGCAAGATTTTTTGTAGGAGTTTAGGACAAAATCCCTGTCCTGAAGGTTCACAATAGACTAGGTTTGGTCACCTGTCTCAAATATCAATTGAAGAGACAGATCAAGGCTGCACTAGGAAGAACAGAAATGTCTGGTGACCTAAGATCTGCTTTTGAGTTTCTGGAAGGAACTTTGAGTTTTAGAGAAATGAGGAGAAGGGACGGTGTTGCACAACTGGCGTGTTTGTCTGACTGATAACATAGGCAACCTTGATTAGGACGGTCAGGTTGACCCTTATCTGGGTCAATCCTGCAAGGTCCTGCTGGCTACACAAGAGCCTTTACTGCTTGGGGAGGGCAATAGAATTCTCATCAGGAGATTATTTTTGCATAAGGGAGCTGTCTTAGTTCCCTTCGTGGTATAATTGCTCCTACTTGGCAAGGTAGTAACATCACAGTATGATATGCCTACAAAATTCTGGAGTTTAAAAAAGGTATCTTATACTCCTGTGTCTTCATTCTTGTGTTTTACCGAGAAGTTAGGCAAATTTAAGGCCAACAAATTTTATATTAGCAGTTTTTAGATAGACACTCCTTAAGTAATTAATATGTCTATGTGCACAACTGAGCAGATATCAGACCCAAAGTTTAACATAACAAAAGAGACATACAAAATAAAATCACAGATACCAACATTTTATTCAGGTTTTAGTTACCAACCAAGCACCTACAATGAAGACTTGGTGCTTCTTAGCAAAACCAATCTTTTAAGTCCCTATAAGATCATAAAAGCAGTTGAGATTCATGAAGTTTGGTGTGATCCAGGAGGGCCAGTAGGGCCTATGTGAGGCCTGGGGATTGAGGGCTGGTGGGGCCTGTATGAGGCCTGGGGACTGAGGGCTGGTAGGGCCTGTGTGAGGCCTGGGGACTGAGGGCTGGTAGGGCCTGTGTGAGGCCTGGGGACTGAGGGCTGGTAGGGCCTGTGTGAGGCCTGGGGACTGAGGGCTGGTAGGGCCTGTGTGAGGCCTGGGGACTGAGGGCTGGTAGGGCCTGTGTGAGGCCTGGGGACAGAGGGCTGGTAGGGCCTGTGTGAGGCCTGGGGACTGAGTGTCAGCATTTAAAGTTAAAAAAAAAAAATCCTGAGACAGAGACAGAGAAAATAAGAAATCCAGAGACCTTAGACAGAAGGCAGCAGGGAGGGGCTGGCAGTTTTACTACTGTGTGCTCAGGACAATCTGTATAGATCTTCTAGTTGTTCAAAATCAAACTGTCTAAAGAGGAAGGTTTAAGCACTCTGACGGATGGTTTAGAAGTTCCGTAGTGAGGGTGCTCTCCCTGCAGACGCTGAAGCATACTGTGCTGGTAGCTCACAGTTACAGTTGACTTGCTGACTGTTCTGGAGTTTGGCAATGCTGGGCATCTATCCACGGCCTTGCTCCTTCTAGGAGCCTCTACTGATGAGCTGTATTCCCCAGGCCTACAAGTTTTTGTTGTTGTTATTCTTAATATCTTTATTTACTCTGTGCTTAGCCCACCAGGAGAGAGTGATCCCCCAGCAGCAATTTCACTTCTGAGTGGGGAGGTGAGATCTCCACCTTCTCCCAGGAGGGCAACAACTACGAGTGCACAGGGCACACGATCAGTGTTGCTGCTGGGACAGGAGTCCCTTCAGGTCACCATCTGCAGCAGGGAACCAGACAGCTCCACAGCCTTCTGTGCACAGACCCTGACAGAAGAGAGTTGGTCTCCCAGGAGTACAGACAGAGGTTTACAGGCCCACAGGAGGGACAAGCTCCAGCCAGACCAACTAACACCAGAGATAACCAGATGTCGAAAGGCAAGCGAAAGAACCCTACCAACAGAAACCAAGGCTACTTGGCAACATCAGAACCCAGTTCTCCCACCACAGCAAGTCCTGGATACCCCAACACACTGGAAAAGCAAGAGTTGGATTTAAAGTCTTATCTCACGATGCTGTTAGAGGACATCAAGAAGGACATAAATAACTCCCTTAAAGAAATATAGGAGAACATGGGTCAAAAGGTAAAAGCCCTTAAAGAGGAAACACAAAAATCCCTTAAAGAAATACAGGAGAGCATGGGTGAACAGGTAGAGGCCCTTAAAGAGGAAACAAAAAAATCCCTTAAAGAATTACAGGAAAACACAAACAAAAAAGGAACTGAACAAAACCATCCAGGATCTAAAAATGGAAGTAGAAACAATAAAGAAATCACAAAGTGAGACATCTCTGGAGATAGAAAGTCTTGGAAAGAATTCAGGAGGCATAGATGCAAGCATCAACAACAGAATACAAGAGATAGAAGAAAGAATCTCAGGGGCTGAAGATACCATAGAAAACATTGACTCGGGGGCTGGAGAGATGGCTCAGTGGTTAAGAGCACTGACTGTTCTTCCAAAGGTCCTGAGTTCAAATCCCAGCAACTACATGGTGGCTCACCATCTGTAAAGGGATCTGATGCCCTCTTCTGGTGTGTCTGGAAATAGTGTACTCATATAAATAAAATAAATTAAAAAAAAAAAAAAGAAAACATTGACTCAGTAGTCAAAGAAAATGCAAAATGCAAAAAGCTCCTGACCCAAAACATCCAGGAAATCCAGGACACAATGAGAAGACCAAACCTAAGGATTAGGTATAGAAGAGAGTAAAGATTTCCAACTTAAAGGGCCAGTATATCTTCAACAAAATTATAGAAGAAAACTTCCCTAACCTAAAGAAAGAGATGTCCATGAACATACAAGAAGCCTATAGAACTCCAAACAAACTGGACCAGACCAGAAAGTCCTCCCATCACATAATAATCAAAACACCAAATGCACTAAACAAAGAAAGAATACTAAAAGCAGTAAGGGAAAAAGGTCAAATAACCTATAAAGGCAGACCTATCAGAATTACACCAGACTTCTCACCGGAGATGATGAAAGCTACAAGATCCTGGGCAGATCTCATACAGACCCTAAGAGAACACAAATGCCAGCCCAGACTACTAAACCCAGCAAAACTCTCAATCACCATAGATGGAAAAACCAAGATATTCCATGATAAAACCAAATTTACACAATATCTTTCCACAAATCCTGCCCTACAAAGGATAATAGATGGAAAACACCAACAGGAGGAGGGAAACTACACCCTAGAAAAAGCAAGAAAGTAATCTTTTTCCAACAAACCCAAAAGAAAGTAACCACACAAACATAAAAGTAACATAAAAAAAACAGGAAGCAACAATCACTATTCCTTATCTTATAACATCAATGGACTCAATTCTCCAACAAAAAATATAGTCTAACAGAAATATTTTTCATGTAAATCTTTAATTTTATCAGAAAATGTTTGTGATTCCTCTTTCAATCAATTTAGTAATGTTTTTTATGTCTATCATTTTAACTGTATTATTTTCCCTGATAATCTTTAATTTTAATATTTTTTCTATATATTTCTTCAATTTTATCAGAAATACTTTCCATGTAAATCTTCAATTTTATCAGACGTCTATAATTTTACTTTCAATCAACTTAGGAATATTTTTATACCTACCATCTAATCTATATAATTTTCCATGAAATAGTCAGTTTTAACGTGTTTTTCTATATATTTCTTGAATTTTATCAGAAATATTTTCCTTGTAGATCTTCAATTATATCAGAAAATGTTTATAATTCCACTTTCAAACAACTTAGGAATATTTTTATGCCTACCATTTTATCTGTATAATTTTTCCAGGAAATAGTCAATCTTAACGTGTTTTTCTATATATTTCTTCAATTTTATCAGAGATATTTTCCATATAAATCTTCAATTTTATCAGAAAATGTTTATAATTCCACTTTCAATCAACTTAGAAATATTTTTATGCCTACCATTTTATCTGTAATTTTCCATGATAATCTTCAATTTTAATGTTATTTTATATTTTTCTACAATTTCATTAGAAATATTTCCCATGTAAATCTTCAATTCTATCATAAAATGTTTCTACTTCCTTTTTCAATTAATTTAGCAATGTTTTTATGTCTATCATTTTACTCTTTAATTTTCCATGAAAATTGTCAATCTTAATGTGTTTTTCTATATGCTTCTTCAATTTTGTCAGAAACATTTTCTATGTAAATCTTTAATTTTATCATAAAATGTTTTTACTTCCTTTTTCAATAAAAAAGTCTTAAAAAAATAAAATAAAATAAATCTTTATTTACATGTATGTGTACACTGTGATCATTTTGACATTGGTTATAACAGAACTGACTATATGTTTTCTTTTGTAGACAGATCTTTATGGAAAAATGTGTATCTATTTAATTTCTTACTATGAAGTAGACTATTTAAAATTTTTACTTATTATACAAGTTATATTGGTATCAACATCCTTGGTTTGCTCTTGCTTTTGAGACAGCATCTCTACGTAGCCTAGGCCAGCCTTGAATGCTAGACAATTCTGTTTTATCTTCCCAAGAGCTGAGGCTCTAGGCATGACCACCCTCTGCTAAACTCCTTGTATATTTCTTTCCCACAATCTTTGATTTGTTACCCTGAATATAGTGACTTAAAACAATAATCATGTATTAGCTCTCTAGACTCAGGACTATGAGCTCAGAGAACACACAGCAGGACTGCTTCTCTCTCTCAGCCAGGCGGGGCCTGCCCAGGGCTCAAGTCATCTGAGTGTGACCCACTCACTCATCTAGTATCCTGTCAGCTGAGGCTCAGTTCAGGTTGTTGATGAGAATACCTGTGAGTGGCCTTTCATGTGACTGAGTTCCAAGGACAAGCATCTGGAAAGAGCAAGGAAGCTGTGAGCTCCACACCATAACCTCATAAGCCACACCACATCACTTCCAACTCAGACTATTGGAGCATTCTCAAGCCTTCCCAGGTTCAAGGGGAAGTAAAGTAGCTCCCCCACTCTCCTGCCCCACCCGTAGACAAGAGTGGCACAAGCCTGTGAAAGCTGGAAGCCTCCCTGGCAGTATGGCCACTTACTGGAAGTAAGTGCCAGAGGTAGAGTGCTTACTGAGTGTGAGTGAGGCCCTACGTCCAATCCCCAGTACTGCCTACCCCTACCGGAAAAAGGAGAGAAGACTAGGCCCTTCGCTAATCTTTCAAGACAAAATGATCTTTTTATAGCTCTGCAATAATTACAAATACTTATTCTTTGGTTTTGTTTTGGTTGATCAGTTGGTGGTGGTTTGCTTGTTTGTTTTTTGAGTAGGGTCTCCTGATATTATAGCCCTGGATGGCTTAAACTCAGTATACAGACCAGGCTAGTTTCAACCTTGCATTGGTTTTCTTCTCTGCCTCCACAATGAGGGAATACAAGGCATACCCAGCCTACAAATACACTCTTCTGTCATGCTGAGCATTAAGTATGACTCTACCATGAGATGCACCCCTTACCCCACAAATACACAAGAAACTAACACTGGCTGTCTTTTAAAATTACAAGAGAGGGGCTGGAGAGATGGCTCAAAGGTTAAGAGCACTGGTTGCTCTTCAGAAGGAATGGGTTCAATTCCCAGCACCCACACAGCAGCTCAAAACTGTCTGTAAGCTCAGTTCCCGGGGATCTGACACCCCATACACATGCAGGCAGAACACCAAAGCACATAAAATGTAAATCACCATTTTTTTTTCAAAAAATTAAAAGAGAAACCACAACTTGTCTGTAGGATGATTCATAAAACAGATAAAGTGAGCACAACAACCCACAATATACATCACAAATGATCAAAACCCAAGGCAAAGCCTTCAGTTCTATGTCCAAGACAAGACCCTCTAACACATTATATCAATGGCAACTGCAGGCACTGGAGTCAGCCTAACACTAGGGCGTTGCAAGGCCTAACAACTCTCTGGTTTACACACTCTCCTGGCGCTTGCCCAGATGGCAAATGTCTACCTAGAATCTGACAATCGCTGTTATTCTAGCAGCAGAACATGAGGAGCGTGCCTGCCCCTCACTGTCTCCCCTTCGCCTGAAGACTGCTTGTCCCTACGGCTCCCCCACCCACCCTGATGAGTGCCTGCTTACGACTGCTTCCTCTTCAGAGAACCCCACTTTCTTCTGGATCTCTCTGCTTGTTGAAACATGTGAAATAAATCTACCATTTTCTTTTCTTTTTTTAAGAGTTTGAGAGAAAAACAACAGAGCAAGCAAATCTCTTGTCTATTTTGTTCTCTTCCCTATGGTTCAAGATTCTAGACTGTCAACAGGCTCCCACCCTCCCTTTACTGTTACTACTACAAAGACCTTTACCCTTGACCATCACCAAATACTAGAATTATTATCCAGATACTTGTAAAGGTAAACAATGAAAATCAAATTAAAAAAAATTGTGGACTGGTGAGATGGCTGAGCAGGTAAAGGTGCTTCATGTACATGCTTGGTGACCTGAGCTCTATCTCAGGAACACACCTGAAGGTGGAAGAAGAGCCCCGTCTCCACACAGTTGTTCTCTGACCTCCACATGCATGCCCCACACCCATGCATGCCCCACACCCATGCATGCATACATAAATCATGCATACACGTACAAACACATGCATGCCCCACACATCATGCACACACACATACACACACCATGCACACACACAAGCACATGTCCCCACACATCATGAGCACACACACATAATATTTTTCCATAAACAAAACAAACAGATGAACAAATAAAAAGGAAGATCCAAACTGATTATGATGTATATGGAATATTATTTCAAATTAAATACAAATTCTATCTGGGATACCCAATGTGACATCTCAGAACCCTCAATGCCACTCTGCTGCCTACCTCTGTCAACCAGATGACAGAACAAATCATCATCCAGGAAATGGGCCAGTGCTTGAGGTCAAAATCTCTATCACAAATGGCTTTATAAACATTTACAACCTACTAAGAGCTCTTTGGTTACCTCCTTAAGTGGTAAATACCCTGGCTTAACTTAAGAATGGTCAGAGGTACCGGGCAGTGGTTGGCGCATGCCTTTAATCCTAGCACTTGGGAGGCAGAGGCACCGCAGATTTCTGAGTTCGAGGCCAGCCTGGTCTACAGAGCGGGTTCCAGGATAGCCAGGACTATGCAGAGAAACCCTGTCTCGAAAAACCAAAAAAACAAAACAAAACAAAACAAAACAAAACAAAAAAACAAAAAAAGAATGGTCAGAGGTGGAGACAGGAAGAAAACAGAAGCCACAAAGGACTTGAATGTGCTGAGAAACTGGACCAAAGCGAACGCCGAGGCACAGTACAGGTCACGGTTTTTTAAGTGCCCCTAGATGCTCAGGATCCCAGTCCACTCACTGATCTACAACTTCAAGGGAGCCTGTGCAGACCAACAGCAAAACCACTCAAATTAGGTTTTAACCACCCTCAACCAGACTACTAGCTTTACTTGAGCTCCCTTATACTTTTTGCAGACTTTCTGACTCCTTTCAACATGCTCACAGATTTCAGGGGATGACAACACTTTTTGTAATAAGCTAAATAAAGTTTATAGTTTATATATTATGTTCCTGGTGTTCTTAGTGGTGGGCTTTACATTTTAAGGAAGCAATTGATGAAGGGATATGAATTCTTGCTAAGTCCATTTTAAAATTATATAATATAGTCGTTACGAAGTCAAAATTAAATTACTTTAGACTTGTGTTTCACTCCATTGTAAGCTTGTCCATGAATAGTAACACTATTAATATTCAATCAAGTTGGAATTTACCTATGAGTCAGAGTATTGACAGATGTCAGAAGATAGGAAAATTCACGATTTCTGTAAGACTAGAAAAGTATAAAGCAGTTCAAGGTGGTGATGAGCTTGAGATCTCTAACTTACTGAAGCAAACCACAGGGCTGGTGAGATGGTCAACACTGCCCGGCTCTTTTTTTTAAAGATTTATTTATTATAGCTGGGCAGTGGTGGTGCACACCTTTAATCCCAGCACTTGGGAGGCAGAAGCAGGCAGATTTCTGAGTTTGAGGCCAACCTAGTCTACAGAGTGAGTTCCAGGACAGCCAGGGCTACATAGAGAAACCCTGTCTCAAAAAACCATCTAAGTACACTGTAGCTGTCCTCAGACACACCAGAAGAGGGCGTCAGATCTCTTTACAGATGGTTGTGAGCCACCATGTGGTTGCTGGAATTTGAACTCAGGACCTTCAGAAGAGCAGCCAGTGTTCTTACCCACTGAGCCATCTCTCTAGCCTCCCCCTAAAGATTTCTTAAAATCACAGATCTTATATATTGGGCTGGGGATACAGCTCAGTGGTAGAACTCTTGCTTAGCAAGTTCAAGGCTCTGCGTTTGATCCTACCACCACACAAAGCACACACACAGTATAGAGAATGTAAAACTACTTTTTAAAATTAAGGAGCATAAAAAAATACACAAACCTCTTAGAGGCCTACCAATTAAAATGACCACTGTTAACATAATAAAATATGCATAATTACCTTTGTTACTGAAATATATTGTTTTTACAGTCAGTTATACTGTAGACATATTTTAATTTAGTAGCAAGCTACTCAAAATTTCTTATGCAAATAAATATTCATAACAGTATAATTTCCTGAGCCAGCATCACCTAGGCAGTCTGCTGCTCTGAAATATTAAAGGGCTCCCTGCTGATTTGCTTTGCTAATAAAGAAATAATGTACCAACAAGCCATGAGCTTGTATTTACTGGCCAGTTTACTCTGCTCACTTATGAAGGATCAGTGAGGACTTTGGAATCTTTTGCCTACTTTTCATGTATATGGCTAATTTGCAGTTCTTTAAATATAGATGACTAAAAATAAACGCACATATTAAAGCTAGCTGGAACCCCGTCATACACTTTTCAAGTGCTCTCCGTAAGCATGCCTTTTAAAAGAAGGCATAATTCAAAGTACATCTTATCTTTCTAAAGCAAACTATTAATCCCACTTACTGAGGGGCCATGTGTCCTTTCTTAGAGATTGTCAATTAAATTTCTCAGTAGCCTATCAATTCCATAATCTCATTTTAACCAAAGTAAGTCATTACATGAGATCTGCATTAAGTTTATAGTATAGCCTCCATAGCCACATTATTAAGCGAATTTACTGATATTTAAGCTCCCTGCTGCCCACTCTTGTGTCTGGCCTAGTTTTGACACATGCATATATATGCAATCAATATATAAAGCATTCCCATTGCCCCAAATCTCTCCTAGTCAGGAACGGTGATGGACACTGTAACTCTGGCACTGGGAAGGCTGAGGCAGAGGCAGAATGAATGAGAAAGTTTAAGGCCAGCCTGGACTAAACAGCAAATCTGTCTCCAAGTCTGACCCTGTCTGAAAAAACAAATGAACAGATAGGGATAGAGAGATGATTCAGTAGTTAAGAACACTTTCAGAAGACCAGAGTTGCCAGTACCCACACAGGGAGGTTCAAAATTGCTCCAAGGGATCCAGCGCCCTCTTCTGGCTTCCTTGGGTGTGTGCATGTGTACCCGTGATCCACCAGCCTTCATCTCCTCAGCACTGGTACTACAGGCACTAGCCACCACACCTGGCTTCTTACAGGAGTGCTAGGATCAAACTCTGGTCCGCATGCTTGCATATCAAGCACTTTGCCCACTCAGCCACATCCCAGCTCCCTACTTCCTAATACACAAATTAGAGCAGTCTGAGGTGGGCTGGAATGAAGATAACCAGAGAGATCAATCAGGAAGGTTGAAGTAAGCAGTAACTATGTAGACAGAAGAGATGCAAGATGCAGTTATCAAAAGAAATGGGATTTGACGCAGTTCTAGATAAATCTCCAAGAATTCTATTTTTTAAAAGAAGCATGCACAATAAAGTAAGAGGGAAGGGTTAGACATCATAAACCTCACTTGCATCCAATTCTTCAGAGACTGAAACAAAAGTCCAGGGTTTCAACTATTAAGTTATTTTTAACACATTTCACACCTGAGTTGCACTGAAATACTGTAAGAAACTTGAAGCTCTAGTCTGACAGAGCCAAGAGCCAAGATAAAAATAATAAGCCATGGCACTTACCTCTCTGGTGTCAACCTCAGTTATGTGCAATAGGCCACAAGCTCACTGACCTCTTCTCTGAATCGACAGGGCATTTTATTCTTCTGTCACTTACTTCAGACTGCTGACCTCCTTAATTTTATTTAAAAGTAACAAACTTAATCAGGCATGGAAGGAGTGGAAGGATCGGTTCAACCACCTCAGCTACACAGCTAGAGGCTACCCTGGGCTATGTGAGACTCTGTCTCAAAGCAGACCAACAAAAATGCAACAAACACGGAGGAAATGCACTAGCCACAGCTACCATCACCATCTTCCTTACTAATGAGAATTAAAAACGACTGGTGTGTAAGGTCACACACTCTGTCTCCTCATGAAGCTTAGACATTGCAGCCTCATCTCCTACACCAGACGGGAGATTGACAGTTCAATCCAGTCATCAGTATCATCTTTTTAAAGGCTGGGAGATTATACATTACTAACATAAACACTAAATGCCAATGAATCTATGTTTCTCTACCCAGACTAGAATTCTGGGTAACAATGATATTTGTTTAAAGTGAAGCTCTGGAAATCTTTGGTAGACAATGAGCTAGAAAGGTTTTTAAAGTAAAAATTCTAAAATGCCAAGGGAAAAATACTAAGGAAATAATTACATTATAGTTAAGTAAATATTTATCTACTATTGTCTATCTCACTCTGTGGTGGCATGCAGCATATATAAGATTAACACAGGAGTCTCTTTACACTCTAGTTAAGTAAGATAAAATAACTCACATGCCTGTAATCTCAGCACTTGGGAAGCAGAGTCAGGAGAAAGAGGCAGAAGGATCACCTCGAGTTTGAAGCCAACCTGGGATATGTAGCAAGTATGAAGCCAACTATCTACCTAAGAGTCTATCTGAAAACAAAACAAAATGACAACAGCAAGAGCTATAAACCAAAATGTGAAATATACAGGTGTAGAGAACTACAGGCAGGGCCCAGACGGACTGAAGCATGCAGGGTCACAAGGAGAGGGGACAACTGATGATGGCTTCAGAACCTTGAGCTTTAGGCAGCTCCAAAGTCACCTACTGTAGTAAAAGAAAATCCTTTAACTCTTGTACAAAAATTAAAAATATATATACTAAAGGGGAGAAACAAATTCCAGACACACACATATATAAAACACATTTATTCTACATGTATGAGGTGTGCATGCGTACTATGGGTGTCCTTGCTGCCCACAATGGTCAGAAAAAGGAGTTGGGTCCTCTGAAGCCGGAGTTATGAATGGCTGTGAAACACTGCTATGTGGTTGCTGGGAATCAAGCCTGGGTCCTCTGTAAGAGCAGCCAGTGATCCTAACCAGTAAGTCATCTTTCCAGTCCTCATACGGATATTTAAAATAAACTACTTTTAAAAATACAATTTGACATAAAGTGGTACAGCAAAGAATAAAATACCACATGCCAACTGTGTAGATATAAAATATTCAATTTTTCCAAACCCATTTCAAATTTTTAATTTTAATCATACGTAAGTGGGGGTGCATGAATGCAGTCCCTCAGAGGCACCAAATCCCCTGGAGTTGGAGATACAGACAGTTGGGAGCTGCCCGATGTGGGTGCTGGAAATCAAACCTGGGTCTTCTGGAAGAGCAGCCAGTGCTCTTAACCACTGAACCATCTCTCCAGTCCCATCTCGATGAAGAAGAAAACAAAACAAAACAAACCCACAAGGATATATATATATATATATACACACACACACACACACACACACACACACACATATATATATCTTCTACTCCTCTTCCTTCCTCCTCACAGGTTAGATGGAACCTTATGGTAGTGTACCCTTCCTATGTTTATATAACTTTGTTACTAATTTGAATTTTAAAGTTTTACACCAATATCTTTTTTTTACATAAGCGGTACTATACTGTATCTCCTTTTTCAAGTTACATTTTTAGACTAACCAGGGCTTTGAAGACTTCTCTAGAATGGGGCCAAGGCACCCTTGTTTTCCGTCAAGGTTTCTACTAACTCTACAGGAAACCAAGCTTTTAACCACCTGTCAGTTTCTGTTACATTACTTTACAGTACTTCCAACTCATGAAGCAAAAGCTTAATCAAACCAGATTTACAAATGATTCAAACTAGAACTAAACTATAAAGACGAATTTTTGGTGAAGAAAGTTATTTGTGTGGCTGTAAAGGAGAAATATTGTAAGAAGATTTATGTTGATGGTACTGTTGAATAGCATTTTATTATTTTACATATGTAAATGCTAGGCAAACTCTTTTACCACTGAGCTAGTCTCCTAGCCCACACACATACAGATGCACACACAAGCACAAACATACACACAGATAGCAGGGTATCATAAAAATAGCCACCTCTGGATTTATGCCAATGTCACCCTATGGTTTACCGTATAGGACTGTGGTGGAATTTAAGGTTGAATTGACACTGTGGTAAAGAGGGACTTAGAGGGGGCTGGGAGGGACTTCTATACACTTTCTTGTAACATTTTGTATAATTATCAAAATGAAAATTAAATTTAAAACTAAGTTCTTAAACTAAAGCACACTGAAAGAAATTCCACAACCTTTTTGCCACCCAATTCAAGCTGGTATGTTGCTATTCTAAACGCCCAGCACCTAAACAGTGTAAATAGTTTAAACAAAACAAAAATAAAACCTAATTAGACCTGAATAAATAAGAAAAGGCTACACTGGTGATGACCACTTTAATCCTAAGGTATAAAGATAAATCTGAAAAGCTACTGGCCTATAGGCAACTATTTTTCTATTACTGTATGTTCTTACCCTCGTGGGACAGGAGGATTTATTTAAATAGCAATCTCTGTTCACCACAAACAACTCTGCTTCCTTTCTATTTTAAGCCAGCAAACCAGCCCTACATTGCATGCTTGCTTCCTAATCACCTGTCTTTCCAATAGTGAACTATTCACTACTAAGGAGGTTAGATTTTTTTTTTTTTTGGTTTTTCGAGACAGGGTTTCTCTGTATAGTCCTGAAACTCACTCTGTAGACCAGGCTGGCCTCGAACTCAGAAATCCGCCTGCCTCTGCCTCCCAAGTGCTGGGATTAAAGGCGTGAGCCACCACCGCCCGGCTAGGAGGTTAGATTAAATACTGAAGATTACATGTTCTTTGTGGAGTCTTTCATAACTTACTGGAACAAGAAATTTACTTCAGTGATCTGATGGGAGTCTTGGAAACCATTCTCTCTGTTCTGAGGCTTACAGAATTCACTGTCAAAGTACAGCTAAGAAGTAGCCCCCGTATAGCCAATCAATCACTCAGCAACAGTCAACAGAACAGAAACAGTAATTTTTTTCTAGAGAGCATAAGAGTATTTTATGCACTTGGAGGCTAGGACAGGAAGATAATGCATTTGAGGCCAGCCTGGGCAACCTAATGAGTGCCCTCCTCAAAAAGAAATAAAATAAAAAGCAGGGGCTAGAGAGATGGCTCAGTGGTTAAGAATGCATATTGCTCTTGCCAAGGCCCCAAGTTCCATTCCCAGCACCTACCCTGAGTGGCTTACAAACATCTACAATTCCAGCTCCAGGGGATCCATTACCCTCTCTGGACGTCACTGGCACCTACATAATAAAACAGATCTTTAAAAAGGAAAGTCCCATCTGAGTGTTACAGGGTATTAGGTAGATGTAGTGGTTTAGACAGGGTGTTTGTCTAAGAACTGGGGTTGCTGGGAATGATCTCCCATCTTTGTGACTGCATGCCTGTATACACCTCTGGCACTTGAGAGGGAGTTAAGAGAAGGCAAGAGGATATAGACTTCAAGGCCAACCTGAGATACATAGTAAGATCTTGCCTCTAAAAGCCAAAGACGAGAGTCGACAAGATGGCTCAGCAGGTGAAGGCTCTAGCTGCCAAGCCTGACGACCTGAGCTCTACCCTAGAAACCCACAAGGTAGGAAAGAACCAATTCCTGCAAGTTGTCCTGTGACCTCCAAAAGCATGTCCTGGCCGGTGAGCACCCCTACTACCACCACTAACAAATAAGCACACAAATGTAACACTGCTAATTTATTTTAGTCACATCAAAAGCTTCCTCCTTTCTATCACAAACTCAGTACTAAATTCCACGTGGAGGGTGGACCTTGCGGTAGTTATCCTTCCCTTATTTTGTACTCCAGATTGATCTATGTTGTCAGAAATGACAGGATTTCCTCCCTTTAAAGATGAATGCATACTGTGTGTGTAAATTTTATGGTTACGGATACTCAGGCTGACTCTATAACTTGCTTTGTGAATAACCCTGCATTGAACACCGGAGTATAGGCATCCCTTCATCAGAACGACTCGGTTTCTCTGCACATATATCCAGCAGGGCAATTCTGGATCATGTGCTAGAACTACTTACTTTTTTGAGGAAGCTCCAGATCACAAAAACAGTAACTTCTACAGTGATACCATGTTTTGCATAGCAGTGCAGGATGGCCAACTTGGGGTTGGAGGTCAGCTTAGTCAATAAAGTGCTTGCTTTGCAAGCACAAGCGCCTCAGTTTGATCCCTTGAGTTCATGTAAAATTCTGTGTATGACTGGTAATCCCAGCACTAGGGAAGCTCTCTAGTGCTCACGGGCCAAGCCAGTCTAGCCTATTTGGTAAGTGGCATGCCAAAGAGAGACTTTGTTTCCAAGAAGGTTGATGGTAGTTCCTTCTCAGAATACCTGAGATTGTGCCCTGGCCTCCACATATATGTGAACCACAGCTATATACACCCCATAAACACATGCAACTGCACACACAACAACAACAACATAATAATAATAATGTTATAATCAGCAGCAGCAGCATCATAATAATTTTATAATAACCCTGTACAGCTAAACCTACCTTATACCTGCACCCATTAAAACTACCCCATATTACTTTTAAACTTCTACGAAACCTAGGCATCCATAGAAAAATACAAATTAAGTCTTATTTCTTTATCCTCTGATCATAAAGTTTAAAAGATTATCAATTTCCAGGGTGTGGGAGCAAATCTCCCATCCAGATGTGGCCTGGTTTAGTCATCCACTTTCTCATGGGCATTAGTCACAGGCAGCGCCTTGGCTCTAGTGTTCCATTTTGGGGAAGCTATTAAGTGCTATACTGTGTGAGTACATTCTAAGCTATATTTAAAAACCTGTTCAATATAGTAAAGATCTATCAATATTTGTTTATAAATAGACAGATTTCCAAAATTCGATGTATACTACAAAAGGAAATTTCATCATTTATTTAAAGCTTTACAAAGCCAAAGAGACTAAGGTTGGAAAACAATATTTTTCTCTAACTCTTTATTTCATGGGCCAGTTTACAAAGAATAGATTTCTTGTAAATTGTCATCAAGATTTACAATTAACACACACCTTTGGTTTGGGCCTCAAATATGTGAAGCAAGCTCTACAATGAGCTACACACCTCAGCGAGTGATTAAGTTACTGCATAAGTGCTGGCTAGTGTTTACTAAGGTCCTACCAGGGGAACTGTGCTATGCACTTCACATACCTTATTCCTTATAAATGCTGAGGACAGTAGCAGCTCTTATTTTAAATCTACGGCATGGAAAATTAACAAAAGTCAAGGAGGTTACAGTGAGCACAGCACATGCTCTTTCCTCTACTATTATCCAAAACACAAAGTTTCTTATAACTGCACCTAAACCCTAGGCACCTAGGCATGTGCTAGACACTGCACTCAGCTTTAAGGATACACAAGCATTGAAGAGAACAGTTTATTGAGGAACATTTTGGGGTAAGGAGAGTAGTACTGAAGAACGGACCCAGGCTTTTGTGAACACTAGGCAAGCACTCTACTGTTGAACTATGTATATTACTTCCAGCAGGAAAACACTCCCAAATGTTTTTAAAACTGGATCTGAGGGAAATCTCAGCAGTTAAGAGCACTTGCTACTGCAGAGGACCTGGGTTCAATTCCCAGCGCCCATAGAGTGACTCAAAAATCTGTGACTCCATTTCAAGGGACCCAACACCCTCTTCTGGCCACACATGGTACCCATGCGTACATGCAGACAAATGATCATACACACACATAAAGCAGCAATGGCAGTGGTGGTAGTAAGAGCAGCATCGAATACATCTACAGAACCTACTGTGTGCCTGCCACTGCACTATGGACAGTCTACTAGTCTTTCCTATTAGCGTATAAGTTAGTCCTCATAACCCCTCTTCTAGACAAGCAAACTGTCTAACTGCTTTCTCCATGGTCGTGCGGCTACCTACTAAAAGGAAGAATCCGCATCCAGGTAAATCTGACTTTGAAGCCCAGGATATAAAACCATTACATTATACATTCTTTATAGCAATCTAATAGAGGGAAAAAAATTAACAGAAATCCTCTCAGTTCCATCTTGAAGGATAATGGATTGAGGCGGGTGTTGGGCAAATTCTTCACAGATTGAAAACACCCAGAGGCATTCAAATGACATTTAAAATGCAATGGCACCCACCCACCCACTCTTCTCCAAGATTTGCTCATACAAAACAATTAGGCAGACATTAAAGTGAACAGGAAATAACATGACCAAAAATAACAGGTGTGGTGTCACCTCTGACGAAGCTTTGCAGCTGTGAATAAATGCAGATAACTGTCCAGACAAAGGAGCATCAGATCAGGCTTGGAGCCCAATACCATCAGAGGCCTTTCCTGCTCAGTCATATCTGACATGCTTTTCTTTCTCTTTTTCTTTTTAAAAAGCAGGATTGTAAGCTGCCCAGACTAGCTTTGACCTCAGTTTGGGCTGAGAAGAACTTGAACTCCAGATCCTCTTACCTCCACCTCTCCAGTGCTGAGATTACTGGCATTTACCACAGTGCTTGGCCTCATACCCCATTTTGTTAAAAGACTTAAACTATTTCAAACTCTGGAAAAACACAAGAAAAATGTTACACAGAACCCACCATTGCTGAAGTCAAGTGCGTATGCTAAAGTTTTTATATGTGAGATAACTTCACACATTATAAGTATCTGAAATCATTTTATTAATATAAATTTAGGCTTGGGGCTGGGGAGATGGTAAGCAGCACTTGCTTCTCTTGTAAAGGACTCAGGCCCTGTTCCCAGCACCCACATGACAGCTTACAACAGCCTGTAACCCCAGTTCCTGAGGATCCAACATCAGTGGTTAAGAGCACTTGTTGACCTGGACCTGGGTTCAATTCCCAGCGCCCATAGAGTGGCTCAAGAATCTGTGACTCCATTTCAAGGGACCCAACACCTCTTGAGAGCTACAGGCATGTATATGGTGCACATAAGTACATGCAGGCACAATACTCATATACATAAAATAAATAAATCCTATTTTAAAAGAAATAAGGTGAGGTGTGTGGTGACATGCACCTTTAATCCAAGCACTCAGGAGGGAGAGGTAGAAGGATCTCTGTGAGATGGAGGCTGGCCTGGTCTTTCAAACTCCAGGGCATCCAGGACTAACTACATAGAGAGTCTCCAAAAAAAAAAAAAAAAAAAAAAAAAAGTCTTAAAATGGGTGTGTACCACTGCAGACTCTGCAATGGGAAATAACCACAAATTTGCCTGTCTGGACAACAAAATGAAACTCTGCTCAGTCACTCACATACAGAAGCACTCAGGCCTTTCCTACACAGCATGTGTTAATATGTAATTCTGCTAAAGAACAAGTTTGTATCCGATCTTACAGTCTCTCTAGATGGTTTTCCCTCAGCTGTAAACATACCTGTACTTCAGGTGGAGTTCATTTCACTTCCATTTAAGTGTAAGACACGGTCATTTTACAATGTCCTTTATTTATGCATTAGGGTGAAAATAGCTGGTACAAAAAGGAGATTAGACTCTGAGATTCTTGACAGTCTGAAGTGCCACTTAAGCCTTGCTCAGACCTCATTTATCCTGGCTTGACACAGGATTCGGGTTTAACTGGTTCCCTTGCCTACTTCAGCTGAGAAATAGGTATATTTTGACAGAGAAAAATACTGGAAAGAAAAAGAGGGATGAAACACTACAGTGGTAGAGTGGCGAGAAGTGGTTTTAACGTAGGAGGAACCCGCTAACACCCTTCCGCAGTTGACTTGCATCGGCCATGCTAACGGTACCGTACAGAAGTTAGTGTACAAGATGACCTTGCTTCAGGGAAGGTTGTAGGAGGTGATTTCTGTGTATTAAGAGGCTCAGATCCTCCTTATGGCTTAGATGCTATAAAGACTTACACGAAGACAGTCATGACACTTTAGCTATTAAAGGACTAAATCCATTCTATGAACAATTGACTTAAATTCCTAATGATTCCAAATTCTGAGGAAATAAGTCTCAAAAGTACCATATGTACTGTTCCAAGGCAGATAACTAACATTTATGACACTAATACTGTCCTTCTCTCTGTGAGCACTCAATAGGCTCCCCCTTATTTAAAAAAAAAATCATTACTAATCTGTTTCCTTTCTCCTCTAATATCAAAATGAAACAATGAAATGGGAAAAGAATTTTCCCGCTATGATGAAAACCATCTCACCCAGAAAAAACTGGTCTAAGTAGAGCACCTTCTTAGAAATCAGTGCTTTCAAACCAACTATTAATATGGAGAGAGGAAGGGGTCTTATAAGTCGGACAACAGCAGCATATGAATCAGTGGTTATGTTTGACAGGTCCTTTTGGGTAAAGGGCAGAAACTACACCATAACCTCAGAAGATTTAGAAACAAACACTTTTATGTTTTCTTAGGGTAACAATGAAAATCAGATATAATGGGAGACATCTGGGGAGATTATTATTCACCAAGTCCTTATAGCCAAAGAGAAAACCTGTAAGCCCCTTTAAGCATCATTAAGAAGGGTGTTAACTATCATCTTGTTTCTTTTAATAAAAGCAATGACTTGTGATACGTAGAGAAAGTGAGCCAAACGTGTACAATATACCCACCACGCCCCTCAAAGATAATTTTTTAAAAGGGTTTGGTAAGGAGCTGTCAAAAAAGAGCTGAGCCTAAGGAAAGGCATGACTTGGGTGAATCAAGGGAACTCCCTGCTCACACAACCCCAGTCTGTGTCCCCAGATAGGAGACAGGAAAGGGGTTATCAGGAGAAACCGCCCGGATGTTTCGGGAGTGGATGGCGGTTGCGTCGCTCTACCCACCTCCCGCTAGGTACCCGTCCAGCAGTCACCGGGGAAGCCGGCGGACGGCCGCCCGGTCCTCCCCGCGCCCTGCAGCGCCTCCCGCCGCTGCCTCCATCCCCGCTCCTCGAGTCCCCGAGCCGTCGCCCGGCGAGGGCCGTTCCCCGCGGCGCGCTCGGCACCTTTGATGACGCGCTCGGTCGTGGAGAACTGAGGAGGGCGCCTCCCGGACATGGTCTCCTCCCGTCTCCGGCGGCCCGCTGGACGCGAGCCGCCGCCTTCCTCCCAGGCGAGCTGTGCTCGGCGAGCCGACAGCCACCGTGCCGAGCCCCGGAATACGGGGCGTCCTCGGACGGCGGCGGCCGCAGCGCCGCTCCCTCCCTGCGGCGGCGCCCGCGGCTCGGCGGGGACGACCGCGTCGAGAGCTACCGCGACCGCGGCTGAGGGAGACAACTAGAGAGAACGCGGCTGCGCGCGGCCGGGGCCCCGCGTGCGCGCCTCCGCGCTCACAACTTCCCGGCGGCCCCGCGGGCGGGCCGCCGCCGCGCTCTGCGCACGCGTGGTTCTCGGCTCTCGGCTCTGGATTCGCTGCTGCCCACCGTCGGGCTCGCGTGGGGCAGATGCTCTGGACGCCCCGACCTGTAGCTTCTCAAACCAGCCGCTGGGACCACGGAGGCAGCTGCGACCTTGGGATCGGGCAGGTGTCCTGATTCTAGGTGGCACCGAGTCTATGTCCCTCTCATCAGACTGAGCCCCTATCATCTAATGAACGCTTCTCTCCTTACCACTGGGGTCTTCCACCCATTGTCTTTACAAGAACTTAACCATTCTACCCTGCTTCTCAGATTATCTTCTCCCATTCACC
Organism: Tokudaia tokunoshimensis; assembly: GCA_036184795.1. Taxonomy (NCBI): domain Eukaryota; kingdom Metazoa; phylum Chordata; class Mammalia; order Rodentia; family Muridae; genus Tokudaia; species Tokudaia tokunoshimensis. Next base: position 55,648,175 of record BTHU01000011.1, on the reverse strand, counting down.
AACCCCCAAATTTTGAAACCCCTGTCAACTTCATGTTTGTTGCATACAGCTCGTATCTTAGGCTACTGCCTAAGGACCTTCGCGCCCATCCTACTCCAGTTCAGCACTTGGAGGGTGGGACCCCGTCTCTGAGAAGTGGTGTCTCCCTTTCCATTAAAAAGAGAAAGCGGAGTCACTCCTTGTCTTCTGGGACGCTAGCCTACACCTCCTTGAGGAAGGGAATTGACTTCTAACCGATCTTCCTTTATCTGTCACATGCCTACTTGGACGAATCTATACAGTGACGCCGCACCTGTCTCCCTATCTCGTGTGTGTGTGTGTGTGTGTGTGCGCGCGCGCGTGCCCCGGCCAGCGGGGTCTTCAGCGTGAACCTGAGGAGAGAACCAACGAATGGGGGAGCCAAGAGACACGTAGAATGAGAGCAAGACAGGTGATCTGATCAAGCTCCAAAGAAACTTATTTTTTTACCGGCTAATAAGCAATAAGCCAGGAGGAAACACATAACTGTTCAGGGGTGGGAAGTTCCCATGGTGAAACAGAGCGTTCCGCCAAGCAGGATGCATTGTTAGGGCAGCCATCTATTTTTCAAACTAACTGCCTAACTACAAAAGGGTCAGCTGAGAAATAGAAGCTTGGCCCTGTGAGTGAATCAAACATGGAGTCAAATATACTAAGATATACCCGTTGACTCCTGGCAACTGTGTCCTCTGTGTGTGCGTGTGCATGTGTGTGCATGTATGAGGTGTTTGTATTTGTGTGTGTTGGTGAGCTCACCAATAGGAGCACACATGTGGAGGCCAGAGGCAAAGGTAGGGTGTCATCCTCTATTGCTCCTACCTTTAATTTAATAGACAGGGTCCCATTAAACTTGAAGCTGATGTGCCAGCTAGACTGGAAGGCCAGCAAGTCCTCTCACATCTGCGGGTCCCTTTTGTCCCCACAGCACTAAGGTTACAAATGCTGCGGTTGTACCCAGGTTCTGCTTGAACCCCGGGATTCAAATAGAACCCCATGCTTGTGTCTCACAAGCTGAGTCATTTTCCCCAGTCCCCTCCCCATATGCTTCTTATCTTGTTTGTTTTTGCAGTGATGGGGACTTAGAACACCATAGTCAAGTTTCAACAGTCTGGCTTATTTTTAGGTTAAAAACTGGTCATTATTGCTCCTTAATTAAAAGCTTAGAACTGTCTTACTCTGATTGCCTTCTCACTGAGAACAGGACTTGGCCAGATAAAAAGTACTTTGATTTTTTTTTTTAGCAATGATAATGAGATATGGAAACTGAAATCCAAGGAAACATACAATTTATAGGCCAACCAGTCTTCATAGTTACTACAATGGCCAATAAGCAATCATATGTGGCATTGTAAAATGACTTTTAGTAATTCAGTTTCCTCTTGTGTACTAGCCAAACTTCAAGTGCTGGCTTCATTATTGGATGCGATAGGACATTTTCATCATTGTAGAAAGGTTTGGCTTGGTTTGGTTTGGGGATTTTGTTGGTTTTGTTTTTAGAAACAGGTCTTCTGTCATTCAGGCTAGCCTGGAACTCGATACATGACCAAGAATGGTCCTGAACTACTGATCCTCCTGCCTCCGCCTCCCAAATGCTGGGATTATTGGTATTTACCATCATGCCCAGTCATTGCAGGAAGTATTGGGGAATAATTAAGAGACTATAGGATAAAGACTAAGTCTCCCCTACTATAGATTTGTGCACAGAAAGGAGGTCTAGCATATGGACTAGAACCAGACCCTAAATTATCTCCTGTTGTTTTGACCTAAGATCTTTCACAGTAAGGCACACTTGAGGCAGGAGCCCTTTGGGGACCTAAATAGAATTTGGTTTTGTTTTTACAGAACCTGGTATCAGGCTTTCACAATGAGAACAGTTCCAATATTTTAAGAAAGTTCTCCATTTAAGAAGCAATCAGTACCATACCTCCATTGAACAGACCTGGAAGCAGATGCTAACACTCACAGGATTGCTAAAACCAAAAAGATTTGGAAAAACCCAAACCAAAAGGAAACAATAGATTATTCAATATTAGTTGCAGAAAGTTTATCAACTACTTGGATTTTTTTTTTTTTTTTTGAGATAGGGTTTCTCTATGTAGCCCTGGCTGTCCTGGAACTCACTCTGTAGACCAGGCTGGCCTCAAATTAACAGAAATCTACCTGCCTCTGCCTCCTAAGTGCTGGGATTAAAGTTGTGTGCCACTGCACTAGATTACCTACTTGGATCTTAAATTAGAACCACCCCGGTGACATAAAAAAAATTTAGCACTCAGGTGGATGCAGGAGGATCAGAATATTTATTATGTAGTTCTTTCTCCATTTGACTCTAAAGGTGGAGACTATATCCTGTGTCTAGGTTGGTCTTTTTATATAAGGTGCTCATTGTTTGCTGATGCAAGAATAACAAAGTTACCTCCTTTTAAAATAATTTCACATGCTCTTGTACACAGTCTGAAGTATAACTGGGCAGTTGGAATGTTGTCTTAGTTAGGGTTTCCTTGCTGTAATAAAGCACCATGACCAGAAACAACTTGGGAAGGAAACAGTTTATTTCAACTTATATGTCATGGTCACAGTCCTTTGTGAAAAGACATGTGCGGTGTGTGAGTTCGAGGTATAAGAAATATGCCTCATATTGAAGTCATAAAAAAATATATTTATATATCTCTATCTCTCTCTCTCTATCTATATATATATATAGATATATATAGATATATATATATCTATATATATCTATATATATATAGTATATACTATGTATATACTATATACATATATATCTATATCTATATATATATAGATAGATAGAGAGTATATATATCATAGTAGGTATGAACTTATGTGTCTCTCTCACATCTGCGGGTCCCTTTTGTCCCCACAGCACTAAGGTTACAAATGCTGCATATACTATGTATATACTATATACATATATATCTATATCTATATATATATAGATAGAGAGAGAGTAGAGAGTATATATATCATAGTAGGTATGAACTTATGTGTCTCTCTCTTTCTACTACCTATGGATCCAGACGTAGAACTCTCAGCTAGTCTCTAGCACCATATTTGCTTGTGTGCTGCCACACTTCCTGCTATGACAATAATGGACTAAACCTCTGAAACTGTAAGCCAGCCCCAATGAAATGTTCTTCTTCATAAGACTTGCCTTGGTCATGGGGTTCACATGGAAACTCTAAGACAATCAGAAAGAGAGAGCATGTCGCACAGAAGACCAAGCATTGTTTCAAGAAAGCCTCTGTATACTTTTCTTTCTTTCTTTTTGCTCTTTTTGCTTTGGTGCAGGGTTTTAGGAATCCCAGTGTGGCCTCAAATTCACCATGTAGCTGAAGATAACCCTATAATTTTATTTTAAAGATTTATTTCATATTTATTTATTTATTTAGGTTTTTTTTTGAGACAGGGTTTCTCAAGGTAACCAGCCCTGGCTGTCCTGGACTCAATTTGTAGACCAGGCTGGCCTCAAACTCACTGACATCCACCTGCCTCTGCCTCCCAAGTGCTGGAGCTAAAGATGTATGCCACCATGCCTGGCTCACTGTTATATTTTTAAAACTATTTGTATGTGCCACTGCCTACAGAGACCAGAGATATTGGACACGACCTCTGGTGCTGGAGTTATGGGCAATTAGGAGCCACTTGACATGGGTGCTAGGAATTGAACTCAGGTCTTCTGCAAAAGCAATACTCATTCTTAACCACCAGTCCCAAGCCATCTCTTCAGACCCTGGACTCATTTATAAATCTATTTTGTTGAGATTTTGAATTACACGTATGTATTGCATATGCACTCATACATTCAAGTTTCGCTGCACACATATGGAAGCTAGAGGGTAATTTGCAGGAGTTGTTTTTCTCTTAATGTTGGTCCTGGGAAATGAACGCAGGTCATCAGTCTTGTTAACACACGATTTATACTCGCACTAAGTATCTCAAAGTCCTGACCTTAAATTTCTGATCCTCCTGTCTCTACCTCCTGAGCGCTGCATACCACTAAGTTTATGTGGCTGAGGGATGGAGACCAGCTTTGCACAGGCTAATGAAGCACTCCACCAACTGAGCTAATTACCCAGCCCTCAAGAAAACTTGTGTTTCCATTTTAAATATTGAGATATAATTTCAACATCATACAAATTCATCCTTGTTTTAATAAGGGAGGAAGTGATTCCATGAAGACCATGAGAGGGAAAAATCTATATAAAATTAAGAAATTATCCTGTATGAAAAATCTCTCCCTAATGAATGTCAGTAGACACTGACCTCTTCCTTTCATATGCACATTTATCAGCTCAAAATAAATTTAGCCAGGCAGTGGTGGTGCACACCTTTAATCTCGGTACTTGGGAGTCAGAGGCAGGTGGGTCTCTGTGAATTCTAGGCCAGCCTGGTTTACACGGAGTTTTTCCAGGACTTTCAGGGCTACTTGGAGAAAAGAACCCATCTTGAAAAACAAAAACAAAACAAACAAACTCAGTCCAGTCAGATGTGGTGGTGTACATTTCTAGTCTTAGCACAGAGAGCCAGTAGTTCAAGGTCATCCTGGCTACTTAGCAAGTACATTGGTCCAGGTAAGGTCCAATCTCAGATGACATAACAAGTCAGTAATCGAGCATCTGGCTAGTATAACAAGGCCCCACGCTGGAACATCAGTGCCAGAAAGACAAAACTAGGGATGTGGCTCAGGGGTTACATACCATGCAGGAAATCTTAGATTTACTTCTCTCTCTCTCTCTCTCTCTCTCACACACACACACACACACACACACACACACACACACACCCCTTTATAAAACCAACTCAGTAATTTCAGAAAAGGACTTTCTAAGTACAAAAGTAATTAAAGGCTATTATGCTTGATTACTTGAAAAAGATAAACACGATTAAAAAGCATAAGAGAAAGTATTTGCATCTCATCTTTCAGTATAAAGAATACCCTGTTCAAAAAAACCCACCCCCACCAAACCAAAAAACAACAAAAAGCAAAAACCAGCAGGGTAATAAAAGTTGAAAAAAAGGCCAAAGCCAAACAGTTTATGATATTTTTAGACATAGTGGTGTACGGCTGTAATCCTAGCACTTGAGTGGTAGAGACAGAAGGATGGCCACGAGTTTGAGGCTCATCTACACAGGAGGTTCTAGGCTAGCCAAAGCTACCCAATGAGATGAGATCCTATCTCAACCACCACAAAAGTCAAATAAAAAAAAATTAAAGGTTGAGGAGACATGTCAGTGGGTTAGAGAATTTGCTATGTAAGCATAAGGACCTAAGTTCAAATTCCTAACATATAAAATCTGGGAGTGCTACATAAAACCTCAACATTGAGGGGGTGTAGACAGGAAATTCTAGGAATTCACTAGCCTGTGAGCCTAGCCCAAATGGCAGGCAAGCTCTGGTTCAGCAGGAGATACCGATCAATATAAAAATGTCTTCCTTTGGCACCCACACGAATATATTCCCATGTATACAACACACACACACACACACACACACACACACACACACTGCAAAGAAACAAGAATAAAAATACATAAGGTGATAAAATTTAAGAATGGAACCAGCTGCTAGTCCAGTTCTGTATCCCAGATTCTTGGGAGCCTCAGGCAAACTAGAAAGTTCGAAGAGAGTCTAGGGTACAAAGTAAGTTACAGGATGACTTGGACAACTTAATGGGATTATGTTTTGAAATTAAAAGTAAAAAGTCGTCTGGGGAATGCTGCTCTGTGGTCGAGCACTCGTGTGCTCCTATAATATAATCTTAGCACCTAAATGGCTGAGACTGGGAAATGAGGGAGGAGTTCAAGGCCAGTGTTAGCTACATAATGAGTTCAAGATCAATATGGGATATATGAGACTCTGTCTCAACACACAAGAAGAAAACAAAACAAATGAAGGTGAGAGCTGTATTTCTAGCATGTGGGAACAGAGGGAGAAAGACTGCAAGTTCTAGGCCAGCCTGGGTTACACAGTGAGATCCTGTCTCAAACAACCAACCAAGATTCACTGAGCTAACCACAACCCATGTCTCTTTCTTACTACTTTCTGCACGGAACAAAATTGACAAATACATTTGAAATGACGAAGATTAACATTCAGTTATTTGTGGTGGTGTATGTCTGTAGTCACAGGCCCTAGAAGCTGAGGCATGAGGGATAAGAAGTCTAAACCTGAACTGGGTATAGTGGGTATATATGCCTACAACTTTGGAGAAGGAGCTAGGAGGATCAGTTCAAGATCATCTCCCACTACATACTGAGTAGAAGTCCAGCCTGGGCTCTGCTAGATTCTGTCTTTTAAAAAAAAAAAAAAAAAGCCGGGCGGTGGTGGCGCACGCCTTTAATCCCAGCACTTGGGAGGCAGAGGCAGGAGGATTTCTGAGTTCGAGGCCAGCCTGGTCTACAAAGTGAGTTCCAGGACAGCCAAGGCTACACAGAGAAACCCTGTCTCGAAAAACCAAAAAAAAAAAACCAAAAAAAAAAAAAAAGAAAGAAATGAAGGAACAAAAAGAAAACAAACAAAAAAGGCTGGAGAGGAGTAAGCTGTATTTTGAAACCTTGTTTCAAAAAACCAAAAGGGATTCATGTTTCACTGGAGTTTTATTAATTACTTTAAATGTAGGTTGTCATTCCAGGGCTTGTGAGACTTAGAGTATTTCCCTAAGCACTGCATGCATTTTAATTAATGACCTCTAAGAAATAACTGATAGCAAATTCTTCTAATTTAAAAAAAGCACAGGGAGTCACTGCTTCTTACTGCATTGTAAAACTAACCTGGCTTCAGTTTCTACTTACATGAAGTCATAAAATCTCAGCCAAGTACAAGCCAAAGACTGAAGAATACTTTAGAAACAAGACTAAAACAAGCCCTCCCCTTTCTCTCCCTCTCCCTCCCTGCCCCTCTCTCTTTTTAGAATTATTTATTTTATTTATATGAGTACACTGTTGCTCTCTTCAGACATACCAGAAGAGGGCACCGGATCCCATTACAGATGATTGTGAGCCACCATGTGGTTGCTAGGAATTGAACTCAGGACCTCTGGAAGAGTAGTCAGTGCTTTTAACCACTGAGCCATCTCTGAAGCCCTAAAACAAGCATTTCTAACGATTGATTTTTTTTTAATGTGCATTGGTGTTTTGTCTGCATGTATGTATATATGCATGTATGCATGAGGGTGTCAGAATTCCTGGAACTGGAGTTACAGACAAGTGTGAGCTGCAATGCGGGTGCTGGGAATTGAACCTGGGTCTTCTGGAAGCGCAGCCAGTGCTGTTAACCACTGAACTACCTCTCCAGCCCTCTAAACAAGCATTTCTAAAACAGCTACCTGGTTGTTTTGTAGTATATAGCCTCTGATTTATGTGAAAACTACTACATACTGTGTGGAATATGCACATGGATGTATGGGCACAGGTGCACATATGCAGGTGTGTGTTCAGAAGCTATAGGGGACATCGGGTGTTATTTCTCTCTCAGTCTCAACTTTATTCCTTTAAAACAGGGTCTCTAAGTCTGGAGCTATGCTGGCAGCCAGCAGGCCCAGCAGTCCTGGGGTTTGAACTCAGGTCCTCAGGCCTGCACATGCCCTATTTGTGACCTATTTCCCCTCTAGTCCTCTTTGTTGTTGTTTAACTTTTCTTTAAAAAATCCCCCAAAACAATGTTTTTTTTTTAATTTAACTTATAAATTTTATATGTATGAGTGAGTGTTTTTCCAAGAAGAAATGACCAAGAAATATATCACATTGTGTGCCTGGTGCCCAAGAAGGTCTAATGATAGCATCAGATCCCTTAAAAGTAGCATTATAGAATATTATCTGGAAGTCAAATCCCCGTCCTCTGCAAGAGAATCGAGTACTCTAACAGCAAGGCCATCTCTCCACCCCCTAATACTATTTTTTTGAAGTTAGCAAATAAAACATTTCATTAAACCATCTTCCTGTGCACGTGTCTTTATACTTCATTCTAATTCATCCCCTGCCTTCAGTTTACTTTCTGTTTTTGGACAGGATCTCCCTAAATTTTCCAGGCTGGCTTTGAATTTACCAAGTGGGCCTTAACACTTCCAACCACAATTGTCTTGGCCTCCCAAATAGCTGGGATTATAAGTCTGTGTCATGTTAAAACATATATTCTCTGCAATTAGAAAAACATGTGTGTGGTGTATGTACATATATATGTGTGTGTGGTGGTCGGGGGCGTTCATAAATACCGAGGCTAGAAAAGGACGTCACTATCTACCTGATTTTTCTGCGATGGGGTCCGTTATTAAACGTGGAGCTGGGGTGGCTGGCAGCAATCCCCAGTGAACACGGCCCATGCCAGTAATCCCAGCACTTGGTAGACTGAAGACAGATGTTAATGAGTTTGCAGCCAGCCTGGGTTACATAGTAAACTTTTATCTTTACAAAACAAAACAAACTGATTTAGATGGCCATAGGGGGTGCTGCTTACAGGCTTACTTCAGCTTTCTCAGCCACTCTTCTTATACAGGCCAGATCCACGGCCAGGATCCAAGGCCCACATCGGCACCGCCCACAGGCTGGGCCACTTACCAATCAAGACAATGCCCCAGAGGCATGTCCACCGGCCAATCTGATTCAGGCGATTATTCAATTGAGGGTCCCTCTTCCCCCATTCCCTTTATTACTGTATCCTGTCAAGTGACTCCTGCAACAGTCTATTTTTATGCATTGCAGATATTTCTAAGAACATGAAGCAGATTTGCCATTTTGGCTTCAAAGTCCTCAGATGCCAACTCCCCCTTCTTGACGCTCTGAGACCCATCTGCTTCTATATGCGCAGTGCCTTTCCTCTGGGGCTGTTACTGGTGGGGTAGCCTGGTCCTCTTGTATATCCTGGCCTCAAGCGCATCATGCTTACACCTGCCCTACCTCTTGCTTTGATGGTCCTTTCGCTTGGAACATTCTTCTTCTCCTAGACTTTTACAGAGCCACAACTCAAATCAAATGACCTCTGTTTTGAGCCCTTCTCTGAAACCCAGCACCCATGTAAAAAGCTGTGGTTGCGGTGGGTCCTGTAACCTCAGCAGTAGGGGTGGGATGGAGCCCAGCTTCAGGCTGCAGACTCCAGAATGGACTCCATCTCAAGAAAATAAGGCAGATTGTGATGTTCTCTTCTGGCCTCTGTACACGTGTTATGAACATTCTTATAAACACATACCATGCATGCATGCACGGGTGCCCCCTCCCTAAAAAGAAAAATTCCAAATACATAAACCATCATCATTCCTAGAAAAGAAAAATTTAAATTCCAGCCTTTCAATGTTCATTCATTTTCAAAATAAGGGGCAAGAACCAACCAAATCAAAGCAAAACCAACCCCAGAGCATATATTACTTGGCCTTCAATTATAAACTGTGACTTGGGCCTTGTGTACAGGACACCATCAGACCACAGCTTAAAAGAGTCCCCTTGTGAACCTCCAATTATAGGGAGCAGGAAAGGACAGATATGATCAAAGCACATTATATATGTGTAGCAAAGCGTCTCCAGGAAATACATTACTTTGTACAATGAGTAGAGATAACAAAAAAACAAAAACAAAAACAAAAAAACAGACAGTTATGGGACACTTAAAGAATCTCTCACTTTGGGAAGAAATGACCAAAAGTATTTGTTTCTTCCTTATTAGCATTTATAATTAAACACGTCCTCCCTTGAATTCCTGTCCTTCTTGCCTCTATCTCCCAGGTGCTGCACACCCCAACAGACAATATACACTTTAAGAGAAAATGCCTTATTTACGATTACTTCAGCACAAGATCTGTGGGGGCTCCATTGAGAGAGGACCTTACGAGTTTGTGAAAATGTAGGTGGACCTTATTTATTTGTTCAAAATCTCAGTGTTTAGGGTATCTATGAATAAAGCACAGGCACAGAAGTAAACCCCAGAGCCTCATGGGAGAAGTACTTCTTGGCTTATGATTATCAGGCCAGAGAACTTCTAGTTATTCCTTAATTGATGTTACAACCAGCCTGACTGACTATCTGCTGTCAGGGTCAAAGACTGCTATTATACCAGAAGAGTCTGTTAACTCACTTCCTTTCAAATGAATCTTGAGAAAGCAGTTGATGAGACAAGGCTATGGTGTTGACAAGAAAGCACATGATGTGTGTGTGTGTGTGTGTGTGTGTGTGTGTGTGTGTGTGTGTGTGTGGTCTGACATACTTAGCTGAAGGCTGATAATGGCCTTGCCTAACTGCTACTGTCGTTCCAAACACAAACACACATATATACATACATACATGTACACACACACACACACACACACACACACACATGTGCGTATATATATATCATTGACTTCAATTTTCTGAGGGGGGGGGGACTGGAGAAACAGATCAGTGCTTAAGAGAATATACTGTTCATAGGAAGGACCAAAGTCCAGTTTTTCCAAAAGCTCACAACTGTCTAACTCCAGCTCCAGGGCATCTGATGCCCTCTTGTGGCCTCTGAGAGCACCTGCACTCACATGAGCACCCTCAGACTCCTAATGAAAAATAAAAATCTTCTAAAATTCTTTTATTTTATGTATGTGAGTCCACTGTCACTTTCTTCAGACACACCAGAAAAAGAGCATCAGATCCCATTACAGATGGTTGTGAGCCACTAATGTGATGGCTGGGAATTGAACTCAGGACCTTCTCAGGAAGAGCTTAACCGCTGAGCCATCTCTTTAGATGCCTTAAACTGCTATTTATTTGGTATAAGGAGCTTTGCATATGCCACAGCACCTCTGTGGAGGTCAGAGGCTAGCTTGCAGGGCTCTCCACTATGTGTCCGTGCCAGGGTCATATCAGGTTATCAAGTGTAGAGGCATGGCCTTTACCTTCTGAGCCATCCCACTGGCACACACACACTAGTGTGTGTGTGTGTGTGTGTGTGTGTGTGTGTGTAAAACTTTCAATGGGTGTTGCCTGGGTAAAGACTGATATAGGTTTACCTATCAGTGTCCAAGAGTATGTATATGTATCCCATGCTAGACCATGAAGTATACGGTCTTTAAAATAGGCAGGCACTTGGTTTTTTTCCAGTGTTATGACCTGTGTCCACATAGAGTATCTTTGTGATCTCTCAGATTTCCCTCCAATCAGATCTAAGCATCACTGACTAGAAAAGAAGAGGAGCAATGAGGGTGGACACCTAATTACTTCAGAAGACATTTCAGTGCATTTCACGCCCCCCCCCCCCCAAGGGCTTAGCTGGCTAAGAGTATTACCAAGGGATGTCTGCAGTGACCATTTTAATCATCTTAAAGGCCTGTTTAGTTCTATGCTGTGTGGGTCAGACTTTTGCCTCATTCAAGGATGTGTTTCTAAATGAACACAGGCCAGATGAGAAGCGGAAAGCAAAGCCATCCCTTGGGAACATGCTGTCTGTCATAAGGAGAGGTTTGGCAGCCCACAAATACGCAGGTGTGTCGTCTACGCCTTCCCGTTCATTCTTTCTGCAGAGCAGCTGCTCATGTATCAGAAAGCAACTGAAGCCTCCGGCCACAAGTTTAGTGTGAAAACATCAGTTCACCATGCCAGTCCTGGAAAGGAGTTATTGTGAAGGGAGAGCCACGCCCAGCCTAGGAAAGCAGTGAGCAGTGGAGGAGAGGCTGTAGATGCCAATTCTGTGGCCTTCTGACAATACCAGCAAATGTGGAGCGAATTGGTGCAAATTAAAAGAACAAAGTGAGATGTGGGGTGGCTAACAGCACCGGCTGTTCTTCCAGAAGACCCAGGCTTGATCCCCAGATCAACTGTTGGTGGCCCATAACCCTCTGCTAACCGGGTCCCAGGGGATCTAATGTTATCTTCTGGCTTTCTCTGGCAGTAGGCACGAAAGAACTACATACTTGTAAGTTCTACAAAACAGATACAAAACTTGTAAGTTCTACAAAACAGATACAAAGATACACACACACACACACACACAATTAAAGACCAATATGATTTGTAGATGCTGTCTCAGAATAGGTGGTTTGGCAGAGCTATTCTAAGCTCAGAAAACTGTTTTGCTTTAGGCTGGGCTTGGATAAGTCCATGACTGCATCCTAGCAAGACTAGAATAGACAGTAATAAGCTGTCTGAAATCTTAGGGTATCAGGATACTATTTCAGAAGGTACTCGACAATTCACAGGGTGTTTTTAAAAACTAATTATTTTTATTTTGATATCTTAGTCAGGGTTTCTATTCCTGCATAAAAACATCATGACCAAGAAGCAAGTTGGGGAGGAAAGGGTTTATTCAGCTTACACTTCCACATTGCTGTTCATCACCAAAGTAAGTCAGGACTGGAACTCAAGCAGGTCAGGAAGCAGGAGCTGATGCAGAGGCCATGGAGGGATGTTTCTTACTAGCTTGCTTCCCCTGGCTTGCTCAGCTTACTTTCTTATAGAACCCAAGACTACCAGCCCAGGGATGGCATCACCCACAAGGGGCCCTCCCTCCTTGATCACTAATTGAGAAAATGCCCCACAGTTGGATCTCATGGAGGCATTTCCTCAAGGGAGGGTCCTTTCTCTGTGATAACTCCAGCTTGGGTCAAGTTGACACACGAAACCAGCCAGTACAGCTGGCATTTTGCCTACATGTGTGTCTGTGTCAGGGTGTTAGATCCCCTGGAACTGGAGTTACAGATAGTTGTGAGCTGTCACATGAGTGCTGGGAATTGAACCTGCATCCTCTGGAATAGCAAGTGTTCTTAACCGTTGGACCATCTCTACCCCCTTCACACTGTAAGATTTCTTCCTCTGCAAACTGTAAGATGTTTGTGACCTTCAACGCAAGTCCCCTTTAGGTGTTCCCTCTAATAAGAGCTAAACCAGAACAATGTACATTTAAGCATCATCTTATGACCAACAGAATAATTATAAAACAACAACAACAACAACAAATCAAGCTCCTTATTTTTAAAAGGGAGGCAGGCAAGACTGCTCAGTGGGTAAGGTCGTTTGTCACCAAGCCTGATGATCTGAGTTTGATCCCCAGAGCCAACATCTGAAAGCTGTCTTCTGACCTGTACACACATCCTGGCAGGCACGAATATACCCACTCAAACACATATACACATACAATAAATAAAGAAAATAAAGGAAAGCTCTCTTCCTGTAGACGGCCAGAGGTGACCTGTGAAGATGGTTCGCTACTCTGTCGACCCAGAAAACCCCACAAAATCATGCAAATCAAGAGGTTCAAACCTTTGTGTTCCCTTTAAGAACACCCGGGAAACTGCCCAGGGCACCAAGGGTATGCATATCCACAAAGCCACCAAGTATCTGAAGGATGTTACTTTAAAGAAGCAATGTGTGCCATTCCAGAGGTATAATGGTGGCGCTGGTAGGTGCACCCAGGCCAAACAGTGGGGCTGGACACAGGGATGGCGGCCAAAAAGGAGTGCTGATTTTTTTGCTGCACGTGCTTAAAAATGCAGAGAGTAATTCTGAACTTAAGGGTTTAGACGTAGATTCTCTAGTCATTGAACACATCCAGGTGAACAAGTCACCTGAGATGCGCTGACGAACCTACAGAGCTCATGGCCGGATTAACCCATACATGAGCTCCTCTGCCACACTGAGAGGATCCTCACTGAGAAGAAACAGATTGTTCCAAAGCCAGAGGAGGGGGTTGCGCAGAAGAAAAAGATATTCCAGAAGAAACTGAAGAAACAAAAACTCATGGCATAGGAATAAATTCAGCATCAAATAAATGCAGATAAAGTTAAAAAAAAAAAGTAAAGTAAAAACAACATAGGTGAAGTTCTATACAGAATTCTACAGTCTTTACAGTTTCCAAAGCTCCATCCATGCTAAGCGCCTTGTTTCTGAGCTACATGCTTAGCCCAAAGTGAGTCATTTTAAAGTAAGTGCATTATATGATATAGGAAGTCCCTTCTAAATTCCCATAGCCAAATCCGGTCAACCAACCCTTTTTAAATCAGCAACGCATGAGCGCCACCTTGTGTCTAAGATTCTTCATTATACCCCAGCTCTTAAGGCCGAACCAAGACCACACTTGGGACTCTCACCAATTACAGAATATAGCTTTATTTATAGAATCTTACAAATAAAACATTTACAGTTCACACGACATAAATTATTTTATTTTCTAATTCTTATAACACCTGAGTTATTTAAAAAAATACTGTGATGGAACTGTAAAGGGAACTATGAATAAAATTCTTTCTTTTTGCAAAACATCCTCCAGCTTATCTGCATCTCTTTGGAAGAGGGTTCGCTAAAACTGGATCCTAGGTGATCCAGACAGAGAGAAGTCTTTTAAAACCCAGGTGAAGGGTCCCGGAGAGTGCTCTCCCTGCTGACCCTAAACATCGAAGGGCGGGATGGAGGACTGAGGGTGAGGTCAGAGATGAGGTGCTTGGTGACAGAACCCAAGGCTCCTCTGTGTGACAAGCACTTTTTCTTGCTAGTGTTAACAGGGGACAGAAGCTATGGGCAGTAAGGCCAGGGGAGAAATGTCTGCTAAGCCACTCGAGGCCCCTTCGACCTCTAATATGTACAGATGCTTAAAACAGCAAGTTCAACACTTAAAAGTCAAAAAAGGGTCAATGGCCACATTTTCAATTCATGGGGCAAATCTGCCACCAACAGCAATGGATAATCAGTTGGACGACCAGAGCGTGGCTCCCACGCCCCACCTACGTCTGGCTGATGCCAGCCTTCAGCTCTGAAGAAGCCCCAGGATTTCCTTCTGGAGTTCATGGGAAGAGTGCATGGCAAGCACTCTATCTCATGTTTAAGACTCTTTTTAAGCTCTTTTAAACAAACTAAGCCACCATCCTACTCCAGAATAAGGGTATTCAAAGAAGAACAGGACCTAGGGGAGATTCTAAAGTTAAAAATATAATACATGAACTAGGTAAAGCAGAATCTTTCAACCTTTCTGGTGGGGGGTGGGGGGAGAATGGTGGTGGTGCTGGGAATGAAATTCAGGGTGTCACACACTCTGGACAAAAGCTCTACCACTGAGCCACATCCTCAGACCTACAATCTTAAAGTTTCTGTTTTTATCTTCATTTTGTCTTGCTGACACAGGAGCTTTCTATGCAGCCCAGACTGACCTGCAATTCACTATGAAGCCCAGGCTGGTATAAAATTTGAGCCTGTTGACTCCGCCTCCTAAGGGCTGAGATTACAGGTGTGAGCCACACAGCCTGCTTAGTCTTACATTTTGAGTGTCAATTTCTGCTAGCTCCTGAAACAGTTGTAGGAGAAATAAAACAGAAAAGATGAGACTTGTCTTCAAACACTAACGACAACTCTGACAAGAACATAAAAGCTTAGCTTCTAACATTGAAGGATCTGGTTCTTTGGTAAGACTGGACCCTAAGCCTACCAGGACCTGGTCCTGACATTCAATCTAGTACCTTATTTGCTGAAGTTTCCTCTTCCTTCTGCCTCTTCTCAAAGGCAAGAGGCAAGAATGGGGAGAGAACCTGAGCAAATCTCTGTTTCCCCAGTTGTGTCATCAGGATTCCTGGTTTCAAGCATGTTTCCCCAAGAAGAACAAGAATGAACACACACACATGCATACATATATATATACACATATGTATATATATACAAATACATGTGAATGCATGTGTGTGTATATGTATATGTACATACATACATATATATATACACACATATATACATGCTGTTTTTAAAGGACAGTTTTCCTGTGGTAAGAACAGAAAGACTCAGGCGTTGGCAATGATTCAGTACTGTAAGTCATGCAAACAACGGCTCCTGGGCTGTGACTGTGGGCACCACTAAGAAAGGCTCCGGGAGAAACTGGCTCCCCAATGTGGCTAAGGAATCCATGTATCAATATGATAATAATAAATCAATTCACTTAGTGAACCTGGAGATTAGCTCCCCTGGAAGCCAGAGTTCTGAGGAGGGGCTACACAGCGCCTGAGGCTGGCTTGTGGTGTCAAATGTCAAGCATCTGGGTTGTTTTTTTTGTTTTTTGTTCCCCCCCACCACCACCAAATGAAAGCAATTTACACTCAATTTAATTCAATATTCAATCCTGTTTTCTGGGAGCAGAGAGGAAGTGGTAGCTAGACAGTGCCCTTTAAAACCCACTGGCAGCAATCACATCTACAGTCCTGACCTCAAGATTTCACCTCAAGGTCCAGAGTTCCATGGTATTCAACTATTATTTTTGCAATTAGCAAGTCCTAAGAAGTTTGGCCCACAATGGCAATGACTCCATTCCTGATTACCTTGGTCACAAAAAGGCATTAACAACTGTGTCCTGATTTTATGAGTCAGGTTCTACAGGGCAGAGGTCTTGACCACGGGAGATTAATTTGTGCTATTTCCCTCCTAATGTAAACCCCTTTAAATGTGCTCTGACTGTGCTCCTAGTGAGGCATCTACAAAGTATTTAGAAAAAGAAAGCCAATAGGAAGGTATGAGAATCAGGACAAAACCAATTGATTTAGCGCAGACCCCTTGCCACTCCAAAGAATGTCCACTGTGGCTCACCTGGCTGATGGTGTGATTCCAGATGCTGCACACAACCAGCATGCAGCATCCTAATGGAAACCAAGCACCAAGAGACAGGGCATCCATCACCAGTTCTACATCCTTCTCACTCAGACGGTCCCCGCCTCTCTGCCTGCCCTACTCATTGGAAAGTCAGCTTTTTTAGAGAATAGTTAGCAGACCGAAAAAAAATAAAAACAGGATTCTTGTCTTCTGCCCTCTTCTCTGTAAAAACATGAGAACCCATGCCAAGATAGACTGACCTGAAATCCTGGTCATTTAGAATCATAGGCCCCAAAGCTGGGAGCCACACTGATATTTTTAACCAAACCGTGACCACTGGCTTCATTTTTACATTGCAAAAGATGCTACATCTCTCAGTGCTTCTTCCAAAAGAAAGGGAGGAGGGTGACCAGAAGGAAAAGGGAAGCGTGTCCTATGTGTGGCGTTGCAGTTCCAGAATCATCAATGGAAAGAAAGGGTCAGGAGACAACGGTTCGAGGCACTACCTAGAGATTCCCAGGGCAGCTTCTTGCTAGGACAGAGCATTTGAAACAGCTGACATCTGGATGCAGGGAGACAGTCTGTGCCAGTTTTTAAAGAGCTGCCTCTTCCAAGATGCTTTGTGGATGCCGAGTCCCCAGAGCCCGGTGTCCAATGCCACCGGCTCCCCACTGGCAGGGTCCTACCCGATCTGAATCTGCCCTGAATACATTGTGAGGACCAGCATAATGGAGAAGCCGGTTAGGAGGCCAAGATTCTGGATGACAAAGGGGACCAAAAAGCTGTCCTTCTTCTCATCCTCCTGGCAGACCTCATTCATCTCAGGGAACTGAGAAAGAAGAGAAAAACAAGTTACAGATTCTTCACCATGATTGGGACAATTATGGTTTGAACCCTCACCCTCACCCCCATTATCAGATGTCTGGTTCTCGAGTGGTAGATCATGTTTTTGGAAGGGTGTTTTTGGAAGTTCTGGAGACTTCTCTGGAGCTAAGGAGGTCACTGGGGGCATTATCTTTGGCTGTTCTCTGTAGCTCTCAACAACATGGCTGCCAAAACAAGACCCAAACTATCAGACACCAGCTGCTGAGTCAGTATGGGCTAGGGAGACCTCACAAGGCCTGGCCCCTAGATGACTACTTAGACTCAGAGAAACCAGTCTTCCCCAGGGATGAGCCCCCTGACTGGGTATCCAGGATATATGTACAGACAAGCAATACCAATGGACTCAGCAGTTTGCATGTATATAATACATATGATTATATATCTCTACTAATTAGAGAGAATCTATGCATTTGAGAGGGAACAGGGCGGTGGTGGGGACACAGGAGGAGTTGGGGCGAAGGGGGAAAATGATGTAAACACAGCACTCATATGAACTTAAAAAGACACCCATAAGGTTACCATTAACTTGTGGTAGACAGAGTGTAAGTAGCGCCCTTTCTTTCTCATTCCCTCTTCTCCTTCTGTCTACACAGTATACCTTTTCTATCAAATTTAAATAAGGACCCTAGACTGAGTATGGTCAATTTTCTATAATGAAATGCTAACAGAGAGACCAAAGTTCTCCCCCTTAAAACCTGATGACTTGCTGGCTATAGTAGTTTACGCCTGTCTGCCCAGCACCTGGCGGGGGGAGGGGGGGGCGGCAGGGGGTGCAGGGCTGCAATGAGTTTGAGGCCAGCCTGGGCTACAGAGTGAGACTCTTGTCTCAAACAAACACAAACAAAAACCCCTAATGTTGCACTGAAAATGTCAGATCATTATATCATTTTACATTTTTAAAATGTGTTTGATGTGTGTGTGATGTATGTAGTAGGTGTTTTAACTGTCTGTGTACCTTGTGGAAGCCTGGGTCCTTGTGGAGCAAAAGTCAGATCCCTGGAACTGTGGCTGGGAATCAAACCTGGGTTCTCTTCAAGAGCAGCCAGTGCTCTTAACAGCTGCCCTATCTCTCTAACCCCGAATTGTTACTTCTTAAATTGGTGAATTGGTTGGCGTGTGAAAGAGACTTCAATAAAGCCAGTAACAAAAACAAAATCATGGGCTGTCGAGATGGCTCTGTGTGACAGAACATTAGGTGCCTAGTTCTGTGTCAGGAACCCATGAGATAAAGAGAACCAAGCCCCACAAGTCGATTCCATGAGAATGAACACACATCCACACAAATATCAATGTAAGAAGAAGTAAAAGGCCAACACCCTAACTTGTGTCCTTTAGCCCCCTCCCGTCCAGGAGGCAGTCACAGAGCACAGCACTTACCATATCGGCTAGAGCAATATACAAGAACATTCCTCCAGCCAGCGCAAAAATCCAGTTTGCAGAGAAGTGGCTGCCAGCCAGGATGCCAAAGGCCAGACCCACATAGCAGCAGCAAGCAGAGAGGAAGTTGAAGAAGAGAGCCTGCTGGATGCTCATGCCAGCATTGAGCAGGATAACGAAGTCTCCTGCAACAGGGATGAGAACAGGAAGCGGCTGAGTCAGGACACAGAACACCGATGGAGAGGACCGCGTCCGTCAGCAAGGGATGGAGAGCATGTGGGCTAAAATCCCAGACTCAGATGGTATTGGGTTAAAGGCACCTTCATCTTCCAACTCTGGCCATGGTCCCCCAGCACAGGGGCTGCAAATAACTTCTGGAAGTACAGAAGTAACCAGCGCCGGCCCCATTGCTCCCCACATAGAGGCTGAAAATAATCCACAGAACTTCAAATGTGGATAACCAACCGGCAACAGCCTCGTTTCTTTTTTGACTGATGGTGAAATGAAAGTAGCTCCCTCTCTCCTAGCGGATGGTACGTTCAGGATCAAATTTGAGAGAGGGAGAAGTTAGTGCGCAGCCGATAAATGCCAAAGTTAGGAGCCCGGGTTCTCACTGGGTCCTGAGTCATGGCTTCTTAGGTTCCCTTGATAAAATTACACACATCCTTTTCTACTTCATTCACACGACACACTTTGATAAGATTTCCAGCTACTGCAGGATGTAGGTTGTAAAAGGGGATATTTGCTTAGTATATAGAATATTGTGTGGCACCTGCCAAGTCCTTTTCAACATTTGTTTGCCTATAATCCCCTTGATGATTCTAAAAGGCAGGCGCAGTTATTAATCAGACTATTCAGGTGGGAAAACTATGCCACGAGACACAGGGCTCATGGGATTAAAAATCTTCCTGTAAGAACCTCCATCATTCTAAGCTCTGCCCCATGCAGATGCTGTAATTCAAGAGCTAAACGGAGAGACCGTGTGTAAATTCAACAACGGCTGTGGTGGAGGACGGAGGGGCGGCAGGGGCTGAGACACAGAGGAAGGGTATCTCAGACAACAAAAACCGAGATACCTGGAGCACTCACCCAGCTCGTGAGGGAATTCCTCACAGAGAATGGCCACTGACGTGCTGATGCCTTGGAAGACAGACACAGTGAAGGAGGCACCAATAGCCAGGCCATCGATGAAATTGTGGAGACCGTCGCTCAGGGTGATCATCCAGGCCAAGGTACCAATATCCGAGTATCGGACCCCTTTGAGCCAGTAGCAAGCACTCTGGGATGCCTGCAAGTCCTATGAGAAAGGACATACCAGTGGGCTTTAGATTACAGAGGGACTTCAGGTAAGCCCGGCTCATGAAGGCCGTGCTGCTTAGAGGCTCCCCCGGGGCACTCACGGCTGCTGACCTGCACAGACATGGAGCCCACGATGACCTTCTCGTCCGTGCCAGGTGCCTTGCCATCCAGCTCACTGTTGCAGTGCTGAGGAATCATGTGATCCAGGTCCCCATTCTGTAGCTTCTCCGTCACACCCTCCTCCTGGTCCTTCTTGGAAGGAAGTGTCTCGGAGGTAAAATGGTTATGTCCGTGATGGTGCTAGGGAACAAACAGCGATTGATCAGTGTTACTGATCAAAACCACCAGCCCAACGTAGAGCCCACTTGGAGGAAGCGCGCCAAGGCCGGGGAAGATCTTATTCCTGTATCCAAGGAAACTCAGCAGGCCACACACAGGGATGTGGAGAAATTGTTATAGCCAGTGGCAACACATACAAAGACAGGGACTTTCTAGTAGGCAAAGAGGTCTCCTGCAGTCACCCAATGCAGTGAGGTGACTGCTAGTCTAAGTACTTGGGTTGCTCCTTTAAGACGGTCACTTCATCAACTCTAACAGGCAGTGACCCCATGCCAGCTAAAGGAGGCCTCTTACTGGAGCTATACCAGTCAGAGCTGTTCCTGGATGTTTGTAACCAACCCTCTTTACTGTCCTCTATAGAGAATGCCAGGCTCGCCCTGCAGGCACCACCCCAAGCGGCCACACCTCACTGGCCATGTCAGCGCTCTTCATCACTAACCACTAGGCCTCACCTCATTTTTCTGCTTCAGGAGCATCTTCAGGATCTTTTCTGTAAAAAAGAAAAGGTAGAAACCCCCAAACACCACCGCAGACTTGGAGACATAATTGTCCTGAGGGTTGAAACCAAAAGCCTGTGGGCACAGGAAGACAAGAGTGAGTTGACGTAAATAAACCTCCATCGGTAGCTCTCATCTGCTTACCACCCTCTCCACTCTGGGAAAGAGGAACTCTGCTGTCGCCCATTCTCTTGCCAGCGAAAACCTAGCCTTCACAGCCCCCTAACTCACCAGTGCTAGCCTCTTCTGATACAAAAGACAGTCTTTAGGATTTTCTGAAACTGGGGGTTTGGAGAAAGGACCTTATGTGCACCACTAAGCTATATCTCCAGCCCTTAGGGTTTTATTATATGTATTTTATGTTTACTTAATTTTTATTTATGTGTATGTGAATGTATTTGTGAATGTGCATGTAGGTGCCCGAGGAGGCCAGAAGAGGGTGTCAGTTCACCTGAACCTGTAGGCAGCTATGAGCCGTGTGTATGCTGCGAACCAAACTGGTCCTCAGAGAGAGCAGCAAACATTCTGGCCCACATGATAGGCACGAACCACCACGGCCAACTTGGCGCTCTCTCTCTCTCCTTCCTTCCTTCCTTCCTTTCTTCCTTCCTTCCTGACTAGGTCTCACTACATAGACCAAGCTGTCCTTAGATTAACAGAGGTCAGCCTGCCTCTACCTCCCAAGCTCTGAGGATTAAAAGCTGGTTTTCTCCTTTTAATGAGGACACTGTCTTAGCCACACAAGCACTTAATCAGCAAATTCCACATTTAAAGGGAGGCCACTTGTGTTTATTTTTGCCACATCCAGTGTCCCATAGTTGATCTGCCCGTAAACACAATGGGAAGTGGTTTAGTTACGATTGCTAAAAGGGGAAAATCCATTCCACGTCCACAGCAAGAATTGCAGCATTGTCCTGACCACAGAATCTCGAAAGGACCACAAACCAAAAAAAAGCAGGCTCTGCCCCTGCAGCATCTTGGGGTGGATGAAAGCCAGGCCTAGTCCCACAGCCCTGCAGTTTCCGAAGCTCAGGAGAAGGAGGTGGGAGGGCCCCGGGACTCCGAGACTAGCCTGCCCAACAAAGATTCCATCTCTTTAGAACATAATAAAAATATTTTTGAAAAGAATGGAGTGGTGGGTATGTTGCTCTGAGTTCTCGCTGGAAATTTCACTTAAGGAAGGAAGGGGAGAAAGGACGCATGGGCACAGGAGGCGAGAGGAGTCAGAGAGCGGTCCTAGGTCTGGCTCCTGGTGTATGGTGCCAAGGGTCCAACGACCTGTGTGTGTAGTTCCTAACAGAAAACAGGCTCGATCCCCAGCACTCGGGAGGCAGAGGCAGGAAGACAGCAAGTTTGAGACCATGTGGTGAGACTATCTCAAAAAAATATACTCCAGGTCTCTTGGGAACAGGACAGAGACAAGAGCTAATCCCCCTGAAGGAGAACCCCAAATTACTTCAAAGGCAAACATTTCTTTTTCTGAGGTTTAAGGCAGCCCTCTAGCTTCAGTCTCTAAGAGACCTGGAGGGCAAATGCTAAGAAGCCCTGCATTCAGGTCAGCTCTTCTGGAGAAGAGGTGCACCCTGGGAAAAAGGGAAGGAAAAGAGCCAGTAGGTGAGGTGGGATTCAAGAAGAGCACAGGACTCCTTAGACCTGAGCTTGGGGCAGTGGCCTCTCATGCACGTCAGACTTAGTGGGAGGAGTTGGGGGGGGGGGACAAACAGACCATGATTCATTTAACAGACATCACAATTGCTCCACCAAGAACACAAAACAATACTGTAGAAAACAGTGCTCTCAGAAGCTTGTGAAATTGGCTCTTGCCTTTGCTGGGGCTCGTCAGACCACCCGCGGTGAAATGCATTGTGCATATTACAATTAGCAGGTCTGCGGAAGGTGTCTAACGAAATCATGCGGGCCTTCTCCAAAAATGGACTACTCAGGTTCAAAACAGTGGCTCCCTTCTCTTCCTCGGAAGACCTCCCACGTGAAGGTGCCACAGATGTACTGTTTGCTTTGGACTTCCTCCGCCCTCACACTCCCTAGCAAAGAGCCGGGTGTTTACTGAGAACTGCAGATTTCACGGTGCTTTGCTTCCCTACAGTAAAGCCCACACTGAGAGTCAGAGCTACACTAGCTTGCTTGCTTGTTTTCCGCTTGTGTGTACCGTGTTTTGCCTGCATGTACATGTGAAACTGGAGTTTGTAAGCTCCACGTGGGTGCTGAGAATCAAACCGGAGCAGCTTTACAGCTGAGCCATCTCTTCAGGGCCAAGTGACACCCGCGTTTCACTCAGCGATCCCAGCCTCTTGGAGGCACTTGTGTGCCTTTGAGGTCCAGTCCGCTGCTTTTCATCTTATACAAAGAACCGAGCCGTGAATGGCTGGTCCAGGTGTGGTCTGGTTAAGGACGGGATTTCAACCTAGCCCTTAAACCTCGCCTAGCTCCTGCCTTGGTCCTAGCTTTCCTTTCCGAAGGACCTTGGGGGCCGGTCCCTGTGCCTTCCACGTACATAGAGGCTCCTCCCACTGTGCCTACAGCCCGCTCGCTCGCTGACAGCGGTGCTCTGGTGAGGGCACTGCAGCTTGTCATACCTCCGGGATGAGCTGGAAGAGGGCGTTGGAGTAGAGGGTTCCAATCGCCAAGGCTATGAAGTAGAGCAGCAGCCTCTTGTAAAAAGTCTTCTTCATGAAGGGCACCACGCTGGCCCCCATAAGGGAGCAGAGGGAGATGACGGTAACGCAGAGGAGACCGTACCCCCATACTGCCAGCCCACCCAGGACAGGGAGCAAGGCAACCACCACAAGGGGAAGGAGGTGGGTAGGAGAGGGTATTAACGAAGGAACCCAAAAAGGAAGACCAGAGACAAGTAGGGAGAGACAGAGAGAGACAGAGAGAGAAATAGGAAATTTGTTAGTGATTCGGGTCTGATGCAATTTCCTTCAATCAGTGCAGGAGGCATGAGGAGGAATTTGAGGTAGTCTTGGAACCCTGTGACTACTGCCCCTGCTCCTGAGGTGGCCTGGGGTCATACCTGCCTGCTGGGGTGACTGGCACACAGGGCAGGCTACAGCCTCATGACATACACACAGGCGACGCGTGCTCAGGGCCGGCACAGACTTTGGACTCAAGGTCTTTTAACAGGACACAAGAGCAAGCGGGAAGAAAAGGCTTGGTGCGTCACGGGTTCTACTTATGCATACTTAAGCCACATCACAGTGGCACAGGTGACACTACCCAAAGATCGTTTGGTTTGTGCAAGGTACAACAAGAAAGTTGTTTCCAGGACTGGAGGAACACAGAACAGGCAAGCCTCGCTCGCTGCCTATCAGATTTGCTTTCTGAGCCGCTGTGTTTGTTCCTATTCGCTTCGAGGGACCTGGCGTAGGAAGCAGAGTTCCAAGACCAACTCATTATAAAAATTAATTTCAAATGTATTTTCCAAGGTGACACACTCTGGATTGTGGGTACACCCTCAGGAGGGGACAGTACAGAACTGTACCAGGATGACAACCCTTGTATGGCCCAAAGGGCGGGACAGGGACACTGTCCCAGTCAAACAGGCAAGAAAACACTTCAAATCCTTAAAAAAAAATTAGTAAATTCAATGGCTGGAGCTGAAATAATAGCCCAAGGTGAGGTCTCTCTTGGGAAGAACAGGGAGGTAGCCTTAGCTCAGTTCTTCCCTCATGATGGAGGAGGAAGGGGTGAGGTGCGACACCTCAGAGAGAAGCTTTCCTCAGTCTCTTGGCTGAGCAAGGCCAAAAGGCCAATGACGTGAGCTTTTATAAAAGGCTTCACGGCACCAAAGTGGCCAACCAGGTAGCTACCTGTTACTTCTCCAACAGTGGCATGTGCCTGAGCTGAAGAGCTGGGCAGATTCTCAACTTGGATCTTATTTTTGCAGCTCCTCAGTGATGACGATTAAAAAACAAAATTATTGAACATTTAAAGACAGTCAGGTGAGTGTACCAGGAAGTCAGACCTATCAGGGAAAGATCAGGATGCAAGGTGCAAACAAATGAGCTTCTCTTGTACTGTGATTTGGGGGTTTTCTTATTTGTTTGTTTATTTGTTTTTAGGGGTGGGATCCTCCTGCCTCAGATTTTCAAGTGCTGCGACTGCAGGCATGAGCTGCCACAGCGGCCTTAATTAAAACCAGGATTGCACTCTCGAGGCCAGTTCTTCAGATCGACTGGTAACCTCCCTCCCTTGCCTCACTCCTCACTGAGGACCAACTGGAGTCCACACATGAGCACCTCTAAGATTTCCCTGAAAAGTCAGGTCCTGCCTGGCACATCTGAATCCACAAACGGCCACTTCGCTTTGGACTCCTATAAATGGAGGCTCTGGAATGGGGTCAGAAGAGATCCCCACAAGGGGGGCACAAATGTTTAAGAACCTTGCATCTGATGTCACCCGAAGAGGTCAGAGACCAACCTGTGTGAACAGAGAGAGGCATGAGAGAAGTTATTGGACCCCCTGATATGAAGAGTCAATTCATTTTTCGGGTGGCAATTAATTGTTGGGGGCCTTAGAACACAGAGGGAGAATGTCAGCCCGAGGGGGACTGGGCGGGGTCGGCCCGGGAAAAGTGAACGCGCGCCTGTTCTACTGCACCTCTGGGATGAGCTGGAAAAGGGCGTTAGAGAGCAGCGTTCCAATGGACAGGGCGATGAAGTAAGTGAGCACACGGCTGAAAAACGCTTTCTCCGTGCACGGCAGGACCAGGACTCCCAGGAGAGAGGCCAGGTTAATCAGTGAGACACTGAGGAACCCAAAGCCCCACACTGTGGAGGAACAAAAACAGACGAGGGCCTCCATTACCGAGGGAGTGATGCTGCCGACAGTGATCTAGGCACACAGAGACCCAGCAGCCCCTCGGGAAATGTCTGCTGACTCCATCCATCTCATGTGAGGGAAGCCTTGGGAAAACAAGGTCGAGGTTCGCTCTCTGAGCAGCTTACCCTTTAGAGGAAGAGACTGGAGACTCAACATGGCGGAGTACCATGAGTTAGACAGTGCGTGTACTTATGATGGGGACACAGGTTAGGTCTGGTAGCCCTTGCTGGCTCTAGAGGACTTTAGAAAGGCAATCAAGGACTTACTCAGACAGGGTAAGTCCCCTCTAGCTAGAAAGCTAAGAGGTGGGGGGCAAGGGAGAGATGGAGGGGAATGAAGTAGCCAAAGGCGGTCATAAAGACTGGCACTCTTACAGTTTAATGAAAACAAAGGGTGAATAAAAATAACATATTCACATGCTGGCCAGGGTCCAGTCCACCCTGTGCTCACTCACCAGGCTCCCACCCAGGGTCTGGTGATGTAGTGTAACAGTCTGGGTAACGCATGTCCATCAATATCCACCATTGCCCCAATCCAGTCCGTGCTTACCTTCAATGGCACTTGGCTTCCCCTCCTCTGTCTGCTCATCTTCCTCATTCTTCTGGTTTTCTGAGGTGCAGGCCTGGGAATCCAATTGCTGGAGAATGGTGGGGCAGAACTCCTGGAACTCACTCATCCCGATCTGAGATTGCTTGCTGAAGTTGTGGGCAGCAAAGAGGTCTCCAGAACTAAAGCACTGAAACCAGAGAGGGGCAGAAGGGTTCTTAGAACCCAAAACTCCCCACCCTGCCCTGCATGACTCGACCCTGCAAGGGAACTCAACCCTCTGAGAAATAAAGAGAAAACAGATGCAGCCACACTGCCGAAAATCTGAAGTCTCGTCTCCAGGGATGAGGGTAAGGAAATCCCCACACTTGAAAGCCTGGTTTGGATCTCAGATTGGCCATGGCAAGTGCTTAGTGCACACAACTATAATCTCGTTGTAGAAAGAGGTTTGGGGAACAGATTCCAAGGGGGACCTCAATCTCGGCTACTTGGGTGGCCAAGGCAGGAAGACTGCAACCTCAAAGAATGCCTGAGCTGCAAAGCAAATTCAAACCTAGCCTGCACAGCTCGTTGAAACACCCCCGCACCCCTCAGTTCGTACCCCATCTCCAAGTGAGAAAAGAATACAGTAAAAGGAGTGCTGGACGTGACTCAGGCTGGCGGGATCTCTAGCATGCGCCAGGAAGGCCCAGGTCCAATGCTACTGGGGGTGGGGTGGCAGTGGAGGACAGGATTCCAATCATGTGACCCAGGGTGTGGTTTCAGAGAGACAGGATTCCATCTGTAAACCTGATAGCAAATTTGGCTACACTTCACAATAGCCCAGGGAGCTATTCTACTAAAATTGTAGATTATAGATACTTGTGCTGGAGTCTGGACCTGTGCTGGTTAAAAGACACAGGCACCTGTGACCTTGGGAAGTCTTGTATATCATGGGAAATCAAATTGAGAGCTCTCTGCAAGAGCATGCATGCGTGCGTGTATGACGTATATACATATTCATAAGACCTGCCTCATTCCCTGGAGACAGTGTCTCTCATTGTACCTGGAACTAGGCCAGCAGCCAGCAAGACACAGCACTGGGATTAGAGGTATGCATGGCTGCCCAGCCTTTTACTTGGGTACTGTGGATTCAAACTTGGGTCCTCACACTTTTAAAGCAACGGTTCTTATCGCTGAGACATCTCCCCAGTCCACATCCTTCTCATTGTGTTTTAGCCACATAAACCACAGTCCTTCTCTGAGGGTGGTTTTATGAGGGGTCTACCTCTGAGGGTCAGGCCCCTAGCACAACACAGGTTTTTAGATCTGCTGACCCAGAACACTGCTGCAGGCTCTAAGGCCCATATATAAGTCCTCTGAACTCAAGCCTGCCACTCACCCACTGTCCTCGTAGCACTCGGCCTCCCCAGTGATGCTGACACTTGTCACACCTGAGCAGCTCTGCATGCATGCAATGCACGGTACCTAGCCCGCTTTCTCCTTTCAGCCCCAGCCCTATCCTTCAGGGTGTGGCTTCAGCATTCCTCATGCACATAACCCTCAACTTCCCTTTCTCTTTTTTGTTTTTGTTTTTGTTTTTCAAGACAGGGTTTCTCTGTGTAGCCCTGGCTGTCCTGGAACTCGCTCTGTAGACCAGGCTGGCCTCAAACTCAGAAATCCGCCTGCCTCTGCCTCCCAAGTGCTAGGATTAAAGGCGTGCACCACCACCGCCCGGCTCAACTTCCCTTTCTCATAGGAGAGCCCCATAGTTACAGTGCACCCCACAAAACGAGGTATTTTTATTTTCATCCCTCAACATTGGTATATGGGTTCTCCTCAAGAGCAGTCACCGCTCTTAACCACTGAGGTCCCTGACCCCGTTTCTCCACCTCCCATGATGCTCAGTATGAGGGACAAAACAGAACAGAAGGACTCTGCTGGCTGACCTCTGTTGGGCTACCACAAACAGCCTCAGCCTCAGCAGCTGAGATGATATGGAAGAACATTTTAGATGAGACTAGAGACTGGACTAGTAAAACCCAGAGACTAGAGTCTTGGCCCCTATCCCAGGAACCCCTGTGAAACCACTCCCCAGAAAAACAATTCTTCCTGCATCTGGGGGGATTATGAGGCAATCTGGCACAGTGTGAGAACAGTAAACTCTACTGGACGTGCTGTCCTGAGAGCCATGGTTCACCAGCAGTGACCCAGGTGCAGCTGCAAAACTGTCTGGGGACTAAGGACCCTCTTCCTAACCCTTTGTAACCCACAGAAGGAAATACAGAGACAAAGTGTGAAGCAGAACCTGAGGGAAAGACCATCCCCCACCTAGTGATCCATCCCATATACAGTTACAAAACCCAGACACTATTATCGATGCCCAGAGCCCACAAGTGCTTGCTGACTGGAGCCGGATATAGCTATCACCTGTGATAGCTAGTGCATGACAAATACAGAGGGGGACACTCTCAGCCAGTCATTGAACTGAGCACAGGGTCCCTAATGGGGGAGCCGGAGAAAGGACCCAAGGAGCTGAAGGGGTTTGCAGCACCATAGGAGGAACAACAATATGAGCCACCTAGTACTCTCAGAGCTCCCAGGGACAAAACCATCAACCAAAGAGTACACATGGAAGGACCCATGGCTCCAGATGCATAGGTAGCAGAGGATGGCCTTGTTGGCCATCAAAGGGAGGAGAAGCCCTTGGTCCTGGAAAGGCTCGATGCCGTGCGGGGAGTTGGGAAGCCTCACTGGAGGAGATGCAGAATGTGCTGACCCCAGTGAAGACCGGAGCCGGCTGCCATCAGGGGCTACCTGCCTCCTCTGACCAGGCTGCTGGGCCACTCTGGGCAGCGGTGTTCATGGAGAGGAGCCTTACCGTGGAGATGTTCCTGGGTCCGTCCTTGGGCTGGGAAACATTATCCCGGCCCACTCCCACATGCAGGTGGTCGAGCAGGGACTTGAGCTGTGTCAGGGTAAGGCTGTCATTCTTTCCATAGCGGTCCATGAGATCTTCCAGGAAGGAGGTGGCACTGAGGGGTGGCAGGCCAGCAGATGAGGCGTGAGTCTGAGGGGCAGCTCTCCATATACCAAACAGCAGTAACAGGAGGCAGCTAGGGAGGGCTGGGTGCAGCCGCTTCATGGTGGCACAGCTACCTAGAACACAAAGCCAGGTGAGGGCCAGGTCTTTAACTCTCCCCCCACACTCAAGTAAATGCCAACTCGCCCCCCCCATGCCAAGGGCAAGGGCTCCCCTCCCCTCAGACTCTGAGTAGGATGAGCATCAAGATCTGACTTAGCCTCTGTCTCTCCTTGACTTTGAAGGGGTAAGACAACAAGCAAAAGGACGTGCTGGGCACTGGGGTACACACCTCCTAACGCCTAGGAGGAAGAGGCAGGAGGATTAGGAGTTCAAAGCCAGTCTCAGCCACACAGTGAGCTTGGGCTATGTAGGTTCCTAACCTGTTCCACCTAAAAGGAGTAGAGTTGGTAAGCCTGTGTCAGGTAACCATGCTCCTGTAGGAAACCCTAAAGAAACTCAGTCAAAACTAACTCTAGTGCACACGCATCTGTTTACACACACACACACACACACTCCTCCCGCCCCATGGGAAGATAGGGGAATCAGTAGGAAAGAGACAAGAGGGTTCTGGAGAATGAATAAAATCAGAATGCATGGTATACATATATTAAAATGTCTTAACTAATAGTGTGCATAATGGGTTTCATTATGCTAATAAAAATATTGTGCTAATAAAAATGTATTATTATTATTATTTTATGTGTAGGAGTGTTTTGGCTGCATCTATGTCTATGTACCATGTGCACTCCTAGGTGTTCCCAGAGACCAGAGCAGGGCATCATATCCTTGGAACTGGGGTTATGGACACGTGTAAGCTACTATGTGGGTACTGGGGATAAAACCCAGGCGCTCTGCAAAAGCAGTCAGTGCTCTTAACCACTGAGCTATCTCTCTAGACCCTAATACTAAGTCTTAAAAAGAAGAAAAACAAAAGAAAACACAGGCGGAGGAGGTTGATCTGTGTTGGCCGCACAGCTAAGAGGCCCACTCCATTCCCATCCAAAGCAGACATAAACAGATAATTAAAAGAAGCGATGAGGTCTGGAGAGATGGTTCAGCGGTTAAGAGCATTGACCGCTCTTTCAGAGGTCCTGAGTTCAAATCCCAGCAACCACATGGTGGCTCACAACCATCTGTAATGAGATCCGATGCCCTCTTCTGGTGTGTCTGAAGATAGCAACAGTGTACTCACATAAGTAAAATATATAAATTCTTAAAAGAAAAAAAAAGCAGCAATGAGGCTATGGTTTTAAACAGAAAGGCCTTACAGAAATACTGAAATAACCATGGGTTAATGATACCTCAGATTCACCTCACATTAGTCAAGGTAGGTTAGTCAGGTAGGACATCCAGATAAGATAAAACTAGATTAGGTATGTGGATTTTAGAACTGAAACATTCATACACTGAAAATTAAATTAAAATAAATAAAACTTTTTAAAAAGGCCATAGACAGAAATGTGTTGTAGTCAACTAAGTCGTATCAATTTCATGGAACACCGTGTAGACAGTTGTAAGAGAAAAGTGTGGCTATAATGTCCAATATGAAAACAGGATTATGTAACACAGTTAAGAACTGAGAAGGAACAAAGAAGAACGAGAGCTGGCTGACTCCCTGTTAATCACTCACTTTTCCTAGTACAGTTATAACCTAGTTAGTGACATCAGCAGGCACGAGGAGGCGCTCCAGCACCAGAGGCCTCCACGAGTACTGCTCTACCTGTCCGGAACAGCACAGCATCCCCATGGCCAAGAAACAGGTCCTCCTGACCCCTGCCTGCCACGCTGCTTACAGACAATGTGATCTTGGGTACGCTACTTATCGGACACACCACAGGACGATCCAGGGCAGCCTACTACAGCAGAGCCATTAGCAGCAAACACACGGCTTGAGCTTCCGCACTGGGCCGGTTTCACAGTCTCAGCCACCACCACTTTCTCATCTGTAAAGGTGGTACCCAGCTCACTCGAAGGCTGTCAGAATTTAGCAATCAAAGTGAAGGGCAGGCCCTAGCTGCTGATTACCTGAATTGAGGTACTGGAAATTTGACTTCTACCAGTTGAGACTGGTCTGTGCTACATAGTGAGGAAAAAGGATGTGTGGGAGGTGTTGGGGGATTTGGGAAGGAAGGAAGGAAGGAAGGAAGGAAGGAAGGAAGGAAGAAAAATGACATGCCCTAGAAAGAAGGCTAGGGACTATGGCTCAGTCATGGAGTATGAGTATAAAAACCCCAGATGTGATCACTAACACTGGCCTAGGCCTGGTGGCACAAGCCTTTAATCCCTTGGGAGGTAGAGGTAGATGAATCTCTGTGAGTTTGAGGCCAGCCTGGTATATATAGTGAGTTCCAGGACAGCCATAGCAAATAGTAAGATCCTGTCTCAGAACAAAAATAACAACAACAACAATAACAACAAAGAAAGAAAGAAAAATAGAAAAAAGAAAAAGAAAAGAAGGCTTAGAATGAAAGAAGAGAAAACCAAAAACTAACCAGCCAGAGAACAAAAATCTGAAAATCTGGCTATAATCATTCAAAGACAAAAATGCTTTCCAAAGTTTTGACTTTCAGCCCAAGCACGAAGCTGTTAACAGACTGTCATAAGACCCATTCAACTAAGACTCAATTCCTGAACCCTGTCAGTCACGTAAGCTACGACACACCTGAGGGTACGCTGGCTTTAGATTCCATATATGGGACACACAAAAAAAAGGTCATTCTTCACTCAGGAGGCAGAAGCGGATGGATTTCTCTGATTTCAAGGCCAGTCTGGTCTACTTAACAAGTTCCAGGCCAGCTGGGGCTACATAGTAAAACCCTCTGAAATAAGTAAGTAAATAAATAAATAAAAATGTTTAGGGTTGCTCTTCAGTTGAATGTACTTTCAGCCACACAACTGGAAGGTCCAGACAAGGCAAAAAAAAAAAAAAGGCAGTCTGTAAAATTATTATTTTACCACTCAATACTCTGGATTCATCACCAAGACCCAGATTAATCTATGCTTTGTGGAATGGATCTTAGGCAAAAATTACACTGAAACCCACTGTTTAAAGGAGGTAGTTTCCCTGGCACGGTAGCACACGGCGAGATCCCAGAATTTGGGAGACTTGGCTACACACTGAGTTCAAGGCCGGCCTGGGCTACATGAGACCCTGTCTCAAAAAAGAAAAAGGGAGGGAGGGAGAGAGGGAGGGAAGGAGAGGGAGAGGGAGGGAGATAAGTTGGCTTATCTAGTCAGTCAGTTGCGAGCTGTCTACATTATCCTAAATGAGAGGGCTGGATGTGTGAGGGGCAGAGGTCTAGGTAGATTTAGTTAAGGAGAGATGCTGACCATCAGCCTTTTCTAAGGGCAGAACTTGCTATGCCCCTGGCATTCATTCACTGGTCCCTTACAAAGAATCTGGGAAAGGTACACCTACTTAAAAGATATGGAAGCTGGGATCTGGAGGCCAAGAAATGAGATCTCAAGGGAAACTGAATGTTTTATGAACTGAAGTCAGGTCTGAATGACATCCAAGTCCTGGCATCCGCCATGGGTTCAGCATGAAGACAGAGAACATGTATGTGCCCTGGGTGTTGTGGAGAACCTCGGAACTAACTCTGTAGGCCTCTGCACAGAGATCTGCCCATTTCTGTCAGCACCAGTGGGGACCCTATATCCAGGCTTGGGGAAACCCTGAAGATCTGGGAGGTGGGACCACTACGGGTGTTGTGGAGGCCAGGCTGCTCTTGCTGTAGAATCCTAGAACAACACACTGTTCCTACTGCAAATGCCTTTCTCAAATTTCCCTTCAGCAACTTCAAAATACTATGAAAAAAGGAAACAAAAGCCCTTCATGCGGACACTGTGCTGTTTTACTTTGGCAGCTCTACGTGGGTGGGCATTCAGATAGAGGTTGGCATTTATGGAGGATTGGTTCTATGGAGGCCTAGTAGCCCTGTGGTCCCTCATAAGGCTTTGAGGGCAGCCTGGAACATTAGAGAACTGTCCCCTTCTGGCTACGCCATAACACAAGCCCAGGGCTACCCGCTTCTCCAGGAAATCTCTTTCCTCTCACCCTGCCACATGGCTGCCCGGCTCCTCTACAAAACACTGCTTTGGGGCTTTACAAAGATAGGGTATGTGTGGGGTGGGGGGTGGGGGGTGGGGTGTGTGTGTGTGTGTGTGTGTGTGTGTGTGTGTGTGTGTGGTGGTGGTGGGAGCTCTTAAGTGCCAGCCAGTCCCTGCGGATGGGAAGACCCAGTGAGCAGAGCTCTGCCCCCTGGCCTAGCCCTTGAGCTCGTCTCACACGCTGAGGGCACTACAAACTCAATGACCTGGCCTTTGGTAAGCACGCAGGGCAGGGCGAGCTCTGCTCTGGCACAGATTTGAGGCTTTTTTTGTTGTTGTTTTTGGTTTTTTTTTCCTTAACTGTAAGTTATTCTTAGGGGGTAAAATGTTTATAGAAGACTCTTTGAAGTTAGCCAGGCACAGTGGCTCAAAATTTGTAATCTGTGCGCTTGGGAGGTAGAGGCAGGATGATTACCATCAGATCCACATAAACTGAGCTCCAGGTCAGCCAAGGCTACATAGGAAGACTCAAGAGAGCACACGGGCAGGCACAGACACTACCCAGCAAACCACCCACAACCCACAAACAAGCAAGCAAATAACAACAAAACCCAGATTCCCTGGAGGAAATAAAGAAGACGAGGCTGAGAAAACACACCCAGGTCTTACCAGAGATCCTCCCTCGGTGGTGGACAGGAGCGACTGTCGTCCTCCCAGGGAGCTGAGCCTGAAGCACTGGTCAGACTGAGGCAGAGACAAGAGGTGTGCGGCTGCTCAGTCCAGGCCCTGCCCACTAAAGAGCGGCTGGAGTCCCCACCCCCCGGACCACTGGGCTCAGGGTCAGAAGTAAGTTATTCTAAAGCCTCAGGTCTATCTCTGAGCACTAGACCTAAGCCTCAGGGGACAATATGACATTCATCCTGGAATCCTGGAGCACTGTGACTGGCCCCCTGCCATCCTCAGGCTAAGCTGGAATCCTGCCAGCTGTCACCCTCTCATCGGGTCCAGAAGCACCTACAAATGTGGGTCGGCCGTCTCTGTTGGCACAATTTTCTGCAGTATTTACTGGGCTCTTGTGTTTTTTTTTTTTCTAGACCTAACCAAGAGAAAGCAGCAAAGCACTTACTTTTTCCTTTGAGGTAGTAGTAGCTAGGTGGTAGCTTACCATGAGGTTCAGTCAAGAAGCTGATCACCAAGGAGAATAGAATAGAACTTAAAGGAAGATCCTGGACTGGTCTAGCCTCTCTCTACCCAGGTTTCTCTCTGAGCACTGACATAAAAAACAAACAAACAAACAAACAACAGACAGACAGACAAACTCGCACGGGGTCCAAGGCAAACTTGACCAAGGTAAGAGTGTTTCTGAGGCCACTGAGATGTGTACTTGAGACCCTTCTCCTCCCCTGTCACAGTGACCAAGCTGAATTTCAACCTCACCTAATCTTTATCTTTGAGGACCGGATGCCTGAAGGGCCAGGAGTTCCATTTCAGGAGGGCTAGCTAGAACTGGATCTAAGATGGCTGCCCCAACTGACCGTCCAGGCTCTGACTTCACTCCAATCCAAGGGTTTGCTAAATGACACACTTCCAACTGACTAGGAAGAAAACTGCCCTCTCTCAGCCCAAACTGAGACAATCCAAATGATGACCTGAGCAAAATTAGGCCATTTCTCACGAAGGCCCCAAGCCCAGCAAGAGACAGACTGTCACCAATTCCTGGTCCTTTCCAATAGAAAGAAAGTTATGGGGAAAGCTCTTTGGGGGGGATGGGAAAGATAGCTGCCTCTCTCCAGTAGAAGGGCTCCAACACACACTCACTCACAAACACTCTCTCTCTCTCTGACCTAAGGATAACTTGCCAGTCCCAGGAGAGACTCAGTATTCCCTTCCAATAGAAATGGGAGGTACTCTACCAAAATAGTAGACCGAACCATGCCAGCATTGCAAAAACCCCAGAACAGAGGACAGAGCCGTCCCTGCCACACCCCCATTCTCCAGACCCAGAGAACAGCGCTGAATACCCTCTGCATGCCTGTGGGAAGTGGGGAACAAATCAACCCACCTGGTGGGAAAGAAGAGAGCTGTTTTTCTATTTTGGGGGGACAACAGAACATTAGGCAAACACAGGCAGAGCCATGCATACTAGAATCACAAGAGTCAAGGAAAATAGTTCTGCCCATGGCCAGAACATGGGCCCACCAGATGACAGGACTTAGGAGGCTCAGGCAAGTGTGGAAGACACGAGTTAAACTCTATCTACAAACCAAACCAAACCAAAAAGAAACAAACATAAAACAGGGCTGAAGGGAGATAACTCAGTCCCCAGCACCCTGTGAGAGCCAGCTATGGAGGCCAGGGCTTGTAAGTCAGCACTGGACAGATGGAACCAAGAGGATTCATCCCTGGGGCTTGCTGGCCAGCAAGGTAAGCTCCAGGCTCAGGGGGAAACTCTGCCTCAAAGAACAGGGCAAGGAACCATTAAGGAGGAAGCCCAACACCTCTGGGTTCCATATATACTCCTACACATGCAGATTCACTCACATGTACACACACTGATATGTGTACAAATATACACGACACACACGTGTGGAATGGAGATAACATAAACAAAAGAACCAGGAGAGAGGAACAAAAGAACACCACCGTGGCACTAGTAAATGGATTATAGTTGTCAGAGAACTGAATTCTGCCAGTAACTCAGACCAGAAACACCACCAAAGGAAGCTTGAGAAAACGATTTTAAGTGGAAGGAAAAACAGGGTTTCCAGTACCCACAATCATCTGTAACTCCAGTGCCAGAAAACCAACACCCTCTGGCCTCCACAGGCTCTTACACACATATGATGTATATAAATTCACACAGGCAAACACACAGAAATATAAAATAAATCTTTAAGGTGGGGAAGGCACAGTCTTGGGAGGTGGCTCAGGCCAACTTGAAAATTCTCAGTCCTCCTGTCTTGCCTCAGCCTCCCAAGAGTGGTGTACACCACCACGCCTGACTAAAACACTTTTTACATGAGAGTTATCACACTACTCTCATCTCCTTATAGCAACATTCAGCTGACAGAAAATAATTAGAAATATACACAACACTACTCCAAGAGAAAGGCCTGGTGGTGCGCACCTTTAATCCCAACACTTGGGAAGTTTTATAAAACCAAGAAGGTTAGGAGTTCAAGGTTACATAGGCCAGTATGAGCATCAGGAAACTGGAGGAAAACCCAAAACATTATTCCTTGTTGAGCCTTAAAGCCCAGGCTTATAATCCCAACTACTCAGGAGATTGAGGCAGGAGGATTATGAATTCAAGGCAAAGCCAATGGGCCACAAAGTTGAGTCCAAGGCCTACAAAGTACGGTCAAGGTTGATTTGGTCAATTTAGTGAGATCCTATTTCAAAAATTAAAAAGAAAAAAAAAAGTAGGAACAGAAGTTGGCAGTTAAATGCTTGCCTAGTAAAGGCATGAGGTCCTGGGTTCAATTCCTAGAAATTAAGAAGATAAGTAAATAAAAAGAGTATTATCCCTTGCCAAGATCGCATTAAGAGTGGTACAAAGAAGGAAATGAAGAGTTTGGGGAGCAAGTAAGATAAGACGGCTAGGGTGCTGGTCCCACAAGCCTGGAGTGCTGACCAGAGTCCCCAGGACATACTTTCAAAGTTGTTCGTCGGGGCTGGGCTGGAGAGAGAGCTTTAGTAAACAGCACTTACTACTCTTACAGAGAGGACCTGGGGTTCTAGTCCCAGTAGCCACATGGTGGCTCACAACCATCTGTAACTCCAGTTCCTGGGTATCTGTGCCATCCTTGGGTCTCCCCCAGACCCCACAGGCACTTAGCACTTATCTGGTACCCATTCATATAGGCAAAACACACTCAGAAACATAAAACATAAATAAATCCAATTTTTTTTTGGGGGGGGGGAAGAAGCTGGTTGTAGCAGGGTCCATCTGCAATTCCAGCCTTTGCACATCAAAACAGAGGCTGAGACAGCCAGCATCGGGCATCAGGTATTGGGCAGCTCGCGGGCCAGAGCACCCAATGAACAGAGCTGAGAGACCCTGTCTCAAAACAAGGTAAAAGGAAAACTCTGCCCCCTGACTTCTGCACATGATCTGTGGTACACATCCACCTACACACAAAAATAAGAACATTTTTAAACACTTACAAAGGCAGAAACCATAGCTAGAAGTCCTTTTTAAAAAAAAAAAAGTAGACATTCCAATAATGTAATTAGCATAATTGTGGTGTGGGGGAGGGGAGACTAGGTCGGTGTGAGAAGGCAAATGTCCTCCTCTGAAATAGAGCAAGAGTCAACAGGCACTGTCTAAAATTAAAACGAGTAATTACAGACAACTCACAAGCATTTAACGTTGCTGGGTAGAAAATTATCTCTTGCCAAGAACATATTTCTTCAACGCTTAACAATTCCCTTTAGTTTACTGCAGTTTCTTTTTCTTCTGTTACAGTCAAGGAATTGCAAAGCTATTCCACAGGAGTATCTATACCTATTTTTCAAAGTCCATTTCCGATGTCGGATTATGCCTGGTAGATCTTTGGAATACTGTCGATGTATATTTTGTTTCAGGTTGTTTTCTGAATCAGGGTCTCTCTACTTAGCCCTTGGCGGTCCTGGAACTCCCTCTGTAGACCAGGCTAGTATTCAGCTCACAGAGATCTGGCGGCCTCTTCTTCCCAAGTGCTGGAACTAAAAGCATGCACCAACCCAGCCCAGCAAAAGGCTAGATATTCTGAGGCCTGGAGTCGATGTGGTTTTGCTTTGTTCTGCCTCAGTCTATTGCTCGACCCCAGCGTGTGATGTAGAATTGCAGCAAGGCTAGAAAAGACAGGCACTCAGCATCACAGGCACCTCACATGCACACACCCCCACTTCCTTTCAAACAGAGTCTCATGTAGTCTAAACTGCCCTCGATTTTATATGTAGCTGAGGTTGACCTTGAACTCCCCATGTTCCTGCCTCTGCCTCCTGAGTGCTGAGATTCTCAGAGCCACACCGGTTTATGCAGTGCTGGGGATCAAACCTAGAGCCCTGGGCACATGGGGCAAGCACTGCCAACCAAGCTACACCTCAGCCCAAACTTTCTTAAGTATAGCACAAAGCCTAAAACCCACTGGGCAATGGTGGCACACATAGGAGGCAGAGGTGGGTGGGTGTCTATAATTTTGAGGCCAGCCTAGTCTACAGAGTGATTTTACAGGACAGTCAGTTCTAAAAAAAGAAACCTTGTCTCAAAAAACTAAAACCAAACCAAACCAAACCAAAACACCTAGAACCCCACAGAAACAACTGCTGACACATCCAATCACAAGAGTTCTTCAATAAAGATTTCACTAAATATCTTCCTTATTTATGGTCAAACTAACAATGATACAGTCACCTGTGTAAGTCTCAGTATCCAAAATTAGAAAGCTAGTAATTACTGTTTTCTACACCTCCCTTTGTGGAGCTGAGGGCCTCGTATATGCTAAGCATATATATGTTACCTACCAACAGGTATATTTTCTCCACCTCGCTTTGTGGAGCTAAGGGCCTCATACATGCTGAGCATATACGTATATATGAGCATATACATGCTGAGCATATATGCTACCTACCAGCAGGCTACCACCCCGGCCCGAGCAGCCGCTTTCAAGCACGATATTCAGGTAAATACTGCCTCTGGAGTCCAGAGAGCTTCAAGGAGAACTATGGTGGTGCAGATCTGCGATCAATCCCAGCTACTCAAGTGGTCAGAGGCAGGAGGATCTTCAGTTCAGGCCCTGCTTGGGCTAGAGAGCAAGTTCAAAGACAGCCTAAGTACAATAGTAGGACCCTGTAGTAGGACACAGGTAAAGTGGTACATGCCTGTAATTCCAAGCATTTGGGCGGCAGAGGTAGGACCGTCAGTTTAGGTCAGCCTTAGTCATTTCATACATAGAGGCTGGCCTGGGCTACAAGAGATCCTGTCTCACCTCCACTTCCCCCAAACGGGCCCTGTCTCCCCACCCCACCCCCCAAAAGGCCAAGAATGTAGGTTCTAGGACTGAACCCCCGAACCACAAAAAAGTAAAGGGTAAGGCGGCGGTTACTGAGGTAGTACACACCTGTAATCTCAGCCCTCCGGAAGCTGAAGCAGAAGGATTCTGGGGCAGCCTAGGCAGCAAAGGGAGATCCTGTTTGAAACTAGCAAACAGAGATTAGCTATCCCATCTCAGTCCCTACCCAGTCACTGAATGAGCATGGTCCAGAGGCCTTACGCACCCAAGACAAGGGAAGGCTATCTTTGGCCTCCCTCCACCCAAGGCAAGAGCCAACAAACAGTACAACTGGAGTACCGCCTCGTTCTGGGCTCCAGGCATCCCAGGGTTGTATTATTCCATTCCCACCCCCTACCAAACCACTTCACAGTTTTCCTACTTCCTGTTCCAGAACCTGAGCCTCAAGCTATGGCATGCCAAAGGCCACCCGGGGTGGGCAGCTTCCAGACAGCACAGGAGGGGAGGGACCTACCCATTCACCCCAAGAAATCTCAGGCTGCTAAAACAGGAAGAACGAAGACCATTAAAAAGAAAAGAAAAAAGAAGTCAGTGGTAACCCAGAAGCAGGGAGCAGAGTCAGAACCAGCAGCTTTGAGCTCGCCACACAAATATCCGCTGATCTCCCCAACTGCGTGTGTCAGCACAGTGGAGAGGAGGTTATAAGGCCAGAGACCTGTGATAAGGGCCTGGGGCAGCCGGCATAAACTGACCAGGAAGGCTGACTTAGCCCCAAGCTGGGCCTGGAATGAGTTTAATGACAGCCAAGCCCAGGGTTGGAACCAGGCAGGAAGGGAGAAAAGCAAACTTGAGGGCTCAGAGCGCACCAGGAATCTGGGCCAGAACTTCCAAAATGTCTTCAGGCTGGAAAAGACAGGGAAGTGGTCCAAGGCAGGCGGCCAGCTCTTCCCACCAAAGTCTGGCGAGAGTTGCCCCTGTTCTCATCCCTCAACGTTTCCCAGATTGCAAGAGTGTGGCCTGTTGTCCCTCTCAGTTCACTACTGTTTGCCAGACCGGTGTCCCACGGGTAGCCTAAGCAATGTGGCGCTCACTCACACCCATCACTACTTAAGCAGATGCCTCCAGCTTGTCATTCAGAGTCAAATTAAAAAGCAAGGCCTGGTAACTCTGTCTTAACCGCTGTTTCTCACAGGAATCTCGACTGCACTCTCTTCCAGGGAACCCCGGAGCACCCTGGGCTCCCCAACTATTTTGAATACTAAATTTCTTGGTCTCCCAATAAGCCTGCTTAACTAGATTTTTGTTCCTAAAAGGCAAAGAGGGTCCTCTAGTATCCCTTTGTCAAAGTTTAACTTCCCATCTTACTGAAGTCTGCAAGGCCCCTACAGACCAACAACTCCTTCTACTGACAGTCTATGTCAGTAAATATTCCCACAGGCCATGTGAAACCGCCTCCACTATTCCTTCCTCTAAACTATTCTCTTATTGTGAATTTACTCTTACACACACACAACCAGCACAAACACACAAAAACATTTTTGTCTCATCTTCTATTTCCAGAATTTCTAGAATGAATTTTGCTGTGTAACTCTCAAAGACCTGAACATGTAGCCCAGGCTGGCCTTGAACTCATGACAATCCTCCTACTTAAGACTAGGATTACGGGTAGGCACCATCACCCTGGGTACTTCAAGCGAAGTTAAATAAACTAAAAACTAGCTTATACCTATCAAACCTATAAAACCCAGTCCCTGCCCAGCACACGCCAACTCCCCGAAGAGAAGAAAAATGAATCCACGCTCAAACTCAGCTGTACAGCCAGTCCGGGCCACATGAGATTGTCTCAGAAAATAAGAAAGAAATAAAGAGCAATGGCAACTGAAATCTACCTTAGTCCAAGAGTTCATTCAGTCAAGAAATGTCACTTGCTGCCAGTTACCAAGAATAATTTGAGTCCCTGAGATGCAAATGACACCAGGTTCCTTCCCTCACACGACTGGGAGAGTAAGGCCCATACAAGAAACTTACCAGTGCTAATGTGCAGCTCAAGGTTCACCCGGTCAAATTGAGCCCACAGAGATTCCACTCAGGATATTAAGCAGCCTGGAGACACACTGGAAGAGATGAAGAGACAGGCTGACTCCCAGGCCTACTCCAAAGATCCTATTGCTGAACTATGCTGCAAGGGGCTGCTACTCGGGCATCTGGTAGCTGTGGCATAAAGACATCCCTACCAGGGAACCATTCCAGCAAAACAGATGTCCTCGGGCCTATCCTGAAGAAGAGAAGGCCCAGCCTCTTCCCACAAAACAGTTGCACATGCAATGAGGCCACCTAACTGGCACAGACTGAGTCACAATGGGAATTTGAGCAGCACAGGATGTCTGAGTGCAGTCTGGTTGTTGTCTTGTGCAATGCCTAAGCCCTAACCTAGAGCCTCCTGTGTGTTAGCGCTCTGGCATGAAGACCACAGAGAGACACTCTGGTACCATGTGCTCATGGTACTCGTGTGGTTCCACGGGGAGTGCCAGAGGGACACTGAGCTGTGGAGAAGTGAATCAAAGGGCCTGGGAAGAGAGAGATGCTCCCTGGAGAGTTAGCACTGAGGAGCTGCTGGGAAGGGGAGGAAGGGAGGCTACCAGTAAGCTACACTTCCAGGTCTCGTGTGTGTGTGTGTGTGTGTGTGTGTGTGTGTGTGTGTGTGTGTGTGTGTGTGTGTGTCTATGTACCATGTGTATGCAGTGCCCGTGGGACTGGATTTACAGATGGGCTTCGGGCTACCATGTAGGTGCTGTGAATGGGGCCTGGGTCCTCTGAAGGAACAGCCCCAGGAAATGTGTATTTTTGTTTCTCTACCCTTAGTAGGCTGAACCACTAGGAGTGAGCTCCCAATTAATTACATTAACAGACATCAGGGAACAAGTTAACTACAGACAAATGCTGGGAAACAGAACAATCAATCCGGTGTCAGAGGTAGCCAAAATAGCTGCCCTAAAGGAAAGTTCAGACTCCAGAAAATAAGCTGGCGGGGAGAAGGAGGATAGAACATTCTATGAAATCGTAGGCATACTTAGGAACTAGTGGAGATGGAACATCCACTTGAAGTCCACAGTGGCTAAGATAAACAAGAGGTCCCACAGGGGATAGGATTATAGGCTATAGATAACAGGTCCTGAAGGTTTCAAGAAAACATACGGTTCAGCTATGGTGAAAATCAAACCCAGCCTCAAGCATGCGAGGTAAGTGTGCCGCCACTGAACTATCCCCCTTGTACCTATTTCTGTTTGTTTATCTGTTTATTTGTTTATTTGCAGTCTCACACTGTAGTTCAGGTTGACTTGGAACTCACTATGTAGCCTAGGCCAACCTAAAACTCCTGGCAATCCTCCTGCCCCAACCACCAAAGAGCTGGGGAGGGGTACAGGCATGAGCTACTACTAGTCCTGGCATTTACATTCTTGGCTGCATCGTGGAGTACTGGCAGGGAGGCAGGCAGATGAGGAGCAGGAGATTAAACAGCAGGCTCTCCCAGACAGCCGTCCAAGGGAAAACAGAGAACCAGTTTGGTCTTATGGGCAAGAGTTCTTTGTGTTGGACTCAGACTTAACAGCAAACCAGGCTGGATTATGCAGACCTCAGAATTCTGCAAGCAGAATTAGAAAAGAGACCACCCCAACATTCAGGCTAAGACACGTCTGCTCAACGTTCCTGCTGCAGCAGACAGGTAATTTAAGAAATGTGCGCTTTGGCTCTGCAGTAAAATGTACCCCAAGGGCCTTTGGCTGTACTGCTTGGTGAATGGCCAAGGCTGTCTGCCCCAGCACCCCTTCTCTCCAAGGACCTCCAGTTCTCTTGCAAGCCAGTTCAAGCCCAAGACCTCCTCAAAGGCTCTAGCTGGCCAGTCTCCATGAGACACCCTAGCATAGGCCATTATTTGAAGGAAGTCATTCTTTAAGTGTACAATCTTCAAGTTCACCCAAGAACCCAATAGAAGGGCAAATTCTCTGCACTTCCAGGTAAACCAGAAACCAGGTTGGCCCAGAGGCGTGGTTTACTTGGGGCTCTGGCAATGTTCCTGAACACTAAAGCCTGAGGCTTGCCACTCAGTTTCCATGAAAACCAAAGGGGCAATAAAAGGGACCGCATGGCCCTTTCTACCAGCATCTAACCTTCCTGACTGGTTGCTGCTTGCCGCACGGCACCTGGACACCCTATATTTAGGAAAAAAGAGGGTTACTGAAGAAAAAAAAAAGTAAAGAAAAATACCTATTTTCAAGTTTGGGAAGCAGGCAGGAGAGAGAGAGAGAGAGCGAGAGAGAGAGAGAGAGAGAGAGAGAGAGAGAGAGAGAGAGAGAGACAGAAACACTCACTCATCCTAGACCTCCTCTTATACTGCATGCTCTTTGGCCAAGGCTACAGCAGTCAGTGAGTCACTGATCACTAAGTTGCAAGGCTTTCCCACATCCTCTGCCTCCTCACTGCGTGACCACAAACCAGAGCATCTTGCTTCCTAAGATCCCAACCGAGCCTACTGACCCCCCAGCTTTAGCCACCGGGACTCTCTCTGCCTCCTCGCTTCCCTGCCTGGCTTCCTCTATAAGCCTCTGCACTCTGGTAGCCAGGGTTCTCTCCCTTTAGGATCTAGTCTGCCTTCCACCTTCATCTTCGTTGTTGGGCTCTGGTCTCCATGTATAATCTCTCTCTCTCTCTCTCTCTCTCTCTCTCTCTCTCTCTCTCTCTCTCACACACACACACACACACACACACACACACACACACACACACACACACACACACGGCCGCCGCCGCCGCCACCACCACAACCCACTTCACCCCTGCACCTTCTTATCCCCATCACTCTGGACTCAAAAGTGTGACGGAGCCCAGAGAGCTAAGGTGCACGTGCTCACCCCAGGAGAGGAAGGAGGAGGTCCTGCAGAAATGTGTCTCTATTGCATTCTGGTCCTCCCCAGCACTGCCTCACCCCACCCAGATCCATTCTTTCCTTCCTTTTTGTCCTAGTGTCACACAGGCCTATATTTCAGTTTAACTACCTTGATTGTTTCTTAACAGTCCAGGAGGTGGTCAAGGCCTTCTGACTTAACCCCTCCCTCCCTAGGCATTTCTGTCATTGGGAGGCATTGGGTAAGGCTATCGGGGACAAGAGAATCAGCACGGCAGCATCTTCTAGAAGCTCCCTGTGTTGAAATGGGTAAGGGTGAAGGCCTGGCATCTTCCTGGTTTACCCATCCCAGTCCCGGCCAGATCTCTGCACAGAGGTTGAGAAGTTCGAACACAGATGGATTCGCACAGAGAAGCCAAGCAGGCTCTGGTTCATCCCGCAGAGCCACAGGGCAGCACATGCTGTATAGATCAAGGCCACATGAGCCAAGCTGCAGACACACCGCCATCTCCAGGCAATGTGTGCAAAAGCGAGTTCCCTAGCAGGGTAGCTGGGTTTTGCATGTATTTCCACTCCCTCCCC
This sequence comes from Tokudaia tokunoshimensis, assembly GCA_036184795.1. NCBI lineage: Eukaryota > Metazoa > Chordata > Mammalia > Rodentia > Muridae > Tokudaia > Tokudaia tokunoshimensis. The sequence continues at coordinate 55,603,251 of BTHU01000011.1, read as the reverse complement.
AGCCTCTCACAAACTGCTTGCCTATTAAAAAAGGATCAACATTCTAGCCAGACTTAAAGGCTTACTCTAACCCTAGCTCCAATTTGGGTAATTTTCAGACATAGAGATGAAACAGACATTAAGATAGTCAGCCTATCTTATCTGGAGAGACAGCCTAGGTGGTGAATGTTTGTCCTGAACGTGTAAAAACCTGAATTCAATAATCAGAACAAGAGAAAAAAAAAAGTGGGGTGGGGGGAGTGTGTGCTACAGAGGAGGAGACGGGTGCACCCCTGAGGCTCACTGGCTACCAAGACTACACTACATGAGCAATCCCTTCTGAAAAAGAAAAAGTGAAGTCTGGAAAAATGACCTAATGGTTAGGGAGTGTATACTGCTTTGCAGAGGAACAGAATTCTGTTCCCAGGACCTACACTGACAGGATTAAACTTGCTCATCGCTCCAGTTCCAGGGTGTCTAGCACCCTCTCCTGGCCTCCACGGGTACCTACACTCACACTTACATACACACATATACACATAATTAAAAAAAAGAAAAACAGTGGGCAACACCTGGGTGACACCCTAGGCTGTCCTCTGGCCTCTATACACAGGTGTGGGCAAATGCACACACCAGTGTGTTTCGGTAGTTTTCCAACCCAACTACCCAGTAAAAGAAATCACAACCCAATCAGTATTATAATCAGACAAGCTATACTCCTAGATTGGGTGGATCTCCCACTACACTACTCTATTCCCATCTAAGTTATCCCATATAACTTGTAGTTTTATCCAGGCCACATCTTCGCTCCCTCCTCTTCCACCTCCTCTGTTGATCCTCTCTCCTCCCGTCGATCCTTTCTCTTCCCGCCAAAACCTCTCAGCTCCTCCTTCCCTCCTCCTGCCCAATCATTGGCTCTAGTCTTTATTCGAAGAGGAGAAGGTTCACAAGGCACCTGTATATGTGATTAACTCCTCATCTGCAGCTCCTCCCAGGATTGGGATTAGCATCAAAATACAAAGCCAGGGCTATCCACAAAACCAGTGCACACATATACAACACACAACTAGTTATAGAAGCATCATTCATCAAAAAGCCCGTGGACAACCCAAAGGTCCCTGAGCCAGAGAGTAAGTAGAAAACCTTCAGGAGATTCTCAGGATAGAACTGGATATGATGCTATTTGTAAGAGACCCCTTCTAGGAAGATCTAGAGAGCTTGTCTGAATCTGGAACACTGCACAGGAAACTTCTGGGCCAAGGACCCAGCCAAGTTTCCCTAGTAATACCAAAAGAGCAGGAGGAATTTGAAAAGAGATGTTGACATGTTACTGAAAAATCTCTGACCTGGCCTTCTACTCCACACCTACCCAGCTATCAAGAGTTTCTCTTTCTTTCTCCTCCTTTCTCTCTCTCTCTCTCTCTCTCTCTCAAGTTTATTTATTTATTCTTATGTACATTTGGTGTTTGGTCTACATGTCTGTCTGTGTGTGAGAAAGTTGGATCACCTAGAACTGGAATTACAGACAGTTGTGAGCCACCATGTGGTTGCTGAAAATTGAACCCAGATCCTCTGGAAGAGCAGCCAGTGCTCTTAACCGCTGAGCCTTCTCTCCAGTATGAGTTCTTTCTTTAGTTAACAGTGTAATAGTGTAACAGATACGTACAAACATTAATTCTACATTTAATCCAAGTGCTACTTCATTAGACTGATATAGTGTTCTTAGCTTTAACCCAGTTAATGTTCTCTCTCCAAAACTAAAATGAAATTCTAACCTTGCTGGGGTTTAACATTTAACAATCACTGTGTTAGCTGGGTATAACAGCATATGCCTTTATGCACTTGGGAAGCAGAGGTAGGCAGATCTCTGTGAGTTTGAGGTCAGCCTGGTCTACATAATGAGTTCCAGGACAGCCAGGGCTATATAGTGATACTCTGCCTCAAAAACACAAAACAAACAGAAGAAGGGGACAAGAGACAAGTCCCTTCCTTCCCCACATCCCCGAGAACAAAGTGCCTAGAGTCACCTAATCAAAAACATTTCACCAACTTTTCCCCTGTGGTAGGGGAAGGAAAGGGGAGAGCCCCACAAGTCCAGGCTGTTTCTACAATTTCTCAGCTGCTCATGTAAAGTCTGAGTTTTGCTCCCATTACGCACACAAGTCCCGTCAATGTGCCAAGTGCACTGCACTGCTGGGGGAGGGGGCTAGAGTGGCTGCCTGGAAGAGGGCGTGGACAATCAAGGTCATAGCCAAGCACACAGAGAAGGCTGCTCACCCGCGGCCAAGGTCTCTGTCCTGGGTCTGCTGGATGTCAGAGGGTGGCAGATGGGGGGAGGGGATGCAGAAACAGGAACACGGGAACTTTGTTCCCAGGGATGGACAGGCTGTCCTGTGGGGCAGTTTGGTTAGCTGCCCAGGTCTGGGGGAGTGGGGTGACTGTACTTTTTGCACCTTTCTGGGAAACAGGATTGGAATAGTCATGGCTTGCTGCCCTGGAAACCTTCCAGAGACCTGGTATCCTGAGAACTTGCCCAGCCTGTCACATGCAAAGTGTCCCAACACTGGGTTAGTAGCATTGGAATACCCAAGGGCTAGAGATGTCCCACAGGCCAGGGATGGCAGAGCATGGGACCAATCTCCTGGAACACAGCCAACCTCCTCACAGGCAACCAAGGCTGCAACTAGCCCCCCCAGGCTTGTGATCTAGGAAAACAAGAGTCTCTAAGGGCTGGCAAGGGAACCCTGTGACTTCCAGGAAAGAACAGGGAAAGCACCCAGAGTTCAGGGCTCTTCTCAACTGGCAGACCGTGTGGGCTTCCAGCTAAAATAAAATAAAATTAAAAAAAAAAAAAAGGCGTCAGCTAGGTTAGCCACCGTCCCTAACAGGTCTTCATCCACCGCAGAATAGCTGCCAGCTCCCAACCCCCCACCTCCAGCAATACACGTGGACACAGACGTAAGAGACAAAAAAGGGAATTCTGGAATGGGTCCAGGAACCAGAATGAGATCCAGGAACAAGTTAGCAGAGGCTGCACTTAACCAGTAATTATTTATTTTCATTTTTAATGATTTTACTTTAGTTTGGTAACAAGGACTGAACCTATGGTTTGTGCATGACTGTATTATGCTCCCAGCCCTCTTTTTATTCATTTACTAATTTTTGGTTTTTCCTGTGGCCCTGGCTGGCCTCAAATTCACAAGATCTGCTTGTCTCTGTTTCTGGGGTTAAAGGCTTGTGTCACCACCGCTAAATTTTTTTTCTTTTTAATTAATTTATTTTTTTATGTGCACTGGTGTTTTGCATGCATGTACGTCCGTGGGAGGGCGCCAGGTCTCCTGGAACTGGAGTTACTGAGAGTTGTGAGCTGCCTTGTGAGTTCTGGAAATGGAAACTGGGTCGTCTGGAAGAGCAGCCAATGCTCTTAACTGCTGAGCCATCTCTCCAGCCCCTCTTTTTAATTAAAAAAAAAAATCTCAAAACAAACAAACAAAAAGGCAGTGTTTAAGTTGCCCAGACTGACCTCAAATGTAAGATCACCCTGCCTCTGCCACAAAACTGATGGGATTCCACGCCTGCACCCGAAACAAATACTGGATGAGGGTTCAGTGCCACTTAGACACCTCACAGGCCCAGGCGGGAGCCTCCTGCCTCCATCTCCTAGCCTGACAGGCATGTGGCTCCACAAGTGCTAGGTAAGCACGCCACCATGTATGTGTGTTTGCGACCTTTTGCAGTCTTGCACATTTGTTTATTTTTATATATGATTGTGTGTGCATCTGAGTGCCACAGCGCACACGGGAGCCGGTCCTCGTGTGTGTGTTCCAGGGATCCAGCGTGGGTTATTACACCGCCACACACTCACTCACTGGCCCTATACTGGCCTTGCATTTTATTTATTTGGTTATCAGTATGACTAAACATTTTTCAAGTTTGCAAACAGTTGTATTCTTGTTTTCCCAATTGCCTGCTATGCGCCTTTCCTCATTTGTACTGAAACACTCATCTTTTTTCTTGGTGATTTTATTTAGGAGTCCATTTCTGAGGCTGGGGAATGGCGCAGGGGTTTTGTTGCTTTTCCAGGACTTGTGTTTGGTTGCCAGCACCCGTACTGAGTGGCTCACATCTGCAATCCATCCCCTCCTCCCCCAGAGGATCTGGCACCCTCTGCTAGCCTCTATAGGCACTCGAACGCACATACCATCTACACACACCCATGGACTCTCACACATGCATGTGCATACACACACACCACCTTGATGTTTAAAGAATCTGTGTCCCTATTCTGGGAGTGGGGGGGGGACTTCATTATATATTAACCATTGGTCACATGTTCAAATGTTTTCCTCATTATTTCCTTTTTAATTTTACTCAACTGGTACTGGTGACATAATATTCTTTGTATGCATTTCTTTTCATGTGTATTGGTGTGAGTTCCTGTGCATCACACTCATGCAGCAGCCCATGCAGGGTACTGTATCTGTTGGAAATGGAGCTGCCATGTGGGTGCTGGGAATCGAACCCGGGTCCTCTGCACGAGCAGCCAGTGCTTTTAATCACCGAGTCTGAGCCATCTTTCCAGCTCCCGGTGACACAATTTTCAAACAGAAGCCAAAACAATTTCCCTTCAAGTTTCTGCTTCTACTAGCATGACTAGAAAAACCTTGCCCAAACCAGGCATGGGGTTCACTCTCCCTAAGTCAGGCATTGGGGTTCACTTTCCCTAAGCCAAACATTGGGTTCACTCTCCCTAAGTCAGGCATTGGGGTACATATCTGCAACTTCAGCACTTGGAGCAGACAGTGTGAAGCTCTGTCCATGGAGTCAAGCCTAGCCTAATCTACACAGCAAGTTTCAGGCTAACAGGCTACAGAGAGACTGGCGAAAGGAAGAAACAACGACAAAGACTTTGTACTCTGTAGTTACAGGCATAGAAATTTGAATTTCTTGCTTTAAAAACTTTAATCTCTAATCCACCTAGAATTTACTGAGGCCTAATAAAATCTAATTTTGTTTTTCTAAGTAATTAGCTGGTTATTCCAATATTGCTAAAGCATATTTTCTATTATTTCTTTATTCTAAAGCACATATATTCCTTTCTAAAGCTCAATGTGGAGTTCAGGCATCCTGAGGCCCAGGGACCTGGAAACCAAACTCAAGTCATCAGGCTTAACGTCATTTGCCTACTGGGCCATCTCATCAGTCCCTTAGCTCCTCCCTTGCCCCAACTCCCTATGTAAGCCAGGCTGGCCTCAAACCCACAGAGCTCCACCTGCCTCCTGGATTAAGGGCTTATACCACCGTACGGTTTTCTAAGGTTTTATTTTGAGATAGGACCTTGCTTATGAAGGCCTTAGATTCCATCCCTGATACCACTCCCAAACAGACAACAAATCACAACCTACCAAAGAAAAGCAACCTAAGTGTACAACAGAAAGGACTGTTAACATGAAGGTGATCCATGTGATGACATGAATACAAAGGGGATGGCTCAGTGGGTGACAGTGCCCGTGACACAAGCCTGGTGACGCGATCTCCACACACGTGCCATGGCAAACGCCCTCCCCATCATACATACACAGACAGAATAATGCGAAGTAAAAATAAGAGCTCAGAGTGCTCTGAGCCACACAGACGCCACGTTACCAGCTTCAAGGACCTAAGTCAAGACACAAGTCAACGGGATCTAGTTACCTTATAGGGAGAAGCAAAGGCCTTATTCGGTCCCTCCCTCAGAGTAGCTGAAAAAAAAGTAGGATACAGAATAGAAATGTAGTACCTGCTATGCAGAAACCACTCGATCAATGTTAGTTGTCTAGAGACAGAGCAATGCAGATGAGAGAAAGAAAGAAGGCCTAGGGTTAGGCTCTGAGTCAGAGCATCCAGGCCTGCTTTCTGTCCCAGGGCTGAAGAGCACTATTCTCCTCCCTCCTCTTGGTCATAGGTCCATGAGCCAGATTCTGCAAAGGCTGTCACCCCACATAAGCTGAATGGTACCCCACGAATCACCTCCATCTGAAACCTCAAGATGTGATCTGAGTAGGAAACGGGGCCTCTGCTGATGAAGTCGGGCGAGCACCTTAAGAGGGGAGCATCCAGGAATCCGGATGGACCCCAAATCCAACGGCTCTCCTCTGACACAGAATTAAGGAAGGTGGTATGAGGACCAAAACAGAGGCTAGAGTTGCAAGCCAGGAAGTACCAAAAGCCCCATCCCCACAATCCCCCACCTGGACCTAAAGCTGAAAATGGCAGGAAGGATTCTTTAACCTAACTGCAAGAGCTGTTGGAGCAGAGCCCCACCCACTCTTGATTTCAAGCTTCTGGCCCCAGGAACTACAGAGAACACTGCGGTTGTTTGGAACCATCAATCTCCGGCAACCTGTGAGGAAAATGAACACTAGGTAAATACAGTGGCGCTGGAATCAAGGTGGATCGCTTTAGTCGTGTTTGTAGTTCTAAGATGACTCCCATGACCCTTGCTTTTGTTGTGGGCAGCCCTGTAATTGAGGTGACACTCCGGTGTCATACTTCCTGAAGGGAGGGAGGCAGCAGCTGGTGGCTGACAGATAGGAAGTAAGACCAGTGGAGGTGGAGGCGCTGGCGGGCACACAGAAGGTGGAGGTAAGAGAATCAGGAGTTCAAGGTCATCCTCCACCACACAGTGAGTGCAAGGCCAGCTCGGGTTACAGGAGACCCAACCTCAAAACTTAAAAGGGGGAGAGGGAGCTGGGCATGGGTCTACACTGGTAGAGTGCTTGCCTAAGATAAACAAAGCCCTGGCTTCAATCCTAAACACCATCTGTGTGGTGGCGCCTGCCTGTAATCCTAACAATGGTGGAGGAAGAAGGATCTGAAGTTCAAGGTTTGAGGCCCGCCTGTGATACCGGAGACCCTAGAAACAAAAACAAGAGATATTAGGAAATAGGGAGAGAGGGTTTTCTAGGAACTGAATGTGGTCCCTGGCTAGCAACCAGAGGAGGGGAAAACTCATCCTACATCAAGGAGGATCGGACTTCTTTCCAACCTCGCAAGCCACCCTTCCAGGAAAGAACTGTGGTTGGCACTTCGATTTTAGCTTTGTAAGACTCTCAGCAAAGAAGTTAGACTGGCCAACAGGAATGAGAAATCACAGAACGGGTTGTTTTAAGTACCTACAGCATTGCACTAGCTGCCTGCTTCCATTTGTAACACCACGCACTTCCATTTCCTAGAAGTATGGATGGATGGCAAGTTCTGGTCACAGGTGGCAGGGGAACCCAAGTTGAGCAGGTCTCTGAGCTCCTCCCTGCTCCATTAGCCCGTCCTACTGACAATGTCACGTACATGACTACTAGAGCAGAGGGGACAGAGGACACTCAGGATAGCAGTTCCTGACTATGGCTGTTGATAATCAGCTTTCACGCAGGCGACCCCTCTGGCCGCCTTAACATCAGGGTACAGTCTGTTCTGTGAGTTCCAATAATACTGAAGCTAACAAGACTATTGCTTAGGACATATGCAAAGCCAGGTAGTGTCACATGTTGACAAAGCCAGCATTGGGGACACTGAAGCAGGAAGATGGACAGGACTGCGACCAGTCTGGGTTAAACAGAGATCCCATCTCAGAAGAGAGATGTGGACTGGGGGAGACGGCTCAGCAGGTGAGAACACTGGCCTCAAGCCTGATCACCTGAGTTGCATCCTCAGAACCCACAAGAGAGGGCGAGAACTGGTTCTAGCCAATTATGCTCTAACCTCTGCACAGGTGTGTGTGAGCACATACAAAGTTGATCAATGTAAAAAGAAAAAATTTAAAGACAGATGTAGCAGTTACTTAGTATCTTCGCTGCTAAGCTTTCTGGTTTTTTTTTTCTGAGTTCTAATTTAAAAGGATATACATACATACATGCGTGTGTGTGTGTGTGTGTGTGTGTGTGTGTGTTCCCCCCTTTTCCCTTTTCTATCTCTTCTGTGGATACCAGTCAAAACTCTAAACAGACTCGGTCCAGACATGCGGCTGTTTTTCCTTTCTGAAGCCCCTCCTCATGCTCCTTCTGACCAAAGCTGATCATACATCTCTACGGCTGACATGTCCTGAGTTTCTTCCTTTCTTCATCCTCTTCCTTCCAGCCAGTGTCAGCTCTATAGCTCACTTGGCCTGTTTTTCTCTCAAACTCTAATAAAACAGTCCTCGAGCTTTAAAATAAATAAATAGATGAAGCACCAGACAGTGGAAGGCAATGGTGTGCAGGCAGAGATGAGAGGGGCAGTCAGAAGGGATGATATCAGCAGCCATTCTCTATATTCCGATGACGCTGTAGGTACAAATGTCCGTGTTAGGCAGGGACACCACCTCTGGAATCTATCATCAAGAAGGGCGGTAGTGGTGTGTGCCTTTAATCCCAACACTGGGAAGACAGAGGTAGGAGGATCTCTGTGTATTTGAAGCCAACCTGGTCTACAGGGAGAGTTCTAGGACAGCCACGGGCCACACAGAGGAAACCCTGTCTCAAAAACCAAATGAAAAAAATTTTTTAAAAAGAAGCTCAGTGAAATCACATCTACAGTCCACACACAAGTGTGTGTTTAGGTTGGTGTCAGACAACAGAAGCACAACCCGCAAAGAGCCCACAGCCCAGCAATGACAAACGCTCAGAGTTTCTCACTGTTGAATGAAGGAAGCTATAAATAACAGGGGAAAGGCGTAAAAATGACTTTATGGTGTTGGGTTGAACTAAGAGGTATCTGCAGGGCTCTGGCAGGCCCGGGCATGGCAAACATGGCACCGGCAGGCTTTGCTCTTTACCCCTCTCCCCTTGCCAAACTGTTAGATCACATTCCTAAAGCTAGTCACCGGTCTATTCCCTTATTTGGCCTCTTCCTTCTACTGAGGCTGACTACCAAGGTCCAGCTCTCAAAGTACTGAAACCCAGCAATCAAAAGCCCCCCATTGGTTACCCTAATTAACATGCCCAATTAAAATTAACCAGCTCATCCTAACACAGGGTTCCCCCTTTACCTATATAAACTGCCATTTGCCTACGGGCTGCGGATGTCTCCCATGCAGAGGCAGTCCTTTGCCCTCAGGGACAATATCACTTCCTCTCCCTCTTCCTTTTCCCTTCTCCCTTGTCCTTTGTCTCTTATTCCCTGTCCTTTGTCCCTCTGGGGCAAATAAATCTCCGTTGTGCTGAGAACTTGGATATGGTGCTTCCTGTGCTGATTCCCATCCTTTCAGTATTAATATAGACACGGCTTAAAATATAAACTGAGGGTCTGGGACGTAACTCAATAGTGTATTGACCTCACATGCATGAAGTCCTGGGTTAAAATCCAGAGCTGAGAGGCTGGGCATAGTAGCGCACACCTTTAATCCCAGCACTGGGGAAGCAGAGTCAGGCAGATCTCTGTGAGTTCGAGACCAACCTGGTCTATACCTTGAGTTCCAGGACAGCCAGGGCTACACAGAGAAACTCGAAAAACTAAACAAAAAAAGCCCAGGGCTGAGTAAACCACACACCTGTAATCCTAGCAGAATTAGAAATTCAAGGTCATCCTCAATTATATAGCAAGTTAAGGCCAGCCTTGGCCACATAAAACTCTGCTCGGGATTTTTCTAAATCACACCGCATACACAGAGGTACAAGTACCGACATATAGGTTAGTATCAGTAAGCATTCCCTGCTTTGCCTACTAAAAGGGCAACAGCACATTTAGCAAATAGACCTTAGTCTCTCCACCAGACTAGTTCGAGAAGGGGTTAAGGAGGCCAGTGTAAGATGGATTATCTTGTGACATTAAAAAAGTAACTGATGCTGGTGGAGGGGAAGACGGGCTTATCTAAAGGGCACAAAGGATGACAAGGAAACTCTTCAAAGGGGCAGGGATAGGTGCAGCTCCAGTGAGAGAGCATTTGCTTCCAACTCGGGAGCTCTTGGTTCAATTGGCCACACCACAAGAAGCAGAAGGGAATGGGAGGAGCGAGTCAGGAATAACGACCATGAGATCCTACCCCACAGAATCAAAGCTAACACACGAGAAGGGTCAGTTCTTCCTTTCAGCAGAATCCCAACTAATAAATGCAGCAGGAAAGACGGAAACAGAATCATTAGGCAAACACACAGTAACTACTGTGCAAACAAGATCCACAGATGGATGCTACAGTTGGCGGGCCACCGTACCCAGAGAAACATGACTGTACAGTCTCAAAGCGCTGGCGGCTTGACAAAGCGGAAGGCAGGAACTAGCGAGAGCTGTGGCACACACAGCTTCCTGATGGTCTAAATCCCAGAACAAGGGCTGTCCTCGGACCTCCACAAGCTGTGGTGTGTACACACACACACACACACACAGCACACATACAATGAATGCTTATTATGATTCTCTAAAAGGCAAATCACCATTCTTAGACAACATTCTTGCTCCAAATGCAAGACCACACCCTAGAAAAAAGACCAGGGAACCTCTGTTGGAGATGAGAGGAGACACTAAGGAGGAACTCAGTGTGACATGGGCAGCACATCAGACAATGGACACAGAGAAACGGTATTAGTGTAGGGACTGGGACATATTAAAAGGCTTACAGCTTATGATGCTGTGCCAATATTGGATTTCGTGCTCTTGGTAAATGGACCCCAGAGTAAGCAAATCTATTTCTACAACTCCCGAGTATAGCTAAAGTCAGTATCCTAAGTTTAAAATAACAGCTGGGCGTGGCGGCTCACCTGTAATCCCAGCATTTAGGAGGACCACTGTAAGTTCAAAGTCCGTCCAGGCTACATATAAATTCTAGGCATGCGGATGAGGACCTGCCTCAGAAGGAAAAGAAGAGAAAAGGAAAGGCCTGTGACCCCAGCTTCGGGGCACAGCTGCCTTGCAGCTGCTTCTGCACACGCACACTCATAAATTTAAAAACAAGTAAAAACTTCAAAATAAGTAAATAAATGAAGCCCAATGGGAAATGGTATGATAGCCAACAAGACTACTTGTGACACCCAGGCATCCGTCACTCCAGGTCCAGGGGAACCCTACACCCCCTCCTGGCCTCCATGAGCACTGCATGAAAGTGGAACACAGGCATCCAAGCAGGGAAAAGAACCCTTCACACACAGAAAACTAAAAATTTTAAAGCATGAAAATGAATAAACTACGCAAGTAACAGAAGTAAAGACAGAGAATTACTAATTCAAATTAGGGGTCACCTAAAAGAAATAGGATTCTAAATACGGTTTGTAAATGCTTTTTTTTTTTTTATGAATGCTAACTAGAAGGTTGCATCTAACTTTTTGCAAAGGCTGTATTTAACCATTTGTGTAGGGGATTCCGCTCCACAAAACTTATTCTACATGCTTCGGGAGTTCGGCTTGTGTGCAAAGTTTTTCATTGCGGCCCCGTGTGTAATGGGAAAATGATGAATGCCCAGGGTTAACACAGATGTAAAAGATGATGGGCCAGGCAGTGGTGGCACACACCTTTTTAATCCCAGTACTTGGGAGGCAGAGGCAGGCAGATTTCTAAGTTCGAGGCCAGCCTGGTCTACAGAGTGAGTTCCAGGACAGCCAGGGCTATACAGAGAAACCCTGTCTTGAAAAAAAAAAATATGATGGACAGCACGTTTACTATGGAATACTTCACAGCTGCGACAGTTTAACAGCTGTAACACAGGGGCCTGAGTAGCAAGGTACTACTACAGCCCCTGGGACCTTGGTGGGTAATGTCTCAAACACCACCCAAGAACATTTATTTTAAAAAGGGACGGTGGGGAAACAGGACAACGAAAGCTTTCATTTTGGACTGTTTTGATCTTTGAGCCACATGACTACACATAGAGCCTAGTGAAAATTATTTCACGAAGAAAACAAAGAGGGCTGGAAGCGCAGCACAGGGGCAGAACACTGCCCAGTGTACACGAGCCCCTGGGCTCCGACCCCAGCACCACATACAAGGGGTCGCAGGTGATCCGGAGCTGTGAGTTTCATAGACAACTCCCAAGTCTAGTCAGAGGACTAAACCCAAAGTGGTCATGATGTTGTCAAAGGCAAAGTGTTAGCCTAGCATAATGGGAGAAGGTGAACCTAAATGATTACAAACACACAGAGGATTTTTAAAAATTATCTTTTTACATTTATTTGTATGCTTGTGTACACACAAGCACAAGTCAAAGGACAATTTTGGGGAGTTGGTTCCTCTCCTTCCACCATGTGGGTCCTGGGGCTCCAATTCTGATGTTGAGCCCGACAGCACATTTATCCACTGAGCCATCCCACAGCACCCCAATCACACCCCCTCCCCCTTTGAAAGTTACACATTCGAGCCTTTAGGAGAAAATAAAGTCCTAAAACTCTGTATCGGAATCGGACCAGTGAGATGACTCGGTAGGTTGTCCTGAGGCCTTCACTAGTGCACAAAGCACATGTGCCCACACACACACATGAAATCATGTAATTTAAAAAGAACAAACCCTGTGGTACCAAGGGATGAAACCCAGGACCTTGTACAGGCTAGGCAAGTGTTCTACCACTGAGCAACCCTGCCCACTCCCTCGTCTTCTTTATGAAATAATTAGATAACAAAAGCACTCCACACTGAGCTATACTGACTAACACCCCTCACCCCTTAATTGACAACTTTTAATGGATCTTTTTATATTAATATTGGATGTCCTAGCGGTCAACCATAATAAATTTAGGAGCATCGCTTCATTGCACCAACTCTAGGCTCTGGGCCTGGGAAACTCAGAGCTTAGATTGCCACGGTTAGGCATGGGGGCTTCCCTGACAGGTGAATTCCATACCTGCCTGGCCTTCTGGCCTGATATAAACTGGAAGGTCCAGTAGGGGGCTCTGCTTCCCCAGCAGGTCTGGATGAACTGACAGGCCCCTCTGGAGGCTCGATGGCAGTTGGGGTTTGGAGTCCTTGTGATGGACAGGCATGAGGCCCTGGCTGGCAACAGTCCTGAGTTAGCAGACTCTGGACTTGTTATCTCCTGGCATCCTGACAGCCGCCAGCCTGGAAGTCAGAGAAGGCCCTAAACTCTAAGGGGGTGGGGTGTGTGTGTGTGTGGGGTGTGTGTGTGTGTGTGTGTGTGTGTGTGTGTGTGGGTGTGTGTGTGTGTGTGTGTGTAGGAGGGCAGGGGTAACATGGTCCTTTTCTCCTTCCCTGCTCATTTTGAACCTCTCTTTCCTCCAGAGGCTGCAGGAAAATGAAAGGGCTTCCTCCAAACAAACTACTCCAGCGGTGCTGAACAATAACTGACCCCCCCTTCCCAGTGTGCCAAGAAAAATACAGGACTATCAGTAAATTCACCAAAAGGGGGAGGGAGGTGCACATCTCTGGTATTCCCCAACAAATCTCTGTCACTAGCAAGCAATGAGACTTGAGGACACCAATTAACCTCTCTGAATCCAGGATCTTTCTTTGATTGGAAAAATCACTCCTGACAACAAGGCAGCCTGAGGTTCTGCAAAATGGCAGGCGTTACTTTCTTGGAGCATTAAATGGAATAGAGGGAATACATCTGGTCGGTTGTAGGGTGTGGGGGAAGAGCACATGTGGGGTGCAGGGAAGAAAAGAGGAAGGAGGTAGGAAGTCTTTGAAACCAGGACCCATCCTGTGATTGACAAGTATCCTACACAAACAGGGGTGGGGGTGGGGGATGGAGAGGAGATGGGGTCCTTCCTGGCCATCACTAAGCCTTGAGGAGGAGGAACAGTCTCAGAAGAAGGAACCTCTAGACTACAGCAGAAAAACACCCGTCTTCTCTAAGATTGCCCAGTGAGTCTGTGAGCTTTTCCCCTGGTCAGCCACAGAAAAGCAGTCTCCCAGGAGGACAAGGGACACTTCATACCCTGCTAAGGAGGAGACAATCTACCTTATGTCTCGGTTCTTACAACCCAGCCTACTTGAGCGGCCAGGACTCTAAACCTCTCAGTCTAACCCACAAAAATGGTGGCACTACCGAGGCGTCAGCCACATTCCAGACATGACCGCAACGTTCCACCAGTCAGCGAGAACAGACTCCCTATTGGAGAGTGATGGGGCTGGGATTTGGACATCCAGCTCCAAAGCCCGAGTACTCTACCCCTGTGCCTTACCTCAAACAAGCTCCCTTCTCTAAACTACTCCAACCAGCAAGGAGACTCTTGTGTTGCTACTTAATCCCCCACTTGCCACTGTCTGCCCGAAAGGCAGAGTAAGCCTTCTGCTTGCACCCACCACAGTAGCCATTGAGGGGCATAAACCAAACACTGTGCGTGGGACCTGGGCCCTCTGCATCAACCCTGGGTTTGCAACAGAGGTCGGAATGGGTCTCCTGGAGCCTCTAATTCTCCTCTTGTCTACGTGAAGGGCCAGTTACATAGGCTCTGCCACTTCTCCAGTCGGTTGCTTGCTCAGCCAGCTTCTAGGTTCTTTTTTTTTTTTTTTGGAGGGTGGGGTTCGAGACGGGATTTCTCTATATAGCCCTGGCTGTCCTGGAACTCACTCTGCAGACCAGGCTGGCCTCAAACTCAGAAATCCTCCTGCCTCTGCCTCCCAAGTGCTGGGATTAAAGGCATGCACCACCACTGCCCAGCCCTTCTGGGTTCTTTAACCCCTGTATCTGCCTCTGCACTGTCCAGGTGAACAACAAAATGTCAGGTGCGGCCGCAAGAAGTGTTCTGCCTCGGTCCTTCTGGAAGAACCCATATCCTGGGTCAGTTCAGTGTCTCTAGTCACACTGATAAAACAGTCACACAAAGAGGACCTGTACACCGCCTCCTGACTTTGAACCACCAGCAAAGAGCTCAACTGAGTCACCAATAGAAAGGAGACTATAAGGCTTTTAATTCTAGTTGTTGAAAGTTGTGATTCTGGACATCCCTCTGGCTGTTTGGCCAAGGAGGCATGTTGGAACCCCTCAGTGTTTAAGATTTGTTTCAATAGGTAAGGACTATGGAATAGTACATATTTTGGACAAACAATTCAGGCTGGCCTCAGTACTAACCTGAACCGGAACAGTGACCAGATAGTCAGTCACTCTGGGGCCAGTTTCTATCAGTCCCTAAAATCAACACCCCCAGCAAATATGTCTATCCCAATGACCAGGGGCTAGCTGGCTAAAAAGGGTTAATGCTACAATTCCAAATCCAGTTTACTTCAAGATGCTCCCGCCAAAGATGCTCCTGCCCCCATCCTTCCACATTTAGGCCACAGGAAAGCACTCCACCCCTCACTCAGAGTCCTCTTGAACATACAAGCCACGAAACTATTTGGACTGCCCGATCAGTTTAGAATCTAGGCCCGGGAGACAGAAGATCTTAAAGCTGAACCCATAACCCAGAGAGGCAATTTTCCTGGTTAGAATCCACCTCGGGATCACAAGGTGACTCTGGATGGCTACTTTAGCTATAGCCTTAAGACTCCAAGAGGGAGCAGTCAGTAACCAGACCACCTAATTTGGTCAGTCCCAACCTAAGTGAGCCCAAGAGTCATCGCTGCCGTTAGTCAAGGAAGAATTCAGCGCGGTGCCACCCTTGCGGTTCTCCATTTCTGTCCAACCCAACCAGAAGAATCGGGCATCACTCTTCAGCTGGAGGGTGGGCTGGCGTGGGGCAGGGAGGAGGACGCAAAGGTTCCTGGAATGCAAGATCCAGACACAGAGCCCCATCCGAGCGACCGCCACCGCAGAGCATCTGATCTGCCCATCTACTCCCGCTTCCTCTGCGCTCTGTGTCCCGGGGCTCTAGAAAGCTCATCTCAGCCTTTCCGCGCAGCTATCGACCTCCCCGGCGTCCTTCTCTGGCTCACACATCCCGGGCCCTGCTGCTGAAGGGACAGCGCTATGACCTCCTTCCCTTCGCCACCGTGGCACGGCAATCAGGTGCTACCAGAACTGGGGTTAGGGAGTGCGCGGCCTCCCGAAAGACTCCGGGTCCTTGGCGTCCGGTGTCTCCAACCCCCAACTAGTGTCCCCCTTAAGCCGGTGGCGCCCGAGTTCCCATCTTGCGTGCGCCCGGTCACTCCTCACCTGAAGTCCTCCAGCCGGCAGTCGGTCCCACGCAGCCTCACTATCCAGGCCCCCAGGCAGCCGGCGACACAGCTACTGAGTGGGTGCGTCCCCGCCGACAGCCACGCGCCCCCTACGTCCGGCCCCCACCGCGTGCGCATGCCCGGCAATATACCCCGCGCGTCACCGCTGGGCCCGCCCCCGCCTGCTGCCCCGCCCCGCTCCCGCGGGCCTGCCACGTGGGGCCGCCAGCTAGCGGCGTCCTGTTACCCTGGCCAACCTGGTCCTGCAGCGTTGTGCATCCCGGGCTCGCATCCTACCTCTTTCGGCTTCATCCACCCTTCCTCTTGAATTCCATCCTTGACTCACGGAGGCCTAGCAGGCTCCGCTATTCTCTGGAAAGCTCCCATCTGTCCTTCCTTGCCCCTTTGTGGGAAACCCTCATAGCCTGACCTCCATCCTGTCTCTTCCTGGGGGAGAGTGCCCTTCTCTAGGTATTTGTATTTTAACACTGTTGATAAATCTAAGAGGCTTTTCTGTTTTCTCCAGTTCTAAAATGTTCTGTAAGCAGGATGGAGCGCCTCATAGACTGCGTTTCTTTTGCCTGTCCCAGCCAACCAAAAGAATCAAAATGCCTAGTAACGATCCAAATAAAAGATTATATTCATTTTTTTCAGATTTTTGCACCACTTTCTCACAGTAATCAGATTCCTAAGAAGCCAGGTCAAACTTTAGGTTTTGTTTGTCCTGGGAGGGAGTCTCTTCCGCTGTAGGAAGGGCCTATTGTGTTGGATAATGAGCCTCGGATACGCAAATTTCTTGAGAAAAATAAGCCACCCACTAAACTCCTCTTGTTCTACTCAACTGGATATTATTAGGATTATTTCCTCTATAGCTTAACCAGCTGTCACCTGGGGCAGGGAGGGCCACGTGGAAGGACCTCAAATGGTACTGGAGCCATTGAATGACAGGGTTTCTGTTCCAGCACAGGGAGCCTGTCCAGTTGGCTGTGGTATCTCTAGATTTGTTCAGTAGAGCGATGACATCTAAGTGTTGGGGCAAGTTCCCTCGAGAAGGAAGTGATAGGAAAGGAACTCAATGTCCCTAGAACAGGTGGCAGGAAGGACTCAGCTCAGTGGCAGCTTGCTCTTGAGTGGGCTGGAGTACCGATGTGTGGGGTTGGGGGTTGGCGAGGTAATAGCCAGTCCTGGTGGTGCAGACCTATACTCTCAGCTACTCTAGAGCCAGAAGGATTTCAAGTTCAAGGCCAACAGAGGCAATTTAGTGAGATCCTGTCTCAAAAGGTAAAAGGGGGACTGGGTACATGTTGGTTCAGTGTATGCTTAGGCCTGCTTGAAGCCGTGAGTTCTAGGCCAGCAAAACCAGTTCTGGTAATGCTCACCTGTAATTCAGCACTTGAGAAGTAGAGACAAGGATCACAAGTTTAAAGTCTGCCTTTACCCCCACCCCCCACCCCAATGAGTTCAAGACCATGCCTGAGCTGCCTGGGACCCTTTTTGTAAATTAATTAATGTCTTGCCTAGCATATGCAAAGGTCTTAAGTTTAAAAGATATAAAAGTACTGAGGCCAGTCAGATTCTTCTGGCCACTCTGCTTTTCTGGAATTCAATTCTCTTTACTCTGTAATTACAGTACTCCAATGAGTAAGGGGGAAAACCTGTGATGGTTCTCTCATTTACTCTCTGAGTAATTTTGAGGTAATGATAGCTCTTGCAGAATTTCCTCTAGAG